>CM062809.1:81407895-82607895 GCA_031772625.1 Pinus tabuliformis
GTAGTAGCTCTCCGTGTCTTATTTCCAATGCCACTAGTCTAATACAAATTGGATTCTCCAAGAAAGAGTTATGCACAATCTCCCAAGATGACCTGATTATAGACCTTTCCAGAAGAGCGAACTTGTATGAAGTGCCACGTGTACAATTTTTGATCTTTGGTTCTCAAAAATATATACAAGAAACTATAGTCTGTCCTCTTTCTGTACCTTCTTACGAAATTTCAATCTGATTCCCAAAGAGAAAGTTATGACGATTTTTCCCAGGTCACCTGTTTTGAATGTAATTCAGGAGTATGCAAAAATACCAATTTCCTCAGATCATATCTCCGCAAATGTCACGTGAAAGGCTCTGAAATTTGGTCCCAAGGTTCAACACGATTTTTTCTCAAATGGGTTCTTTTTGCGACTTCTGAAACGTCACAGAAAAGAAGTTATAGCGAAACTTCCACGATGACCTGTTTGGAGAAGTGAAACCCTAGAATCCAAAGCTTTGATACCAAATGTTATGAAACCAGCTCAAGAAAAGATAGAACATATAGATCAACGCCTTAGAATTCAGCCTCTTCAAGGGGTCAACCTCCTTTACATTACATAAATGAACAATTATTGGATGATTCAAATGACAAAACCTCCTTTCTATATATAGGAGTCTAAGGAGTCACAATATAATCCAGCCGACCTAACAATAATAATATAAAGCCACAAAAATAACAATAGAGGGATTCTATGGGGCACAGAAATAACAATATGGGGGTAATAGGGGCACAACAATATAAATAAGGGGTATAACTACAATATTAATGGGGTAATCACTAGTATTATAGGGACCCAACAACCTAGTTGGGAGTCAGTATAGCACACAAAGGAAATGAGCTCTGAGCTCTAACCCCTGACCACCGACCATGTCAGTGCTTCAACATAATCAAAGGCTAGGCTTTCATCCTGGTCAGATGTCGGGAGTAAGTGCAGGTCTGAAACAAAGGAAATTCTCCAACCCCTGACCCCTAACCTATTCTGGTCCTTTTAATTTTATAAAGAAATTCAATGAAAAAATGAGGTTCAATATTACTCTTCCACTGTACAAGTTGACAACATGGACCTATCCAAAGATAGCACATGGCACATTTAAATTTACTCATAGTGGTGATGTGGACACATAGGTGGAATCATGGTGGAGCATGATGTTAGCATGATGTAAGAATAGTTGAGGTGGTAGTATGGACATGAGGAAAATTGGCATGCATTTTTGGCATTTATAATGGCCAAGTGGTCCAAATCCCAATTACATGTTTCACCACTCAAGAGCCACCACAAAGAATTTATGACACATGTTGAAAATGCAACAAGGTGATGGAGCTTAGTGGAAAGGAGTCACCTTCACTAAGTGGGCCCGTAGGCTATTTTTGGCGTAAAGTCTATTTTTAGACTATGTTTATTTTTAGACATATGGATCATGGTCTATGAGTTGCAGGATGTTGTTTATGGATGATTGGTCATGTTGGTAAAAATAGATGGACTTATATTTTTTGGTTCACATCGAAGTGATCAAAGTCTATTTTTAGATTGCCAGGCTAAAAATAGAAACAGTCAAATATTATTAGCCCTTAGTAATATTTGGACTCTAAACATTATCTTATTCTCTTGGAGCACTTCAATTTGAGCTACAGATGTGGCACATGCAGCTGATAGAAGGAATCACGTGGTTTCTTATGTGTTAGTTGAGCTATTGCATGGAGGACTTCAATTAGAACTCATGCATGTGAGTTCTGTGGAGTTGGATGTGGAGTTGATGGAGTTGTGTTCAGTTTGACTTAGTTGAACTAGTTGTATTTAGTCTAACTAAAGAATACACTAGTGATGAGTTGTGTGAATTGATTTTTAATCAATTGACTAATTATTAACTTATAAAGAAACTAAAGAATACATCAGTTAACTCAGTGCATGGACAATTCAACAGAGACAGGTGTTAGAGGTAAGTGAAAGGGTGAGTTGTGACTATCAGTTGTGCATGAGATTTTCACATGCATGGAATTGAGTTATGCCAATGAGGACTGCGCAGTGTGGGCCAATACCAAGGTAATTGTAGCCTGTGCTCATGTGATTTTTACTTGGCATTGTGCAGTGGAGGTAGGAAAAGCAGTGGAGGAGATTTGAACCTGTGACTTGTTTGGATCTAAGCTAGTTTTTGTGTGTAACAGGTGGAGATAGTACTGAGTACTTGTGAGGAGTATTGTACTATGTATTGTTACATGTTCTCAATCATTATAATATACAGATAGTGTGGGGTTTTCAGCTGTATGCTTTCCCCACGGTACATACTATGTTAATGTGTGCATGAAATTGATGTTTCATTGATTTTAATGCTACTAAATTGATGATCAATGTAGAGGAGGTTATGTATTATGCATGTATTCCGCAATAGTGTATAATCAGGATAATCTCTATGAATAAGTTTTTATTATTCAAAATTTCTACAACACAAAGATGACCTTAGCAGGATGATGTGGAAGAACCATGGGATAGTGGGGCCTCTAGGCTAGTCGGGGACAAATGTTGGAAAAAATAGGGATGACCTTCAATCTCCCAAAATACATTGAAATTCATGCAATGGGGTCATGCTTCAGTGAAGTTTTCATGTGTTAATGAATTTATGGTTACTTCGATCTTAGTGCAGTTGGTAGAGAACAAAATTAAAAAAAGTCCCAACCTTGTCAATCCCCCAACCTTGTTAAGCCCTCAACCTCATTTAGTTTGTGGTCTCAACCCACAATTATATGGGGAAAAGTGCCAACATACATGTGCTAGTGAAATTCAACAACAACAAAGGAGATTTGGTGTTTTGTACCATATTTGATGAAATCCACCAAAATGAGAAGTGTGCTAAACTGTAAATAGGAAAAATGGGTAAGTTAGTAACATAATTAGCGGCATGGAAAAAATTAGAGACATATTTAGAAAATCAATGAAATATAGTAGTTTACTAAATTTGGAATTGCGGATAAAAGTCCTGCTTAAACCTGTAAAATTCCAGAATTGCAAATTTGGATAGTTTAAATTGGATTTTCTTAAATGCATGGTAGAGTGGAGTTTGAAGACATTAAGAACATATTCAAAAGACTTTACGGAAGTGGTAGATGAGCAAAAATTTGAGTTCGTGCATGGAAAAGAGTTGAACTTAACTAGAGGTTCAAAAACTAAAAATATTTGCTCAATTTCTATATAAGCATAATCAAATTTGCAAGCATATATGAGTCAAGATGAGTTAAAAGGTTGATGTTGTTGTTGTTGTTGGTGTGTATGGTGTATATGATCAGTAATCATAGATTTTTGAAGGTGATTTTATGGTGTTTGTGGTGAGTGTATGAGGTGAGAATTTATTTTTTTATGAAAGGAAGTAACCTTCATGATTTAATTTTGAAAATGGTATGAAAGATGAATCAAGGAGGTCAAGGAAGTGGCGTCTTGCAAATCAGGGGTTGTGGTTCCTTCTAGTAGTGGCTGGTAAATAATTAGGGGCTAGAGCTCCTTTTAGTAGAACCTGATAAATCAAGGTTTGTAGCTCCTTTTAGTGGTAGTTGATAAACTAAAGGTAGTTTCTCCTTTTAGTGGTCACTGATAAACTAGGGGGTCATAACTTTATTTTGGTTGTAGCTAGAGAACTTTGTAATAGCAAGTTGAATCTTGCCTTTGTGAAAGTAATTGAAGGAAAGTTTTAATAATTTATGTGTTCCATTTGTGCTTCTTATGTTGATTCTTGTGATGTTCATATGAATTTGTTGAAGTGTTTAGTGGTGTCCTAGTATTCTTTACTAGTAAAAGAAAGTTCTAAAATTCCCACAATACTGATTCATCCCCCTTCTCAGTATTGTCCTAGTTTTTAAAAATTGGTATCAAAACAACCCAGTTACTTTAGTATCAGGTTAATAACTGAAAGAAATATCAAGGACCATGGAAAAAAAATAAGGAGGATAGATCAATAGGGCATCGATGTTAAATGGAACAATTTATGTGTTTTGGAAGGTAAGCATGAAAACATATATTCAATCTCTTGGTTTTGATGTATGGGATGTAGTGGAAGAAGAATATCAAAATCCTCAAAACCTGATTACTAGAGATCAGAAGATGTAATTTACATGCAACCCTATAGTTATGAATGATCCTCTTGCTGGCCTACCTGAATCAAAACTAGTCAACGCCATGGATTGCACTACTACAAAACCTATTTGGGACAAGATGAGTAGCTACTATGAAGGTGACAACAAGGCAAATCAAGCTAAACTTCAAGGTTTTATAATGCATTTTGAGTCTTCAAATATGCATGAAGATGAAGATATTGCTAAATAATTTCTTAGAGTTGATGAGGTTGTGAATAATATAATAGGTCTTGATGAAGAGATGAGGTTGTGAATTCCATAAGAGGTCTTGATGAAGAGTTGAAAGAGCCTATAGTAGTTCAAAGGTGTTGATATCTCTCCTTGAGAGATTTAATCCTAAATTTTCATCCATTAAGGATATGAAAAATATAAAAATCTCCCTTTGGGCCAATTTCTTGGCACTCTTACTGCCTATGAGATGAGAATATCTAATACGTAGTATTCAACAAAGGAGTTGGATTTTAAAGAAGATAAGAAGCCCAAAGAAGAACATAATGATTCATGTTGTGAATAAAATGAATAGGAACCTAAGGTCATGAGGAAGCTTAAGAGAGGCTCAGGAAAGTACAAAGGTAAGTTAACTTTTAGGTGCTTTAACAACCCAATTTTTAGGCAAAGCCAAACCAAGTGCTGCAAAATAGGAGATAAATATGATTCAAAAAAATTCAAATCACACAGGAAAGTAAAATCAAATTTCATAAAGAGTGGCTCATCCAACCTTCAGAAATTTATTTTCTCCCAAGTATGAGGACATATTTCTAGGCTACTATTTTACTTGTGCATATTATGGGCACAAGGAAACAAATTGTAGGGTGAATCTATCATTTAGACAACTTAAGCCACGAAGAATAAATTATCAGCCAAATAATCAATCTATCAGACAAACGATGAGTAGACCTAGGTACAAAAATTGATTCTCTCCTTTGAACAATTTGATTAAATGTTATGTCTATCAGAATTTTGGCCATAAATAAGTTGATTGTAGACTTAGAAATAAAATACCTTATCCAATTATCATGTAAACAAGTCAGGAATCCAAATTATGGAAGGAAAAATAAACCACAAAGAACTGTAATATTGTTTTATATGCTTAGAATGAATAAAACCATTAATATGTGGACAATGGTTGTTCCAAGCACATGTCAGGAGACAAAGGTAAGTTTTTTTTCATGGAAACTAGTTCAGAAAGGTAATGTGAGTTTTGGAAATAATTCACCTGGTAAGATTGTGGGTAAAGGAAGTTTCAGCCTAGTTAACAATAGAGGTAAAGTTAAAGATGTGTTTTTTGTTGATGAGATGAAGCATAATTTACTCAGTTTGTCTCAAATGTGTGACCAAGGCAATGATGTGTTGTTTAAAGCTAAAAATTGAAAAATCAAGTTTGCAAACACAAGAGAAATAGGAGTTGAAGCTGTTAGAACACACAATAATGTCTATGTGCTAAAATGAAGAAATAAGTGTTGCTTTTCAAAGATTGATGAGAGATGGTTGTGGCATCGAAGACTTAGACACCTAAATTTTGATCAGATTGTCAAATTAAACAAGAAGAATTCCATTAGAGATCTTCCAAAGCTTTCAGAACTAGAGAATACTATTTGCAAGCCTTATCAGTTGGGAAGAAAAGTGAGAGTACCATTCAAGTCCAAAAATAACTCATCAAATAGGTCATTGTAATTAGTACATATGTACTTATGTGGTCCTTCAATAACTCAAACAACTTCAGGTAAATTTCATTTCATGCTTATCATTAATTATTTCTGTAGAATGATATGGGTGGAATTTGTAATAGAAAATTTAGAAGCCTTTAAAATTTTTAATGACTTTAAGGACATGGCTGAAAATGAGACAGACTATGAAATAAAATTCATATGGTCTGATAATGGAGTTGAGTTTACATCAAAATAATTTGATGATTTTTTCAAGAAGTGTGACATCAATAGGAACTTTACCATAGAAGGGACTCCACAATAAAATGGTGTAGCAGAGAGAGATAATAGATAAGTTAAACAGTTTTCTAGACCCATGATGAGAGAAATAAACATTCAACAAAGATTTTGCGATGAACCCATTCATACAACAATGATTATTCTAAAGAAATTACAATTCATACCAAACAATGATAAAACTCCATACAAGCTCTGGTATGGCAGACCTACAACAGTGAAGCATTTCAAAGTGTTTGGAAGCAAGTGTATATCAAAAGGAATGATGAAAAACTTGGTAAGTTCGATGCAAGAGATGATGAAGGTATTTTGTTTGGATACTCTTATAATAACAAGGGTTATATATGATATAAAAGGAATACAAATAGGATAGTTGATTTAATTGATGTTAAAGTTGACGAGCATATTAATGTTGAAGACAATCAACCTATAAATATCAGTTCCAATGATCTATTAAATAATGATGAGAAGGATAATGAGCCATTTTTATTTGAAGATATTAAAGAACCCCTCAGTCCACAATCCAAATATCCTGCAAGGTATGTGCAAAAACACCACCCAACTAACCAAATTTTTGGTGACTTAAATTCAAGTGCTCAAACAATAAGAAGACTATTAAATCCCCTACACAAGCACATGTATCTATGTTATCTATGATGGAACCAAAGGATTTTTCTTAGGCTATCCAAGATTACAATTGGATAAAGGCCATGAATGAAGAGATTAACTAGATCGAGAAAAATTAGACATGGGAGCTTGTTCCTAGACCAGCAAACAAGAATGTTATAGGCACGAAATGGGTCTTCAGGAACAAATTGAATGAACATGGTGAAGTGGTAAGAAACAAAGAAAGGTTAGTTTGCAAAGGCTATGCACAAATTGAAGGTTTAGATTTTGATGAGACCTTTCCTCCTTTTGCTTAATTAGAGGAAACTCACATGTTTTAAGCCTTTGCTAGTTTCAAGAAATTTAAAATATATCAGATGGATGTCAAATATTCCTTTTTAAATGGATAATTATAGGAAGAAGTCGACATTGAGAAACCTAATGGTTTTTAACTATTAGATAAGCATGATTATGTTTGCAAGATGAAAAAGGTTTTGTATGGTCTTAAGCAAGCCTCCGGAGTTGGAACCCCAAGTTGGATAATTATTTTCTCAATTGTGGTTTTAAAATAGGTGCAACTAATAATAACTTATATGTGAGATATAATTATGGAAAATTGTTAATGGTGTATTTCTATGTTGATGATATTATTTCCAGTGGTTCAGATTCTCTAACTTTCTAGTTTGCAGCTGATATGAAAGTTGAATTTGAGATATTTATGCTTGGAGAGATTTCATATTTCCTTAGTTTGTAGATATCACAATATTGAAAAGGAATTTTTATCTCACAAAGAAATTATCTCAAGGAAGTTTTAAAGAAATTTGGCATAGAGGAAAGTTCTTTGGTAAGCACTCCAATGGTTACAGGTTGTAATCTCAACAAGACTGGTGAATCACCAAAGGTGGATCAAAAGTTTTACATATCTATTATTGACAACCTCTTATATTTGATAGCCTTAAGACCAAACATCATGCAGGTAGTTGGTATTTTTGGACGAATTAAAGTATCCCCTAGATAGAATCATCTCTTAGCAGAAAAAAAGATTCTCAGATATCTTAAAGCCACAATGGAATATGAACTTTGGTACCCCAGAGGTAAATAATTTTCACTAACTATTTTTATTGATGTTGATTGGGAACATGATGTGGATGATAGAAATCGAATTAGTGGTGGGGATTTCTTTCTTGGTGAATGTATTGTTTCATGGTTGAGAAAGAAAACAACTTGAATTCTCTCTACTGTTGGAGTAAAATATATAGAAACAACTTCATGTTGCACTCAAATCTTATGGATGAAGCAGGATTTACAATATATACAAGTGATATATGATCAACCTATACCAATCATCTATGATAATACAAGTGCAATCTACATGTACAAGAACCTTGTTATGCATTCAAAGACAAAGCATATTCCAATCAAGTACCATTTCTTAAGTGGGCTATTTGTTAATAAGATTGCCAAGTTAGAGTATGTCCTTGAAAAAAGTAGGTAGTTGATATATTTACCAAACCTCTCCCAAGAGTTCAATTTGATTACTTAAGGCAAAGATTAGGAGTAGTTACTCTTACCTCCTTCCACTAGATATTCCTCAAGAGGAGGAATGATAACCAACAAGCACTCATCATATTACTAGAAAGCTACTAGGTCCACAGGATTGAAGAGACGGGGGAGCTAAGTTGAATGGGGAGCATGTTGTTTTATTTTCCATTCATGTCAAAGGGGGAGAAGTGAACTAAAGGGGGAGAAATATCCAAAAGGGGAGAAGAAAGATAAGTAAGCAAATACACTTTGTTTTTATGATTTTGTTTCAGGTGTTTCCATCAATGCATATTATCACCTAAAAAATAATCACCTAGCCATTTCTAACTAGGTGGACTAAAATACAACATGTAGGATTAATTTTAGAATAGTAAAATCACTTTCGCCATGGGAAATAATTTAGTCACCATTTTTATTAAATTATTTCTTACTAAAATTAAAAAACCCCATGAGAATAATTGAATAAATCATTATTTATTTAATTTTCACGAGGAATGATTATTAAATCATTATTTGATAATTATTCCTTGTCACATTTTACTAAATCACCTAGGAATAATTAAATAAAACACTATTTATTTATTCTTGCTTAATTATATTTTTGGAATAATTGTTAAATCACTATTTAATAATTATTTGAATTTCACACCATTCTTAATCCTCACAAAATAATTAGTAAATCATTTTATTTGTTAATTATTTCTAAATAAAGATATTTGACCATTTTGAATATCTTGTCCCTCTCCAAAAAATATAATAAAGTATTCCTAACAGTTAGATCTTGATTTTTCCAATATCATTTTATTATTTTCCATTTTAAAGATCAACCCAATACTTTTGTTATAAATAAGAGGGTTTTCCATTCATTCTTCACCATGATCATTATCATTGTCATTGCTATCATGTTTTCACATACAACTTGCCACTTGAGTTCCATTCTTTGTTTTGGGTTTTTCACACATTGAGAGAGAGAAAATATCGTTGAAGCACAAGGACATCAAAGGACTCATCCCACAAAGGGGGATTTGCAGACCCTTGTTGTAGATCTCCTTCATCATGTGTATTTAATCAAAATATTCTTCATTTAAAAAGACTTTGTCTATTGGGTTATCACATCACTTTTTCTTGTTGTTTCATGTTTTGGATCACATACAATCTCTTTGCCATAGGGTTTTCTTGTTTAATTATTGCAAACCTGAAGCATAAATAGTCACATATTGTTGTTAGGGTCATTTGTGACCAATGACTTAAGTGAACGTTTTTTGGTACATCTTCATGAAATATTTATACTAACAAATGGTGACTCCACTAGGTTTTTAGCTACATAGTCATCAACAAATGGTGAATTTTCTAGTGTGGTAATTCAGATCCTTGTTAACTTCCGTTTCAGTGGTTTTCAATACTTTCTTCAACTATTTTTAACCTCTCAATTTCTATTTTTATATCTACTTTGCTTTTGGAATTTTTTTGGATTATGTTGGTTTTTCAGATCTTTCCGCAGGCCACATGTGCCAGTGAAGTAGGAGATGAAAAATATACATGAGATATGCCTACCGAGAGTCCCGGGAGAAAAACACACTTTTTGACCCCATACTAGCATTCTAGAATTCATTTTTTGGCCATTTTTATGTGTTTTGCACTAATTCCAGGTCAATACCTGTATTTTGTATTTTTTTTTCTAGAATTTGTTTTCATAATCTTTCCAAAGCTATCGACTGTGCTAT
This sequence comes from Pinus tabuliformis, assembly GCA_031772625.1. Taxonomy (NCBI): domain Eukaryota; kingdom Viridiplantae; phylum Streptophyta; class Pinopsida; order Pinales; family Pinaceae; genus Pinus; species Pinus tabuliformis. Next base: position 81,417,865 of record CM062809.1, read on the forward strand.
GTGTTGACTAGGAATTATTTCTTTTCTCTTTTGAGTCTCTCCTAGGCCTATATTCCCTTAGTTTTTCCTCTTTGAGGGAGGAAAAACCCCCTAGGGTTTAGAGTACACCTCCATCTTTTTAGGAAGATATTTACTGAGTTGAGGAGTCAAGGATTCAACATTTTTTAGCCACTGATTTCGAGGGTTTGATCCACTATTTTACAATCCTATAGTATATTTTTTTTCACAATTTAACTCATTTTAATGTTTATTGTTTCCTTCTCGATTAGGATCCCCTTGTGTGTCCTAGATTTTAGAGCTTCTTTCCTGTCCTCTGCAATATTTTACACCTATAATTTTTGCTATTTGTCTACACCATTTATAGCAGACTAGTGCCTCTAGATCACAGTCCCTTTGACATTAGATATTTTAGGCCATTTGTGTGTCTTTTAGTAGCTTTCTTTCCTCCTCTTTTTCAGTTGTTGATAGCCTTCTTGGATGGGGTTTTGGGTGATTGATTTTATATTTATTTTTCTATACATATTCAACATTATTTACAATTTTCCAACACTTTATTTTCAATAGCACATGGCATCATAAAACATTTTCAATTAACTCATCTACTTGACACATTATTTTCACACACTCACATCCTGCTTGGTTAACATCGCCAAGCCAAGACTTGAAACACCACACCTTAATAATTCAACACACATAGATTAATCTCACTTGGGCAGCAGGGCCAACCAATCTATGTAGTTAGGTGTAGGATTGGTCGGATAGGCTTCCAATAACACCCATTGATCACTTACATTGAGACATAGAAGTTGGTAGTGTTAGTGTCGGTATCTTCATCCCTCTGTCTGTCACCAAATTCTCTTGTTGCATTGCATGTTAGGTGTCTCACCCAACCAGTTCCATTCCATTAGGGTCATGGATCATCTGACAGTAGTGGCTTATTATACATTTTCCCTAATGTGTTGGCCCATTTTCATTCATCTAGATCATCTGCAGTCAATTTTTGTCTTTAAATCTGCAAAAGTCATTTTTAGGGTTTTAGGTCTCATTAGGTCTAGGGTTTCGTTAATAAGATCTTCAAAATGCTGAATAATAGTCAGTAGGTGCATGAGGAGGCTAAATAAAGTTTCAGCAACGATAATTTCCATAATCACATGCTCAGTGATTGATTTTTCCTCAAAACCCTGTTTTGAGGAAAAACAAGTTTTTATGTTTTCATGTATAAATTTGATGTAATTTCATTTTTTTTCATATGTAATAACCTCAGTGGCAACCCTGGTCACCTTGCCAAGCCTCTGCAACTCCATCACCTACAAGGCAAACAAAAAGTCAAAGCATTCAGTTCATCAAAGGCAAAAATAAAGCAAACTGCCCAAAAACAGAGTTTTAAAAGCAAGTCAAAGGCAAACATTACAAAGTGGGTTTTTATAAGTGAAAAATTAAAATCCTTTGTATATAAACCATTTGTTATGTTTAAAGAGTTCATTTGCATCTAAAGGAGAAAGAGTGAACAAGAGAAAGGTCGTGTTGAAGCCAAAGAGCAAAATCGCAGCAACTTTGGCAAATTTCAGGGGTGCGGCGCATTGGGTCGTGGGCGTGGCGCATCCATCTGGTGCGGTGCATTGGGCCACACTCTTCAGTGTAAAAATTACATAGGCGTGACACACTAGGTTTATGGCATGGCACACAGGGTTTGGAAGCCGATTTCATCCATAACCACCTCCCAAACTACCAAATTTGCTCAATCTTCAGTTGTTCAAGTAAGTCAAACATTCCTCCATGATCAATGAATGAGTTTCTCTTGGTGTTTATGGTGATTTAATGAGAAAAACTTGAAACCCTACGCCCTTGCAATTTTTGTCAAAACCAATTGCATAGGTTTTACAACTTGTGTTTTTTGCTGCTAACTCCACTCCTAGCCATTTCTCACTCCCTCACTCTTTCATTCCCTTGTTCATTTTCTCCCTCTTATTACATTTTCATCAACCCATTCCCCCAATCCCCATATCCCTAAGTTTACTACTTCTAAATCCCTAATCCTACTATCCCAAACCCTAGCTAAAAATTCTCAAACCCTAAATGTTGCCCCAAAGTTTAAATATTATTCCCTAAACCCTTCTATTCCCAAAAATCCTATCAACAACATTCCCAAATCCCCTCATACACTTTCCCTCCAAGTCCCTCATACATTCTCATCGTTGACAGTAAAAACCTAAAGACACCATAAATCTCTTCATACTCATCAAAGAAAACTCAAACATTGGCAAACATGGAGTCAGATCCTTCCTATGATTGAAATGAGGAGACACTCAGTGATTCTTCTAGAGAAATGCATGCACCAAGGAGACCTCACGAGCGTGGTAGAAATATATGAGAAGATCCTACTTCACTTTCCGAGCTGCTAGCTTGTCCTCTTTCTGTCACATGCTTTCAACACCAATCTTGTTATCAGTTCTATGAGATGGCAAAGAGAGTCTAGTACCATCATGAGTTCGCCAGATTGTTTATGCTCCATCTTCATAATGGTCAAGTCACTTTGGCAGGTGTGACATTCACCTTGACACCCGAGACTATTTCTCAAGCAACTAGCGTTCCAAATGTTGGTGAGCAGTGGAATAAAAGGCAGCAAATTGATAGAAAGAATTATGAGCCTTACATTAAGGCTGGTTATCAGAGGCATCTTAGTGGAGTTTTTACCTTCAAATATCTGAAGGACACATATGCTCCCTTGATGAAACTCACAATTAAATATTTCAGCTGTGAGGGCTGGTTTTCTCGCCTATATTCCTATCACATCAGATTGTTGATGCACTTCACTAGGGTGAGAATGATGAATCTCCCCTATTTTATTTGCCGAAACATTGAGAAGATGACCACCTTAGTGCATAGGAATCCTCCTCAGCAGCAGTATAACAGTATATATCATTTTGCACTAATCAAAATTGTGGTCTTGCATCAGCTTGGTTTACAGAACATCTCATGGGAGGATTTCATTTCACATGGGGTCTTCACATGTCCTCAAGTACCCCTAGCAGTTTTTCATGAGACAGGAAGACCTTCACACTAGCAGGAGAATCATGAGACACAAACCACTAGTGTGCCAGTGTTTGTCACCTATCAAAAGGGCACTAGAAAGTTGTTTGCAACCGCAAAATGAGTATTATCTCCACCCGGGGTGGAACGGGTCTCGTTTCCTCCATCAACATAGTAGGTACAGGATAATGGCAAGTGACCGTTACATGATGAGGGGCCTTTAGGAGGGAAGGAGACAGATTTCATTCTTATTCAAGATGACAACATCGATTTGGGCTCACAAAGCTCAAAGCTTAGAGAGATCATTCAGGAGCAGCAAAATGACATTCAACATTTGTCTCTCAACCTGGATAGAGCCAAGTGGATCATTAATTATCTGGAGCAGAGGAACAAGCATCTAGAAGATCAAAAAACTATCATGGAGCTACAAAACATACGAGAAAACTGACAAGCTGCCAAGAGGAGGAAAGTCAAGCTCACATCACTTCAACAAGAAATCAATGCTGATCGTGAATCTTGGCTTGAGTGGGCAAATATCCACTTGGAAAAGATGCTAGAGAAGGCCAACAGGGAGAAAACTTTGTTGAGGCACATGGCCCATCATTACTTGGCAAGAAACAAGGTGTGCAAAGCAAGAATCAAGATTTTGAAGGCCAAGTTGAAGAAGGCATCGAGGAAGAAAAAGGAGAAAGATAGACTTCAGATCTTGGTTGAGGCTTTGGCCTAAAAAATAGGTTTTTTTGCCTCATGCGCCGCGCCACCTGGCGCGTGCTTTTGCTAGGGACCTCCTTTTGAGGAAAACTTGGTATTTCTGGATTTTTCATGGAAAATATGAATTCCCACAAATGGCCAAGAAATTTTGACAGGTTTTGAGCTTCCAAAAAGGTCAAAAACACCTCAAAAATGACCTTTCTACCCCTTTTTGGACACATAGGAAGCAATGTTGGGAGAACTCAGTTTTGTAGGGGCAAATGGAGGCCAAATTTAGAAATTGTACTTGTTCTGGAAAGTAGATAGGCAGAACTTTCCAACAAGCCCACTTGGAGAAAATTTGGACATCAGGAAGGCCTACTAAATTAGGTACAAAAAGGCACTACGTATAGGAAAATCAGCGCAATGCATAGGAGGAAATTTGCTCATTTTGGCCAAAAAACACTATTTTTCACCTAGTGTCTTCACAATTTGACTTTTCTCTTTCTAATAGTCAAACTCACGATGTAATTTAATGTGACTTGATGGATTTTGATGTAATTATGCTAAATTTTCACTTATAGAAGTAGATTCATCCATCAAAAGGTAGTTTGCAACTGAATGAATCAATTCCCTAGTTTTTAGAGGCAAGCTGTTCCACTCCCTACTTTTTAGTTCTTAGTTTAGATTTTGTTGGAACAGCTCCTAAACTTATGAGATCGACCCCTAGAGGCTAGGATGATTTGTTGGTTGCCTATATCTTGTAATTTTTCAGTCATTGGCAAGGGTTGGACTTTTGGGAAAGCTTCAAGCTTCATTGTATACTCATTTTAGTAGTTTGGCAAAGGAATAGACTAGGGTTTGTAGCACTTTATGGGGTTCTTGTGGCATCTTGATTTGGTATTGTTTTTTCTTATGTAATTTCAAGTTTAAATGTAATTTTTTTATGCCATTATCTCTCTTTGCTTCATCTTAACTAAATCAAACAAGGATAAAAGGTAGAATACAATGAAAGTGCAATGCTCTACCTAGAGTTTGTTTAGTTATCTATGTTTTCAGCTATTTGAAGAGGATCCCTAAGTTTTTCATGCCCTCTCCAACTCCTCACTAGTCTAAAATCTCTCCATCTCACTCAATTTGAAGTACCAAACCATTTCCCTACCTCGCCCCATACATATCTTTGCAAAATTGAGCCTCATTCCCCAGACCCAAATCTGCCTTTCACATTTGAGCCAACAAAACATCATCAAATTCAATCAAAACTCTTCTGAAAATATACCTATCCTAAAATTAGTCTTTACATTAGTCATCTCAAGCCTTCCTTGATAAATTTTCATTGAGATTGACGAGGAGAGAGCCCTCTCCTGACCTAGTAGGGCTAGCTACCAAGTTAAGCGTGGTTTGATGTTACCCTAGATCCTACCATTCTCAGCCTGATGTAGATTTAGGCACTAACATAGTGGCGACCATACTGGGGAAGAGATTGTTTGTTTGTTGGTGTTCTTTGTTTTATAAACTACAGACAAAGCCTGAAGTTATGCCAGGTAGCCTTCGAACTGCAGATTTCTTTGCGAGTGCATAAGTAGATAAAAGCTACTCCAGTCAATCTCTAGTCTAGTCTTATAAATGAAACATCTAACTTGCAAATTTCCCTAGTACATCAGATAATTCTAGACTTTTGGATGATGAGTTTAGAATTTGATAGGCTGAATAAGTTTATTTTGTTCGTTTGATTTTTTGGAATAATTCAACACACTGGCTTCCAAACGACATACCAGAGAAAATCCTGATCCTGATCCACCTCCTGTGTATGAAAATCCCAATCTTATTCCGAGAATCCTTCGTCAAGAAAGTTTTGTGATTCCTATGTTCAAATCTCATTCATGTCCTGTTGTTTTTTAGTATCTTGAAGATCTTGAGTTTGACGAAAATTTTGATCTATCATTGTTTGAGACCAAATCTGAAAGTGTTGTTGGTTATACTGTCCTAAATCTAGAGTTTGTCAAAGATCTTGAAACTGAAAAGGCCAATAAATCAATCAACGATTATATTTTGAAACTTCAAACTTCCATTGTGGCTACAAACATTCCTGAATTCTTAGAGTTTGCATTTGAAACTCTTGGGTCATCTGCTATTGAGTCTAGTTCAGAAATTCCTACCAAACCTCCTTTCATTTCGACCATTCCCATGTATCCTTCCATCTCTAATCAGAAATCTGCAATGTTGTCACCTCCATCCACTCCTTCTACCCCTCAAACATAAAAAATTCTTCACCTCCATCCACACCTCATACACCTCATACATCAGCTGCTCCAACCCCTCCTACATCCCCAAGACCAGTCGTAAATCCACCTAGAGAAATGGCTGCCCGATATGCACCCCTTGTGTTGCCTCAAAACTTGGATGACATGCCTGCTGATTATCAAAGCAAAATTCCATTGTTTGAAGGTACTCCTCAAGGCATCATAGCTCAACAACATGTGGATAGGAGGGAATATTTCTTTGATCCCCATGAGATCGATGCAGAAAATGTAATAATGAGATTGTTTGTGCAAAATTTTGGAGGTGAGGTCAAAAAGTGGTTTAGAGCATTGCCGGCTAGAAAAATCAATTCATTGGAGGCAATTCAAAGACACTTTTTGGATCACTGGGAGGTAAATAAGAACCCTCTTCAAATTCTTTCCGAATATGAAAACAGCAAGAGGAATGTTGGTGAGAGTGTCCAAGATTATTGTGTTAGATTAAGTTTCCTGATGGTTTCGATCCTGATATGGCATATCACTTAAGAGAAAGAGATCTGGCCACTTTGGAAGACATGCAGAAAATTGCAGTTAGCGTTGAAGCAAATCTTCTTGCCAAGAGAGCTAGAACAAAGGCTGAGAAAAAGGTAACGATAAAGGAAGAGGCTTCCACTTTAGATCAAGTGCTCTGTAAGCTTGAGAAGATGTTTGATAGGCTCATAATTACTGATAAGCCTAAATCACAAGTCAGAAATCCAAACTTTCGTGGCCAGCAGCAACCACAACTTAGAATCAAGCAATGGGAACAAAGAGCATAAGACCAAGCGACACAATAGCAAGTGAATACACCCTTATAGCAGAATTTTGTACATGGTTCAGAATTAGATGATGAGAAGAACGTAATTGGAGAGGAGAATCATTTCTTTACACCTAATGATATGCCAATTTTTATCATTGAAGATGAGGAGTATTCAGAGAGCCCAACTGTACAAAGGGATGAAAATTTCATCTTGGCAAATGAAACAGTTCTTGAAGAAGAGTCTGATGAATATCAGAGGGGTTACATGAATGCTTTGATAGCCCAGCAGCAACAATATTCACTCAGGAGTAGAGATGTACCCATAAATCCAATTCAGAAATGGAAGGAGGTGACACCGCCAAAGAATGAACCTCCCATTGTGTAGAAAAAGGGAAAAGAGACAGCTGATCCTACCACCAGCAAAACACCATCAGCAAATGAAAAATCAAATCAGCCAAGCATATCAAGGGAGAAATTGAAAAGAAGGATGTTTTAACTAAAGAGGTAAAGAAAATGTCAGTTTTTAACTTAGAAAATGAAATTTCTAAGTAAAAGTATCTATTCCTTTGATTGAGTTGATGAAGAATAGCAGCTATAAAGGTTAGTTGTCTAAGATTTTAAATTTAGATCCATTATCTGATATGGTAAACGTGGAGGATGATCAACCTGAGTTAATCTTTGGTCCAGCATTGGAAGGTCAGTCTCAAGATAGTGATGTAGCTCCTTTTTACATCAGTCTTAGGGTGAATGACTATGTGTTACACAACACTATGTTTGATTCCAGAGCCTCTCATAATCTCATGCCTAAGGCAATCATGGAGAAATTGGGTTTGGATATCACTAGAAAGTATCATGACCTTTACTCTTTCGATTCTGGTAGAGTAAGATGCATTGGTCATATTAAAGAATTGGTGGTCAGTTTGGATTAGATTCCAACAAAAAATGTTTTGATGGATGTGGTTGTGACGGATATTCCTCCTAGATTTGGCATGCTTCTTACTAGATCTTGGGGAGAAAAACTTAAAGGGACATTGCAGCTTGATTTCTCCTATGCTACTATTCTCGTGTTCGGTCAGATGAGGAAATTATACCGGCAGCAAAAGATGAAGTACGTGATCACTAGCAAGGAGAAACCAGTAAATCATCCAATCAACTATGTACATACTGATTTAGAATCATTTGTTTTATATTCTGATAGTTTTAATGATGTAAATAGCCAAGTAGTTGAAGTAGAAGACATTCCAGAGATCACTGAAAATTTCAAAGAGGTCTTAAAGCAAGAAAGACAAAGACTTGATAGTATCGCTAAGCAATCAGCCTTCCGACAGCAGCAAAATAATGATGGATAGTAGGGAAAAGTAAAAGAGTAAATGGAATTTCAACATTTGGAAGAGGACGACACTGGCTTGTGGAGCATGGATTTTGATGGCGCAGTAGGAAGGAAAGGTGATGGAATTGGCATTTGGATACGTAGCCCTGTTTTCTCCCCAAACAAAGTGCCAAGTAATGTAAGGGTCTGTTCATATAAATTGGCTTTTGACTGTTCAAATAATGAGGCTGAATATGAGGCTTTAATTGTTGGTTTGAAAATCCTTAGAAAGTTAAATGCTAAAAGAATTTCAGTATATGGCGACTCCGAGTTAGTTATCAAGGAAGTGAAAGGGGAATACCAAGCTAAGCATCCTCGAATGCGAGCCTACCACAATGCAGTATTAGATATCTTGATATTGTTTCTAGATTACACTTTGACATGTGCCCCTCGTGTTCAGAATGTTATTGCAGATTCACTTGCAACAACAGCAAGTAATTTGAAAATTCCGATGAATTCAAACAATAACTTTGAGATTTATGTGAAACATCACCCGAATGTCCCTAATAATCAAAGGTATTGGAAGGTGTTTCAAGATGATAAAGAAATCGAAGAATTTCTACAAAATTAAGGTAAATTCAAAGACACTTCTATCGATGGGAAGCATGATGATGGTTAAGCAGAGATAGAAGTCAATCAGATGGAAGTTTTGCAGCTCAAAGACAATGTCATTCCTAAAGGTCTAATACCTTTAGAGGAGTTGTTCGATCAAGATGATGTAGCCCAAAAACCGAGCTTGCTGCCAACCAAGAAAGGATTTGAGAATGTGAACATTGGATTAGCATAAAATCCTAGAATGGTCAAGTTATCAAAGGCGTTGCCTCCACAGGTAAAAGAAAAGTATATCAGTTTATTATCTTCATTTACCGATGTATTTGCATGGGACTATTCAGATTTGAAGGCATATGATACGAGAATAATTTAGCATATAATTTTGATCAAGCCAAATCAAAAGCCATTTCGACAGAAGTTAAGAAGAATAAATCCAAAGTTGCTGCCCTCAATAGAGAAGGAACTGAATTGATTGTACAAAGCTAGTATAATCATCCCCATAAGATTTTCAGATTGGATTTCAAATTTGGTGCCCATGCGCAAGAAAATAGATGAGATTCGATTATGTATTGATTTCAGAGATTTGAATAAAGTATCTTTGAAAGATAACTATCCATTGCCCAAGATGGATCACATACTTCAACGAGTAGTTGGAGCATCTCGCATGTCACTACTCAATGGTTATTTCGATTATAACCAAATTCTGGTCAATGAGGATAACATAGATGAAACAACATTCACTACTCCGTGGGGAACTTTCCATTATGCCAAGATGCCTTTCGGTTTGAAGAATGCTGGTGCGACCTTTTAGCGAGCCATGGATATTTCATTTGCTAATGAAAAAGATGTATTTTTAGTTGTTTATCTTGATGATTTGACAGTTTTTTCTAATTCAGATAAAGAGCACCTTTATCATTTGAAGATTGTATTTCAGCGGTGTAGAGTGTATGGAATATCTCTCAATCCAAAGAAGAATTTGTTTGCCATGGATGAAGGCAAGCTTCTCGGTCATATTATATCAAAGGAGGGCATCCACATTGCTCTAGCTCGAGTGGAAGCCATTCAGAAGATTGATTTTCCATGAAGTAAAAAGGAGATCCAATCATTCAACGGTAAGATGAATTTCTTACATCGCTTTGTGCCCAATCTTGCAGAACATTTAAGGGAAATCACAAACATGTTAAAGAATGATAGTGTAGTGAAGTGGACCGAGGAAGCAATTAAGTATTTCAATTTGGTGAAATTGGCCCTTTCTTCAGGTCCAGTTTTGATCAGCCCAGATTATACTCAAGATTTCATTTTGTTTTCATTTACCTCAGATCATACAATGGCAACAATCTTAATGTAGAAAAGGGACCAGCTCGAGAAACCAATTGCATTTTTTAGTAGAAACATAAGGGATGCAGCTTTAAAGTATAATATTATTGAAAAGCAAGCTCTTGCTTTGGTAAAGGCATTAAAAGATTTTTGAGTCTATATTCTACATTCTCACATCCTTGCTTATGTCCCTAATGCTGTTTTTAAAGATGTTTTAGTGCAAACAGATCCAGAAGGGAGACGAGGCAAATGGATCACTACTTTGTTGGAATATGATGTGGAAATCAGACCAACGAAGCTCATCAAAGGACAGGATTTGGCCAAACTAATGGTTAAGTTAAATTTGCATGCCTTGGATATTAATCTCATTGCTGCTATGTTCAAGGAAGATGAAGAAATTTTGCTCGCTCAAGTATCAGAAATTTTTCTTCTTTCTCCTTGGTATTTGGACATTGTTTATGTGCTCCAAAATCTATCACCACCACCTGGAATGGCTAAGAACAAAAGTAGGACCCTGAAATTAAAGGCTGCCAAGTTTTGTATCATGAATAATGCACTCTATTGGAAAGATCTCGGTGGTGTCTTGCTCAATTGTTTAGTTGAAGAAGAGGCAAAACATGTTATGGAAGACTTTCACAAGGGAGATTGTGGAGGTCATCTTTTCTGGAAGACAACAACTAAAAAAATATTGAGAGCAGGATATTATTTGCCAACTCTCTTTTCTGATGTGTATAAAACTGTTACAAGCTGCCACGAATGTCAGATTTTTCAAGGTAGGAGAAAATTGCAGCCTTTACCGCTCAAGTCGATTGAAGTAAGTGCTCCATTTCAGCAGCGGGGTTTGGACTTTGTTGGTGAGATTCATCCTACTTCTTTAGTGCAGCACAAGTGTATGCTCACAACAATAGACTATTTTACCAAATGGATTGAGGCGATTCCCACTAGGCAGGCCACTGATTCGGTAATCATTTCATTTCTTGAAAACAATATTTTGTCTTGTTTTGGCTGCCCAAACAAAATGATCACTGATAATGCAGCAGCTTTTAAATCTAAAAGAATGATTGAATTTTGTAATAAATATCAAATTACCTTGGGGCATTCAACTGCATATTATCTACAAGGCAATGGATTGGCGGAATCTTCAAATAAATCCTTGGTCAATATTATCAAAAAGCTGCTGGAAACAAACAAGAAGAGTTGGCACAAAAAGCTGGTTAATGCACTTTGGGCAGACAGAGTAAGTCAAAATAAATCTATAGGCATGTCCCCTTTTGAGCTCGTGTATGGTGTTGACACAGTATTCTTGACCTCTATCGTAGTCCCGATGGTTAAACTTCTGCAGGAAGCTGGCAACGAGGATGATCATTTGTAGTGAAGAATCAATAAATTAATCCATTTACAGCAGACTAGAGAGGAGGCTTTTCAGAAAACTTTCAGGCTGCAAGAGAGAATCAAGAAAATATATGATCGAAAGGCAAAGGCAGACAAGTTTCAAATAGAAGACATAGTAGCGAAATGGGATATGAGAAACAAAGATAAAGGTAAGCATGGAAAGTTTGAGAATCTTTGGAAAGGACCTTTCAAAATTGCTGCATATCGGGGCCAAAATGCCTTCCTTCTGAAAGAAATGAACGGAGAAGATTGTCTAGGTGGGCTGGTCAATGGTCGGCTGCTTAAACGGTACTATTCCTGAAATGTTTTTTTTCTGTCATATGTATCATTGTACATGTTAACACCCAGGTTGTTCCCTTTGACTCCCAAGGGAATACGGCCGGGGTAACCACTAACCAAGCTTTGGATTATAGGTCCTAGCCTACCTGTAATCAGAGAGGGCTCTCTCTTTAAGTTTTAGCTTTGTTTTGTAAAGATTTTGGGCTAGTTATGGGTTTAGTTTTTTGTTTAAAGTTTTGGTTGCGAACTGTTGTTGTGGGAAGGGCATGAAATGTTTGGGAGATGTTAGTCCATTGGGCATATGGAGTCAGAGATTTGGGACAGTCCTGGTGCCTGTAATGGAGAAAGTTTTACTGCAAGGCTAGATGACTATTCTTAATATAAATTCTGATTAGTGAGTGAAACAGTGGGAGATGGAATTACAGACAGTGTGATAACAAATTGAACAACAATTTCTACTTAGTAGCATACATGAATTACTAAATAGAAACTGTGAAAGATTCAGGGTTTATTGGAGCAGTTAAGAATTCCAATTAAACAGCTGAGCCTATAGAAAACATTTATAGCAAAGACAGATTGAAATCAGGGTGTCTCCATGGACAAATCCTGAGCTATTCTTTTTCTTTCCTCCTAAGTTTAGATTAACATGTGAAAGATATGAGTTAAACTGATAATAAACATGAAAAGAGATAGAGAAAACTTATTATATCAAGACACAACACTAGAATCCTGCAGCATTCAGTAGTTCGAAGACAGCAAGCATCAGCAAGACCAACTTCTGCAAACCCCAAAGCCTTTCTGTATTATTTCTCCAGAGATTATAGCCGAGTTCTCTTTCTTGAACAACAGAAGTAAACAACAACCCCTAAATGAGCAGCGCGGGGGTGAATATATACAAAAATATCATGTAAAATATCTAGAATGATAGTTATTGAGCAATAACTATCTCTACCAACTTTGTACAGTGAAGTTATTTACAAAATTTAAAGCCTGTAGTAAAGGTACATAACAGCTGTTTGTTATTTGTCAGTTGATGATGACTTTTGGGCCCAAGGGCCGGCTGCGTTAATTCTTGGATGGCTCCTGCTGACGACGGCTGCTGTAGATGACACGTTGCGGCTCTGATGCCTTTGGGATGCTGACCTGTAATCTTTGACCTGTGGTTGTTGATCTGTGACTTCTTTATTGATTCTCTGTTTGCTGTAAAATGCATTTGATTAAATTATTTTATCAAATCACAGCAAAGTCCTTATCATATCTGTCCACCATTGATTAGTGGGCATCTGATGCCTTTGCATCTTGTGTAATGTTTCATCAGCATCTGTATATTTGTAGTATTTAGGGGGGACTGCAAACAGATGATTGATTTCATGTTCTATATAAAACAGATTTTCTAGTTTATCATACAGCGCTTGTCCTGTGGGCAGCCCAGTTCCTTCCGAAGTGCTAGATGAGGTAGTCAACTGATCAGTGATGTAGTTGTTGACTCTTTTTGCATATTGCTCATGAGAAGATAGCCTTCCTGCGCTGTTTAGTAAAATGGGGAGTCCCCTGTCATATAATGCTGTGATCTTGGCACCAAAAGTATTTACCTCTGCTTGAATATCCTGACATTTTCTTTCTAGTGCTTGTACATAGTTTCTGAGGGTGAGTACCCTTTTGATCAACAAAATTGTATCAGTTCTATCTCCGATACCCATGTTTGCTAATTGTATGCCAGTTCTGTTGTTCAACACATTGATCATTCTAGTAGCTACATCTGGCATACTTCCTAGAGAAGCTCTGGCTTTTTGACTTTCTGCATAAGCCTTGCCCAGCAAATCCATTTGCTCATGGATGGTCTCTATATATTGCCATTGGTCTGTGATTGATTGACCAATCTTTAACCATATGATTTTCTTGAGCTCCGTTATTGCTTTGCCCATGGCCATCTCTTTCTCTAGCTCTTTGATTTTTCTTTCCAAGGTCCTTACTTCCCTTGTCTTTTCTGCCACCTGTTGCTTAGATTTATCATGTTTCTCATTGAGTGTGGCCAATTTCTCCTTGGCTTCATTCAGCTCTGCCATCTGGGCTTCTAGGACTTGAATCTCCTTCATCATCTTTTGCATGTCTAGGCTTGGAGCCTGTTCTGGTGCCGTTGCTGGTGCTGATGTTGATGGAGCTGTTTGAGCTGTCTGCCCTGTGGGAGGAGCAGTAGTTTGAGGGGACTCCTCAAGGTTTATGACTTGCTGAGGGGGTTGAGATGGCTGGCCTCCCTCTTTCTGCTTTAGTGCCTCCTGCAGTGCAGCCTATGTTTCTACCAATTTACCTTCTGTTTGGACCAGTTGCTGATGTAGTGTTATCAGCATGACTGCTGTATCCTGGTCTTTCCTCTGCTGAGCAACCTCTTCTGTTTGGGGGTGAAGGGTTGCTGGGATCTTCACCATCTTTCTCAAAGCTGCAATATCTGCATCTCTTTCTTTTAGCAGTGCCTGCACAGCTTTGGGATCCTTTGGGTCATGCCCGAGATCTATAATTATTTCCTCCAGAGACCTGATCCTGTTGTCTTTAGCCTGGGAGGATGCCTTTTCTAACTCCAATTGTGCAGTGGTATTATTCAAAGAATTCTGCAATCTATAATTTATCAATGTTTTATCTGCAAGAGTGGCATACACCATCTCACCCGTTTGCTTGTGCAATTCAATTTGATCCATTGGGTGGATGTCCTTGGACAAGATTTCCAAGTTTGTTCTTATATAATCAGCTGCAGATTGTGGCTGCAGCTATGTGGGCATGAAATGGCTCATTATCATTTTGCCCTCTTGCACATCATATGCAGACATCAACCTCTGTTGGTTTGTAGGAGCCATTTTCAACAAGTGATTGTACAGCTGTAACCTCACTGGCTCATTTCTGGCCTTGATGTCTATGAATTGTTTCTTTATGCTAGACTCACCCTTTCTTTGTTGCCCTGAGGAGCTGACCTCTCCTTCAAGTATTCTTTGCTGCTCTTGCTGTAATGAGCTAGCTGATACCTTTGTGCTGGGGGGACCCATCTGTGTTTGACCAAAATTCATCTCCTCCTCTGAAAAAGGATTGAGCCTTTGTCTCTTTTCCCCTTGCTGTGATGTTGCGGTACTAAGGGGAGTCTGTTCCTCTCTATCTCTCTTCTTACCCCTCTCTTCATTGATAGGGGTTTGGAGCACCAAAGTCTCCACTGTAACATTTTGTACTGGGGCCTCCTTTTCTTGCATTTGCTCATCATTAGGACCAGGAGCCTCTGCCATTTCTTCCTGCTGTTCAGGATGATTTTCAGGCTGTTCTTCTTGGGCTGATTGCTTCTCTTCAGGGGCCTCTTGCTGTTCTGTTTCCTTGCCTTTATCCTTGGCTGAAGTCTCTGCTGTAATTGGGGCTTGGACTGCCTTTTGTGGAGCTGTGGATGATGAAGCAGCTGCTCCCACTTGAGTGCCTAGAAGAGAAAATACCTGTGAACAAAGCTCTAAGTCAGCCAACTTTTGGAGATTTCTTATTCCTCTTTGAGCTAATTCTTCTTGTGTAGTAGCCTCTTCTAAGGTGCCTTCCCTCCATTCTAGTTGATTTGCATATTTTTCTATGTGAGGCAACCTTAAGTGATCATAACTGGCCAGCCTATATCTGACCCTTCTTAAGCTTATGAAATGAGTGGGGTCGTATGGTGCCCAAAGGAAGCTGGTCTGTAAGCCAAGGCCATTTAGCATTCTATCTGCCTCTTGCGAAGCTTCCTCCCTTTTATTGTAGATGAAGGGGCCTAATTGGTTTCTGACTTTAAGCTATGCTTTCTTTCCATTGCTTGAAAAATGGAGTACATCAGCATTCCCAAATTGCCTGAAATACTCAAGGGCAAATAATCTCATAGGCACATATCTGGGCAATCTGTATGGGGCCAACTCACACCCATATATTCTGATAACTGTGTGGTTTTGGTAAAAATACCAATCCCCAATGCTGTATACCTTGGACAGCTGAAGAATTCTCTGCATCTCATCAGTTAGTCTTGGAGGAGGTGAGCTCAGAAGCAGAGACATGGCTGGGTGGATGAAGAGGTCTATAAATTCACAATAAGTGTAAGGGGAACAAGACCTACAGTGGAAAACAAAGGACCAATAGACCACTGACCTTGGATTGCCTTGTGCATCCATTCTTTTCACAGAAAAAGGAAATTTCTCATGCTGATAGTATAGGATTAAATGATAAATATAGGAGGTGTATCTGAACACCCTTTCTCTTTCCAAGTATATCAATTTCTCATGTATTTTATTGGAGATGTAAGTGGCATAGTCATAACAGATTGGGGGCTTACCAGGGGAAAACATGGCCATTATCACCAGCACAGTTTCATCAACAATTTCTATTGAATTATAGCCCAATATGGGACTAATCATGTCTACAAGGTCTGTGCCCAATTGATTTAGGTATACATGATGGATGGGAGGGTACTTCATGGTCTCAGAGGTTGAATTAATGAACAATTGATTTATCTTGGTGATTTGAGCATCTGTCAGTTTAACTCCTTGTTTTATCAGATCCATCATTGATAAAGGAACTAATTTCTTAGCAGTTTTGAAGTTTAGCATCTCTCTAATGGCTGCAGGGGTGACATAAAAAACAACTGAGCCTGAAGGGTCAAGCACAGCCCTCTGAGTGGGGTCATAGCAGGCAGCACACCGATGGATTAGGTCAGGAAACACATTGACCTGAGGGAGCTTGAAGATGGGGAGGAAAGAGTCCCAAATGCCCAATATATCAATTCCACTATTATGCTTAATTTTCAATTCATTTAGCAAGTGAATGTGATACTTGCTATTCATTAGCATTTCCTCTGATATTTGGTAATCTTTATCTGCTAATGGTTGCCACTCCAACTCTCTCTGAGGGGCATTCAATGGAGCAATATTCAGGGCAACAGGTGCTACTGGTGTATCCATGTTTTACAAGCGAATTTGGGTTAAATTTCGACTATTTTTGGGAGAAATACCGTCCTGCGCGGTAGGTTAAGTAATTTGCTGAATTACAGCCTGTTTCAGAGCAACAGGGGTATAATTGGGCACAATTGGCCGGTTAAAAACTGATGGAATTGGTTTTAAGGTGTAGCAGGCCTATTTCTCCAGGGAAAATGGTCAATTTTAATGGTTTTTTAACAATGCAGGACGAAACAGAGCGCGCAGTTGGGGAATTGACAAATACCTGGTTTAATGGCGGTATTTGAGCTTGGTTGCAGTCGAATTCTGGGCGGCAGCAGCTCTGAAGGGTCTTGGCAAGGTGCGGCAGCAAAGGACGTGAAAATACATGCAGGAGGCAGAGTAGAAAAACACAGAAAAGTGCACAAAAATGGCAAAATTCGGCCAAATATGGACTTTTTGGCGTTGGCGCGAAAATTTGGATGGCATCAGCATGACGTCATCAGGTGGGGTCAGGGTTGGGTGACGTGGCAGCCTGTGAGTGGTCCATGGGGACTGCATAGGTGGCGTGACAGCTCGGAGCGATGGCGGGCGGGGGCGCTGATGCGGCGGTGAGGTGGCGTGACGTTGGCATGACCGGTCAGCGGAAAACCGGGAGTGGTAAGCAGTTTCATATCGCACCGCTATTCATACGGAAGCGGGATTGTCAGAGGCTGGCCCGATCCAGTAATATGGCGACGCGTGCCCCCGTGTGTACGTCAGCGAACATCATTTTTCGGAAGCTAACGGCAGTACATCGGGGCCGCGCCGAAATTGATAAGGGTCGTCGGATGGGAAAGCCCAGATCCGACGGCTGGCGAGAGGCAGAGTTGGCCGGACGATATGGAAGGGCGGGGATAATAAAATAATATTATTTTTTGAAATATGTGCCTGGCGGAACATTATAAAAAGTGGGTTTTATGGTTTTGTACAGAGTTACGTGTTAAAAAGGGATTTTGCACAGGTTTATTTACAAAGAGGGTTTAGGTTATTAATCCAAGCAGATCTCGGATTAATCCCAAGATTAATTTTTCAGCGCTCTTTGGGTCGCGCTCAATGTTTTAGCGCTTGAAAACATTTAAAGCCAATCATAGAGCTATAATGATCAGGGAAGGGAATATGTAGATTTTTTGGGTTTTTTGCATAATTTACATAGTAATAGGGGGAATAGGGGGTATAGGGAGTTAAATAGTGATAGATTAGTAGTTAGTATGAGTGGAAAAGGTGGATGAGGGGGGTAAAACACTAAGCTTCAGATGAAATTAATTTAGTTCAGAGAGTAGATCAAAATGAAAAGATTTTTGCACAAGAAATGTGGAAATGGCATATATACAAGTAAACATAGGATGTTAGCAAGATTTTCAGATAGGGAAACTTGGGAAGTTAGACATGCTCCATGGTGATGCTGCAAAAATGATAGAGAAGAGGAGCTTCTCTATCCAATGAAGTTTTCTTGCTTTAGACCAACAAAATTGAAAAGAGTTGACACTTATGCAACCCCATCTACCTACCCATCTACTTGCCTAGCATTTTTTGTTTCTTCATAGAGGGTGCACTTGGACTAGGAAACCCTCAATTGTTCTTTTCTTTTCTTTTTGCTTTTTTTCTTTGCTTTCTATCTACAACTAACCTTATTACCTCCAAGGCCCCAGATTAAACAGTTGGGAACCTTAATTCTCTACCTAACTACTGGCCTGCCAAGATTAAGCAGTTTGGACAAGCTTCTTTCTCTATTCTTATGACAAGAAATTGAAACATGGCATGATCCAGATTAGGTTGTTGGACCATCCATCCAAAATTTAGTCAACATCAAGCTATGTACACATATTGCATTCTCTTGGAAATATGGGATCTTTGCATCACCAAAGCAGAGCATATTTGGAACTTTCTTTGCCAATCATGAAATATGAAACCTATTGGTATAGGTATCTAACAGTGGCTCCACATGGGGATGGTTTTTCCATTTGAAAGACCAAGAACAGCAGGTCAGAATGCCTTGGCCCTTGACTTCTTTTACCAAAACTTGGAGTTTTCCTCCTTGAAATCTCAAAATTGTGCCCTTCCCATCTTGGTAGATCTCTGAACTTATTTGCCTTTTGCTGATAACTTACAAAACTTGGGAAGCTGCATTTTATACATGTTAACAGAAAGTAATATATACGCCCTATAATGTACAAGGGAGAGTCAAACTATATGCATGGGAAGTAGTCAAAATAGTGCTTCAACATCCTGCCATTCACAGGACCTTCATCCAAGTCAGTTTCATCCAGATTTTTTAGGAAGTAAGTGTTGTTTCCTTGCACTGCTTGGATAACAAATGGTCCTCTCCAAAGAGAATCAAATTTTCCATGTTTTCCTTTATCTTCCCTTCTTGAATCCCACTTGAGGACTTTGTCACCAATGTTGAAATCTTCAGCCTTAGTCCTTCTATCAAAAGCTTTCTTTAACTTTTCTTGTAAAACTTGAACTCTGCTATAAACTTGGTCTCTAGTTTGCTGCAAACATATTATTTGATTGATCCTTCTTTGCATGTCATTGGGCTCAGCTTGACTTTCTTGAAGCAGTTTCATAACAGGAACCCCTAGTGATGAAGGAAATTTGGCTTCTAATCCATAGACTAACTCATATGGGCTGACCCCAATGGATCTCTTGGTTGTTAGTCTATCTGCCCATAAGGCATTCACAAGCTTCTTATGCCAATTCTTCTTATTTTCTTCCAACACCTTCTTTATGATGTTTACAAGGCTTTTATTTGATGATTCAGCTAGGCCATTTCCTTGAGGGTAGTATGCAGTGGAATGGCCCAAAGTAATATGAAATTTGTGGCAGAAGTTCACCATCTTCTTGGATCTAAAAGCAGCAGCATTGTCTGTTATTATCTTGTTGGGGCAACCAAATCTAGACAATATGTTATTCTCCAAAAACTGAATGATAGTTGAATCATTTGCCTGTCTACATGGGATGGCCTCAATCCATTTGGTGAAGTAGTTTGTGGCTGTGAGGATCCATCTATGTTGGCCTGAAGATGAGGGATGAATTTCCCCAATGAAATCCAAGCCCCATTGTTGAAAAGGTCTCTCTGTTGCAATAGGCCTCAAGGGAAGTGGCAGTAACTTTCTCTTTCCCTCAAACATTTGACACTTATGGCATGAGGTAGTGAAATTTTTAACATCAGAGAACAAAGTGGGCCAATATTAACCAACCCTCAGTATCTTATCCACAGTGGACTTCCAATACAAGTGTCCACCACAATCACCTGCATGAAATTCTTTCATGACATTGTTAGTCTCATTCTCAATTAAGCAGTTTAACAATATACCCTCATGGTTTTTCCAAAGCAAATTGCCATCCATGACACACAATCTTGAAGCTTTCATTTTTAGGAACCTACATTTAGTTCTGGACAATCCTGGGGGAGCACACAGGTTTTGCAACACATAACATATATCAAAATACCAAGAGGATTGTTCAAAGGCTACATTGATCTTTGGAGTCGCCAGCTCCGGTTCATCGTCCATTTGATTTATGTCTAGGGCTTGGAAATTTGTTTCAGACATTAGTTTGGCCAAACCTTGGCCCTTTATCAATTTTGTAGGTCTTATCTCAATGTCAAATTCCAAGATGTTTGCAATCCATTTTCCTCTTCTACCCTCTAAATTTTCTTGAGTCAAAATATCCTTGAAAATAGCATTTGGTACATAGGCAATGACATGAGAGTATAGGATGTAAATTCTGAAATCTTTGATGGCTTTGACTAAAGCATAAGCTTGTTTTTCCATGATCTGGTATTTGAGAGGTGCATCTCTTAGTGCTCTGCTAAAGAAAGCAATAGGTTTTTCATTCCCTTGATCATCTTTTTGTAACAAGACAGCAGCAATTGTGTGTTGGGAAGCAAAGGAAAATATAATGAAGTCTCTATCAAATTGAGGGTTTGTCAGGACTGGGGTTTGGGTGAGGGCTAGTTTGATTCCTTCAAACGCTTGATTTGCTTCCACAGTCCACTTTACCTTAGAATCCTTTTTAAGCATGTTATTAAGTAATCTGATCAATTCTGCCAAGTTTGGGATAAATCTCCTTAGGAAGTTGATCTTACCCAAGAAGGCTTGCAATTCTTTTACATTTCTTGGATGAGGCATTTGTAGGATGGCCTGTATTCTGTCTGGATCAATTCTAATACCATGCTTTGAAATAATATGACCCAATAACTTGCCTTCTTCCAAACCAAACAGGGATTTCTTGGGATTTAAGGAAATTCCATATTTCCTACAAGTTATGAATATTTGCCTTAGATGTTTCAAATGTTCAGAGTCAGATTTTGAAAATGGTGTAAGGTCATCTAGGTAAACCACAAGGAAATCATGAATCTCTTTGGCAAAAGAAATATCCATTGCTCTTTGAAAGGTAGCTCCTGCATTTTTCAACCCAAAAGGCATTTTGACATATTTGAAGGTTCCCCATGGGGTTGTGAATGCTGTTTTGTCCTGATCATCAGGGTGAACTAGGATCTGGTTGAAACCTGAGAATCCATCAAGTAAAGAAATTCTTGAGGCCCCCACTATTCTTTGCAAGATGTGATCCATCTTGGGTAAGGGGTAATTATCATTTAGGGACACTTGATTCAAGTTCCTTAGATCAACACAAAGCCTTATTTCACCAGTTTTCTTTCTTGTAGGGACCAAATTTGAAATCCAATCAGAAAACCTGATTGGTGCTATGATGCCAGCTTTAAACATTTTTTGTACCTCTTGCTCCATTGATGGGAGAAGCATAGGATTGATTCTCCTCAATTTTTGTTTAAAGGGTTTTTGATTTGGCTTGAGGGGGATAGTATGTTGAATGACAGAGGTGTCATATGATTTCAAATCCTCATAGCTCCATGCAAAGACATCTTGGAATTCTTTGAAAAGGTCAACATATTTGGGCTTTTGGTCAGGAGGTAAGGAAGCAGACAATTTTATTATTTTGGGTTGTTCAACAGTTCCAATGTTACATTCTTCTATGGCAGCATTGAGGGGCTGCATTTTTGGCTTCCTAAGAATATCATTTGAGTCAAAAATGTCTTCCAAAGGAGTGAGGCCTGTTGGAAGAAAATTGTCTTTCAATTGTATAACTTCAGCTTCAGCATCAGCTATTTCCTCACAACTGATTTGTTTAATTTCTTGTATGTTTTCTTTGTTAAAAATTGTTGGATGTAGCATTTGGTTTGCTGTTTTGGGTGAAATATTTGTTTGGCGCTGTTCACCTAGTGTTTGTGAATCACTTGCAGCCTCTGTATCAATGTTTAGTCCTGAAAATTCTTGCTGCAAAGTCAAGAAATTATTTATTTGTGTATCATCCTCAAACACTTGCCAATCCTTGACATTGTTTGGGACAGAAGGTCTGTGTTTTATCTCAGCTGTAAAGAAATGCTTGGGTTCAAAAGGTAGTTTACAAGTGCTTGCAAATGTGGCCAAACTATGAGCATGAAGATTATGGGTTCTAGAAATTTTGGTAATTTGAAATTCAGTAAAGGAATTTAGTATTTCAGCAGCAGCAGACCTATAAGATCTCAGTCTTTTGTCATTGGTGACAAAATTTCCCTTTACTTGTTGGATAATTAGGTCTGAGTCTCCTAGGATTGAAAATTTTGTGGCTTGTAAGGATTTTACTAGTTTGAGGCCTAGTAAAAGAGCTTCATATTCTGCCATATTGTTGGTGCACCTGAAGTTTAGCCTATAGGCTTGGCCCTCTGCATGACTGTTTTGTTTGTTATGTATCCAAACCCCTGCTCCTGCCCCTAATTTGTTGACTGACCCATCAAATTCAAGGAACCAGAGGACTTCTCGGTTAAGGGAAGAATTGTCAACTATTATGGGACTTGGCATCAACAACTTGAGATCTTGGCTTACACTTGGTTTTTCTTCTTGAACAGTCTTGTTTATTGATTGCTCAACCATTATTTCTAGAGCAGCAGTTTGTTCATTTATATACTGATCTTGTTTGAGTGTCTTGGTCTCATCATCATTTGTAGGACCTGTATTATCATTGAAGAGAATATAGGAGTCTATGTCAGAATGGACAGCATATATGGGAAAGTTTTGAGGTTTTTCTCCACTGCTGACCATGTATTTCATGAGTGTTTCTCTGTATAGTCTCTTTGGTTGCCCAAAGACAGAGATGGTGGCATAGGACATGTCTAATTGAAGGGAGCCTTGAAGTTTAGCACCCCATGATCTTGATAATAACATTCCATATTTTGGTGGGATATCAGCAACCACCACATCCATTAAAATTGTTTTATTTGGATATTGAACCAAGGAAACACATAAATCCTTTATCAAACCTAAACACTTAACTTGGCTGGAGTCAAATGAAAATAGGTCCTTGTATGGCCTTGTTATGTCTAAATTCAGTCTCTCCATCACAAGTTTGGGCATAAGGTTATGGGATGCCCCAGAATCAAACATGGCGTTGTGTAGTATCTTGTCATGGATATGCAGGCTGACATAAAAAGGTAAAATTCCATTACCTGTTGTTTTTCCATCAACCTCAGGGCCAAAACGTAATTCTGGGGTATCATCCAACACATTAACATCATCTTTATTGTTTGTCAATTGAAGGGACTTTTTAATTTGTTGTTTGTAAATGTCATGTTTGGCTAATTCAGCAAGGGGTATGGCTATTTTCAATTTACCAATTTCAGACTCAAAGTCAAAAGGTTTTTCAGTTTGAATTTCAGCATTCTGGTTGACCATTTTTTCTTTGTCATTTGGCCTTTTAGAGGGTTCCTCTTGCTTCTGTGTCTGATTTTGGGGTTTGTCCTTTTTACCCATCTTTTGAGGAGGGTTGTTTGAATTGGTATGTAAAGGAAGTGCAACTAATGGCTGTTGATTTGAGGCATATGTTTCAGTGATATCCTCCACTGTGACTTCATTAGTGATAGGATCAGATTTGTCTTTGGATTCTGAAATGGTAGCTTTCTTAGATTGCTGGTCATCTTTTACTTTTTCAGGCTATGACACATTTATGGTTCTACTTCTTAGTTTGTACTGTTTATGAACTTGAAAAACAGTTGTATCATATCCTTGCTTAAAGTCAAAAGACTCACCTGATTTTGTTTGAAATTGCTTTACTTCATCTTCTTCCTGATCTTCTTGAGTCAGGAAAACTTGTTGTTCATTGTTCAAACCCATCAAATTGATGTGGGTGTCATCTATTTGCTCATTAGAAGTAGATGTCTCAACATAATTTTCTTGGAAAGGAGGTCTGACCTCATTTTCAGGGCTTGCCTTTCCAGCATGTTGATTTTGGTTTCTCCTAAAATTTGGATTTCTGACAGGATTGTTTTGTGGGCTTTCCCATGATGATTTTCTCTCAACTGACTCCACTCTCTCACCTAATCTTTGCATACCATTGATTATTGCATCCAGTTTGTGATCCCAGCCTGAAGGCTCTTCTTTAAAGGTAGTCTTTCTCTCAGTTCTTGTCCTATTTCTCTTCGCTATCAAGTTGGCTTCTACACTAACTGCTATGTCCTGCATTTCAGCTAAAGTTCGGGGAGCCCTTTCTCTTAATTGGTATGCCATATCTGAATCAAATCCATCAGGGAAGGTATATAGGGCCAAATCCGGTGGGGGTCTAAGATTTTGGGGAATAGCATTGTAGACATTGTTAAACCGAGCACAGTAGTCCAAAACAATTTCTTGTGGACCTCTTTTGATTGTATTGTATTCAGCTAAAATATGAAGTGGGTCCTTTTTCTTCTCCCATCTGTTGATAAATGTTTGATACAGGGCTTCAGGGTCAGCTATAGAGTTTATTGGAAGTGACCTAAACCATGTTCTTACATCTCCTATTAGGCTTTGCACAAAAAATTTCATTCTAACCCCATCATCATCTATTTCGTAGTTTTCAAAGTAGTCCTGCATTTTCTTAGTATGTTGAAGGGCTGGATAAGAGCCAGTACCATCAAAGTATGAGATCTTGCTTTGGTACTCTTGAGGCATAGGAGCTGGATTGGCTGGTAACTGCAGTGGAGCATATCTATTAGCCATGTTTGGAGGGACAATATGAATAACAGGGATGAATGGGACAAGTGGAGGAAAGGGGATAACAGGGATATGTGTAACTAATGGAGGAGTTGAGGAGGCACTATGTGGGGTGGAAGAAGAACTAGGAGATTGTTGAACTGTGGTATGAGGATGGCGAGAAACCTTAGCAGGGGTTGGAATCTCAGTGTGAACACCTGTTTCAGAACCTGAATCTGAAAATGTTTCTTCTATCCTTTGTTTTTTATGTATTCTTGAAATCAGATTTGGGTTTTGGAACTCAGGTGATGGATTTGGATCAGGATTAGATCTTGTATGCCGGGTTTTCTTTTTAGGAGCCAGCCTTCTAAGATCTTCTTATGGAAAGTTTTCTAAGATGTATGAATGTTTAAAGGGACTGACCAGGTATAAACTAACTGTATGAGACTTAAGACTGAATAAATATTGACTGAGGAAGCTTTTATATACTCCTGCAAATGCAAAGCAGAGGCAGTTTCCAAGGCTTTCTGGCTTTCCTTCAGAATTTATCTACAGCGTTAAATACCAAACAGAGGTTTATGAAATTGATGTCCCCAGTGGAGTCGCCATTTATGTTAACACCCAGGTTGTTCCCTTTGACTCCCAAGGGAATACGGCCGGGGTAACCACTAACCAAGCTTTGGATTATAGGTCCTATCCTACCTATAATCAGAGAGGGCTCTCTCTTTAAGTTTTAGCTTTGTTTTGTAAAGATTTTGGGCTAGTTATGGGTTTAGTTTTTTGTTTAAAGTTTTGGTTGCGAACTGTTGTTGTGGGAAGGGCATGAAATGTTTGGGAGATGTTAGTCCATTGGGCATATAGAGTCAGAGATTTAGGACAGTCCTGGTGCCTGTAATGGAGAAAGTTTTACTGCAAGGCTAGATGACTATTCTTAATATAAATTCTGATTAGTGAGTGAAACAGTGGGAGATAGAATTACAGACAGTGTGATAACAAATTGAACAGCAATTTCTACTTAGTAGCATACATGAATTACTAAATAGAAACTGTGAAAGATTCAGGGTTTATTGGAGCAGTTAAGAATTCCAATTAAACAGCTGAGCCTATAGAAAACATTTATAGCAAAGACAGATTGAAATCAGGGTGTCTCCATGGACAAATCCTGAGCTATTCTTTTTCTTTCCTCCTAAGTTTAGATTAACATGTGAAAGATATGAGTTAAACTGATAATAAACATGAAAAGAGATAGAGAAAACTTATTATATCAAGACACAGCACTAGAATCCTGCAGCATTCAGTAGTTCCAAGACAGCAAGCATCAGTAAGACCAACTTCTGCAAACCCCAAAGCCTTTCTGTATTATTTCTCCAGAGATTACAGCCGAGTTCTCTTTCTTGAACAACAGAAGTAAACAACAACCCCTAAATGAGCAGCGCGGGGGTGAATATATACAAAAATATCATGTAAAATATCTAGAATGATAGTTATTGAGCAATAACTATCTCTACCAACTTTGTACAGTGAAGTTATTTACAAAATTTAAAGCCTGTAGTAAAGGTACATAACAGCTGTTTGTTGTTTGTCAGTTGATGATGACTTTTGGGCCCAAGGGCTGGCTGCGTTAATTCTTGGACGGCTCCTGCTGACGACGGCTGTTGTAGATGACACGTTGCGGCTCGGATGCCTTTCGGATGCTGACCTGTAAACTTTGACCTGTGGTTGCTGATCTGTGACTTCTTTATTGATTCTCTGTTTGCTGTAAAATGCATTTGATTAAATTATTTTATCAAATCATAGCAAAGTCCTTATCATATCTGTCCACCATTGATCAGTGGGCATCTGATGCCTTTGCATCTTGTGTAATGTTTCATCAGCATCTATATATTTGTAGTAATTAGGGGGGACTGCAAACAGATGATTGATTTCATGTTCTATATAAAACAGATTTTCTAGTTTATCATACAGCTCTTGTCCTGTGGGCGGCCCAGTTCCTTCCGAAGTGCTAGATGAGGTAGTCAACTGATCAGTGATGTAGTTGTTGACTCTTTTTGCATATTTCTCATGAGAAGATAGCCTTCCTGCTCTGTTTAGTAAAATGGGGAGTCCCCTGTCATATAATGCTGTGATCTTGGCACCAAAAGTATTTACCTCTGCTTGAATATCCTGACATTTTCTTTCTAGTGCCTGTACATAGTTTCTGAGGGTGAGTACCCTTTTGATCAACAAAATTGTATCAGTTCTATATCTGATACCCATGTTTGCTAACTGTATGCCAGTTATGTTGTTCAGCACATTGATCATTCTAGTAGCTACATCTGGCATACTTCCTAGAGAAGCTCTGGCTTTTTGACTTTCTGCATAAGCCCTGCCCAGCAAATCCATTTGCTCATGGATGGTCTCTATATATTGCCATTGGTCTGTGATTGATTGACCAATCTTTAACCATATGATTTTCTTGAGCTCCGTTATTGCTTTGCCCATGGCCATCTCTTTCTCTAGCTCTTTGATTTTTCTTTCCAAGGTCCTTACTTCCCTTGTCTTTTCTGCCACCTGTTGCTTAGATTTATCATGTTTCTCATTGAGTGTGGCCAATTTCTCCTTGGCTTCATTCAGCTCTGCCATCTGGGCTTCTAGGACTTGAATCTCCTTCATCATCTTTTGCATGTCTAGGCTTGGAGCCTGTTCTGGTGCCGTTGCTGGTGCTGATGTTGATGGAGCTGTTTGAGCTGTCTGCCCTGTGGGAGGAGCAGTAGTTTGAGGGGACTCCTCAAGGTTTATGACTTGCTGAGGGGGTTGAGATGGCTGGCCTCCCTCTTTCTGCTTTAGTGCCTCCTGCAGTGCAGCCTCTGTTTCTACCAATTTACCTTCTGTTTGGACCAGTTGCTGATGTAGTGTTATCAGCATGGCTGCTGTATCCTGGTCTTTCCTCTGCTGAGCAACCTCTTCTGTTTGGGGGTGAAGGGTTGCTGGGATCTTCACCATCTTTCTCAAAGCTGCAATATCTGCATCTCTTTCTTTTAGCAGTGCCTGCACAGCTTTGGGATCCTTTGGGTCATGCCCGAGCTCTATAATTATGTCCTCCAGAGACCTGATCATGTTGTCTTTAGCCTGGGAGGATGCATTTTCTAACTCCAATTGTGTAGTGGTATTATTCAAAGAATTCTGCAATCTATAATTTATCAATGTTTTATCTGCAAGAGTGGCATACACCATCTCACCCATTTGCTTGTGCAATTCAATTTGATCCATTGGGTGGATGTCCTTGGACAATATTTCCAAGTTTTTTCTTATATAATCAGCTGCAGACTGTTGCTGCAGCGCTGTGGGCATGAAATGGCTCATTATCATTTTGCCCTCTTGCACATCATATGCAAACATCAACCTCTACTAGTTTGTAGGAGCCATTTTCAACAAGTGATTGTACAGTTGTAACCTCACTGGCTCATTTCTGGCCTTGATGTCTATGAATTGTTTCTTTATGCTAGACTCACCCTTTCTTTGTTGCCCTGAGGAGCTGACCTCTCCTTCAATTATTCTTTGCTGCTCTTGCTGTAATGAGCTAGCTGATACCTTTGTGCTGGGGGGACCCATCTGTGTTTGACCAAAAGGCATCTCCTCCTCTGAAAAAGGATTGAGCCTTTGTCTCTTTTCCCCTTGCTGTGATGTTGCGGTACTAAGGGGAGTCTGTTCCTCTCTATCTCTCTTCTTACCCCTCTCTTCATTGATAGGGGTTTGGAGCACCGAAGTCTCCACTATAAAATTCTGTACTGGGGCCTCCTTTTCTTGCATTTGCTCATCATTAGGACCAGGAGCCTCTGCCATTTCTTCCTGCTGTTCAGGATGATTTTCAGGCTGTTCTTCTTGGGCTGATTGCTGCTCTTCAGGGGCCTCTTGCTGTTCTGTTTCCTTGCCTTTATCCTTGGCTGAAGTCTCTGCTGTAATTGGGGCTTGGACTGCCTTTTGTGGAGCTGTGGATGATGAAGCAGCTGCTCCCACTTGAGTGCATAGAAGAGAAAATACCTGTGAACAAAGCTCTAAGTCAGCCAACTTTTGGAGATTTCTTACCTCTTTGAGCTAATTCTTCTTGTGTAGTAGCCTCTTCTAAGGTGCCTTCCCTCCATTCTAGTTGATTTTCATATTTTTCTATGTGAGGCAACCTTAAGTGATCATAACTGGCCAGCCTATATCTGACCCTTCTTAAGCTTATGAAATGAGTGGGGTCGTATGGTGCCCAAAGGAAGCTGGTCTGTAAGCCAAGGCCATTTAGCATTCTATCTGCCTCTTGCTAAGATTCCTCCCTTTTATTGTAGATGAAGGGGCCTAATTGGTTTCTGACTTTAAGCTGTGCTTTCTTGCCCTCGCTTGAAAAATGGAGTACATCAGCATTCCCAAATTGCCTGAAATACTCAAGGGAAAATAATCTCATAGGCACATATCTGGGAAATCTGTATGGGGCCAACTCACACCCATATATTCTGATAACTGTGTGGTTTTGGTAAAAATACCAATCCCCAATGCTGTATACCTTGGACAGCTGAAGAATTCTCTGCATCTCATCAGTTAGTCTTGGAGGAGGTGAGCTCAGAAGCAGAGACATGGCTGGGTGGATGAAGAGGTCTATAAATTCACAATAAGTGTAAGTGGAACAAGACCTACAGTGGAAAACAGAGGACCAATAGACCACTGACCTTGGACTGCCTTGTGCATCCATTCTTTTCACAGAAAAATGAAATTTCTCATGCTGATAGTATAGGATTAAATGATAGATATAGGAGGTGTATCTGAACACCCTTTCTCTTTCCAAGTCTATCAATTGCTCATGTATTTTATTGGAGATGTAAGTGGCATAGTCATAACAGATTGGGGGCTTACCAGGGGAAAACATGGCCATTATCACCAGCACAGTTTCATCAACAATTTCTATTGAATTATAGCCCAATATGGGACTAATCATGTCTACAAGGTCTGTGCCCAATTGATTTAGGTATACATGATGGATGGGAGGGTACTTCATGGTCTCAGAGGTTGAATTAATGAAAAATTGATTTATCTTGGTGATTTGAGCATCTTTCATTTTAACTCCTTGTTTTATCAGATCCATCATTGATAAAGGAACTAATTTCTTAGCAGTTTTGAAGTTTAGCATCTCTCTAATGGCTGCAGGGGTGACATAAAAAACAACTGAGCCTGAAGGGTCAAGCACAGCCCTCTGAGTGGGGTCATAGCAGGCAGCACACCGATGGATTAGGTCAGGAAACACATTGACCTGAGGGAGCTTGAAGATGGGGAGGAAAGAGTACCAAATGCCCAATATATCAATTCCACTATTATGCTTAATTTTCAATTCATTTAGTAAGTGAATGTGATACTTGCTATTCATTAGCATTTCCTCTGATATTTGATAATCTTTATCTGCTAATGGTTTCCACTCCAACTCTCTCTGAGGGGCATTCAATGGAGCAATATTCAGGGCAACAGGTGCTACTGGTGTATCCATGTTTTACAAGCGAATTTGGGTTAAATTTCGACTATTTTTGGGAGAAATACCGTCCTGCGCGGTAGGTTAAGTAATTTGCTGAATTACAGCCTGTTTCAGAGCAACAGGGGTATAATTGGGCACAATTGGCCAGTTAAAAACTGATGGAATTGGTTTTAAGGTGCAGCGGGCCTATTTCCCCAGGGAAAATGGTAAATTTTAATGGTTTTTTAACAATGCAGGACGAAACAGAGCGCGTAGTTGGGGAATTGACAAATACCTGGTTTAATGGCGGTATTTGAGCTTGGTTGCAGTCGAATTCTGGGCGGCAGCAGCTCTGAATGGTCTTGGCAAGGTGCGGCAGCAAAGGACGTGAAAATACATGCAGGAGGCAGAGCAGAAAAACACAAAAAAATGCGCAAAAATGGAAAAATTCTGCCAAATATGGACTTTTTGTCGTTGGCACGAAAATTTGGATGGCGTCAGCATGACATCATCAGGTGGGGTTAGGGTTGGGTGACGTGGCGGCCTGTGAGTGGTCCACGGGGACTGCATAGGTGGCGTGACAGCTCGGAGCGATGGCGGGCGGGGGCGCTGATGCGGCGGTGAGGTGGCGTGACGTTGGCATGACCGGTCAGCGGAAAACCGGGAGTGGTAAGCAGTTTCATATCGCACCGCTATTCATACGGAAGCGGGATTGTCAGAGGCTGGCCCGATCCAGTAATATGGCGATGCATGCCCCCGTGTGTACGTCAGCGGACGTCATTTTTCGAAAGCTAACGGCAGTACATCGGGGCCGCGCCGAAATTGATAAGGGCCCTCGGATGGGAAAGCCCAGATCCAACGGCTGGCGGGAGGCAGATTTGGCCGGACGATACGGAAGGGAGGGAATAATAAAATAATATTATTTTCTGAAATATGTGCCTGGCGGAACATTATAAAAAGTGGGTTTTATGGTTTTTTACAGAGTTACGTGTTAAAAAGGGATTTTGCACAGGTTTATTTACAAAGAGGGTTTAGGTTATTAATCCAAGTAGATCTCGGATTAATCCCAAGATTAATTTTTCAGTGCTCTTTGGGTCGCGCTCAATGTTTTAGCGCTTGAAAACATTTAAAGCCAATCATAGAGCTATAATGCTCGGGGAAGGGAATATGTAGATTTTTTGGGTTTTTTGCATAATTTACATAGTAATAGGGGGAATAGGGGGTATAGGGAGTTAAATAGTGATAGATTAGTAGTTAGTATGAGTGGAAAAGGTGGATGAGGGGGGTAAAACACTAAGCTTCAGATGAAATTAATTTAGTTCAGAGAGTAGATCAAAATGAAAAGATTTTTGCACAAGAAATGTGGAAATGGCATATATACAAGTAAACATAGGATGTTAGCAAGATTTTCAGATAGGGAAACTTGGGAAGTTAGACATGCTCCATGGTGATGCTGCAAAAATGATAGAGAAGAGGAGCTTCTCTATCCAATGAAGTTTTCTTGCTTTAGACCAACAAAATTGAAAAGAGTTGACACTTATGCAACCCCATCTACCTACCCATATACTTGCCTAGCATTTTTTGTTTCTTCATAGAGGGTGCACTTGGACTAGCAAACCCTCAATTGTTCTTTTCTTTTCTTTTCTTTTCTATCTACAACTAACCTTATTACCTCCAAGGCCCTAGATTAAATAGTTGGGAACCTTAATTCTCTACCTAACTACTGGCCTGCCAAGATTAAGCAGTTTGGACAGGCTTCTTTCTCTATTCTTATGACAAGAAATTGAAACATGGCATGATCCAGATTAGGTTGTTGGACCATCCATCCAAAATTCAGTCAACATCAAGCTATGTACACATATTGCATTCTCTTGGAAATATGGGATCTTTGCATCACCAAAGCAGAGCATATTTGGAACTTTCTTTGCCAATCATGAAATATGAAACCTATTGGTATAGGTATCTAACAGTACATACCAGTTTATTTTATTTCATTGCAAGTGTGTACTGTCATCATTCATTCAGTTTAGGGCCCGAGGTGAAGGCTATAAAACTGAAGTTTTATTTCAATTTTGGTTTGGATTGTTTTAGTCAGGTCTTTCAGTCGATTTCAGTCTTGAAATTGAGTCAGTTTTGAGTCAAATTTCAGTCCTGAAATTGAGTCAAGAGTTTGGTTTTGGTTTGTCAAATTTATTGACTCCATAGCCCAATGGATGAAGGCACTGCCTGCTTTCCCAGAGATCTGTAGTTCTTGGCACCTCCAAGGAGCTACCATCCCCATTGGAGCCAATGTTAGTGTCGGTATCTTCATCCCTCCGTCAGTGATCAAATTCTCTTGTTGCATTGCATGTTAGATGTCTCACCGGATCAATTGCATTCCATTAGGGTCATGGATCATCTGAAGGTATTGGCTTATTATACATTTTCCCTCATGTGCTGACCCATTTTCATTCATCTAGATCATCTGCAGTCAATTTTTGCCTTTAAATATGCAAAAGTCATTTTTAATGTTGTAGGTCTCATTAGGTCTAGGGTTTCGTCAATAAGGTCTTCAAAATACTAAATAACAGTCAGCAGGCACATGAGGAGGTCAAATAAAGTTTCAGCAATGATAATTTCCAAGATCACATGCTCAGTGATTGATTTTTCCTCAAAACCCTGTTTTGAGGAAAAACAAAGTTTTTATGTTTTCATGTATAAATTTGATGTAATTTCATTTTTTTCATATGTAATAACCTCAGTGTCAACTCTAGTCACCTTGCCAAGCCTATGCAACTCCATCACATGCAAGGCAAAAAAGAAGTCAAAGCATTTAGTTCATTAAAGGCAAAAATAAAGCAAACTGCCGAAAAACAGAGTTTTAAAAGCAAGTCAAAGGAAAACATCACAAAGTGGGTTTTTATAAGTGAAAAATTAAAATCCTTTGTATATAAACCATTTGCTAAGTTTAAATAGTTCATTTTCATCTAAAGGAGAAAGAGTGAACAAGAGAAAGGTTGTGTTAAAGCCAAAGATCAAAATCACAGCAACTTTCGCAAATTTCAAGGGTGCGGTGCATTGGGTCGTGGGCACGGCACATCCATCTGGCGCGGCGCATTGTGCCGCACTCTTCAGTGTAAAAATTACACAGGCGCGGTGCATTGAAGTGGCACGGCGCACTCGGTTTGTGGTGTGGCGCACAGGGTTTAGAAGCCAATTTCATCCACAACCACCTCCCAAACTGCCAAATTTGCTCAATCTTCAGTTGTTCAAGTAAGTCAAACATTCCTCCATGATCAGTGAATGAGTTTCTCTTGGTGTTTATAGCGATTTAATGAGAAAAACTTGAAACCCTACCTCCTTGCAATTTTTGTCAAAAACAATTGCATAGGGTTTAGAACTTGTGTTTTTTGTTGCTAATTCCACTCCTAGCCATTTCTCACTCCCTCATTCTTTCATTCCCTCATTCATTTTCTCCCTCTCATTACATTTTCATCAACCCATTCAACCAATCCCCATATCCCTAAGTTTACTAATTCTAAGTCCCTGATCCTACTATCCCAAACCCTAGCTAAAAATTCCCAAACCCTAACTGTTGCCCCAAAGTTTAAATACTGTTCTGTAAACCCTTCTATTCCCCAAAATCCTGTCAAAAACATTCCCAAAACCCCTCATACACTTTCCCTCCATAGTCCCTCATACATTCTCATCGTTGACAGTAAAAACCTAAAGACACCATAAATCTCTTCATACTCATCAAAGAAAACTCAAACATTGGCAAACATGGAGTCAGATCCTTCCTATGATTGAAATGAGGAGACACTCAGTGATTCTTCTAGAGAAATGCATGCACCAAGGAGACCTCACAAGGGTGGTAGACATATACGAGAAAATCCTACTTCACTTGTTGAGCTGTTGGCTTGTCCTCTTGCTATCACATGATTTCAACACCAATCTTGTTATCAGTTCTGTGAGATGGTAGGGAGAGTCCAATACCATCATGAGTTGGCCAGATTTTTTGTTCTCCATCTTCACAATGGTTAAGTCACTTTGGCAGGTGTGACATTCACCTTGACACCCAAGACTATTTCTCAAGCAACTGGCATTCCAAATGTTGGTGAGCAGTGAAATAAAAGGCAGCAGATTGAGAGAGAGCATTATGAGCCTTACATCAAGGCTGGTTATTAGAGGCATCTTAGTAGAGTTTTGCCCTTCAGATATTTGAAGGACACATATGCTCCCTTGATGAAACTCATAATTAAATATTTCAGCTGTGAGGGTCGGTTTTCTCACTTATATTCCTATCACATCAGATTGTTTATGCACTTCACTAGGGTGAGAATGATGAATCTCCCCTATTTTATTTGTCGAAACATTGAGAAGATGACCACCTTAGTGCATAGGAAGCCTCCTCAGTAGCAGTATAACAGTATATATCTTTTTTCACTAATCAAAATTGTGGTCTTGCATCAGCTTGGTTTACAGAACATCTCATGGGAGGATTTCATTTCACATGAGGTCTTCACAGGTCCTCAAGTACCCCCAACAGTTTTTCATGAGACAGGAGGACCTTCACATCAGCAGCAGATTCATGAGACACAAACCACTAGTGTGCCAGTGTTTTGTCACCTATCTAAAGGGCACTAGAAGGTTGTTTGCAGCGGAAAAATGAGTATTATCTCCACCTGGGGTGGAAGGGGTCTCATTTCCTCCATCATCAGAGTAGGTATAGGACAAGGGCAAGAGGCCATTACATGATGAGGGGCCTCCAGGAGGGCAGGAGACAAATTTCATTCTTATTCAGGATGACAACACCGATTTGGGCTCACAAAGCTCAAAGCTTAGAGAGATCATTCAGGAGCAGCAAGATGACATTCAACATTTGTCTCTCAAATTGGATAGAGCCAAGTGGATCATTAATTATTTGGAGCAGAGGAACAAGAATCTAGAAGATCAAAAAACTATCATGGAGCTACAAAACATACGAGAAAACTGACAAGCTGCCAAGAGGAGGAAAGTCAAGCTCACATCACTTGAACAAGAAATCAATGCTGATCATGAATCTTGGCTTGAGAGGGAAAACATCCACTTGGAAAAGATGCTAGAGAAGGCCAACAGGGAGAAAACTATGTTGAGGCACATGGCCCATCATTACTTGGCGAGAAACAAGGTGTGCAAAGCAAGAATCAGGATTTTGAAGGCCAAGTTGAAGAAGGCATCGAGGAAGCGAAAAGAGCAAGATAGACTTTAGATCTTGGTTGAGGATTTGGCCCAACATAGTACTTGATGAAGGGCACTCAGCCCAAATTTCAAGAAATTTTGGACACTTTTTGCAATTTTGAAATTTTTGGCCTAAAAAACAGGTTTTTTTGCCTAATGCGCCGCGCCACCTGGCGCATGCTTTTGCTAGGGACCTCATTTTGAGGAAAACTCAACATTTCTGGATTTTTCATGGAAAAATATGAATGCCCACAAATGGACAAGAAATTTTGACAGGTTTTGAGCTTCCAAAAAGGTCAAAAACACCTCAAAAATGACTTTCTTCGCCTTTTTGGACACACAGGAAGCAGTGTTGGGAGAACTCAAGTTTGGAGGGGCAATTGGAGGCCAAATTCAGAAATTCCACTTGTTCTGAAAAGTAGACAAGAAGATCTTTCCTACAAGCCCACTTGGAGTAAATTTGGACACTGGGAAGGCCTCCAAAATCAGTTGCATAAAGGTGCTACGCATAGGGAAATCAGTGCAGCGCATAGGAGGAAATTTGCTCATTTTGGCCAAAAAACTCTGTTTTTCGCCTAGTGTCTTCACAGTTTGAATTTTCTCTTTCTAGTAGTCAAACTCATGATTTAATTTAATGTGACTTGATGGATTTTGATGTAATTATGCTAAATTTTCACTTATAGAGGTAGATTCATCCATCAAAAGGTAGTTTGCAACTGAATGAATCAGTTCCCTAGTTTTTAGAGGCAAGCTGTTCCACTACCTACATTTTAGTTCTCAGTTTAGATTTTGTTGGAATAACTCCTAAAATTATGAACGTGACCCCTAGAGGCTAGGATGAGTTTTTGGTTGCCTATATCTTGTAATTTTTAAGTCATTGACAAGGGTTGGACTTTTGGGAAAGCTTCGAGCTTCACTGTATACTCATTTCAGTAGTTTGGCAAAGGAATAGACCAGGGTTTGCAGCACTTTATGGGATTCTTGTGGCATCTTGATTTGGTATTGTGTTTTCTTCTGTAATTTCAAGTTTACATGTGATTTTTGTATGCCATTATCTCTCTTTGCTTCATCTTAACTAAATCAAACACGGATAAAAGGTAGAATACATTGAAAGTGCAGTGCTCTACCTAGGTTTTGTTTAGTTATCTATGTTTTCAGCTGCTTGAAGGGGATCCCTGAGTTTTTCATGCCCTCTCCAACTCCTCACCAGTCTAAAAGCTCTCCATCTCACTCAATTTGAAGTACTAAACAGTTTGCCTACGTCACCTCATAGAGATCTCTGCAAAACTGAGCTTCATTCCGCAGACCAAAATCTACCTTTCACATTTGAGCCAAAAACAAATCATCAAATTCAATCAAAACTCTTCTAAACATATACCTAGCCTAAAATTAGTCTTTACATTAGTCATCTCAAGCCTTCCTTGATAAATTTTCATTGAGATTGACGAGGAGAGAGCCCTCTCCCGACTTGGTAGGGCTAGCTACCAAGTTAAGCGTGGTTTGATGTTACCCTAGATCCTACCTTTCTCAGCCTAAGGTAGATTTAGGCACTAACATGTAGGAGATTAAAATCCTTCACCATCCCACGGTCCAAAGTCATACTACGTCAGAAACCTAATTCATAGGGGATTAGGCTAGATCATTGTGTGAGCGGTGCTCCCTGGGGCTACCCAACCCGTGGAAGGGAAGCATGTGTGGTGGATGATCACCAAGAAGCTAAAGAATCAACCACACCCATGTGACAAAGGTAACCGTAGTGACCAATATTAGGAAAACACCCTATAGGATTGGTTGTGGGCAACAGTTAGTTCTCCACCCCACCTTTCTCTCGACAACTCTGCCTGCGAGAATCAAATTCTATCAAGTAAGACGTCTTTTGGAAGGCCATCTGAAACAATAGATTTAGGATTTTTTTGAGGATTTAGGTCACCTATATTATAGAGGTCATTTTCCTTTGATAGGACGTGTTTTCTTGAATTAGAGTAACATATTATATAGTTAGTTTATATATGGAACCACTACACTAGGTGTTTGGTTTTTGTTTGTTGCTATTTTTCTCCTATCATCCCCTTTTAGTGTAATGAGTCATCTTTATCTTGAAATCATTGTGCCCCCTAGGCATTTTTTATGGAGACTTCATGGTGTTCACCCCTAGTTTCCTTTATGGCATTTTACTCCTCCCCATCAAGTTCAAGTTCATCCTCTTAGTCGTCCATTGAGTCCTCATTCCGACTCTAGTTTTGCTGATTCTTCTATTATTCCTTTGATTTTTCATCTTCCCAAACCTGTACTACCACCATGTCAGGAATCAAAATGGGTGTGCGGGAAACCAAGGTGGTAGCCAAGGTAACCCCACAAGTGGAACCTCTACCTACATGGTCACTCCTACTCCTTTGCTTCCCTTTATGGCTACTTTAAGCCACTCTGATTTTAGCTAGCTCATCAATGACCCTCTTCTCCATGACCCTAGTTGGCCTACTATTCATACCAAGATTCCTTCATACATCCCTAATTTGAAGGTAATCATGGAGAAGATCCCACAAATCATGTTCACACATTTCATATGTGGTGCTCATCTAATTCCATCACGGAATACTCCATTCATCTTCATTTGTTCCAATGCACCCTTATTGGAGCTGCAACCAAGTGGTATGTGGACCAACTGCATGCCTCCCATTCCACTTTAATGACTCTATCTAGATATTTTCTATCATACTTCCAGTTACCCCTACGCTATGACACTGGTACTGAACTCTTGACTTATTTCTATCAAACTTCTTCGACCCGCTTATCTGACCATGTTCAAGGATGGTGTGGAAGGAGGAGCATATTTAAAGCTCCTGAATTTAAATACTATGTCTACATGGATTGGTTCCTTACATCACTTTTGGCCCCCATTGGTAAATATATTTCCTCCCACATCCCCAAACTAAGGAAGATGCACTCCAAGTAGCTTTGAAATATGACCTAGTCTATGCACAATCATGATATGTATATACTTTCATTCTTGATCTACCTCATCCTAGTGCTTATAATTCATCAAGGGAATCTCATGACGTTGATCATTGGATCAATTTCACACTCTCAACCTCCACCATATTCTCCACTTCTGATGGGTTATGGTCAACCCCGGGGGGGACTAGTTACTCTTACACCTATCCCCCTACCAATACTTCACATGGCAACACTTATCGAGCTCCAAGCATGTCATATGCATATCCCCATCTGCATCAGTAGATGCCAGGGTGAATTTTTTCTCCACCTAATTATCCTAATGTTTCCGTCTCTTATTACTATCTGTATGTACCACCTAGCACTCCATCCAATTTGACACCAATGCCTGAGTCCCCCATACCTCCTCCACCTCTGGCACAACAACGACCTCCTCCTCAAGGTCAAGTGTATGCTCAACAAAGCGCAACCAATCACCCCAACCCCAAGAAAGATAACAAAGGGAAAGGTAATCAAAACCATCCATCTCAAGGTAATCAACGTAACTAAAGTCCACCACCTAATGCCCCTCAATGAAACTAGCCTAATCCCACCAACCAACAACAGGGCAGACAACCCAAGGAAAAAAGGGCTCTTTGTATAAATAAACCTTGTTCTTGTTGTGGTTTATATTTCTACTATACTCATGAGTGTCCCCTTTTACTTCAAATTTTCAAAGTATGGGAAGCTCAAGAAGTTTCTTCTAGGGTGCCTCAACCTATTGCTCCACCTCCTCCTCCTCTTGCTTCATCTCAACTGACTATGCTTACCAATCCTTTTCCTCATCAAGGATATATCGCTACTCAACCTGCACAAGGTCATGAAACACCCCAACCTTCACAATCTGGTCACAATTATTACCAGATCCTTATGATGAATTCTAATGAAGTCAATACCGAACAAGTCAACCTTCAGAATTGATCACACCAATATGACAAGTCTCGAGCAAACTCAACAATTGATTCCAAACCTCATGTTTTCACTGAGCCTATTTTGTCATCAAATGTTAGAGGTAGATCCCTCCACCTAAGGTAGATTTTTTCCCTAATATCCCCAAAGTTCCATCACGTCGAAACGTTTCTTCTTCTAAATTCTCCCATACCTATAGTATAGTAGATGACATGGCACAATTTCCTATTTCCATGTCAATGTTGGAAGTCATCCAAATGTTTCCATCCTAAGAGAAAGACATACTATCTAATTTTGTTGTTATGGATCCTTTCAACGATAATATGATTGTCTTTGACGTTGAAAAAGTGGAACATACCCCCATTCCTTCATCTGATGCCTTTCAAATACTAGTCTCCATACGAAACACCACTATTCAATGGTGTATCATAAACGAAGGCACCTCTACATTTTTGATCGATGATAGTGTTTGGAAGCAACTTGGTTCACTTGAATTGTTCGTTGCCGGGGA
Source organism: Pinus tabuliformis (assembly GCA_031772625.1). Taxonomy (NCBI): domain Eukaryota; kingdom Viridiplantae; phylum Streptophyta; class Pinopsida; order Pinales; family Pinaceae; genus Pinus; species Pinus tabuliformis. Next base: position 81,457,565 of record CM062809.1, read on the forward strand.
AAATTCCCTAAGGTAAGGTTTGAAAACCTCAACAGAGTAGAACAAGATAATCAACAATGAGCAGTCAAAACCTATACCTATGCTTCCTCCAAAATGAGTAGGCATGCAAGTCAATTCACAGAAGCATATACATAATAGATAATTCAATGTGCACACATAAAATATATCTTATATAATCATATATAATCATATAAATTACTATTCATGAGACAATATCATATAATTAACAATAATAGGTACAAGAAAGGTACAATCTGATCCAAGCCAAAGCACCGACAAAGCCTTCCACTAGATCCGTCCATCCCGGGCCACGAAGAAAACCTCTATAACAAGTGCAAGGAGATGCTACAAAGATGATGAACATCTGTGCAAAGGAATCTAGGGTTTCCTAGAGACTAGGAGTTCAGGAGGCATAAGGAAAAACAAACTTGATTTGGGAGAAAAATGGGTATAATGTCGATAGCCCTTCTCTTATGTCTTTTAGAGCTACCCAAGGGGTGTATATATACCACCTGAAATTAGTAATTTCAATTGTGCCACAGGCTCCTGTAGGTAGGCTCTCGGTAAAACCCGTGAACCCCTCTCGAAAAATAGCATTTTATTTTATTTTTTCATATTTTAAAAGGTATATGTGGGTGTAGTGTTATAGGAACGACATATGTACGCAATTTAGTGTGGGAAAAGTCATGTATGGAATTTTAAATATTGATTTTTAATATGAGATCAAGTCTGCATAGGAAAAGGGATGCCCAAGGCCATAAAAGAGCATCAAGTCTACATGAATGCTAAGTGATGCTATAACATATTACCCCTAATATATGAGGTTATAAGGGGTACATGATGGTTGAAATATATTAAGTATAGAGAGAGGAGTCATCCGAGAATCCAGTAGGAGATCGCTAGATTCCATCTCATCGAATACCTGTGGAAGGAGTCGAAAAGAAAAATCAAGTCTAATGCAGGCATACCCATGCTCAGAAGTAATAAAGCATGTATGTTGATCGAGTATAAAGCAGATCCAGAATGTATATATAAGTAAACAAAATTAGTCGTAGAATACATAATGGATCATCAAATCATAGCTACAAAGGAACACAATGGAGCTATATCTCAATATTACATATAGAATAATATCTGTTCGATGATGTTAGAAAATTGTCTAATCAACGATGCTACATAACTGATCCTCATAAAAGTACCAAGTCATATGGGTGGAATAGTGGTATTGCATAAATGCAGATGCAAACATATAAGATCTTGTTGTCAAGGACTGCATCATATAAAGGTGGGAGGTGTCTGATAAAGTATTATGAAACTAGCTCACAAAAAGATAGAAAGATAGATCAACGCCTTCAAAATCAACCTCTTCAAGGGGGCAACCTCCTTTACATTACACAAATGAGCAATTATTGGATGATAAAAATGATTAGACATCCTTTCTATATATATGAGTCTAAGGGGTCACAATATGACCAAAGTCGACCTAACAATAATAATATAAGGGCACAAAAATAACAATAGTGGGCTTTTATGGGGCACAATAATAACAATATGGGGACAATAGGAGCACAGCAATAACAAAAAGGGCTACAATGACAATAGTAATGGGGGAATCACTAGTATTATAGGGACCTAACATGCCCCTCTCCTTCAAAAAATTGTTGTCCTCAATGCTTGAGTAGTTATGGATGCTTCTATATAAAATTCTCATCCTCCCATGTGTAATCTTCAGCAGGTAAGTTCTTCCACTTATGAGATACTCTGAAATTGATCGATTTTGTAGTTGTTGAGTTCTTGTTTCTGCGATTGCTTCAGGTTCCAATATGATTTTTCCTTCCTCATCAAGTTCTACAATATTGTTTGAACTGGGAGCTTGTCACATATAACCTTCTTTAAGCTTGAAACATGGAAAACTAGGTGCACTCAGGAATCTGTAGGAAGCTCCAATTTGTATGCCATAGTACTTATGTTTTGCAACACCTTGTACGGACCATAATACTTTGGTGATAATTTATTATCCTTCTTAGATTTCTTGAGGGAAATTTTTTTATATGGTTGTAGCTGTAGGAATACCCAATCACCTACATCAAAACTTCTTTCATTGCGATGTTGATCTACCTGTTGTTTCATTCTATTCTACGCCAAAGTGAGGTTATCCATTAAGAGTTGGAGAACTTGTTGTTGATGCTCGATGTGATCTTCCACTGCTTGAACATTAGAATTTTCTCTTAAATATGATGTGATGGATGGTGGATGATATCCATAAAGTGTCGTATATGGGGTCATTATTGTTGCAGTATGTAAGGAAGTGTTATACCACCATTCAACCAGAAGAAACCATTTGACCCATTGTGTTTGTTTATCAAATACAAAGCAACGAAGATATCCTTGCAAACATTTGTTTACTATCTTAGTTTTCCCATTAGATTGAGGATGATAAGATGATCTATGAGCTAACTAATTATCAAGACAAGAAAATAATTACGTCTAAACATTTCTAGTAAAAATGGGATCTCTCTCGCTTATAATAATCTTTGGGTTTCCATGTAGCTTTTGAATTGTTTCCATAAATGCAGTAGAAACTGTACTCGATTTAAATGGATGAGATAATGCACAAAAGTGTGCATACTTGGTAAGTCTGTCAAATACCACCATGATAACACTCTTTCCTTCAAACATGGGCAAAAATTGTGATAAAATCCATTGAAACCTCTTCCTAACGTTGGCTTGGAATGGATAAAGGTTGTAATAGACCTGGGGTCTTAATTGTTTCAACTTTATTTTGTTGGAAAACCAAATAGGACTGACGACTTTTTACGGGGGCTTGTAATAAGGTGGCTTCCTTCCGTCCTGCGGCTTCCACGGTCACGGCAGCTTCGTTTTGCCCCATGGTACCCCTTTAGTGACACCCCTATTAATTTTCTTCGACCCCCTCTTGAGAAGGAAAGAACCCCCTGTCCCCTCAGCAAGGGCTATTGAAGAACCCCCACGTTCCGCAGGATCCCTGGAAGCTTCAATAGTTCGAGTGGCTAGGAGATGATAATACGGACGGGACTCGTGTGCCCCTGGAGACCCGCCTTCATCGACCTTCCACACTACCTTCATCAAACCTCTGACCTTAGTAGACCTCGTTGCTTACTTCGATCTTCTCTCTTGAGACCCGTCACTCCTTTCCAGTTCTCTCCGGCCCGCCCCTTACCTCACTCGGTCTAAGGACTTACTCTATATTTTTCTCCCCACCCACGCACCATATTGTCCTCCAGAGGTGCCCTAACTTTTGAATATCTGATTTAATGCCATACTAAAAAAAATCCTTCTTAACCATATGGTAATTTTTTAGAAATCCGCCCATGGGATTTTGGATTGACGGTGAATGGGTGCGCTGTTAAGGCACTCCTTGCGATAGGTCACCTGTTCAAATCCCCCGTGGGTACTTAGGTTATTCTTAACTAGAAAAAAAAAAAAAATTAGAAATCCTGAGTGCCCTCCTGAGGGAGAGGTGTGTAATTCACTAAGAATCTTTTGTTTGAGTTAGGAATTTTTACATAGGTATAACCGATCTTTGTACCATAAAGAATCATTTTTCTAGCTAAATGTAACAGATGTACTAGAATCCTGTTGTATCTTTTGAATGAGTGCCCACACTTCTTCATCATTCTTCCATTCATACCTTGCTTCGTTTATCCAATCTGGTTGGATAATAGAAATGGCACAAAGAAATGCTTCCACATCCTCATCCTTTCTTGAGAGTGCATCTGCCACAAAATTTTGCTTCCCTTTTTTGTAGATGATTTCAAAGCCATAACCCAACATTTTTGTGACCCATTTTTGCTTCTCTTCTGAATATAATATTTGTTCTAAAAAGTATTTAAGACTATCATGATCCGTTTTTACCTTGAAGTGCCTTCCCATTAGGTAGGGCCACCATTTCTTAAGTGCTTGTAGTATTGCCAACATTTCATTCTCATAAATATTTTTGTGTAAATACTTTCCTTTGATTGGACAACTTTTGAAAGCAATGGGTCTTTCCTCTTGCATTGAAACAACATCAATTCCATCTCTTGAGGCATCACATTCCATAATAAAGGTTTTTGTGAAGTCTAGTGTAGCTAAGACCGGTGCTTGGCACATTGCTTTTTTAAGATGTTCAAAGGCCTTCATTGCTTCTGGAGTCCATGAAAATGTATATTTATTCAACAATTTTGTTAGAGGTGCTGCTATTCTCCCATAATTCTTAACAAACTTGCAATAATACCCTGTCAACCCAAGAAATCCTCACATATGCTTTATGGATGTGGGGATCTTCCATTCCTTAATGGTTTTAATTTTTCTAGGGTCTACCTTAACACCTTCATGAGATACAATATGACCTAGATATTCCACCTCTTGTACTCCAAGGAAAAATTTGGAGATTTTTGCATATAATTGTTTCTCCTCCAATAGTTTGAGCAATCCGTCAACATGTTGAACATTCTCCTTCCAAGACTTGCTGTAGATTAGTATATCATCAAAAAATACTAACACAACTTTTCTAAGGAAGGGTTTGAAAATGGAATTCATCAAACCTTGAAATGTAGAAGGTGCATTGGTAACGCCAAAAGGCATGACCAAAAATTCATAATGACCCTCATGAGTTCTAAATGTTGTTTTCAAAATGTCTTCAGTTTTCATTCTGATTTGATGATATCCTGAACGAAGATCCAACTTGGTGAAGTAAATTGATCAATTCAATTCATCCAATAATTCTTTAAATATAGGAATGGTAAATTTATCTTTAATAGTGAGCTTGTTGAGCTCCCTATAATCTGGACACATGCGCCATGATCCATCTTTCTTGTGAACCTATACTATTAGAGCAGAGAAAGAACTTTGACTAGGTTGAATTATACCATCCTATAGAATTTCCGTAACCATATGTTCAATTTCACTCTTTTGGGCATAAGAATATCTGAAAGGCCTGATGTTTGGAGGAACACTTCATGGAATCAAATGAATAGCATGATCATGGTCATGAATAGGTGGGAGACCTTTGGGAGTCTGAAATTCCTTGGAATGATTGTCCAAGACTTTTTGGAGATCTGGGGAAATAAATGATTTCGACGTGGGAACCTCTAGTGAACATAATTGCACAATTATTCCTTGTGTTATTTCTTTAGAATCTTTGTCATTTTGTTATAGTTGATTATCTTTCCTGGTTTCCCTGTGATACCCCTTAATTCAACTTCCTTTCCTTCTAAAGAAAATTTCATGAAAATTTCTTGAAAATTAAAAGCTATTGTACCCAAGGATTGTAGCCATTGGACTCCTAGTACAACATCAGCACCACCCATTGGAATGGAAAGCATTGGGCTATTTAATATATATTCTCCCATGGATAGCTTGCTATTATGACACTTTCTAGAGCAATTTATGGTTCCTCCACTTGCAACCATCACTTGACACTCTGGTACTGGATATAGGAAGCAATTCAATTCCTTGGCTATCTTAAAATGAATAAAATTGTGGGTACTGCCCGGATCAATCAACACTATTACCTTTTTCTTCTTGATATGCCCTCCTATCTTGATAGTTTTAGGAGTGGTAATTCCAGCCAATGAATTACAAGATATGGTCGAATTCATTTCTTCTTTCTCTAGGGTTTGTTCCTGGTGTATATCCTCTTCTTTTAACATTTCTTGTTCCTTTTCTTCCTCCTCTTCACAATGTATGTAAAATAATTTCTTCTCAGCACACTTATGACCTTTAGTGTATTTTCTATCACAACTGTAACAAAGCCCTTTTGGTCTTTTTTCTTCAATTGTTGTGGTGTCAACCTTGTAGGTTGTGGGAGGCTAGGGGCAAAAAAACTTCCATCTTTATAATTGTGAGTGGTAGGCTTCCTTGTTTCCATAAATTTTCTTTCCATTTTTCTTTGCAACCTAAATGCCTTCTCCAATGAATCAGGTTCCCAAAGGCGAACCTCATGTTGGATGTTATCTTTTAAAGTTCCTATGAACACATCAATCCTATGCTCCTCTAGAATATCTTTTACCCTTATATTCAATTTTTGGAAGTTCTTAATGTGATCCATCATTGAACCCTTTTGTTTGAGATTTATTAATTGGCTAAAAAAAGTGTTTCTTTTTGTATCCTCATAATGTGCTATCATTTCATCCATAAAAATTGCCCAAGTGACAATTTGTTGAGGAGATCAAAGTGATTGACACTATACAAATTGATTTGGTTCCAAATATAAAGTTGCCATGCGTACCTTTTGTGTGTTTTCCACATTATGGAGATCGAAATATTGCTCCATCTGTAGTATCCATGTTACAGGATCCCTTCCATCAAACTTCCTCATATCTATGTTTGGAACATGGTGGGCCTTCGATCCAATGTTAGAGTCTATGAAATCATGATTAACATTTATTTTATTATCATCATGAGTTTCCTTTACTACCCTTTCACCATTAGTATGAATTTCTTGTAGAAAATTCAAGCCTGTCTTCAAATATTCCATCTTAGCTTCCACGCCTTTCTTTAAACCCTTCATCTTACCTTCCATGCCATCCATCTTAGCTTCCACATCATTCATATTAGCTTCCACGTCATTCATCTCAGCTTCTACGCCTTTCTTTAAACCATCCATATTAGCTTCCACACCCTTTTTTAAACCGTCCATCTAAACTTCCATGCAATACATCTTATCTTCTACATCTTTTTTTAAACCATCCATCTTAGCTTCTCTTACTTTTTGTGAGAGTGAATTGTGTTGCACTTGGTTTCGTAATTTTGATATATCATGTTGCATTTCTTCCTCTTCTTCATGAGTCATGCTAGAGTTTTCAGGTTTCTTACTAGGAGTTTCCATTTTCTTTCTTCGAGGCATCAATTAATGATAATAATGCTCCACTATGCCCTTTGGATTCCTTCAAACTAATTTATCAAACCAAACTTATGCAAAATTTAAAAAAACTAGACACCTTTTTTCACTTTGTAGGAGCTCGATATTGAATCTATTTTATCTTTGTAATTTTGGATCTCGAGGGTCTAAAATTGATTCTTGTTGTATCCCTCTGAGTCCTCTTTTTAACCCCACAAGTCTGATCAAGATTGGATTCTCCAAGAAAGGGTTATGTCGAATCTCCCACAATGACTTGATTATAGACTCGTTCAGTAGATGGAACTTGTATGAAGTTCCACGTGTCACTGTTTCGACCTTAGGACTTGACACTGATACAAAATAACCTAAAAGCCATATTCTTTCTATAACTTCTGACAAAAATTCAATCTGATGCTCAGAAAAATAGTTCTGACGATTTTCTCCAGGTCACCTGTTTGAGATATAATTCGAGATCCCGCAAACACCCTAACTTGCTTGGATCATATCTCCACAAATATAGTGAGAAAAGGTCTAAAATTTGGACACAAGGTTCAGAGAAATTTCGGCTCAAATGGGTTTTTTGTTAGTGTATGAAACGTTGCAAAAAAATGTTATAGTGAAAATTCCACAATGACCTGTTTGGAGCAGCAAAACCCTAGAATCCAAAGCTCTGGTACCAAATGTTATGAAACCAATTCACAAAAAGATAGAAAGATAGATCAACACCTTAGAAATTAGCCTCTTCGAGGGGGAAACCTATTTTACATTACAAAAATGAACAATCCTTGGATGATACAAATGACAAGACCTCCTTTCTATATATAGGAGCCTAAGGGTTCACAATATGACCAAAGCCGACCTAACAATAATAATATAAGGGCACAAAATAACAATAGTGGGATTCTATGGGGCACAATAATAACAATATGTGGACAATAGGGGCACAACAATAACAATAAGGGCTACAATGACAATAGTAATGGGCAAATCACTAGTATTATAGGGACCTAATGTCAAGTGCTCAAAATTATGCTCAAAAATCAAAGTGTCAGAATTTTGTTAAACTTAGTTTCAGGTCGAAGAGCTGATCATTATAATTCCAATGGTGTGAATGACACTCAAATACGAGCTTGTATGCAGAAGTTAGAGAAAGTCAAAGTTCAGATTTGACTTGCTTACATGGCAGGATTGGATGATGTGCCAGCTTCCATCAGTGAATTGGTAGGTGCCAAGTGGAAGGCCGCCATTGTTCCCCACATATCCCAATTAGACATCAGCAAAGGCAGTTGTTACAGAATTGGCCCCCAACAAGATTAGGGTTGTGATGCGATAATCACATATCACACATCGTAACAGGAAAGTAGGTTGGCATTACAGAAAATTGGCCCCTGGCAGGTTTAGGGTGCGATGTGATATCGCAATCAGAAATCATAATAGTGCAAAGTACCTCATTATGATTACCACGAAGGTACTATTGAGCTGCGATATGCAAATAAGTTCCTGGATGCGAAATGTCATCAGTTCCAGTTTAATGTCCCACCAGGCTTGCTGAATCACAATCGCATATCGCCACTTGGTTCACAGTTCATAAGACCAAAAAACTCTGCCAATTGTCATTTACGATAAGATAGTCAATGTCGACGTATTCAGGCCCACCGAGTGGCAAAATTCTCATTTGTTTAAGCGATTTTTGGAGGGAAATTGTGGGTTCTTGCAGATATGGAGCAATTTGTGGAACAAAGAGTGGGAGAACTATGAGAAGTCATAACTTCTTCAGTTTTCCACCAAATTGGTTGCAAAAAGAGGCTAGATAGCCATTTTCGGGTATTCTAGACTCATTGAAGCATGTTTTAGAAGCATTTGAGCATTATAAACACAAATTTTACACTTTTGAGCATAATAGAGAGACCCAAGCCATTGCAAGCTAGACCAAGGAGACATAGCCCAAGAGGGGTGATCTCCTTTATCATGTGCTTGTTGTAATGTGTTTTTGATAATGTTCTGTACATGTTTATGCTGCTATTCGGGATCTGGTTTATGTTAATTTTCTCATAAAATTAACATAAAAGCTCTTCATTTCAGTTGCAAAAATTTATGAACCCTTAACCACAATGAAAGAATTTTGTTTATTATCTAAGGAAGATATTAGCACTACAAACTGATATTTTGAATTAGATCAATTTGGTATCAGAGCCTCGGTTTGCTTTTTGGAAGAAGGATTTAATTATTTGCAAGTTTATGTCATACTTACAAGGTTAAACTCAAAATAGGCAAATGAAAGCTCGTTGGAAGCCCTGAAGTTGGGTCAAGGGAAGAAGAGCAAGGTTTCCACAATCTCCAATGCCAGTTCAGCCTCAACTTGCAGTTGAGACTCCGGAGATCATGTCGCATGAAGGAGAACCTACAAACATGAAAAAAGTTGAGAAGACCTTCAGAAAGGCTTTCTTTGATATGATAGAGATGGTGAAGGTCCTATATGAAGAGAGGAATAGCAGGTTGCAAGGAGAAAGTTCTAAACCTCCTAAAGGAGAACGCTATTCACAAGCAGGTAATGGAAAAGGAGGTAATGGGAATGCAGACAAACCTCCACCCTCTCCACCATCTTCTTCATCTTCTTCTTCACAAGCATCTTCACACTCTTCCACTAATACTACCCTTACTCATACTCATCATCATTATTCAAAAGGAACTGGTAAATCACCTTTTTGAAAACTTGATGTTAAATTCGAGTTGCCCATGTATAATGGTGAAGTGAATGTAGAGAAGCTTGATAATTGGATACGTTAGTTGGAAGTCTATTACATGATTCAAAATCTTGAAGAAGATGACATAAAGATTCAGTTAGCCTCCTTGAGAATGAAGGGTGCAACACTAGTATGGTGGGAATCGAAGACCCAAGAGGAGATTAAAAAGCACGGTAAGATCTCAATTTCTTGGAATGATTTCATTGTTGCAATTAAAAGACAATTCTACCCTCTAGCTTATATGTAGAAAGCCATTATGAATTGGTAGAAATTTTGACAGTGTAAAGGTCAAAATGTGTAATATTACACCCAAGATTTCAGAAAAAGGTCTCTGATGTTAGGTGTAGATTTGCAGTCATAGGACACATTGCTGAAGTACATAGCAGGTTTACATAGTTACCTTAGGCATACTATCTTAATGTTTAATCCCAATAATCTAGATGATGTGTGTGTGAAAACCACTCATCTTGAGGCAAGAGGGACAAAAACCCCAGAAGAAGGTAGTAAAAATCCATTAAAGAGTAAGGGAAAAGAAAAAGCTTTCAAAGGGAAGGCAAAGAAAAATGCATCTGTAAAAAAGAAGGAGAGAACATTACATGAAAACACTGTTCCAGAGAGGGTCACAATGAAGCTCATTGTTGGAAGCTTCATCCTGAAATGAAACCAAAAAGAAACAACAACAAGGGAAAACAGAAGAAAAATGCAACCACCCAACAAGATTTGGGATCTAATTCGAGTGATGAAACTAAAATCATAGCCATGGGGTTAAAAGGAAAATAATCCATTGCTAGCACTAGTTCTTAAGACTCACAAAATGAAACTCCAAATGAAAAGAGGAGAATATCACTGTTTCACATAAGGGTGATCTCAGAACATAACAAGATTGATACATTGTTCGATAGCGGCTCTCAAGCCAATCTTATCTCAGAAAACATTGTCAAGAGTTTAAATCTAGAAATTGTTCCACATCATGAACCGTATCCACTTGGATGGATATGTGACAATGCGCAATTGTAGTTTACTAGAAAGTGTAAACTAGGGTTCGATATTAATACAAATTTGATGGATGAAGTGGAGTAGAATAAACAAGAAAACAAATCTTTCGCTTGTTAACGCAGGGCAGATGAAAAGACTGGTTGTTGGGTCCCTATAATACTAGTGATTACCCCATTACTATTGTAGTTGCATCCCTTATTAATATTTTTGTGCCCCTATTATCCCCATATTGTTATTATTGTGCCCCATAGAATCCCTCTATTGTTATTTTTGTGGCTTTATATCATTATTGTTAGGTCAGCTGGGTTATATTGTGACTCATTAGACTCCTATATATAGAAAGGAGGTTTTGTCATTTGAATCATCCAATAATTGTTCATTTATGTAATGTAAAGGAGGTTTCCCCCTTGAAGAGACTGAATTCTAAGGCGTTTATCTATCTTTTCTATCTTTTCTTGAGCTGGTTTCATAACATTTGGTATTAGAGCTTTGGATTCTAGGGTTTCACTACTCCAAATAGGTCATCGTGGAATTTTCACTATAACTTTTTTTTCTGTGATGTTTCAGAAGCTAAAAAAAAACCCATTTGAGAAGAAATCATGCTGAACCTTGGATCCAAATTTTGGAGATTTTTACGCTATATTTGTGGAGATATGATTTGAGGAAGTTGGTCTTTTGGCAAACTCCTAAATTACATTCCAAACAGGTGACCTGGGGAAAATTGTCATAACTTTCTGTCTGAGCATCAGATTGAAATTTTGTAAGAAGTTACAGAAAGAGGATGGACTATAGTTTCGTTTAGATATTTTTCCGATCCAAAGGACAAAAAAGTGACTCGTGGCACATCGTACAATTTCTCTCTACTGAACTAGTCTATAATCAGATCACTGTGGGAGATTTTGTATAACTCTTCCTTGGAGAATCCATTTTAAATAAGACTAGTGGCATTGGAAAGAGGACACAGAGGGCTACTGTAGGTCGCAATTTCAGAACTGGATGATCCAAAAGTACAGAGATACATCAGAGGCAGTATCGAGCTCCTACAAAGTGAAAAAGGGTGTATAAATTCTTTTAAATTTTTGCTTAAGATTGGTTTGAAAATTTATTTTAAAGGAATTCAAAGGGCATAATAGAGAATTACTATCGGTAACTGATGCCTCAAGGAAAGAAAATGTAAACACCTAGTAAGCAACTGAAAGCTCTAGCGTGACTCATGAAGAAGAGGAAGAAATGCTACATGATATATCAAAATTACAAGAACAAGTGCAACAAATGTCACTCTCACAAAAGCTAATAGAAGCTAAGATAAATGGCGTAGAATCTAAGATAAAGTGCATGGAAGCTAAGATGGACAATTTGAAGATAGATTTGAAGAGAGACATGGTATATTTGAAGACAGATTTGAAGACAAACATGGCATATTTGAAGACAGATTTGACAAATTTTCTACAAGAAATACTTACTAATGGTGAAAAGGTAGTAAAGGAAACTCATGATGCGAACAAAAGAAATGTTAATCATGATTTCTTAGACTCCAATGTGGGATCGAAGACCCACCATATTCCAAAAATTGATATGAGAAAGTTTGATAGCAAGGATCCCGCAACATGGATATTATAGATGGAGCAATTTTTCGATCTCAATAATGTGAAAAACACACAAAAGGTACGTATTGCAACTTATATTTGGAACCAAATCAGTTTGTATGGTATCAATGGCTTTGCTCTTGTAAACAAATTATCACTTGGGCAATTTTTATGGAAGAATTGACAGCACATTATGAGGATACAAAAAGCAACACTTTTTTTAGCCAATTGATAAGTCTCAAACAAAAGGGTTCAATAATGGAGCACATTGAGGAGTTCCAAAAATTGAACATAAGGGTAAAAAATATTCTAGAGGAGCATAGGATTGATGTGTTCATAAAGACTTTAAAGGATAATATCCAACATGATGCTTGCCTTTGGGAACCTGATTCATTAGAGAAGGCATTCAGGTTAGCAAGAAAATGGAAAGAAAAATTATGGCAACCAGGAAGCATACCACTCACAACTATAAAGATGGAAGTGTTGTTGCCCCTAGTCTTCCATAAGCTATAAGGTTGACACCACAAAAATTGGAAGAAAAAAGAGAAAAGGGGCTTTGTTACAGTTGTGATAGCAAATACACTAAAGGTCATAAGTGTGCTGAGAAGAAATTATTCTACATAGATTGCGAAGAGGAAGAAGAAAAGGAGAAATAAAGGTCAAAAGAAGAGGATATACTCCAGGAACAAAGCCTAGATAAAGAACAAATGAATCCAACCATATCTTGTAATGCATTGGTGGGAATTACCACTCCTCAAACCATCAAGATAGAAGGACAAATCAAGAAGAAAAAGGTAATAGTGTTGATTGATTTAGGAAGTACCCACAATTTTATTCATTGTAAGGTAGAAAAGGAATTGAATTGCTTCTTATATCCAGCACCAGAGTGTCAAGTGATGGTTGTAAATGGAGGAACAATAAATTTCTTTGGAAAGTGCCATAATATCAAGCTATCGATGGGAGAATATGTACTGACTAACCCAATGCTTTCCATTCCAATGGGAGGTGCTGATGTTGTACTAGGAGTCCAATGGCTACAATCCTTGGGTACAATAGCTTTTAATTTTCAAGAACTTTTCATGAAATTTTATATGGAAGGAAAGGAAGTTGAATTAAGGGGTATTTCATGGAAACCAGGAAAGATAATTAGCTCTAACAGTATGAAAAAGCTTCTTAAAAAGGAACAAAGCGGTGTAATTGCACAATTATGTTCGCTAGATGTTTCCACATTGGAATCATCTATTTCTCGAGATCTCCAAAAAGTCTTGGACAATCATGCCAAGGTATTTGAGACTCCCAAAGGTCTCCCACCTATTCGTGATCATGATCATGCTATTCATTTGATTTCAGGAAGTGTTCCTCCAAACATCAGGCCATACAGATATCCCTATGCCCAAAAGAGTGAAATTGAATGTATGGTTGCAGAAATGCTAGAGGCTGGTATAATTCAACCGGGTCAAAGTTCTTTCTCTGCTCCAGTAGTATTATTGCAAAAGAAGGACAGATCATGGCGCATTTGTCTGGATTATAGGGAGCTCAACAAGCTCACTATTAAAGATAAGTTTCCCATTCCCGTCATTGATGAATTACTGGATGAATTGCATGGATCAATTTACTTCACCATGTTGGATATTCGTTCAGGATATCATCAAATTAGAATGAAGACTGAAGACATTTTGAAAATAACATTTAGAACTCATGAGGGTCATTATGAATTTTTGGTCATGCCTTTTGGCCTTACCAATGCACCTTCAACATTTCAAGGTTTGATGAATTCCATTTTCAAACCATTCCTTAGAAAATTTATGTCATTATTTTTTGATGATATACTAATCTACAACAAGTCTTGGAAGGATCATGTTGAACATGTTGACAGGGTGCTACAACTATTGGAGGAGAAACAATTATATGCAAAAGATCCAAATGTTTCTTTGGAGTAAAAGAGGTGGAATATATGGGTCATATTGTATCTCATGAAGGAGTTAAGGTAGACCCTAGAAAAATTAAAGCCATTAAGGAATGGAAAATCCCCACATCCATAAAGCATCTGCGAGGATTTCTTGAGTTGACAGGATATTATCACAAGTTTGTTAAGAATTATGGGAGAATAGCACCACCTCTAACAACATTATTGAAGAAAGATGCATTTTCATGGAATCCAGAAGCAACAAAGGCCTTCGGACAGCTTAATGAGGCAATGTGCCAAGCATCGGTCTTAGCTACACTAGACTTCACAAAAACCTTTATTGTGGAATGTGATGCTTCAGGAAATCAAATTGGTGTTGTTTTAATGCAAGATGAAAGACCAATTGCTTTTGAAAGTCATCCAATCAAGGGAAAGTTTTTACACAAAGCTATTTATGAGAAGGAAATGTTGGCAATACTCCATGCACTTAAGAAATGGCGACCCTACCTAATGGGAAGACACTTCAAGGTAAAAATGGATCATGATAGCCTTAAATACTTTTTAGAACAAATATTATCCTCTGAAGAGCAACAAAAGTGGGTCACAAAGATGTTGGGCTATGACTTTGAAATCATCTACAAAAAAGGGAAGCAAAATGTGGTGGCAGATGCACTCTCAAGAAAGGATGAGGATGTGGAAGCATTGTTGTGCGCCATTTCTATTATCCAACCAGATTGGATAAACGAAGCAAGGGAGGAATGGAAGAATGATGAAGAAGTGTGGGCACTTATTCAAAAGTTACAACAAGATTCCAGTACGTCTGATACATTTAGATGGAAAAATGATTCTTTATGGTACAAAGATCGCTTATGCCTCTGTAAGAATTCCCAACTAAAACAAAAGATTCTTATGGAATTGCACACTTCTCTCTTAGGAGGGCACTAAGGATTTTTAAAAATTTACCACAGGGTTAAGAAGGAATTTTTTTGGGATGGCCTTAAATCGGATATTCAAAATTTTGTGGCGGAATGTTTGGTTTGCAAATAAAATAAAGTTTAAACAATTAAGACACCGGGTCTATTACAACCTTTATCCATTCCAAGCCAACGTTGGGAGGAGGTTTCAATGGATTTTATCACAGGTTTACCAAATTCTGAGGGAAAGAGTGTCATCATGGTGGTATTTGACAGACTTACCAAGCATGCACACTTTTGTGCATTATCACATCCATTTAAAGCCAGTACAGTTTCTACTGCATTTATGGAAACAATTCAAAAGCTACATGGAAACCCAACGATTATTGTAAGTGACAGAGATCCCATTTTCACTGGAAATTTTTGGACAGAATTATTTTCTTGTCTTGGTACTCAGTTAGCTCATAGCTCATCTTATCATCCTCAATCTGATGGGAAAACTGAGATAGTAAACAAATATTTGGAAGGATATCTTCGTTTCTTTGTATCTAATAAATAGACACAATGGGTCAAATGGTTGCCTCTGGCTAAATGGTGGTATAACACTTCCTTCCATATAGCAACAAAAATGACCCCATTTATGGAACTTTATGGATATCAGCCACCATCCATCACATCATATTTAAGATAAAATTCTAAGGTTCGAGCAGTGGAACATCACATTGAACATCAACGACAAGTCGTCCAACTCTCAAAGGATAACCTCATGCTGGCACAAAATAGAATGAAACAACAAGCAGATCAACATCATAGCAAAAGAAGTTTTTATGTAGTTGATTGGGTATTCCTACGGCTACAACCATATAAGCAAATGTCCCTCAAGCAAGTTAAGAAGGATAATAAATTATCACCAAAGTATTATGGTCCGTACAAGGTGTTGCAAAAGATTGGTACTATGGCATACAAATTGAAGCTTCCTGCAGCTTCTCAATTGCACCCAGTTTTCCATGTTTCATGTTTAAAGAAGGTTATAGGCGACAAGTTCCCAGTTCAAACAATATTGCCAAAACTTAACGAGGAAGGAAAAATTATATTGGAACCGGAAGCAGTCACAGAAACAAGAACTCAACAACTACGAAATCGATCAATTTCGGAGTAGCTTATCAAGTGGAAGAACTTATCCGCTGAAGATTCCACATGGGAGGATGAGAACTTTATACAGAAGCATCCAGAACTACTCAAGCATTGAGGACAATACTTTTTTGAAGGAGAGGGGCATGTTGGGTCCCTATAATACTAGTGATTACCACATTACTATTGTAGTTGCATCCCTTATTAATATTGTTGTGCCCCTATTATCCTCGTATTGTTATTATTGTGCCCCATAGAATCCCTCTATTGTTATTTTTGTGCCTTTATATCATTATTGTTAGGTCGGCTGGGTTATATTGTGACTTGTTAGACTCCTATATATAGAAAGGAGGTTTTGTCATTTGAATCATCCAAGAATTGTTCATTTATGTAATGTAAAGGAGGTTGTCCCATAGAAGAGGATGAATTCTAAGGCATTTATCTATCTTTTCTATCTTTTCTTGAGCTAGTTTCATGACACTGGTGAATTTGAGTAAGAATTTTGTGCTTCTCATGATCAAACCCAAAAATGATGTTGATAATGAAGATTTTAAAGGTTGTGGTTCGAATTTGAAATCTGAATTGGTTTACGTAGTTAACCAATATGATGAAATGTTTCAAGAACCAAAGGGATTACCTCCAAATAGAGGGATTCAACATGAGATAAAATTGCATCAAGATTGTCCTCTTCCTAACATTCGCATGTACAGGATTTCAGTGATGGAAAGCATAGAAATTAAGATGTAAATCCAAGAGTTGTTGAATAAATGGATCACAAGACCATCTTCCTGGCCTTGTGGTTCACCTATTGTCTTGGTGCCAAAGAAGGATGGAACATGGTGCATGTGTGTGGACTTTCACACATTAAACAAAATTATGGTAAAGAACCGTTAGCCACTGCCTCGAATAGATGATTTACTGGATCAATTGAACGATGCAAAGTATTTTACTAAGCTGGACTTAAGAAGTGGCTACCATCAAATTAGAATCGTTGAAGGAGACATTTCGAAGACATCATTCAAAACAAAATAAGGTTTGTTTGAATGGCTAGTTATGCCATTTGGTTTATGTAATGCTCCTGCTACATTCATGCGTGTGATGAATGATGTGTTGAGGCCATTTCTTGATGAATTTTAATAGTCTACTTAGATGAAATCTTAATTTTCAGTAAATCCCGTGATGAACATGTCATGCATGTAAGAAAAGTACTTGATGTCTTGAAAGAAGAACAGTGATATCTTAAGATGTCAAAGTGCGAATTTGGAAAGAATCCATTAGTTTACTTGGGTCATATTGTTGGAGGAGGTGAGTTGAAAATAGATCCCCCCAAGGTTGATTTCATTGTGAATTGGTCAAGACCCAAGATAGTTACAGAGGTAAGAAGTTTTCTGGGAGCAACCCAATATTGGAGGAAATTCATTGCTAATTTTTCTCTTATAGTAGCTCCTTTGCATGCACTGACCAGTGTGAAAGAGATTTTTAAGTGGGGAGGAAAACATCAAAAGACCTTTGATGTGTTGAAGGAAAATATCAGTACAACTCTCGTACTTGCACTTTTAGACTTGAGACAATCATTTGAAATTTAGATAGATGTTGGTGACTATACTATGGGTGCAGCCCTCATGCAGCATGGTGAGCATATCTGTTTTCATTCAGAAACTTTTAATGGTGTAGTGATTAACTATCCTACATATGACAAGGAATTTTATGCATTGGTGGAAAGTGTGAAAAAATGGAAACACTACCTGATGGGTAAGGAAAAATCATTCACACTGATCATCAACCATTGTAATACTTTCAATATCAATCAAATTTGTAGCAATCAAGGTAGTTCCAATGGATGGGTTTCCTTCAACAATTCCACTTGGTAATCAGGTATAGGAAAGGGATATCTATAATGAAGTTATTGATATGCTTTCTAGGTCGATTGTTAGTACAACTACTTTACTCAAGCATAATTTTGTTTTACATGAATGTATATTGAGAAATATGCATTAGATAATTAATTTCAAGATGTTTATGCAAGCTTAAGTCAATGTAACCAAGTAGGGAATTGGATTATCATTTGCATGATAACTTGTTGAACCATCTTGGCAAGCTTTTTGTTCCGTAGGGAGAAAGAGTTACCATCATAAGAGAGGCACATACTTCTCTTATTTCTGGTCTTTTTGGTGTAAGTAAGATGGTGACACATCTACAGAGGTATTTTTATTGGCCTTGTATGCTTGAAAGTGTGTCTCATTTTATTAAATGATGTTCATTATGTGCAATCAGTAAGCCTAGCAATAGGAAGTTAGGATTGTACACACCATTTCCTGTTCCTTCACAATCATGGGAGAGTGTTCCTATGGATTTTGTAGGAGGTCTTCCATTGTCAAAAAGACGTCATGATTATTTGTATGTAGTTGTGGATAGGTTCAACAAAATGTGTATTTCTATGCCACGTAAAAATCAAGTTACAGCTGAAAAAACTACTCATCTATTCTTTCAGAATGTTTGGGTGCATTTTGGATTACCCACATCCATCGTTAATGATCGAGATTCTCTCTTTGTGGGAATTTTTTAGTCAAACTTGTGGGGATTCATGGACACCAAACTGAAAAATAGTACAACCTTTCATCCACAAATAGATGGTCAAACAGAGGTAGTGAACATAACAATGATACATATTCTGTGTGGGTATTGTAGCAAGCATCCTAAGTTGTGGGATGAACAATTGCACTATATTCAACATGCTTACAACCGAGCCAAGCACTCTTCCACTCAAACTTTTCCATTTGAGGCATGCATGGGATACTTACCTAAATCTCCTTTGGATTTTATTTTTGGAAAATATGTTTCTATTGAGGGTCATAGCGACATAGGAAAAGCAAGAAAGTTCATTGAACAAATCAAATTAGTGCACCAAAAGGTTCAAGAACATCTTGAGAAAAGCCAAGGGAAGTACAACGAAAGGCATGACAAGCATTGTCAATATCACAAGTTCCAAGTTGGTGATGAAGTTTGGCTTCACATTAACTAAGAGAGGCTATAAGGAGAAGGTAAAATGTTCAAACCAATTAGATATGTTCCATTCAGAATTTTGGAAAAAATTGGTAGCAATGCCTTCAGGTTGGATTTTCCTTCATATATGAAAATTTGTGTTGTTGTTAATGTTGAGAATTTAAGGTTGTATGAGCCTTCCTTGATTTAAGATCAAGGAGAGAATATTCAAATTCCATCTATTGAAGACTTTTCTCCAAAATTTCTTGATGTGCTTCAACAAGACACTATACTTGACAAAAAAACAAGGACATCAGAAAGGGGAAGTATTGATTATCCTCGAGTGGGGCTCAAAGGTAAAATTACTTAAAAATCCAAATGGATAGAGCTTGGAAAGGTGAGGGAATTATACCCTCACCTGTTGAACAATTTAGAGTGATCCTTTTGGGGTCCAAAAGGCTTCCAATGGGGAGGAGTGATCAGGTGCTGAAAATTATGCTAAAAAATCAAAGTGTTAGAATTTTGTTAAATTTAGCTTCAGATCAAAGAGCTCATCATTTTGATTCCAACGGTGTGAATGGAACTCAAATCCGATCTCGTATGAAAAATTTGGAGAAAGTCAAAGTTTAGATTTGACTTGCTCACATGGAAGGATTGGATGATGTGGCAGGTTCCATCAGCGAATCGGAATGCGCCAAGTGGTGGGTCACCATTGGTCCTTGCATATCGCAATCGCACACCAGTGAAGGGAGGTGTTACTGAATCGGTCCTCGGAAAGATCAGGGTTGCGATGCGATAATCACATATTGCACATCACAACAGGAAAGCGGGTTGGCATTATGAAAAATCGGCCCCCGACAGGTTTGGGTTGTGATGTGATATTTCTATTGCAAATCAAAATGTTGCAAAGTACTGCATTATGATTACCATCGAGGCACCATCGAACCGCAATTTGCAAATAAGTTCCCAGATGCAAAATGTCATCAATTCTAGTTTAATATCCTGTCGGGCCTGCCGAATCGCAATTGCATATCGCTGCTCGGTTCACAATTCATAAGACCATAGAACTCTGCTGATTGCAATTTATAATAAGAAAGTCGGTGCTGATGGATTAAATCCCACCACGCGGCAAAATTCTCACTCGGTTAGCGAATTTTAGGAGCAAAATTATGGGTTCTTATAAGATATGGAGCAATTTGTGGAACGAATAGTGGGAGAACTAGGAGAAGTCATAACTTCTTCAGTTTTCCACCAAATTGGTTGCAACAAGAGGCTAGATAGCAATTTTTTAATATTTTGGACTCGTTGAAGTAGGTTTCAGAAGCATTTAAGCATTGTAAACACACATGTTTACACTTTTGAGCATAATAAAGAGGCCTAAGCCATTGGAAGCTAGACTAAGGAGACGTAGCCCAGGAGGGGTGAACTCCTTTATCATGTGCTTGTTGTAATGTGTTTTTGATGATGTTCTGTACATGTTTATGATGCTATTTAGTTTTTGTTTTATGTTAGATTTCTCATAAAATTAACATAAAAACTCTTCATTGCACTTGCAAAAATTGATGAATCCTTAAGTACAATGAAAGGATTTTTTTTATAATCTGAGGAGGATCTTAGCACTAAAAACTAATATTTTGAAATAGATCAGTGTCACTAGCAGAAAACTAAAGGAGTTTTCAAGTGAACCAAGATGATAACACAACCCGAGGTCTTTATCGACCATAGATGGTAAATTTCTATACTATGGGAATAAATGAGTCAAAGTCGACCATGTGAGAAATTGTTTGATTACCGGTCATTGACATATACCATTAAAAAATGTGAGACAACTCACCAATAATGATAATGAGTGTTAAGGTACCCTAGTAAAATATAACAAGTGCGAATAAATATGTTGAAGTCAAACACTTGAAAGAATCTATCAATCAAGAGATATTAATGTATTCTCATTGTCGATAGTTAAGGAATCTACCACTAATGATTGCAAACCCTATGGTACTGGAAAAAAAGACTTTATACCTTGTTCCCAGAGCATTGAGTTGAGGTTGATGGGAAATGATGCATTGGAAGGAAGGCATTAAGGCATCCCACATTAACTAGCGTGAGTATAACCTGTAGGCCAATAATTTAGAAGAAGAAAGATGAAGTAACCATTCTGAAGTACATTTTCAATGTACATACGATGTGGCTAGCGCATGACAGAAATCCTCTGAACCAAAGAAAAATGAAAGATGACATAGAGGTGAGGAATCCACCAATAGGATCAAAGGAAACCAAGGTACTGCATGAATCCCAATGTGTGATAATGTAAGATGACGTTGAACACAAAGGAAACCACTCAGTTAAAGACCCATAATATTGATCGATGTTCATCACAAGGTCACCTATCAAGGATGTGAATAGGGCTAGGGTGCGACTCTAGGTCTACTCTCAGAGCAATTTGTCAGAGTCGATAAGAGAAAACCCGCCAGTAAGAAGTCAATGGGGACCTTCTTAACTATCATGAGTGAAGGACGATGTAGCTAATTTGATACAGAGAATAACTTGAAAGATTGGGTATGGTTGACTTAAATGAGTCAAGAGACACCATAGAATGGCTGACATTAGGTTTACTTCACTTGAACAAAAGCACAAATTGATGTGATGTTGTGGTAGCATAAGATAAATTTGTATAAGTTTGCAATGAAGGAGGCATTAACAAATCTCTATATGATTGGAAGAGACAACCAACCAGAGGAGGAATGACTTAAGAACAAGGTTACGAGTTCCCTAAAGCCAAACTAAGTCCAATCCCAATGGAGGAAAGACTCAATTTAATTTCTTTGTTCAAGGGTGTAACTACTAACTCTTGTTGCCATCAAATAATAAATAAACTCTTCCATTCCTACTCTTTTTTTGGAATATTTGTTCTTTTTTGTCTTTTTCATATTTAAAGCCGAAAAAAAATAAAAGAATTCCTATAATACAGTGGAGAGAGAAAGTGCACTTGTTCCTGGGACTGGAATAATCCTATGCTCAATGTAAGGTGGCAGATGCTAGTCATTGACACTCAAGGGATGTTCTCTCCATAGAAAAAATAGGCCTCAAGTCACAAAGGTTGATGAATGCATGGTTTGAACTTGTAAAAATTCATGGTAAATGGTGGCTTATACATGAGTCCAAATGAAGCCATCTTAAGGCCAAACGAGGTACAAGTAGTCAAAATGAAATGTAGTAGTATAACTTAACACATGGGATCCTCTAGGGTATAATACCATAAAATAGTGAAGAAGAAGAAGAATGAGGCTTCAACACAAAGTCATCGTGGGACTAAAGAGGACTCCTGACCCTACACAATTCTTGTAGCATGGGTGGCATATTCTAGTGAGGATATAACTAGGAATCCCATAGTAGGAAAGGCTCTACCACTAAGTTACAATTTTATAAGATGATGAGCGAAAGTGGTTAAAAATCGCAACATAATGGGGTCATCCCTATGGAAAAATATCGCAATATGAGGTGAAGATGCATAATGCAATGGAAAGGTGATATGTCCTAAACTATATAATTCTGAAAAATGATACGTTCCATGATAGGTCAAAAACCATGGAGTTGAAGCGATGGAAAAACATCACTAAGTCTTCGTTACCCTGAAAAATAACCTCTCCCAACACTTCAAGCAAAAAGTCAAAAGTTCATAAAATTATAAAAATTAAAATCATGAACTTTAGAAAAGTGGGTTTTTAAATTTTGATTATAAAAAGAGCTTTGGACTCACCCCAATTCATTTTCACCATCCAATTTTTGAGAAGAGGGCTTTTAGAGAAAATTTAGGCAAACTTATCCGATCACATCCACCGACAAATTCATCACACACGGTCTCCAAGTAATTATTATCCTTAAAATTATCCATTTGAAAGAAGATTTCATTATTTAAATCAATTTTATGGAGGGATTGTTTTCTTTCAAAAAATGCTCAGCGTGTACGTGGGTTGATAATTTGAAAGTCATGCATAGAAAAACTTATATGCGAGGTTTCTAAGGGAAAGTCGTGTGTGTACACAACTATCTCTTACAAAAGATGTGTATGCGCTGAGTATGATTGAAAAACTTAATTTCTACTGAATGAAATCCCTCAATATTATAGGATGATGATCATTTGGAGAGAGAGAGAGAGAGAGCATAGTGATGTTGATAATGAAGTTTTAAGTGATCAAGAAGCATTGGATGGATTAAAAAATTGTGGATTGCTAAAACTATTCATGATGCCCACCATGAGAACATAGACTCAATTTTTGGAAATGTTAGTTCATTATTGGGACCCAGAGCAGGAGTTATTCATCATAGATCATATGCCTTTACAGATTTAAGTAGAACATATCTACTGTTGGTATGGGGCCCCCTGGGTTAGTTTTAGGGTTAAAATAACCCAAGTTTTGATATATTTTTTGTAAGTAATGTAAATTCTCCACGATTTGTGATGTGGAGTGCGTAGATGATTAGGAGTCAAAGGGGTTTTATCCCCTTGTTTATGTAAAGTTTGAGTTAGTTTTGAGATCCACCCATGGTCCACAAACCATGGGATTGTATGAAAAAGGCTATAAATAGGTGTGTCTTAGAGAGTCTAAGGCATAATCATGGATGTAATGGGTTAGTAAGAGAAAAGTGATAGTGCAGATAAGTGGGTTATATAGGAGAAGAAAGGCTCTACAGCTGAGTGTGCAGAGGCCTAGGTAGAGTCTGCAGCTGAGTGCGCAAGGTAGTTTTGAGTTTGTAAACCTAAACTGAAGATAAATAAAGAAGATTATCGAATAATTCATGTGCATATATGTTTATCTCTGTTTACTTCTGTTTATGATATATGTTGTGGATGAATAATGTGTTTATAAAATATTGGCCTAATAATGCGCGATCCTCTTGAATAAGTCCTAACAGATGTATGCAGTGCATGTTAAGTACTTTCCCAAAGACTATGATGAATTCTTTTATGTTTACTAAATAACTTAAGTAGATCTGTTTAAACACTAATTTAAGATTGTTCTCTAATGCACATAAGTGGATAAATCAACTGTTAAGAGTCCACAAAGGATGATCGTAGACCTTTGCGAAGGTCTGAAGACTGTTTTAGTAGAGTTGCAGTACCGAGCCCTAAGGTCTTATCGATCTACACGAAGGCAGATCTGAGGCACTAGAAGACATCACACTCATCTCTGGATGCAGAAAATTGGTTCTTGCATCCCCCCATACTTATTTAGGTGAGGCTGTAGCCTACGCTACGCGGGTTGTTTCTGAAAGGGCCAATTTTGTAGGGATTTTTTGGTTAGTGCAACTAACTTGGAACCTAGGTCAGGACCCCCTAAGCCAAAAATTGGTTCTGTTGTCGAGACAAGGATATGCTTGAAAGAGATGTGTGATGTCGCATCATTGGAACCCAACAAAGAAAGAAATTGAAAAGTGTCTGGATAGAAAAATTCATGAATTCACGATGCAGGAAAACAAGAATCTGCACCTGTCAAAGGAGCAGTGATTGGATAGGTATTTGTATATAGAGATACGCGAAATTTTCTTCTGTACCTTCCTAATCGAATTATAGGAGTGGTTAGCTAAATCGGTAGATGGTCAAGGGATGTGGAAGCTTGATGGTCCAATAGTCTGGACTCGAGAACTGGTACGATGATTAGAAGGCTATGAAGACAAGATCATGTGAGTTGTCGATCACTGGCTCGATTGAATGATAGGAGGATTTGTTACAGAATTCGCAGTTGATACCTCAGTCAGCTACAGTGAAGCAGAGTGACGATTTTTCAAGGGACCGCGTGGAAAGTATTTAACATCTTTGAATACCTAGATTAAAATGTTGTTATGTGAAAAGCAGGTTATGCCATTCCCTTGATGTATGGATCTACGCAAAGTGGAAAACTCTTTAGAGATTGAGAGAGATCAAGTCCTGAATATAGCCCATTGATTGGACCTCCTTCGAGTGACGATGAGGGAGTGGTACAGGCCTCACCATGGAGTGTTGTCCAGCTGATAACACAGGGTTTTCCACAAACACATCATCCATCCACTCCAACTCCACCTCCACCTCCACGGCATACACCTTCGCCCATAACCCCACCATTGCCACCGCCTTTCAACATGTCAAACATAATGAAGCTGCCAATTTTCAAGGGCATAGGGAGTGAAGATACGAAGCTGTTATGGTTTTTTGTGAATGTTGTGTGGAAAATGCAACAGATTACTGATGACAATATAAATAAGGCATAGTTGGTTACCACTCAGCAGGATCGCGCGCTGACTTGGTATATTAAGTATTGTTCCGATAATCCTCTGGCATCGCTAATAGAGACTAAGGATGCTTTAAACAAAGAGTTTAGTAATCCTAAGTCTAAATCGTAGTCAGTATTTGGATTTAAGGAAATCATGATGAGCATTGATGAGACACATTGGGAATTAGATCAAAGGTTGAAATGTGTGATTCGAGAAGCTAACATGTAGCTCATAGATGGTCAGCATCGCGAGTTGTTTATAAATTCACTTTTGACTCACCTGAGGATTTGTCTATCGCAACAGAAGATAGGAACTCAGGCAGAAGCTCTGGAAATCATGATGAGGTTACATGCAACGCCCATTCAGGATGCGACCTTAGGGGTACAATAGATTCACTCTCAGTTACAAAAAATCTACTTAGAATTGTAGAGCTTGAAGAAAGACAAGGAGACTAAACCAGAGGTGTGTGCAAAAGTTTGGTGTCTGAAGTGTAAAATCCAGGGGCACGATAAATACCATTGTCCCATATTCATGAATTATATCATAGGAAGGGGACCAATTCCCCTGAGGCTAGAAGCTCTAGCAGGACCAAGCGTGGGGGCTTTGCTATGGTGTGCTATTTGTCAGATTGATGGAAAACATGCGACGGATAGCTGTCATTTGCTTCAAAAGTTCATCCAAAAACCTCAGCAGTTTTTCTGTAACTTCTGCAAATCAGTGGGTCATGATGAGTGCCACTGTCGTAGCTATGAGTTGATGATGAAAAGAACCCCTACATACCGGATGCAAGAAAAAACTCGGCCTCTAGAGTAGGGTGCAGGAGGAGCGTGCCAGAGGATATCAGGGACGATGGTGAGGCCAAGGAGGAGGAGGGCCTGGTAGAGGTCGATGATGGGTTATATGTTACAACTGCGAGACACCAAGGCACTATGCGCGAGAATGTTAGAATCAGACATACCCATCATGTCAATGCTGCAGCTAGTTTGACCACACTATATAAGAATGCCCGGTGCTAATAGCTAAGATGTAGGAGAAGAAGGTGCAACCTCAACAACCTATGCAGAACTTACAAATGATGAGAGTTGAGCTTGTGAAGAGGATTAGAGCATGAATATAATGCTGAGAAGTGAAATGATGACTGGCAATAATAAAGGTAAACAACTGGAAGAACACGAATGAGTCTGCAAAGCCCCAGAGAAGGAAGTGGGTTTTTATCTGGTGCATGCTAAGGAAACATTTATGGAGGCCAAGAAAAGCTTCACTAAGGCATCCACCTCAGGAGTTTAGGACAAGGTGCAAGACACCAGAGCACCTGCAAAGTTTGACCCCTTTGTTCTTACTACGTTCTTGGAGACTTGCATGAAACTGTTGCATGATAGAAAATCTGTGAAAAGCTTACAGGTGTTAATAAACAAATTCATCAGCAGAGAGAATGCCCTTGATGGAAACCACATAGTTAGAAAAATTAGCAAACATAAGGCAAGAACATGGCGTGAGATGAGGCTCACTACGCAGATAATAGATTATGAGATGGACCAAGTCATCTTGGATTTGGGGTTTGATGAGAACGTTTTTCCAAAACAAACATGGGAAAGAATGGGGAGATCTGCACTACAGTGGTCTCCAATTTAGTTCAGAATGGAGAACCAATAGAAGATCATCCCTTTGGGATGATTATATGGAGTAATAGTTAATATAGAAGGTGCGAGCGTGATGCTTGACTTTGAAGTGATAGAGATCATTTATCACGGTAATCCATACCTTGCAATCCTAGGAATTGACTGGGCCATTGACATGAAGGGGGTCATCAACTTGAGAAAGAGGACAATGTTGTTTGAAAGGAAATCACTTCGAGTTGTTGTTATGGAACCAGCTCAAGAAAAGATAGAAAAGATAGATCAACGCCTTAGAATTCAGCCTCTTCGAGGGGGCAACCTCCTTTACATTACATAAATGAACAATTCTTGGATGATACAACTGACAAAACATCCTTTCTATATATAGGAGTCTAAGGAGTCACAATATAATCCAGCCGACCTAATAATAATAATATAAAGCCACAAAAATAACAATAGAGGGATTCTATGGGGCACAGAAATAACAACATGGGGGTAATAGGGGCACAACAATATAAATAAGGGGTATAACTACTATAGTAATGGGGTAATCACTAGTATTATAGGGACCCAACATGCCCCTCTCCTTCAAAAAAGTGTTGTCCTCAACGCCTGAGTAGTTCTGGATACTTCTGCATAAAATTCTCATCCTCCCATGTGGAATCTTCAACGGATAAGTTCTTCCACTTGATAAGATACTCTGAAATTGATCGATTTCGTAGCTGTCGAGTTCTTGTTTCTGTGACTGCTTCCGGTTCCAATATAATTTTTCCTTCCTCGTCAAGTTCTGGCAATATTGTTTGAACTGGGAGCTTGTCGCCTATAACCTTCTTTAAACATGAAACATGGAAAACTGGGTGCAATCGAGAAGCTGCAGGAAGCTCCAATTTGTATGCCATAGTACCAATCTTTTGCAACACCTTGTACGGACCATAATACTTTGGTGATAATTTATTATCCTTCTTAGCTTGCTTTAGGGACATTTGCTTATATGGTTGTAGCCGTAGGAATACCAAATCACCTACATCAAAACTTCTTTCACTGCGATGTTGATCTGCCTATTGTTTCATTCTATTTTGTGCCAACACGAGGTTATCCTTTAAGAGTTGGAGGACTTGTTGTTGATGTTCGATGTGATGTTCCACTGCCTGAACCTTAGAATTTTCTCTTAAATATGATGTGATGGATGGTGGTTGATACCCATAAAGTGCCATAAATGGGGTCATTTTTTTTGCTGTATGGAAGGAAGTGTTATACCACCATTCAGCCAGAGGCAACCATTTGACCCATTGTGTCTGTTTATCATATACAAAGCAACGAAGATATCCTTCCAAACATTTGTTTACTATCTCAGTTTTCCCATCAGATTGAGGATGATAAGATGAGCTATGAGCTAACTGAGTACCAAGACAAGAAAATAATTTTGTCCAAAAATTTCCAGTGAAAATGGGATCTCTGTCACTTACAATAATCTTTGGGTTTCCATGTAGCTTTTGAATTGTTTCCATAAATGCAGTAGAAACTGTACTGGCTTTAAATGGATGTGATAATGCACAAAAGTGTGCATACTTGGTAAGTTTGTCAACTACCACCATGATGACACTCTTTCCCTCAGACTTGGGTAAACCTGTGATAAAATCCATTGAAACCTCCTCCCAACGTTGGCTTGGAATGGATAAAGGTTGTAATAAACCCGGTGTCTTAATTGTTTCAACTTTATTTTGTTGGCAAACCAAACATTCTGCCACAAACTTTTGAATATCTGATTTAAGGCCATCCCAAAAAATTCCTTCTTAACCCTGTGGTAAGTTTTTAAAAATCCTGAGTGCCCTCCTAAGGGAGAAGTGTGCAATTCCATAAGAATCTTTTGTTTTAGCTGGGAATTCTTACAGAGGTATAAGCGATCTTTTTACCATAATGAATCATTTTTCCAGCTAAATGTATCAGACGTACTGGAATCTTGTTGTATCTTTCGAATAAGTGCCCACACTTCTTCATCATTCTTCCATTCCTCCCTTGCTTCGTTTATCCAATCTGGTTGGATAATAGAAATGGCGCACAACAATGCTTCCACATCCTCATCCTTTCTTGAGAGTGCATCTGCCACCACATTTTGCTTCCCTTTTTTGTAGATGATTTCAAAGTCATAACCCAACATCTTTGTGACCCACTTTTGTTGCTCTTCAGAGGATAATCTTTGTTCTAAAAAGTATTTAAGGCTATCATGATCCGTTTTTACCTTGAAGTGTCTTCCCATTAGGTAGGGTCGCCATTTCTTAAGTGCATGGAGTATTGCCAACATTTCCTTCTCATAAATAGCTTTGCTTAAAAAATTTCCCTTGATTGGACGACTTTCAAAAGCAATGGGTCTTTCATCTTGCATTAGAATAGCACCAATTCCATTTCCTGAAGCATCACATTCCACAATAAAGGTTTTTGTGAAGTCCGGTGTAGCTAAGACCGGTGCTTGGCACATTGCCTCTTTAAGATGTTCAAAGGCCTTTGTTGCTTGCGGAGTCCATGAAAATGCATCTTTCTTCAATAATGTTGTTAGAGGTGCTGCTATTCTCCATAATTCTTAACAAACTTGCGATAATACCCTGTCAACCCAAGAAATCCTCGCAGATGCTTTATGGATGTGGGGATTTTCCATTCCTTAATGGCTTTAATTTTGCTAGGGTCTACCTTAACTCCTTCATGAGATACAATATGACCCAAATATTCCACCTCCTGGACTCCAAAGAAACATTTGGATCTTTTTGCATATAATTGTTTCTCCTCCAATAGTTGTAGCACCCTGTCAACATGTTCAACATGATCCTTCCAAGACTTGCTGTAGATTAGTATATCATCAAAAAATACTAACACAAATTTTCTAAGGAATGGTTTGAAAATTGAATTCATCAAACCTTGAAATGTTGAAGGTGCATTGGTAAGGCCAAAAGGCATGACCAAAAATTCATAATGACCCTCATGAGTTCTAAATGCCGTTTTCAGAATGTCTTCAATCTTCATTCTGATTTGATGATATCCCGAACGAAGATCCAACTTGGTGAAGTAAATTGATCCATGCAATTCATCCAGTAATTCATCAATGACAGGAATGGGGAACTTATCTTTAATAGTGAGCTTGTTGAGCTCCCTATAATCCAGACACATGCGCCATGATCCATCCTTCTTGTGCACCAATACTACTGGGGCAGAGAAAGAACTTTGACTTGGTTGAATTATACCAGCCTCTAGCATTTCTGCAACCATACATTCAATTTCACTTTTTTGGACATAGGGATATCTGTACGGCCTGATGTTTGGAGGAACACTTCCTGGAATCAGATGAATAGCATGATCATGATCACGCATAGGTGGGAGACCTTTGGGAGTCTCAAATACCTTGGAATGATTGTCCAGGACTTTTTGGAGATCTGGAGAAATAGATGATTCCGATGTGGAAACATCTAGCGAACATAATTGTGCAATTACACCTCTTTGCTCCTTTTTTAGAAGCTTTGTCATACCATTAGAGCTGATTATCTTTCCTGGTTTCCTTGCAATACCCCTTAATTCAACTTCCTTTCCTTTCGTAGAAAATTTGATGAAAAGTTCTTGAAAATTAAAAGCTATTGTACCCAAGGATTGTAGCCATTGGACTCCTAGTACAACATCAGCACCTCCCATTGGAATGGAAAGCATTGGGCTAGTCAATACATATTTTCCCATGGATAGCTTGATATTATGGCACCTTCCAGAGCAATTTATTGTTCCTCCATTTGCAATCATCACTTGACACTCTGGTGCTGGATATAGGAAGCAATTCAATTCTTTTGCTACCCTACAATGAATAAAATTGTGGGTGCTTCCTGAATCAATCAACACTATTACCTTTTTCTTCTTGATTTTTCCTTCTATCTTGATGGTTTGAGGAGTTGTAATTCCCACCAATGCATTACAAGATATGGTCGGATTTATTTGTTCTTCATCTAGGCTTTGTTCCTGGAGTATATCTTCTTCTTTTGACCTTTCTTGCTCCTTTTCTTCTTCCTCTTCACAATCTATGTAGAATAATTTCTTCTCAGCACACTTATGACCTTTAGTGTATTTGCTATCACAACTATAACAAAGCCCTTTTGCTCTTTTTTCTTCCAATTGTTGTGGTGTCAACCTTATAGGTTGTGGAAAACTAGGGGCAACAACACTTCCGTCTTTATAGTTGTGAGTGGTATGCTTCCTAGTTGCCATAATTTTGCTTTCCATTTTTCTTTCTAACCTGAATGCCTTCTCTAATGAATCAGGTTCCCAAAGGCGAACATCATGTTGGATATTATCCTTTAAAGACCCTATGAACACATCAATCCTATGCTCCTCTGGAATATCTTTAACCCTTATGTTCAATGTTTTGAACTTCTCAATGTGCTCCATTACTGAACCCTTTTGTTTGAGACTTATCAATTGGCTAAAAAAAGTGTTGCTTTTTGTATCTTCATAATGTGCTATCAATTCTTCCGTAAAAATTGCCCAAGTGATAAATTTTTTATGAGAGAAAAGCCATTGATACCATACAAACTGATTTGGTTCCAAATATACAGTTGCCATACGTACCTTTTGTGTGTTTTGCACATTATTGAGATCGAAGAACTGCTCCATCTGTAATATCCATGTGGTGGGATCCTTGCCATCAAACTTCCTCATATCGATTTTTGGAATATGGTGGGTCTTCGATCCAACATTAGAGTCTATGGAATCATGATTAACATTAATTTTGTTCACATCATGAGTTTCCTTTACAACCTTTTCACCATTAGTAAGTATTTCTTGTAGAAAATTTGTCAAATCTGTCTTCAAATCTGCCATGTCTGTCTTCAAATCTGTCTTCAAATCTACCATGTTTGTCTTCAAATCTGTCTTCAAATCTTCCATGTCTCTCTTCAAATATGTCTTCGAATCATCCATCTTAGCTTCCATGCCCTTTATCTTAGATTCCACGCCATTTATCTTAGATTCCACGCCATTTATCTTAGCTTCTATTAGCTTTTGTGAGCGTGACATTTGTTGCACTTGTTCTTGTAATTTTGATATATCATGTAGCATTTCTTCCTCTTCTTCATGAGTCATGCTAGAGCTTTCAGGTTCCTTACTAGGTGTTTGCATTTTCTTTCCTTGGGGCATCAGTTACCGATAATAATGCTTTACTATGCCCTTTGAATTTCGTTAAACCAAGCTTACACAAAAATTTAAAAAAAACTACACACCTTTTTTCACTTTATAGAAGCCTGATATTGAATCTGATGTATCTCTGTAATTTCGGATCATCCAATTCTAAAGTTGTGACCTGTAGTAGCCTTCTTTATCCTCTTTCCAATGCCACAAGTCTGACCCAAATTGGATTCTCCAAGGAAGAGTTATGTGAAATCTCCCACAGTGACTTGTTTTTAGACTAGTTCAGTAGAGCGAACTTGTACGATGTGCCATGAGTCACTGTTTCAACCTTTGGATCTGAAACTCGCACACAAGAAACTATAGTCCGTCCTATTTCTGTACCTTCTTACGAAATTTTAATCCAATCCTCAGAGAGGAAGTTATAACGATTTTCCCCAGGTCACCTGTTTTGAATGTAATTCAGGAGTCTGCAAAAAGACCAACTTCCTCAGATCACAAAAAGCTCTGAAATTCAGACCCAAGGTTCAGCATGATTTCTTCTCAAATGGGTTTTTTTTGTGACTTTTGAAACATCATAGAAAAAAAGTTATAGCGAAAATGCCACGATGACCTGTTTGGAGCAGCGAAACCCTAGAATCCAAAGCTCTGATACCAAATGTTATGAAACCAACTCAAGAAAAGATAGAAAAGATAGATCCAACGCCTTAGAATTCAGCCTCTTCGAGGGGGCAACCTCCTTTACATTACATAAATGAACAATTCTTGGATGATACAAATGACAAAACCTCCTTTCTATATATAGGACTCTAAGGAGTCACAATATAATCCAGCTGACCTAACAATAATAATATAAAGCCACAAAAATAACAATAGAGGGATTCTATGGGGCACAGAAATAACAACATGGGGGTAATAGGGGCACAACAATATAAATAAGGGGTATAACTACTATAGTAATGGGGTAATCACTAGTATTATAGGGACCCAACAGTTGTAGTGCCATTGGACCCTGCAGAAGGGGCATGCTACACTGAACCATTCTGCGATTATGAAGAAAGTGAAGATGAACTGGATCATATCTACAAAGTAATAGTGTGAGACTAGGACTAGATCAATCTGACAGTAGATGGACGGATTGCATGGGACTGGGAGAGTTCCTGCACCTCTGATTCAGATGAAGAGTTGGAACATTGGCAGAATTGGTTGCATGAAGTATCCACGATGTGGTGAAATATGACGAAGAAGTCATTATGTCGTGTCTCATCAAAGGTAAGAAAATTA
The DNA here is from genome assembly GCA_031772625.1 of Pinus tabuliformis. Lineage (NCBI taxonomy): Eukaryota > Viridiplantae > Streptophyta > Pinopsida > Pinales > Pinaceae > Pinus > Pinus tabuliformis. Next base: position 81,490,986 of record CM062809.1, read on the forward strand.
CCCTATTATGATGGTTTGACTAATGTGGATAAGTTTTTGGATGCATTCGAGCACAAAGATCCTAAGGATCACCGCTTCCAAGCATTAGATTTGGCACTGTGCGTTACGCCTGCATGATGGTGGGGTACGCATAAAGATAGCTTTGATGGATGGTGGGATTATAGAAGGATGATGAGGTTGTGGTTTGGTCATCCTAATACTTGATTGACTGATAAATATGATGGGAGGGATGATCTGCACGATCACCTAGCGAAGTGGACTAAAGCTTATGGAACGAAGTTGCAACTAGAGTGGGTACACTTATTTCTCCATACTTTGGATACAATTCCCATGAACTGGTATTTGGAGGTGGAGTTACGCCATGGCACCATGATGTGGGATATATTGAGGGAATGGTTCTTATTGACCTTCAGTTTTGAAGATGGCTTCACAAGCATTGATGAAGCCTTGCAGGAAATTAAGGTAGTTATCTTCAGAACATTGCAAGAACCTATGGAATGGGTCCAGCCAGATTGGAGCACCCAGCTACACCATGTGCTGGAATGTTATAATGTGATCATTAAAGATGAGGATGATGATCCAAGAAATATTAGTATTCTAGAGGTGGAAGGGCATCGTGAAGCCGACAGCTCACAAATATACAACCTGGACATCACCGTGTCGTTGAAGACAAAGCAAGTAAACATTGGTACTAAAGCAGAATTGAAGTTTGCAAATATTGGATATTATTGGGATGACGCTACTATGGATAAAGTTGTTGAGTTACTTCTCGAATATCAAGATCTTTTCCCTACCAAGTTTTCAAATTTGAACGGCATAGTAGGAGATTTGGGCGTTATGAAAATCACTCTGAAGCCAAACGCAAGGCTTGTTAAGTAGAGGTCATATCGCCTTAATCCTAAGTACAAGGAAAGAGTATGCCTAGAGTTGGATAAGATGTTGGAAGCAGGAACCATAGAACTGGTTGAGGAATTTGATTGGGTAAGCCCGATGGTGTTTTAGGAGAAGAAGTAGAAGGGCAAAATAAGGATTTGCATAGATATGCGGAAGATTAACGATAGGTGTCCATGATCCCTTCATGAGGCCATTTACCAATGAATTATTAGATAATGTTGGAGAGCAGGAGGCTTATTCATTCACGAATGAGTTTTTAGGGTATCATCAGATTAAAATTGCGCCTGAGGATAGGAACAAAATGACCTTTGCGACAAAATGGGGATGTTTTCAATGCACTGTGATGTCATTCGGACTCAAGAATGCACCTGTGATATTCTCTCACATAGTCATTACCGTGTTCAAGGAGTTCATCCATATGTTCTTGGAAGTATACTTTGAGGTTTGGACAGTGTTCGGACTAGTAAAGCGCCATGTATCAAGTCTGCACTTGATGTTGGATACGTGTTGTAGATATCATATCAAAGAAGGATTGGGCGTCGTGGTCAAAGAAGGACTGGCCACTCTTGATACCATAGTTTTAAACTACACATAATTGTTTGAGAAAAATATGGTGTTGGTAGCAAATCTACAGGAGGATCTGAACCTACAGACATTGAATACGCAAATATGAGAGTTGCAGCGACAATACGGTGAGGTCAGGGAAACCACATGTTCCATTGCACTAACATATCGCCTAACCAAATTACAGGAGGGTAAGTAGCTCCTCGCGTAGGTAGAGGCAACATAGAAGAAGGAGGCCTTGCTTAAGGCGAGGCTGCAACCTTGTTTAGAGGAGGATTATCAGGCTACGACCACTATTCAGGATAAGATAAAGGGCTTATAGGAGATGCAACAAACAGTGAGGCTGGTTGCAGAAGGACCAGCTACAGAGAAGTTAGTTAAGGAAATTAAGCAAGAAGCCACTCAAAGCACTTCTGAATTTGTTGTGATCCAAGTCGAGTTGGGGGATCTTCGCAGCAAGATTGCAGTGCCAACCGAGTGACTTGAGGGTGAGTCACAATCTTTGTGTTGGGGGCCCGTTGGGATGAGGTCCCCTGGGTACGTTTTGGGGTTAAAATAACCCAAGTTTTGATATATTTTTTGTAAGTAATGTAAAGTCTCCACGATTTGTGGATGCGGAGTGCATAGATGATTAGGAGTCAAAGGGATTTTAGCCCCTTGTTTATGTAAAGTTTGAGTCGGTTTTGAGATCCACCCATGGTCCACGGACCATGGGATTGTATGAAAAAGGCTATAAATAGGTGTGTCTTAGAGAGTCTAAGGCATAATCATGGATGTAATGGGTCAGGAAGAGAAAAGTGATAGCGCAAAGAAGTGGGTAAGATAAGAGAAAAAGGATCTACAACTGAATGTGCAGGGTAGTTTTAAGTCTGTACACCTGAAATAAATATCAATAAAGAAGATTATTGAACAATTCCTATGCATACATGTTTATATATGTTTACTTCGGTTTATGATATATGTTGTGGATGAATAATGTGTTTATAAAATATTGATCTCATAATACACGATCCTCTTCAATAAGTCTTAATAGATGTACGCAATGCATGTTGAGTACTTTTGCGAAGACTGTGATAAATTCTGTTATGTTTACTAAATAACTTAAGTAGATTTGCTTGAACACTAATTTAGGATTGTTCTCTAATGTGTGTAAGTGGATAAATCAATTGTTAAGGGTCCATAAAGGTTGATTGTAGACCTTCGCGAAGGTATGAACATTTCTTTAGTAGAGTTGCAGTACTGATCCCTAAGGGCTTATCGATCTATGTGAAGGAAAATATGAGGCGCTAAAAGACATCACACTCTTCTTTGGATGCAGAAACTTGGTTCTTTCATCCCCCCATACTACTTCCAGTGAGATTGCAGCCTGCGCTATGTGGGTTGTTTCGGAAAGGGCCAGTAGTGTAAGGATTTGTTGGTTGGCGCAACTAACTGTGAACCTGGGTCATGACCCCCTAAGCCAACATGTACTTCAAAACAGGACTTTCCCGAAGGGGAGAAGCAGTTGACCTGAAAGGGAAGGCTCATGGAGGCCTAAACATTGTTGATTATATTTCCGTATATTATTCAACTCATGGTCGGATCATAGGTTCCGATAAAAGCAATCACAAGCCCACTAATGAAAATCATCCTTTTCACCATTTCCAGGATAGAAGGTTCAACATCTTTGCATCAAGATTCATGACCTGCCATGTTCTTGGTAGTAGAATTCCTAAGACCAATAGTTTATGATTGGTATACAATGCTCTTGGCTAATATGAAGAAACAATTGAAATTAGTTAGACAAGAAAAATAAAGAAAATTGGCTATGGTATCATCCTTTTCTCATTTTTATTTGAGCGGATTCTGGCACTACGGCCCAGAGTAGTTATTATCATTAGCAGTCCGAGAGATCCTAGGATGGCCAGAAGGGCATATATGATTAAGTGACTTAGCGGAGCCGAAGTCACTTAGGAGATCTTCGATGATGAGTTCTTGCACTGGTGGGAGCAACAAGTCATGGCCATATAAGATTACCCCTATGCAGGTTTCGAATTTTGAGAGGAACCGAAGCTAGTACTTCTAGAAGGAGTTGAATGGGGCAACATTGGTAAATTTTTTTACTTATAACTTACTCAATTTTTTTTTTTTTTTGAATCTAATCTCAAGAAACTAAAAGTACTCTTTTCATGAAATAAAAATATTACAATATTAAATGATCATGATAAAAATATTGGACCAGTGAAACCTAAGGGTCTATCGAGCCATAGGCATCCCAATAGAGATGTAGAGAGAGTAACGAATGAGTCTGAGAGAGTTATTCATGGTGTTCAGAGGAACTTGGAGAGTTTGACTTGCCATGTTCTAATGGACGAAGTAGAAGATCTCCCTGAGGCTATACAGAGACGAGTGGTTGGAGTACCATGAAAGTGGGTACGGTTCTTCCAACGAGTGGCAAATGCCTTCATCTTCTTCCGAGATGCTCATACAGGGCAGGGCCTGAAACCTTAGATTTTAGATGATTGATATTTTTGATAAATAGATATGATTGAACTTAAGCCCTAATTTTGTACGACATTTTTTCCATATTTTTGTGATGATTTGATCATATATACAAATGATTTTGTAATATTTTGATTTAATGTTATGAATGATTAATATGCCAATCCAATTCTTTGTTAGCTATAGAATCAACAAATGCATTATTTGATCGTGGAATATGAATAAAAGTAATAAAAGTGAATGTTCTTTGCAATAGTCTCACTCTCAGAAGTTGGCGATGTAATAAAGGATCCCTCATACGATAAATGTTATTTAATTGAGACAACCAATTGTGAATCCAAATAATCCACTAATGATTCAATACCATAAGATATTGCTTCAGATAGTAAATTGATAACGACATTGTACTAAGACATATTATTAGAAACAAAACCAATACATAGGCTTCTTGAGACTAACAACTAACTAGATGGATATTATCTTACCCAAGCGACAAAATCTAAATTCTGAGTATGTCTACTAGCACCATCTTTGAATCCTAAATACACCAAATCTCCCATCGAAAATTACAAAGCAGATCAAAAAATATCATCATCATCAAGAGACCCATAGAAAAAAAAAATACTATGTACAATATTTAGAAAACAATTCAAATTCTAGGCTAGAGCCTAGGAATAATACTTCTTGAGATGAAACCCCATTTCTAGGCTCTGAGAACACATTTCCTTCAAAGTAAACCAATTCATATGCACCCTTATTCAAGACCTTTTTAACGATAAAATGATCGTACACATATGTTTGAATTTCCCTTCCCCCAAGATGTCTTTGTCTTGGTCATACAATCTTGTCATACTGTGCTTTTACTATTTTCTTATGAGCTTCATTTATTGTGGCTGCATCCTGACACTACTCATTGAGATGTTCGAAATGGATGAGGTGTTATTCAAGACTTGAGGTGTCTGGAAAAAGCTGGATTGCCAATTTAAGAGATGGAATTTCAAATTCTACATGAAAAAATGATTCTAATCCATAAACCAGCTGAAAAGGAGTAAAACCTGTAGTGGTCTTAATAGAAATTTGGTATGCCTAAAGCATAGGATATAGCATGATGTGCCAATTGGACTTAGCTTGATTGATATTCCTTTGAAGGACAGTCTTAAGGGATTTATTGACGACTTCTACCTGTCCATTATCTTAAGGATAATAAGCAGATGAATTCTCCTGCCGAAATCCCAATTTCAAAGACAACTCAAATATCATCTCATTCTGGACGTGACTTCCATGATCAATGACAATCCGTTTAGGAATACCGAAGCATGAAATGATTTGATTGAACAGGAAAAGAGTTGTTGTCTCACCGTCATTATTAAAAGTAGGCATAGCTTCGACCCACTTATTTAAGTAGTTTACTACTATGATAATATACTTGTTGCCCATAGCCGAAACCAGGTTACAAGTAGTAAAATCAATACCTCAATTAGTAAATGGACCAACAATGATGATAGGAAAAAGTGGAGCTGGATGAGCGCACATTTTTTGAGCATAAACTTGAAAAGGATGGAATTTCTTGACTGCTTCAATATAGTATTTGAAAATAAAGGGACAAAAATAACCTGCGCACAAGATTTTTTGGGTTGTAGCAAGCCCAGATAGATGACATCCAAAAGCTCCATTCTGGAAGTCATTCAAAATTGAATCAACTTCTTCTAAGTTTAAACAATGTCTAAGGATTGAATCAATCCTACAACAATATAAAGTATCACCAATTATAAGACAATTTTTAGCTAAGTGATGCAATTCTTAGTGTTCATCCTTATAAAAAGATTGAGGAAACTTCGAACTCTGGAGATATATGATGATATATCCATACCAAGGATCTTGTGAGGATTTAAGAAAGAGATGCTCATTTGGAAATGCTTCTTAATAAATAACATCTCCTTCACAAGGCAATTTCAAAATCAATTCTGCAAAAACTAAAGACTTCTTCAACTTAGCTGACATAAACTCAATATAAAAATCTTACAAACTAACAATCCATTTATTGTATTTTCCCCAATCGCTCGCCTAATGAGAAGAAATTTAAATTGGTTGACGTTATCCAATACAAAGGTGTTTCTAAGTAAAATGTAATGATGGAGTTGTTGGACAACATGAACTACTGCGAAAACCAATTTCTCAATATAATAATACCTATGTTCAGTACCAACTAAGCCACGACTTAGATAATAAATCATAGGTTCCTTAAGGGTATTATCTTCCAGAACCAGAACGATACTAATAGTTGATTTTGCTGCTACAAGGTACAAGAGGAAATATCTGCTATAATCAGGTGGACTTAGAAGAGGAGCAGAGGTCAATGCCTTTTTCAAAGCATCAAATGAGCATTGAGTGAAATTGTCCCAAAAAAATGATACTCCTTTCTTAAGTAAATGCATGAATCCTTTTGTGATCTCAACATAGTTTACGATAAATATCCTTAAAAAAATGGCTTTTCCTTGGAGACTTTAAATTTGGTGGATACTCAATGGGGGAGGCAACTGAGGTATTGCATCCACCTTGAAGGGGTCAACACGAATCCCTTCATTAGACATCATCAATGCCAATAACTGACTAGATGTAACCGTGAAAACACACTTATTACGGTTCAACCAGATTTTATAGTAAGGACATCTCTCAAAAACTAAATTAAGATGTTTTGGATGTTCCATTCCCTTGCAAGAGAGAGTAGCTAAATCATCGAAATAAGCTTCAACTATATGCTTGATGTCATGAAAAGAGTAATACATAGCCCACTGAAAGGTAGCCCCGACATTTTTAAGGCCAAAGGGAATTTTCCTGTATGCAAATGTACCCTAGGGGAAAATAAATGTTGTCTTATGTTGATATTTATGACGAATTGTTATTTGATTGTATCCTGAAAATCCATCCATGAAGGAAAATATTTCATTTCCAGCACACTCATCAATAAACTAATCGATAAACAAAGTGGGGAAATTGTCTTTAAGACAAGAATTATTCAAATCCCTAAAATTAATGCATATGTGAATTGTTCCTTGCTTTTTATCAACATGGATTGTATTTGAAATTCATTTAGTTAAAGAAACAAGTAGATGAAACCTACGCTAAGAAACTTCTCTACCTCAGCCTTAATAGCCGCAACTTTCCTAGGATTAATTGGTCGAAGCCTTTTCCGTACATGCTTTGCATTTTCATAAGTATTGATCTCATGTTAAACTATCAAAGGATTAATTCCAGGAATTTCTTCATAAGACCAAGTGAATACATCTCGAAAATCTTTAAAGAGATCGGTATAGAGTTTGATTTCTTCAAGGGAACACTTAGCTCCAATGAAGATATTCTCAATAACATTGGGATTCCTGGAAATCTTCACTCGATTGGTTTCCGAAATATTAGGCATGTTTCCTTCGGTAAAAATATGTGATGGAGCCAAAGGGTTTAAAATTTTATGAACATTTCCACTTGAAAGAGGACTAAACAAATTTGACTCAACTTTGCGCAAGTCAAGGATAAAATAGGGCTGACAATGAAAATCATCCCAAGGTCTTTTTACACCCATCATTTCTTCTAGAATTTCCTCGTCAGATGGTAAAACAATATTCGGGCAATATATGGCTGAAGTCGAATCAATTGTCCATACCAGTGTCACATCCCCATCTACGTCCTCTGATGGGAGAGGGATGGGATCATAATATGCATAATTCTTAATAGATTGATACACAATTTCCACTGCAGATATTGGATAAGCCATTCCACCCACTTTCCCTTCTTCTAATGTGGCAGTAGGAGGGGGAAAGGGCCAAGGATCTAAAAAATAATGAATTCTAAAAGAATATTTTTGAGGAACGATCCTGGAGGATGAAATGGCATTGACATGAGAAACAGAAGATGGAATATCAAAAGTACCCATCAAAGAAGAACACATTTCAACTCCTAAATTTTCGACACGCTGCTTGGTATTCTTTACCAAGGGGAAAATGGAGTCAACATATGTATTAGGGTCATTCGGAGAGTAGGTTAAATGATCAATCATAACAATTCTCCCTTCATGAGGAAAACATAGGATGTGAAATAAATATGAAACAGTGGCATCTATTGAGTAAACCCAATGACGACCCAACAACAAATTATAATCAAGAATAGCATCAACTATCTCTACTTCCACATTAAAGACCTTACCTCCTACACAAATAGGGAAGGTAGGTAGAATCCCATAAAGCATATGAGAATAACCGTTGAATGCAGTTAAGAGAGTAGGATAGGGAGCAACTTCAGGTGAACCAATAGCTTTCCAACATGACATAAACATGACACATGTGGAAGCCCCTTCATCCACTACGACTCGAAACATGGTCTTCTTACGATGCATAGATTTAATCTGAAAATCCATATGATGAGGGAGTCTTGTTTTAAAATTTGACATATCAAATGTAATTACCATAAAATTATTTGGATCTACTACTCTAATCATAGTGAGAAAATCACTCCTCTGTGCAGGACACGATTGGAGTACCGCTATTGTTGACATAGCGTAGGGTCTCTTAGCTAAATATTCAACAATAGAATAGCCCTTGCATTGGGATTATAAATTTACCGTTTTGAGGAGCCTTTCGACATCCGAGGTATAGGCTCTACTACAAGCCTCTCTATTTGAAGAGGTTCTAGAATAGCAGAAGTCATTTTAGCCTAAGAAGGCTTTGCCTCTCCATAAACATGAGATCTAGTTGAAATATAAACATGATACTTAACCATATATACATTCGATGTAGATTCCCCATCCAGATTGCCCCCAGTAGGGGTTCTAGTACTAGCATTCACACCAACAAGTAATTTATGCCCTTGCATAAAATGGTTGGTAAGCACATCCTGGGAACTAAAATAACCTTGCTAAGCTAACAAGTGCTGAGCATCCTGAATCTTGGGGAAAATATAGGTAAGGTGATCCCCACTGCATAACTTGCATGGGAGCGTAACCTTCTTCTTAGATTTCTTTTTCCCTCACTAGTGTCATCAATGGGTTTATTGTCATTTCCCTTCCCTCCCTTATGTTTTTTCTTCCCACATCCCTTCTTCTTCCCATCATGTTGTTGATTTCCTTTGGGATTTGAGGACTAGACAACATTAACCACTAAAGGTTGAGAAGGAGAAGACACAAATGACATATTTTGTGCTGCAGAAGCATATTGTAATGACAATTGTTGTAATTGATTCAACAAACTAGCCATATTACTATCAATCGATTCTATAACTTTGTCAGCATGGGGGTTCGGTTTTAGCTTGGAAATATCGATTTTATATCTAGGTGCATCAGTGAAAATCTTATAGAGCACTCTTGAATGGGAATAGATGAGCTCTAATTGTTGGACTCTAAAGATAACCTATTCTTCAGTGAACACCCCAGAAAGTGACACATCCTTAGAAATATTCAGTTGCAATGATTTCAAAAACAATTCTAGAAGAAAATCATCATCGATATAGGCCTTGATCAATCTCTTACTTCTGTGCCACTCTTTAGTGTGGTCATAAATATGTGTAGCCTTGTCTTGCTCAAAATTGACTAGGAGTTTAGTTCCGGCATCATAGTAGACAAGCAACTGAAAATGGTTTAGAAACATTGTAGTTAAATCACCATACGTATAAAACGTCCCACCCCTTAACTCAATGTACCATTTAGTTGCATTTCCAATTAAGGTACGTTGGAATAGTCTCAACCTATTGAATAATCAATTAGGGATATTAAGGAACACCAAAAATGAAAAGTGGTTATATGATCAATCAGATCCTCACTAGACTTCCCTTCATATTTTAGAATGTTGGATGCAAGTTTAGTAGGGACTGAAGGCCAAGCCAGATTATAACAGATCATATCATTAGTTAATTTCAAAAGATCTAGCAAATTAAGTGTTCCCAAGAATGGTAAGCATGAAGGAATAGGATAATTCCAAGCTACAAGAGTGGAATTTCCAACATTCGAAAAAGAGTATCCTAAATTTTGAGAGGCACTAGGCTTCCAAGGGTTACTCATAGAAGCACCTAAACCATAAGGAAAACCTTGTAGTCCAGGGGTATACAAGGGTATATACCCCCTACTACAGTGTTACTAGTCATAGGAAAACTTCCTCCAAGAAAAACATTATATGAAGGGGAAATCCCCTAATAAGGATTCCAAGCACTAGCCAAAGGAGGAAAATCATATGAAGTATCAGCAGTAGCAAAGGGCATACTCCCCTGCTAACCAAATAAATGGGAAAGATTCTCTAACCCAAAACCCCTCATAGAAGGATGTTCCAAGACCTTATTCCCTTAAAAAGGATTAATGTTTTGAGCATGACCAAATAAAGGAATTGATCCTATTGTGATGGATTGGAAGGAGGAACATGTCCAGTTCCAAATTGAAAACCTTGTAAAGGTACTATGCTAGTATCCATCAAAGTCATAGATATAGAAGCAACAGAGGATAAAGTTGAAGAAACTGAAGGAATCCCACTAGATGGCACTCTGAAAGGATAAGCTCCTGTAAAAGGAGCTGAAGGTTGGGTTCCCCCACTCAAAATCAGGATGGAGGTAGAGCCAACATCTACCATACTAGGTGTAATGGTAGATATATGAATAATACCTCAACCTACAAGTGAGGAAGGAGTATGCACACTAGTTGTATCTGAAGAGACACTAATATTAGCCATTGAGAAGAAATAAGGAGAGTGAATAGGGCTAGTCGGCCTATGATTTGATGTACCCAAGTATGATACAACTTAAGGAAGATGAGAAGGAATAGGTTCTGTAGGAGTCTCAGGAGGCTCCAAAACATCTTCAATTTCTAAGTCGTCTTTCGATTGGAAGTGTACTCTAACAAGCACCGAAACATTTTCATCTGGATTATGGACTAGACTAGGTTCACCCTATGGAATAAGAGACCTCAGAGAAGGATCTATCTCTATTGTGTTAGCTAACACTGGTTCAAAAGCACCAGTGGAATTACTCCAATGCCTTCTAGGTGAAGGTTCAACACTCGTAGGTAAAATCCCACGAAGCCTTCTAGAATAACGAACCCGTTGATCAACCACTTTTATATATATATAAAGAGAAATTAAAGACTCAAATAGCCTATGGAAAGATAGGACCACATAACACTCACTATAAATATCCTAAATATTCAACCAAGCAAACAACTTCTAGGTATTTCCGCTTTGGGTGATTAGGACCGGACACCAAAATACAAAAAGTTAATAAAAGGATCTTCCAAAGCTAGTTTGGTATGATGAGGGCCCAAGCCTACCAACAAAGATATCAGAAGCAGTAACACTGACCTCCAAACAATAGGATTTGCCAATGCAAGTACCCAAGCTTCACAAGGGCACCCACTAGAAGTACTATGAAAGTTATGCAACATCTGCCTCAGGTACCGCAGGAATTCCCCCCCGTAGTCATGTGTGTGGTCCCTAGGAAAGAAAACTAAGGTCACTAGTTTGTGATCAGAAGTCGGGCGGAAAATTCACGGGCACATGATCCAATAAGTAGGAGAGGGGTTATCTCTCTTTCCTTATATTCACACATCCTCGTGCTTTTTTTTTTCCACAGAAAAAGTCCAACCTTTTATTAATAAAAAGGGTTACATAAACTATGTAAGCGTAACGCCAAGACTGCAACCGCCAGCAATCGGGGCGAGTCTCAGCTACCAGAACGGCTCGCTGTCAGAGCAGCTCGTGTGCATTGGCACACAAAGCGGCGAAGCGAGGCTACCTTGCATTCTAAAAGAATGCAAGAAGAAGAAAAAGAAGAGGGGAAGAGAAAGAGGAGAAAAGCGGAAACATCGAGATCACGTTTTTCTCCCTTTCTTCTTTTCGACCTTGCGCCATTCTCCCAGAGATGGCTCACAAGAGGCAAGGACAATCTGGCTTTCGGCATGATGAGTTCCTGTGTCCTTATCCGAATCTGATGTTTCTGGAGTATGTTGTCTTTTAATTCCTCCGCTGCCTGGGTCCACAACAATCCTATCAGACGTTGGACGGAGTGGATCCAAGAGAACAGACGTGTCCACTGTTTGCACCTCAGGTTCCTGTGTAGGTTGTTTGCTTTCTGATGGAGCTGGTTCCTCTTCTTCTTCTGACTCATCCTCTTCTGGCTCAGGAGGGGGAAACTGCCAACCTTTCCTCTGCTTCCTGTTCGGTTTCTTTTTGCTGTTTGTTTTCTTAACCTCTGGGCATGTATTTTGAAGATGTCCTGTCATCCTGCAATTCCTGCATCTGAACGCAGTATTCTCGTAATCAAGTGATTGCAGCCAGTTTTGTTGCTTATAGATCAGCATGATGTTCTCTGGTAAACCTTTGCTTAGATCTACTTCTACACAGATCCGAGCAAAGGTGAAGATTCTATTTTCTTGCCTTTCCGTGTCTGTTTTAATATACCGCCCAAGGCTGTTTCCGATGCTTTCCAAAACATGTTCGTTCCAAAAATGAAGAGGCAAGTTGTGAAGCCTCACCCATACTGTTAGTTTGGAAACTAACATGGTGTTGGGGTCAAAATCTGCAAATCATCACAGATCCTTGTGCTTAACTCCCATGTTAGAGGATATTAACTTGACAACTTTAACAATATTGGATTTCCACTCTTCAGTAAACTTCTATACTTTCAGTTTAAGTGGCCTTGGATAGTTTACTCTCCACTAAGCTATTCCAAGGCCCTAACTGTCCTAGACTAGTTGATGTTTCTATGACAAAAATAAAAGTCTAATTCATTTTAATTTTAAGCGTTTATTTTAATTGGTTTTTATTTAGGACAAGGGAAATGAAAGTGAGATTGATGGTGTTATGACACAAAAGAAATCAATATAAAACCTAGGCTACATGCGAATGAAACACTTATTTTTATTCAATGAATTTGATTTCTACACAGGTTATACAAGAAAGCTAAGAAAACAAAACTCGTTTTCCTTTTCTTTTTAAGCACTCACACATTCAAAACCTAACAAAAATACTAAATGATGTCTAAAATGCAACTTACCCTTATGCACATTAGAATGCAAATGAAAGATTCAAGTAAAGCTCAAAAACAAACAAAGGTGAACTAAAAAATCAAAAGCCAATTTATCAAGAAAAAAGAAGAATATCTCGAAGAAAACACTCCTCAGAGCAAAAAGACTCTTAGCCTTAAAATAAGAATTCACACTTTTGCGAAAAACCAAGAAGATAAAACAAGAGAAAAAAAAACACAAAGAAAATGTTTTCTTTTTCTTTAAAATATTTTAAAAGATCAAGAAATTGAGAAAGGAAAAACAAGTATCTATTTGAAGACCAAAAACATGAAAAAGACCCAAATCTCTCTTGTGACCAATGATCTCAAGGATAAAATACTAAAGTGGAATAATAGACTTAATAAGCCTAAATAATTTGATCAAAAAGATACTAAATATTCTAGAAATGAGAAAGATTTTAGAGGACTGGAATCTCTCATTCATCCAAGAATACAACCACCTTTCACAAACAAACAAACAAAAGAAAAAAAATAATCCAACTTCAAGGTTGCACAAGAAGCAATCTAAAGACTGGGTTATAAACAAGTTCAAGAACAACCAAACTTGTTCCAAAAGCACATAACAAACAGAGACTTCGTAAAGAATACCTTGAACCGAACTTCAAACAAAAAAAATCTTCAAACACTCCAAACCCTAGGTTGACATAAGCTTGTCACAAACAAGATGAATAACATCAACAGCAACTTATAAAAATATAATTCCAAACCTCATTCATATCAGAAAAATATAAACAAACTTGGTCAACCCTAAGAAAAAGCCAAAAATGAAAAAAATCAAATTTTCATATTTGTACACAATTGTCTCACCACAAAACTGCATATTCACGTGACTGGGTTTGAAGAAACTCACTTATACACAGGTTTATTTGGAAGAAAATGCATATATACACAACTGTCTACAACAAAAATTGTGCATAAAAGGAAAAATAGAGAAAAAATTAAAAGACATCCATGATCCAAGACATTAGGTTGAATGACCATATTTCTTAAGAGTCAACAAGGCTGGAAAAGTCAAGAAACAACAAACCAAAACATAGATCAAAGAACAAAAACCATTCTAGGAAATACTTGACGGTATTCCCCAATGGAGTAATCAATTTTATTGTCGGGAAAATTTCCCTAGGGTAAGGGTTGACAACCTCAACAGAGCAGAAAAGGATAATCAACAAAGAGTAGTCAAGCAAGCATGCCAAACATATGAACTACTAAACATGAATTTGAAAACATTCCCTAAGATCCTAGATTTGATGATGTTCCCACACGATCCAAACCCTCTCCTTCCTCCAAAATGAGCAGGCCTGCAAGTCAATTCACAAAAGCATATACATGATAGATAATTCAATGTGCATACGTTAAAGATATGTTATATCATCATATATAAGCATATAAATTACTATTCACGAGACAATAACATATCAGGAATAAGACATGAGATTCCTTATTGGTTAACAACAATAGGTACAGGAAAGGTGCAACCTAATCTAAGCCAAATCACCGACGAAGCCTTCCTATGGATCCCTCCAGCTCGAGCCACGAATACAACCTCTCTAACAAGAGCAAGGAGATGCTATAAAGATGTTGAACATCTCAACAAAGGAAACCCAGGTTTCCTAGAGACTAGGAGTGAAAGAGGCATGGGGAAAGACAAACTTGATCTGGGAGAAAAATGGGTATAATAGCCCTCCTCTTATGTATTTTAGGCCTACACAAGGGGTGTATATATACCACCTGAAATTAGTTAATTCGGTTGTGCCACGGGCTCCTATAGGTTGGATCTCAGTAAAACCCGTAAACCCCTCTTGAAATATAGCATTTTATTTTGTTGTAGTGATTTTTCTGGAAAAATCTCATCCATATTGACTTGAAAATCGACGTTTCGAACCTGCAACTAAGGTCCATCATCAGGATAAAAGTGTGTGAGGAAAACTGATCTACCTAGGTATTAGTAGGAAAAAATTTATTAGGGTGAAAACAAGGCTCACTAAGTAAATGGTCATAATAGAGAAAGGCTGACAAAGGGAATGTTCATGATATAATCTTCATATATCAAAATGGATACACAGGTGTAATGTTATAGGACCTACGTATGTAGGTGATTTAGTGTGGGAAGAGTCGTGTATGGAATTCGAAATATTATTTTTTAATATAAGGTCAAGTCTGCATGGGAAAAGGGCTACCCAAGGCCATAAAAGAGAATCAAGTCTATAGGAGTGCTAAATGATGCTATAACATTGTCCCCATCCATCATCACTCTCCATGCTTGGGACGATCATCCTTCGCAGCTCCTAAGATTATATTGCAACTATCCAATTACTATTTCTGGAAAGACATTCTCTATTGACATCAAGATCATTGATGTCCCATTGTATTATAACATCCTCTTAGGTCATAGTTACACCTATTCCATGTCCGTTGTTGCATATGTAGTCTTTTGCAAGATGTGCTTTCCTCACAATGGAAAGATTGTCACTATCGATCAATTCACTTACTATGATCCTAAGTCTTGAACTTCCCCTTAGTCCACTATCTCATCGATGACTGGAAATAAGCCCATCCCGTCCCTCACCAATGTTTCACTTGGAGTCTAAAAATATTCTACACTATTTGGTTCTTATTATGGTCCACCGCTTACCCCCTCAGAGCCTAGCTCTTCCAGTGTTTGCATGCTTCAAGTGTCATAGGCTGCCCACAAGAAGTCTGGTATGCCTTCACAACAACCATCACCTCTGCAATATGCTGCTCCCAACTCAACCCAACCTTCAAGTATTATTCCCCAAGGTCCATTTCCTTCTGTTGGTATCTCTCCTAGTCCTTTCCAACCTAGAATTGTTCACCTGAATCTTTTCATTTTTTAATTATTTATAAATAAATATACTTGACCATTAATTAATCATTTCATTTTTTAATTATTTATAAATAAATATATTTGACCATTTTGAATATCTTGTCCCACTCCAAAAAATATAATAAAGTATTCCTAATGGTTAGATCTTGATTTGGTCAATATTATTTTATTATTTTATATATTCGAGATCAACTTAATACTTTGTTATAAATTAGAGGGATTTTCATTCATTCTTCACCATGATCATTATCATCTTCCCACATCTGATCTCCCACTTGATTTCCATAC
The DNA here is from genome assembly GCA_031772625.1 of Pinus tabuliformis. NCBI lineage: Eukaryota > Viridiplantae > Streptophyta > Pinopsida > Pinales > Pinaceae > Pinus > Pinus tabuliformis. The sequence goes on from CM062809.1 coordinate 81,507,106, forward strand.
TTTGTTTTCATTTTTTCACACATTAAGAGAGAGAAAAGATCATTGAAACGCAAGGACATCAAAGGACCCATCCCATAGAGGGGGATTTGCAGAGCCTTGTTGTAGATCTCCTTCACTAGGTGTATTTAATAAAAATATTCTTTATTTAAAAAGTCTATGTCTATTGGGTTATCACATCAGTTTTTCTTATTGTTTCATGTTTTGGATCACATACAATCTCTTTGCTGTAGTGTTTTCTTGTTAAATTATTGCAAATCTGAAGTGTAAATAGTCACATACTCTTGTTAGGGTCACTTGTCACCAATGACTTAAGTGAAGCATTTTTGGTACATCTTCCCAAAATATTTACACTAACAATGCCAAAGGGGGAGAATGATAGAAATAAGTTGTTATTGATGGAAAATTGATGGCAAAGGCAAAGATGGTTGCAAGCAGCTTGATAAATGAACAAATAATTTGGAGCCATTTTCAATATCATAAATAATCTCAAGTACACTTAGAAACTACTCAGATTGATAGAGCTATAAAAGAGATTTATAACGATATGCTAAAGTATGAAAAAAGGCCTTCTAGATCAATAGTTATTGCAGGTCAAAGCTCATAACTTAAATGGTCAAGGTTACAGAGATAAAATTGGTGTTAGAGACAAATTGGTGAAAATTTCACATTTTGGCACTACATTGGTGGAGGTCATGATTTAGGCATATTTGACCTAGTTGAGAGTCAGGATGGTGCATAATGGAAATGAGTTCTGACCCTCGACCCTCGACCCTCAACCATGTGGGACCTAGTCGGGCCTTTGACCTAATCAAAGATTCGGCCTTTAGCCTGGTCAAAATTCAGGAGCAGGTGCAAGTGCGCAACAAAGGAAATTCTATAACCTCTGACCCTCAACTTGTTTTGGTCCTTTTAATTTTATAAATAAATTCAATGAAAAACTAAGGTCTAGGACCCCTCTTCCACTATACGAGTGGAAAACATGGACCTATCCAAGGATGACACATGGTGCATTCAGATTGCCTCATAGAGGTGATGTGGATGCATAGGTGGAGCCATGGTGGCACATGATATGAACATGATGTAAGCACATGTGACATGGCAATATAGACCATAGAACAAGTAGCATGAATTTTTGGCATTTTCAGGTGGCCAAGTGGGCCAAATCCAAGTGAAACATGTCATCGTTAAAGAGCCTCCACGTGCACAAATTACACAAGGATGACATCAACAAGAGTATGTGGCAGAACCACGGGCTAGTTGGACCTCCAAGCTAGTTGAGGACAAATGCTGCAAAAGCTAGGGACGACCTCCGACCTCCGACCTCCACACCTACATTGAAATTTGTGCCAAGGGGTTGTATTTTGGTGAAGTTTTCATGTGTTAATGTATTTACATTTAGTTGGGTCTCACTATAGTCGACAAAGAATGAAATTTGACAAATCCCTAACCTTTTTAAAGCCCTGAGGTTGTTAATCCCCCGAACTCATTTAGGTTGTGGTCTTGACCTATGGTTATATTGAAAAAAGGACCAACGTATAGCTGCTAATGCAATTCAGTGGAAGTATAGGAAATTTTTGCATTTTGTGCCATATTTGATGAAATCCACAAAAACAAGTAGTGCATTAAACTATAAATAGCAACATGGAAAAGTTAGCAGTAGAATTAGTGGGATGGATCAAATTAGAGACATATTTGGCAAATCAGCCAAATATGGTAGTTTACTAAAGTTGGAACTAAAGATAAAAGTCTTGTTAAAACCTGTAAAATTCTAGAATGGAAAAGTTGGACAATTTAACTCAATTGTTCTTAAAGAGATAGAAGAGTAGAGTTTGAATACAATAAGACAACATTCAAAAGACCTGACAGAAGTGTTATATGAGAAAAAATATAAATTTATGCATGGATAAAAATATGAACCTAACTAAAGGTTTGAAAACCAAAAATATCAGCTCAATTTCTATATAATAATAATCGAATTTGCAAGAAGATATGATTCAAGATGAGTTAAAATTTTGATATTGATGTTGTTGTTGGTGTGTAGTATCAGTAATGAGAGAAGGTGATTTTATGGTGTTTGGGGTTAGTGTTTGAGGTGAGAATTTATTTGTATTATGAAAAGAAGTGGCCTCCATGATTTGAGTTTGAAAATGGTATAAAAGATGAATCAAGGAGGTCAAGCAAATGGAAACTTGCAAATCAAGGGTTGTATCTCCTTCTAGTAATGGCTAGTAAACAGTTAGGGTTTGGAGCTCCTCTCAGTTGATAAATCAAGAGTCATAGATCTTTTCAGTGGTAGTTGATAAACTAGGGGTAGTTGCTCATTTTAGTAGTAGCTCATAAACTAGGGAGTAATAGATTCCTTATGGTTATAGCCAGAGAACTTTGTAGCAAGAATTTGAAGCTTTCCTTTGTGAAAGCGATTGAATTAAAGTTTGAAGAATCTATGTGTGCTTCCTATGTTGATTTTGTGATGCTCATATTAATTGTTTCTAAACTGTTTATTGGTGTCCTAGTACTATTTACTAGTGAAATAAATTTTTAAAATTCCCACAATATTGATTCAACCCCCCTCAATTTTGTCCTAGTTTCTATCACTTTTTTCTAGAGATCAAATTTAGTGTTGATTCTTATGCTTCTTTTTAAAAGTGGTGCGATTGGTAACACCCCTTTTTTTGTGGGGGGGGTGGGGTGGGGACATTGGGAGTGGGGTTTTGATATATATATATATATATATATATATATATATATATATATATATATATATATATATATATATAATGTTAGTTTATTAAGTGTTTCAAGTTTGTTTATTTTTTTTCAAAATATTAAATTTAAAAAGAAAATGAGTTAATGTTTTGAAGTAAATACTTTTTATATATTTATGCATTGTTATTAAGTTAAGGTGTTATACTTTTAAAATATAATATAAAATAACATTTTAAACACTTCTTTATCTTTTATCTTATCTTCAACACATATAAATAATTGTGCTAAAATACAATAGTTTTAAACATTTAACCAAATATATATATAATTTTTTAAAAATGCACATTTTAGAATTTTTTGCTTAAAATTACACGTCAAATAAAGGATTTTTATCGAGATAATTGAAACAAAAAAGGAGAAAAAAGTTATTAAAATAAAAGCATATATATTTTTTTGGAGATTTTATGTTAAAATATGATAATATTTAACATTTATTTATTTATTTATTTACTCTAGAGTAATGATTCATATTATAATTAGAGTAAGAAATAACATAATAAAATTATATTTTTTTTTTTTGAAATTACTGGAGAATCCACAGTAAAAACCATTTTTCCGTCAATGTTTCAAATCCCAACTGGGATCCATCATCAGGACTGCTTGAATGAATAACAATAAATGAATACTTATAATAAAATCCCAAAGTCAAAATATTACTAGTATAACTTATTAACAAATTGGAAAATTAAGCTTTTTTTCCAAGCACAACTTAAATTAATCAACATCATATATTCCAATTCATCATCCTCAAGAGCCTCATCATTATTTTCTTTCATGATATTGTGTGCTTCCATTGGTTCATTTTGTTCTTCTATTGAATCTTTAATGTTTTGAGCTCCCCAATGTGTTCCTTTCCAAATAATCCATCTAATCGTGGCTCAAGTTCCTTTGACATTTTTTGCAACACATGATTCACTAAAATCTCCTTTCCTCAAATAGACTTCTTGTATTTCATCTAGAAGAAATTTAATAGCATGAATTCTTTGCTAAATAAAGTTGCATTATAGTGGGCCATTTTCAATGGCTATGTAATTTCTTCCTTTTTATGAGAAACATGCTAGTTTTGAACCTAATCACCAAATAAATATGAAATAATTAAGTAAATTAGTATAAACACACATAAATTAAAAAATAATAAATATTGAAGTTTGATTTCATATAAAAAATATTCCCTAAACTTGAGAATAAATCCAAAACCCAATCGCCTCCATTTGAACACAGATATATATATATATATATATATATATATATATATATAGTGCTTGTGGCTTTGTTTACAGTGCTAGAAATCCTCCAACAAAGGGGGTATCCTTGGTATGAACTCCCAACTAGAAGTCACACCATTTGGAGTATGAGCCCCAACCGAAAAATAAGGATGATTGCCGTAATTCTTAGGAATTTTCTTTGGCTGCAATTATCCACATAAGAGATTATACAAATAATCTTTGAAACAATAAAGTAAGTTGACACTATGAACCATACAATTAAAATGCATATAAGGTACTTTCACAGAAGGGAAAAGAGAGAGTGAGCCTCTAGAAGAAAATTAATAATATTATCATAAACGAGACATACAAGAGCATGGAAAGAATCATTGATTAACCTACAAAGTAGTTCACAAGATAACAACGATCATAAAAGAACATTCAACAAGATGTACACCAATGCCAACGAAATAAATCATTTTCAATAGTATATATAAACATAAACATACATTACAAACAATGAAATAATAGTCTTACAATCATTCAAAACATATGCATGAAAGTGCACCAGCTTTGAGAGCTTCATATATTGAGTGAAAGTCCAAAGGTACATAATTACAATGTTGCCACACTATCCCCAATAGTGGAACATTAAGTCACTACTTGCTCCTCCAAATAATATTCTTCTCTCCTATGCCTAGCTAGAGAAGCCAAGGTGAAAAGTCCAAAGTCCCCTCTCTTGATCTATGAGGGTGTATTTATAACAAATTAAGTGACTCTCCACCTTCCATCTAACTGTTGACCTCCCTCATGGCTCTTGAACTTCTAGTATGAATTTTTGAATTTCTATGTGATCTTTGAGCTCCTACATGACTCTAGAATTTTCTAGTGACTTTTCACATTCCATGTGGGATCCTTGGGATTCCACACATTTTACATTTTCTTAACTTTTTGGGAATTACATAATTACATTCCACAAATGATGTGGCAAAATACATTGACACATATGAATTTTTTGGTGACACTTTGAGAAACCATGACTTGGTCAAGGTAGCATAAGACTTTGTTTCATCAATGTCAAGCTCTCCTCCTTGTTGCTATGAATTTGACTTCTTCATGATGGATCTTTACTTGCAGTTCATCTTCACCCTCCAAATGGTCTAGATAAGTGTTGGAACCTTCCAAGTCAGCATGAGTAGCCATTTCTTTGTCTTTTTCCAAGATTCCTTCATGTCCTTCATGATGGTTCTTCCTTTTTCTCTTTCTTCGCAAGTGCTCTCCTATAGCCTCTCCTTGATGACTTCCTTGAACATCACCTTGACATGTTTAAATGATGACACCTGCAGTTGAAGTTTACTCATGACAAGATAACATCAATCTAGAAATCATCTATTCTACCTATGCCTTCTCATGGAAAGTGTTGATTGTGATGGGAAAATGGGCAAGGGTTTTGAGAGAGTGAGAGACTAGGAATTGTGTAGTTGAACTCAACAATGATAATGGGGTGACCATGTTGTCCACCAGAACTATGCAATGCATAGTCGAGAGAGGCCCCTGCAAAGTTCTGCATCCTATGCATCCTTCATAGAAACCTCCATTGGATCAAAAAGTTTTATTATAGTAGGTCATTTTCAATGGCTATGAAATTTCTTCCTTTTTGTGAGCAACATGCTAGTCTTTTACCTAATCACCAAATAAAAAAAGAAATAATTAATTAAATTAGTATAAACTACATAAATTATAAAATAATAAAGTTTGAAGTTTGATTTCATATCATAAATATTACCTAAACTTGAGAATAAATCCAAAACTCAATCGCCTCCATTTGACCATATATATATATTTCCTCCAAGAAAGGGGGTCTCCCTGGTATGAAGTCCCAACTAGACCTAACACTATTTGGAGTAGGAGCCCCAACTGGAAAATAAGGCTGATTGCCATAATTCTTAGGAATTTTCCTTGGCTACAATTATCGACATAAGAGACTATACAAATAATCTTTGAAACAAGCAAGTAAGTTAACACTTTGAAGCATACGCTTAAAATGCATATAAAGTAATTTCACAAAAGGGAAAAGAGAGAGTGAGCCTCTAGAAGAAAAGTAATAATACTATCCTAAAAGAGACACACAAGAGCATATAAGGAATCATTGATTAACCTACAAAGTAGTTCACAAGATAACAATTATCATAAAAGAACATTAAAAGATATATACACCAATGCCAATGAAATAGTTCATTTTCATTAGTATGTATAAACATAAACATACATTACAAACAATGAATGAACAATATTACAATAATTCACAATATATGCATGAAAGTACAACAACTTTGAGAGCTTCATATATTAAGTGAAAGTCCCAAGATACATAATTATAATGTTGCCACACTAGCCCCAATAGTGGAACATTAAGTCACTACTTGCTCCTCTAAAGAATAATCTTCTCTCCTATGCCTAGCTAGAGAAGCCAAGGTGAAAAGTCCAAAGTCCCCTCTCTTGAGATATGAGGGTGTATTTATAACAAATGAGGTGACCCTCCACCTCCCATGTGACTTTTGACCTCTCTCATGGCTCTTGAGTTTCTATTATGAATTTTTGAATTCCTATGTGATCTTTAAGCTCCTACATGACTCTAGAACTTTCAAGTAGCTTTTCACATGCCATGTGGGATCCTTGGGATTCCACACATTTTACATTTTCTTAACTTTTTGGGAATTATATAATTACATTCCACAAACGATGTGGCAAAATAAATTGACACATATGAATTTTGTGGTGACACTTTGAGAAGACATGACCTGATGATAGTAACATAAGACTTTGTTTCACCAATGCTAAGCTCTTCTCATTGCTGCTATGAATTTGATATTAGGTCCCTATAATAATAGTGTATTCCCTCATTTTTATTATTAGTGTATCCCCCTTATTGTTATTTTTGTGCCCATGTAGTCCCAATATTGTTATTATTTTGCCCCACAGAAGCCCACTATTGTTATTATTGTGTCCTTAAATTATTATTGTTATGTCGACTCTGATTACATTGTGACCCCTTAGACTCCTATATATAGAAAGGATGTATTGTCATTTTAATTATACAATAATTTTTAATTTGTGTAATTCAAAAGAGTTTCCCCCCTCGAAGAGGCCAATTTTGAAGTCGTTGATCTATCTCTTCTTTGTTTTTATGAGATGGTTGCATAACATTTGGTATCAGAGCTTTGGATTCTAGGATTTTGCTTCTTCAAATAGGTCATCTTGGAATCTTCACTATAAAGTGTTTTATACAAGGCTTCAAAAGCTGAAATTTTTACATCGTAGATATTAAATCTCATAGAACTTCATGTAAAATTTTTCAGATCTTGGTTCACTATATTTTCGGAGATATGTTCTAAGGAAGTTAGAGCTTTTGCAGGCTCCATAATTTTGTCTCAAACAAGTGACCTAGAGAAAATCACCATAACTTTTTTTTCAGGCATTGGATTTGAATTTTGTAAAAAGCAACGAAAATTGCACGAACTGTAGTTTTTTGTGTAGAAATTTAAGGGTCGAAGGTCAAACCAGTGACACGTGGCACTCCATAGAACTTCGATACACTGAACATGTCTATAATCAGGTCATCATGGGAGATTTGGCATAACCCTTTCTTGAAGAATCTAATCTTGGTCTAAATTATGGGGTTGGAAAGAAAACTCAAAAATTTACCATGAGAAATTTCAAACCTTGGTTATTGGAAATTACATAAATACATCAGATTCAATATTGAGTGCTTACAAAGAGAAAAACATGTGTGTAGTTTTTAAAATTTGCATAAGTTTTGTTTGAAAATTTAGTTTGAAGTGATTCAAAGGGCATAGTGAAACATAATTATCATTAATTGATTACTCAAATAAATAAAATGGAAACACCTGGTAAGAAACCCAAACTCTCTACTATGACACATGAAGAAGAGGAAGAAATGTAACATGATATATCAAAATTACAAGACCAAATGCAACAAATTTTGCTCTTAGAGAAAGAAACAGAAGCTGAGATGGATGGTTTGAAGAATGGAATGGAATCTAATATCGATGGTATAGAAGCCAAACTGAAAGGAAACATGGAATATTTGAAGAAATACATGGAAGTTTTGACAAAGTCGCTACAAGAAATGCATCCTAATGGCGAAAAGGTAGTAGAGGAAAATCATGATGAGAACAAATGAAATGTTAATCATAATTTAATAGACTCTAACATTGGATTGAATACCCACCATATTCCAAATATTGATATGAGGATGTTTGATGGAAAGGACCCCGTAACATGGATACTACAGATGGAGCAATACTTTGATCTCCATAATGTGCAAAGACACAAAAAGGTACGCATTGCAACTTTATATTTAGAACTCAATCAGTTTGTATGGTATCGATGGATTTTCTCTCGTAAATAAATTGTCACTTGGTCAATTTTTATGGAGGAAACGATAGCACATATGAGGATACGAAGAGAAACACCTTCTTTAGCCAATTGATAAATATTGAACAAAACGATTCAATGGTGGAGCACATTGAGGAATTCCAAAAATTGAATATAAGGGTAAATCATATTCCAAAGGAGCATAAGATTGATGTCTTCATAGATATTTTAAAGATTAACATCCAACATGATGTTAACCTTTGGGAACCTGATTCATTGGAAAAGGAATTCAAGTTGGCAAGAAAAATTGAAAGAAAAATTATGGCAACAAGGAAGCCTACCACTCACAACTGTAAAGATGGAAGTGTTTTTTCTCCTAGCCTTCCATAACGTACAAGATTTACACCACAAAAATTGAAAGAAAAAATAGAAAAAGGGCTTTGTTAAAGTTGTGATAACAAATATACTAAAGGTCATAAGTGTGTTGAGAAGAAATTAATTTACATAGATTGTGAATAGGAGGAACAAAAGGAATAAGAAACATCAAAAGAAGAGGATATACACTAGGAACCAACCACAGAGAAAGAAGAAATGAATCCGACCATATCTTGTAATGCATTGGTAGAAATTACCAATCAAACTATAAACATATAAGGAAATATCAAGAAGAAAAAGGTAATAGTGTTGATTGATTTGGGTAGTACCCATAATTTTATTCATTGTAAGATAGCCAAGGAATTAAATTGCTTCATATATCCAACACCAGAGTGTCAAGTGATAGTTGCAAATGGAGGAACCATAATTTTTTTTGGAAAGTGACATAATATCAAGCTATCAATGGGAGAATATGTATTGAATATTCCAATAAATACTTTCCATTCCAATCGGTGGTGTTGATGTTGTACTAGGAGTCCAGTGGTTACAAATTTGGGTACGATAACTTTTAATTTTCATGAACTTTTCTTGAATTTTTTTTTTGGGAAGGAAAGGAAGTTGCCAATTAAGGGGTATCACAGGGAAAGTAGGAAATATAGTCATATCTAATGGCATAACAAAGCTTCTAAAGAAATAACAATGGGGTTTAATTGCACAATTATGTTCACTAGAGGTCCAAACATTGAAATCACCTATTTCTCAAGATCTCTAAAAAGTCTTAGACAATTATTCCAAGGTATTTGAGACTCCCAAATGCCTCCCACCTATTCATGATCATGATCATGCTATTCATTTGATTCTAGGAAGTTTTCCTCCAAACATCAGGTATTACAGATATCCCTATGCCCAAAAGAGTCAAATTGAATGTATGGTTGAAGAAATGCTAGAGGCTGGTATAATTCAACCTAGTCAAAGTTCTTTCTCTGCTCCAGTAGTAGAGGTGCACAAGAAGGATAGATTATGTTGTACGTGTCTGGATTATAGGGAGCTCAACAAGCTCACTATTAAATATAAATTTCCCATTCATGTCTTTGATGAATTATTGGATGAATTACATAGAGAAATTTACTTCACCAAGTTGGATCTTCGTTCGAGATATCATCCACCATCCATCACATAATCTTTAAGAGAAAATTCTAAGGTTCAAGTAGTTGGAAGATCACATCAAGCATCACCAAAAAGTTCTCCAACTTTTAAAAGAATAATAGAATGAAACAACGAGAAGATCAACATCGCAGCGAAAGAAGTTTTGATGTAGGTGACTAGGTATTGTTACAACTACAACCATACAAACAAATGTCTCTTAAGCAATCTTAAAAGGATAATAAATTATCACCAAAGTATTATGGTCCTTACATGGTGTTGCAAAAGATTGGTACTATGGCATACAAATTGGAGCTTCCTACATCTTCCAGAGTGCACCCAGTTTTCCATGTTTCATGCTTAAAGAAGGTTATAGATGACAAGCTCCCAGTTCAAACAATATTGCCAGAACTTGACAAGGAGGGAAAAATCATATTGGAACCTGAAGAAGTCACAAAAACAAGAACTCAATAGCCATGAAATCGATCAATTTCATAGTATCTCATCAAGTGGGAGAACTTACTTGCTGAAGATTCCACATGGCAGGATGATAATTTTATACAGAAGCATCTAAAACTACTCAAGCATCAAGGAAAACACTTTTTTGAAGGATAGGGGCATGTTAGGTCCCTATAAGTCTAGTGTATTCCCTCATTTTTATTGTCAGTTTAGCCACCTTATTGTTATTGTTGTGCCCATGTAGTCCCCATATTATTATTATTGTGCCCCATAGAAGCCCACTATTGTTATTGTTGTTCCCTTACATTTTTAATGTTATGTCGGTTTTGATTATATTGTGACCCCTTAAACTCCTATATATAAAAAGGAGTTTTTTTCATTCGAATCATCCAACAATTTTTAATTTGTGTAATGTAAAAGACGTTTCCCCCTTGAAGAGGCTAATTTTGAAGTTGTTGATCTATTTTTTCTTCTATTTTGTGAGCTGGTTGCATAACATTTGACTTCTTCATAATGGATCTTTGCTTGTACTTCATATTCACCCTCCAAAGGATACAGATAAGTGTTGGAAACTTCCAAGTCAGCATGAGTATTCATTTCTTTTTCTTCGTATAAGATTCTTTCATGTCCTTCATGATGATTCTTCCATTTGCTCCTTCTTCGCCAGTGCTCTCTTGTAGCCTCTCCTTTATGAATTCCTTGAACATCACCTTAACATGTTGAAATTATGACACCTGTAGCTGAAGTTTACTCATGAAAAGATAACATCAGTCCGAAAATCATCTATTCTACCTATGCCTTCTCATGGAAAGTGTGACTATGATGGGACAATGGGCAAGGGTTTTGAGAGAGGGAGACTAGCAATTGTGTAGTTGAGCTCAACAATGATCAAGGGGCAATCATGTTGTCCACTAGAACTATGAAATGCACAGTCAGGAGAGGCTCCTTCAAATTTCTACATACTATGCATACTTATTGGAAACCTACATTCAACTAAAATGTATGCCCCCCATAAGCCAATTTCTCCTTCTTCAATTGATATCGATTGTATTTTTTTTGTGTGTTGATAATATCATGCTCTAGATTAACACATGGTGTTATGATTTTCTTACTCTGTTTAGAAATTTCATTATGATATTTGGAGTTGACTATGGTTTTTTCATAATAATCAACAACATTTGATTTCCTCCTTTTATCATTTAAATGGAATTATTCTAAATGAACAATCTATTCATAATTTACAAGAATAGAATCATCCTTGAGCATATTTATTTTATGTTTTTGATGTTTTTTCTTCTTTTGAACGAGAGTGGTAACCCCATTGTCAGCAATAACAACAACATCTTCATTTTTATTTTCCACATGTTGAATTGTCATTTTTCTAACCTTATTAGATTTACAAATTTTATTTCCTCTTTCTTCATTATGCGTGTCTACTCTTGTAGCTTCAACTTCTTTTTCTTTTAGTTTATTTTTCATTGCTTCTTCTTCCTTATCAATATGAAAGACATTGATGAGTTTCATGATATATTTCTCTGTATAATAAATCTCCTCCAAAATATTTGAAAGTCACATAGAAAAATACCATGAGATTAAAATATAACATTCGAGTAATAAATGCTTTTTAAAAAATATAATGATACTTACAACAATACATAACACATAATTAACAATAAATAAACATATATTTCTTTCCTCAATGTCCTACACAATAGATGCACATATTTCTATAAAACCTTCTTCCATGTAATAATTGTTCGTTTTGAAACGTTTTGGATTATTTTAGTGGAGCACAAACGATATTTATACCTAGCACCAAACATATTTTTCGTACCATGTCAAATGTTTGATAATTTTCTTATACATGTTCACACTCAACACACTACAAATATATTTATTCTATATTATTGATATATTTATCTTTGACATGCCTGGAATACTCCATTTTATTTTCCATTGATACCATTTTCCATTCTCTAACATTCTTTATTTCTTTTGAGAGGATAATCGAAGGACCTTGACCAAATGTGTTAGCCTTTTGTTGAATAACATTCCTAGAGGGTCCAATTGTATTTTTGGATGCCATGATCACAACTCTTGATCTAGAAATATTTAGAGATACTTTCCTTAATGCCATTTTCTTACATGAAAAATCAAAATCATAATTGTTTGTTTCATAATATTAACGAAAAGTATTCTTATTATATTTTAAAAAATGCCCTCAAAAGTTTGAAAAAAAATTCAATATTTTAATTAGAATTAGAAAATAAAATAGAATAAAGAAAACTATGTTTTGGAAAACAAAATTTGCAATTTTTTTCATATATATTTAGATGTTAAATATTTAAAAAATAAATCAAATAATTAAAAATTATTTGTATAGAAGAGAAAAAAAAATTAAGGAGAAAAACAACTTTAGACCTATTGAAATTAATAATAATAATAATAATAATAAATTACTATTTTTGAAATAAAAATATTTTAAAAATCAATAGAAAACTTAAAAAACTTAAAAATATTAAAAACATTTAATTAAAAAATTAAAAATTTAAATGCAATTAAAAACATTATTTTTTTCATAAAAAGTTAACTTTGGGAAAATAATTTAAGAATACTAAAAATTTAAAACAAATAATTTTAAAATTTAAAACATCAAAGAAATTTAAAAATTTAAAAATAAAATTAAAAAAACTACAAAATAACCACATTATACAATTTGCATTGGTCATGTGGGCATAGGGGTGATGATGGGCATCACCCTCCCTCGTTGCAATGGGGACACACACATACCTTTGCATGCCACTATAAATTCTATGTTGATGCCTATTTCACACTCATCTGGGTAGACGGTTAATGACGGTCATCACCCTCCCCTTGTTCCAACGAGGATGCAAACACCATGGTATGGAAGAGTATGTCACCATTATGCTATTGAGAGGTTGAACATGAAAAAATCATATTATATCATCCATCTTATACTCATATTATATATAAATCTTAAAATATTTGTCATACTAACAATCTTTTTAAACTTTAAGTAAAAAAAACTCTGGTGATGTTGGAACACTTCTCTTACTGTTTTTCAAGCATAGAAATAAAATGTTAAAGGATTTGAATAATCTTATACCTTAATAAGCTCTAATAAAATATTTAGGTCTCAATGGGCATTAATCATCACCACAATCATCATGTCCTAATCATATGAATTATAGGGAAAATAAAGTATTAATGTTAAAATTTATTGAATAGTAGTTAATCGATACTAATATGTTCTTAAAAAACTACGATGAAGTGCTATTGAGGTGTTTAGAGAAGAGGATGTTGAGAAAGTTTTAAGGGACCTCCACAGTGGCTCTGTTGGGGGAATCTTGCTAGAGAGACCAGTACCAAAAATCATAAGATTTTGAGAACAAGTTATTATTAGTCTACTTTATCTTGATATTCCCATGCTTATATGAGGAAATGTAAGGTTTGTCAATTAGGCCTAGGTAAAGAAAAGAAAGCATCGACGCCACTATAATCTATCATTATTAGTAGACTTTTTTAGTAGTGGGATATTGACATCATAAGGAAGATAAATCCTCTTTCATTAAAACACCATATTAGATACATTTTAATTGTAACTAATTATTTTACCCAATGTTTTGAAATTGTTCCTTTAACCTAAGTTAATGAAAATGTCGTTATTTAATTTTAGCAAAACATTTAATTATAAGATTTGGAGTTCCTTTTATTATTGTTTTTATGATGATACCTAATTTTCTTTTTCTTGTTATCCAAGTTTGCATTAGGTAAAGGGATTAAAATCGAGATATTTTTCCAACTATTATCCTAAGGAAAATAAGGGAGCTAAATCCACTAATAAGAACTTATTTTGAATCTTGAAAAATACTATAGTAGAAAAACATAAGAATTGGAAAAATGGACTTTAGGTATATAGGATTACTCCTAACGAAGCTTTGGGTATTTCTCCATATTTTTTGGTATACGGCCAAGAGGTAATATTTCTAACAAAACTATACTTTCCATCTTTATAGTAATCAAGAAGTTAACCTCTTTTCACCATACAAAAACAAATTTATACACTCTTTATGTTGGAAGAAGAGTGGGAAAAGACCAAGAAAAATTTGCAACACATCAACAAATAATAAAATGATGGTTTGACAAACATGTAAGGTTGGTGATAAGAATTTTAGTGTTGGTGATTTTGTTTGAATTGGGATAATTTCAAAGAGCCTAAGGGAAAACACACTAAGTTCTAAATCCTATGGCTCGTTCCTTACAAAGTTGCTTAGAAATTGGGATTGAAACTTATTGATTACAAAGTTTGGAAGGTGAAATAGATTCTCTTCCTATTAATGGTCAAATAATTCAATGATACTTAGTTGCTTTGATGCGTAGCTTGTACCATAGATCACATTCTTTGTTCTTTGCATCAGTTTATCTTCATTTATATAAGTGTCTTTTATTTTTATTGCATAACATCGTGTGTTGCGATCCTTAATTAGGGGAATTTTGAGGTATAAAACGGGCCTCCTAATGAAATTATAAAATACTAGTGAAAATAATAAAATGAGAGTAGATTGCATCATCAAATTTTAGAGGGAAAAAAGAAAAAACTACTTTTTCAGCTCATATTTTCAACTTATCTCCTTATGGGTTTACTCAAATTTCGAGTGACATCACTTTTTGGATGAAAAAATTGATTCCTCATCCAAGGATTAACTATGTTGCATACTCTTGATGGACCTTTCTACATCAAAAATGAGAAATACATAAAAAACGTGATTGCAATTGTGTTTTTTCAAGTATTTTGCATTTTTCGTGGAGCGGGGTCCATCAAAAGTATCCAACATGGGTTCTCCTTGGATGAGGAATCAAATTTTTCATCCAATGAGTACTCCCACTCGAAATTTGAGTAAAAACTTAGGGAGATAAGTTTAAAATACGAGTTGAAAAAGTAGTTTTATTATTTTATTATTTTTTAATATTTTTACTTTTTCACTCCAAAAATGGTGAATCATCCCCTATGGTTAAGATCATCATATTTAATCCTACTAGTACTTATAAAGTTTGTTTTGGTTGTACATTTTTCTTAGGAGGCCCATTTTAGACCTCAAAATTCCCCTGATGATGGGGAGGGGGGCGAAGAGGTGTCTAGTTCTCCAACTCTCACTAAACTGGGTGTCTATTACTCACCTATAAACCTATTAGCATAGATGCCAAAAGTAAGGCAAGTTGACAATGAACTTGAGTAAAGGATGAAAAATATTTATCTAGATTCATTTATGTGTGATCATGAGAAAACATAAATCATTTTTAGTGGTGGTTTGGCTATTATTAAATATAAATGTCTTAATCAACGATTGTAATATAAATGATAAGGGGAAACTACTGAATGTTATGTTTCTAATGGAATGGGTAAATTTTATGGTGAGTCGACAACAAACTTGAGGAAAGGATGAAAAATATTTATAGATTCATTTATGTGTGATCATGAGAAAACATAAATCATTTTTAGTGGTGTTTTGGCTATTATTAAATATAAATGTCTTAATCAATGATTGTAATATGAATGATAATGGGAAACTACTCAATGTTATGTTTCTAATAGAATTGGTAAACTTTACAACCTATGCACCTGATTCATTCCTTCATTCAAATATATCATCCTCCAAGTTGAAATATTTTTTTCACTAAAGATTTCTCCTTTAAAATATATTAAAAAAGAAGAAGAAAATGAATAGAAGTGGAGAAATAAAAGTGATACATGTTAATAGTAAGTAAATTTAGATATATCCATTAAGGCTATGGATGCTTGATGGTAGTGAAGCAAGGTATGTGCTATCAAAGTATTTCCATATTGGTTATAGATGATTGTGGACAATGGAACAACACTAGGAGGATAATAATGTTACTTAGTGATTACAAAAATATTACCCTAGTATTCCAAGGCATTTATTAAGTGTTTCATTTCGTAGAATGGGGCTTATTAATTTTAAATACTTATGATTGAGAAAAATTAGATCCCCATGGTAAAGTTGAATAAATTTTGAAGTGACATATAAAAGGATCTATGAATAATTTTTATTTTAGATTTTGTTCCTAGTTTTCATTTACCTAAAATTACTTTTGTTATTGATTCGAGGTATAAGGCAGAGACATTGGATTCATCTAGTGATTTTCCATTTTTTAGTACACAACATACCCTCAAATTCTAAATTTTCGGGTGTCATTTTTCTTTGGTTTTGCAAGTATTTTCATGTATTTTGAATTTTTGTTTTTATCAATTTCTTGCATTTTTCTCTGTCTGATTTTCGTGCATTGTGGTGGTATCAAAAGTGTTTTCTAGTTTAGAACACCCCAATAATAATAATAATAATAATAATAATAATAATAATAATAATAATAATAATAATAATAATAATAATAATAATAATTTTTTAAAGAAAACCGTGGTCTCATAACATCAACAAAGTTGAAAATGTTCTATACAAACCATTTTATAGGTTGCTAATGCAAAAGGGTAAGTATTTTGGAAAACATTGAAGATTGCCATATTTTTTCAAAGAGCATTGAAAGAAATATCAGATCTTTTACATAGTGGCAATAGGTTAAGTACTTTTCATAAAACTTTTGAAAGGAAAACATTTTGGGATAGTGAAAAAAAGGAGACATTGTTTTTGAAAGCAATGATCAATAATGTTCTCTCCATAGTGTTAATGAGTTTTAAAAGTTTTCCAAAAAGTGTAAAAGGGTATGTTTTTGGAAGAACACTGATGAGACTTGAGTATTTTGTAGTATGGTAATGGAGGTAAGGTTATTTTTCTACAGCAATGAAGAAAAGGTTTTGAGAATCTTTGATAGGAAAAAAATTTCAGAGTGGTGAAAGGAACTAATGTCATGTTTTTTCCAAAGTCTTAATGCACATTTTTTCTATAGCACTAATGGTCCATTTCTTTTTCAAAAAGTCTTGAAATTTTTTATAGGTTTGCTAAAAGTTTCCAATGTTCTCTTCTTGAATTACTGATAGGAAATCTCAAAGCACTTTGAAAATTACATTTTTTAAGAATCTCCAAATTGGATAGAAACCAAAATTTTAGTCACGGGGGCTTTACTGGGGGGAAATACCATACCATGTGGGTTCATATTGGGGGGTTTATATTGAGGAAAAAATTGGCATAATATATTGGGGGATATATAGGGGGTAAAGGGTTTTTATATTGGCAGTTATAAAAAATGGAACTCAAAATTAACGATAAAATGTAAAGGGGTATAAAAAATGTTAATGAAAACATGGATACCTACAATATCTAGTGGAAGTAGGGGTTTTTTAAATTGGGAAGGTATGTTGAGTTCGTATTGGTAGTAATGTGATTTTTAGGGGTATTTTCCAATATGTATTAAAATTAAGGGTATTCATTAATATGCCATGAACACACGTGATAGGTCAGAGGTTCATTAAGTGAATCCCCCATGCTTTTAATACTTTTTGAAGAACAAATCTAGTCATTATTGTGAAAATTGGGTGGCTGTGGCCAACATTTAAAAGATTAAGTTTAGTGAATCTAATGTCAATGGTAAAGATACTACCACCATAACACAGAGATATGCCCCCTTAACCTTTAAATCCAAATATTTTGTGTATTCTTTCTCTTTCTCCTTTGTTTATAAACTTTGATTCATTGTTATCTTCATTTCAAATTATTGGTAAAAGGGGGTTGCACATAACGTATATGGTTTGAGATATGTAGGGTGATAAAATTAGGAAGTTTGCATATTTTTTGGTCTGATCCTTGTCTTTTACTCTAGGTAATTTGATTGAAAAATACGGATTAATTACATGAATATCAAGTGTCATCAAAATAAAGTTGTTTCTCTATCATTACCTATGGAAGTTCCATTTGAATTAGTACAAATAATTTCTAGTGATAGTTATAAACAATGTTCATGTTATTTGATTGAAAGGAAATTCTCTCCAAAAGGCTCTATTGTAGGAAGTATGTATCCAAGAAGGACCCATGTTTGATAGTCAACTAAATAGCTAAAAGGAAAAAGGAAGGAATATGGAATGATTCATACAAGGTAGTAATGACAATTGAATATCCATGGGATGATGTAGTGCCAATAATACATATTCCCATGAAGAGCTTGTGTTGTCTCTAGTATATAAAGATACCAAACCAACAAATGTAACGTAATTTTCATTATTGTTCAAGAATGAATGTATCAAAATTTTTAAAATGATGAATATTCAAAGTTAATACCTCATAGTGACCTTAATATAACAGAGATAGATGACATAGTTTTCATAAACATTAGGAGGTTTTGGTTACATTTCATCATAACCAAAGCATTAATATTTCCTTGCACAAAAGGTATTCAATAGTTAAATAATCACATTGATCCCCAAAACTTCTTGAAAATTGATGATAGGGATATTGCATGGTATTTGTCCTAGCTAAAGAAGCGCTCCTTTTTTTCCGGGGAAAGAAATCAACCTCCCTATAAGCCCGAGGGCTAAGGTGAGGTTGTTGATAACAATCCAACCCACAAGTATACACACTTAAGAGTTAATAAAGGTCCAATCCAATGCAATACTATTCATAGGCATGAAACCATTACAAAAATATTCATCAAGGCATTATAACTCATCATGTGACTAACGCATATTTGAAACTACGTGGGGAAGACAACAACCATTATGTCCAACCACCTAAGATAACCCCAATTGATAGAAGTGCACACACACACACACAAATATATTTATGTGTGTGTGTATGTTAACAATGGAAGAGACTTTGAATAGTGTTTTTGTGACTAGTTTTTATGACCAAAATGACTTAGGGAAGATCTTGGCTAGTTGGTGGAAGGAGGAGAAGAACTTAAGGGTTGTACAACATAATAGGTTTAAGGGAACCACATATGAACCTTCTGATGTTGATATGTTTGTTATATGGTGAGAAGGACTATTCTAGGTTCGTCGATGCAAGGATTCCTCTAGCCTATAAAATAGCTACAACAACAAACGTGTTTAATTGGGAAACCATTATATCTAGCTAGCTTAGGCTCATGGTTACAAAGAGTTACAAGGTAGTAGATAAGCTAGTGGTTCTAACTTATTTATATAAGGCCTCATATTTATTGGATGTAGTGTGTTTTAGACATGTTTTTGTGTAATTAAACCATAGCTAGCATATTGCAAAAGCCCCAATATGTGTATACTTCTAGATGCTCCAAGAAAACAAGTACAAGAAGTTTTATTCAATAATTTGTGATTTCTTCTTGGCATAGTTATATTCCATTATTTTTTGTAAAGAACGTATAAGGTTAATTTATTAGGCTAGGAAACTTATATCATGCATGGAGAATTTATATTTAAATGAAAACTACACATTTATTAGTATTTATTGTTATTTTACCTCACCTCATATTTTTCCTAAATATGTTATTGATATATTGGTTGCAGTAGAGATTTGCTATCAAAATATTCTCTAAGGATAGATTGGTTTTAGGAAAGATTTGCTATGAAAATATTCTCTAAGGTTTTAATGCGTTATTAGTGAATTTTTTTTTTTTCTTTTGTCACACATAGTTTCCAATTGAAACATTATTTTACTAAGGGCCCTAAGCACACAAGAAAAAGAAGTAGTCATCCATTTGGAATATAGATGCGAAACTAGGAGATTTAGAATGCATGATATTATGGGCCTAGAGATAAAGAATGCTAAATAAGTGTCCTACATTTGGCCACCTAATCATGGAAGATGGGAAGAGGGAGATTTTATTTAAAGTGCCTAGAATTGGGAGGAGGTTATGGAAAGAAAAAGAAATCATTATTTGATTATATTCAAATTATTATCCATGGATGAACAAATGTTGGAAATTAACCAAAGTTTGGCTACTAAAAGTGACACCAAATATGCTAGGAAACAAGAGGTATTTATATTGAAGGAAGAGGTTGAACTTAGAGCCATTTAAGAAGAGCAAGACAAACCACTTTGGGAATGGGAACTTCAATGCAAAATAGAGGAAGAATTACAAAGGAAATAAGAAATGAATGTTGTTTATGAAGAGTTGGGGAAATAGAGAAGGAATGTGGAGGCTAAGCAAAGGAAAAGGATTTACAAGAACAGTGCAATAAAGAAAGGGAATAAAGGAGACCACAAGGAGAATAACAAAATGGATTTGTTGAAGAATTGTAGAATCAGAAGGGAGAGAAGAAGAATAAGAAGAAATATGAAAATATGCATCATACAATATTAAAGCAAACATTAGATCAACAAGTGTGTTAATCTACCATGTCTCTTGTTGACGTCATTGACCTAAACTAAAAGGAATATGAGATGTCAAGGGTTGGTTCCTAAGTGGAAGATGAAGCTAATCCTAACACATATGAATTGGATTAAGAGCCTGGTGAAGCTTAGGCACTTGATGAGATTAGGGAACCTAAGTAAACTCAAGTACTTGATCTAGTGAAGACATGTGTGAAGGTTCACACAACATATAAGGTTAAGGAATATGCAATGGAGCATTTTTACATCCTAAGAAACACTCTTTCATGAGGAGAGCAACCTATTCCCGAGCCCTTGGATGAATTTTTTGATGTGTAGTCCATTTTATATGACCAACACATATATTTTATTATGGAAAATATATAGAAGAGATGGAAAATAAATGTGGAAAATACTATAATATGCACTTTTGTGGAACCTTTGGTAGATACTAAAAATAAAAATTCAAGTTAATTTTTATCTACCATAGTAGAAATATCTCATGCTACAATCAATAAAGCCATGAAAAGGAAGTAGAGACCATTAGAAAGGTGTTGGTGTTGCTTAAAAATCAAGTTAAATATTGTAAAGAATCCCTAGAAATCATAACCAACTTTGACAGTGACATTTTATAAGAACATGCAAATCATGAGCCAATTAAGAGAAAGTCTATGGAAAACATAATTGAGTTATAGGAGTGTTACACAATAATTTTTCACTGATCCTGCATTCCCTGATCCCTGATACCAGCAGTCCATATTACTGACATATATTCCCTAGTATGGTCGCCAACTTGTGACACAAGCAAGTTCCCTCTGCGGACAGAGGCAACCCCTCTAGCCCTATAGTGGGTCTAGTCACCACAAAGACAATACCAAAGAAAATTTCCTTAGCAAGTTGGTGTTATAAAGGCCTACCTTCTGTTCATAGTTCGATGAAGTCCTCGTCGTGTTGCTCCAACTCTTGTTCTTCTAGTCACTTATACCTGAAAACAACATGTAGAGAAACACCACAAACACAATAGAAAATGACCAAACAATCTACTTGAAGAGTCAAGGAACCTCAATTTATCAACATACAATTTCAACATATGATATTGGAGGTCTCTCACCCATCATGTGCCCGTGCCAACTCCCGCCAACCCATCAGTTAAACGCACCCACCCGGCATGCCTGACTCTTGGGCCTAACATACTCCCCCACTGTTGGTGTCTAGGTAGGGGTGATTTATCCACCTTGTTCTAACATTAATTTTATCAATCTGGGTGTGTATCCTTTCAAGGAAATGCGCAAGGTATATGTAGGAGCAGATGTGTAATCCTTTCCAACCAAGGGCTCGTGGTTTAAGATTCAAAACATAACTATAAGATTAAAAAATTACAGAACTGCAACAATAAGCATAAACAGTAAAGAACTATAACAACAACCATAAATCAATAAATCACACACAAATATGCAGTACCTGATTAGAAGAGCGGGCCCAGCTCTCTGATCAGGGCGGCATTAGCATTGAAAGAACTAGAACAAAAAAATATATGATCTTTTATTACTCGGTAATAGATGTTTATAATACTGATGGGTGAACCCCCATTCACAGGAACAACCTACAATTTATACAAAATGAGGGAGATTAACAGATCTCCCAGAAACATAGTAACTACAGATACAAAAATGTACGTCGGTTGGAACAGTATCAGCATCATATGTCTGAGATAGCAAGAAGGCCTAAGAACAGTTCAGGGAGCCTGTTCCCCAAGCTGTGTGACCTCCTTCTAGCCGGCCGTTACTAGATCCATTGCAATAAGCTGAAGTGAGGGTTCCTGTTCTCATGCTGCGCTCAAACACATCATTTAGTACCACAAATAGATAGACTCCGTGCATTTTTACTTCATTAATTAAAATATACCAATTAGACAAGTAAGGGGGAATTTACCTTGTAAGTTTAACATAACAGCATAGGTAAATGAGTGCAAAAAGGTCAAAAAGGGTAGTGGAAATGGTGAGAAAGATGGCCTGATTTGGTACCCAACATCTCCCCCCAACTAGCCTTCTGCATGTCCTCATGCAGTCCGCTGCCCTCGCAAATCTGGGTTCTGTAGACTGTATGTTTCATGAAGCTGGGCAAGATCATATTCTATGGCCATTTCTATTCCTAGAACTTTAAATCCATCTGAAAGAACAACTTCCTTCCACCAATCCTTCTAGACATAATAAGCTGGAGTTTAAATTTTAGTAGGCAACTAGAGAACAGGAAACTGAAACTAGAACCCCATCCACCAGGTCCCACATGTCTGAACACATGCCACATACCAGGGCACCCTAGTAAGTACTCGTGCAAAATTTGGTGCCCCAAAAGGTTCTCTGTTCTGGACAGCTGTAGGTGACATCATCCACCTCCTCTGATAGCAACTAAGGGCCTCTTTTTGAAATGTGGTGAGTTGCTTGACACAAAGATCAAGACACCATCTTTGTGTCCTCACCATTCTATCTTTGCTTTCTCCAATCCCCAGAAAGGTGTTGTGCTTATTGAACATTGTGTTTGACCTCTCATGTTACCCTCTTACTATAAATGGCTTTGTAACTTGATTGGACTCAAAAGTGTTACAAGCCTTCTGCCAGTGAATCTGGTTAAAAGTGTAAGAGGTGAGGGCCCTTAAATGAATGTCCCCTACATAAGGGACCGGGTTAAAATCTATGTCCAGCCATAGCAAGTACCCATGCAAGTAAAAATCACACATCAGATGTTGTATTGGTACATTGTGACTCCTCAAAATTCGGAGGAATTGCACACCATCCTCCATCTCATAGCTGATCTCATTCTTAATACTTTGCATGCAAAATAAAACGAAACATTCGTTCAAAAATAAGGAATAACAAGAAGTAGGGGGACGACATGCTATAACCTCTTGCACCAGATTGAACATGTGCTCCTTGTTGGCCTTTAGTTCTGCCACTTTCCTCTCTAGCTGCTCCATCTTGAGTTGTTGTTTCGCATGCCGTAACCTCATAATATCTATGTGCTCCACATATCCAAAAAAAATTGTGGAGGCCCTTTCCTCAATTCTTCTGATCTCATTTTTGTATTGAGCCGCAGTAGATTTCCAAGACTGTATTTCAACTGTCAAGGCATACTCCCAATCTTCAAACATTCGTTCGCTTGGGTTTGTCTGAGTGGCAGCAAAGGTCATGACTATTTGGTCTACTTGGGTTTCTATGTCAACCCCAATAGTTTTGGCCTTTTCGGCTTGCCGCTTGTGCTTCTTTTTTTGTTTCTACATTCTGTGTACCTTCTTTCTCAGTTTCCTTACTTCCATTTTGAGTTGCATCATTTCCTTGAAATGCAATTGATACTTTTGTTTCACTAGAAGCATTCATTGTTCACATATCTCTATCCATTCTTGCTTAACTAATATTTCTTCAACCGGAGGTAAATCCCTCGAAACATCTTCTGCTATGTTGACTGGGGGATTTTCCTTCCTTGCTCACTCTTCTCCACTTATTTCATGCTCAACAGACCCCTTTCCTGACTGTATCATTGGTTCATTCGTCAGGACCGTTTCACTTGGTCCCTCCTTTTTGCCAACAATGATCTCCTCTTCGTGCACACGCACCGCGACTGGCGATGTGCTGGCAAGATACTCTCCTGCTGCTATGTCTGTTGGGATTCTTCCCAGTTCTCTAGCCTCTAGACTTTCTTTTCTCCTCTCCTGCTCCAAGGTACCCACCACCTGAGTGGCTTCCACTTTGTATGCTTGTGGCCTTTCTGTTATAGGGAAAAGTGTCTACACAGAACTGCTTATCCCACTAAGGTGTGGTAGCTACCTTAGAAACAAACAAAGTAAAGCTACTTTCATTTTTCCTTTATGAAATATAGATGAGAGAAGAACAAAGGAGACCAACCTCTGTCTTGCGCTTATCTCCTAGTTCGATTCCTCTCTCTCCTGATAGTCATTCACTACTTGCTTCCTTGTACGCCCAGCTTCATAGAGTACCTTTAGGATCAAAGTAGCATAACACTATACAAGAACATGGATCTATAATCATAAACAATCTAGGATCAGATGTAAATTGACCATACAAATGCATAAAACGTAAATGACACGGGAGTATGGAGGAAAACTTGAATAGCTTTTATTGATAATCAAGAAAGAGCCAAGGGAGTTACAACCAGTTGTTCTGACCCAGCATCATCCTCTCAGCAAGTAAGCCCTTCTTCACCTCATACAAAGCTTAGATCACCCAACACTATGATGTTGTCTCAAGAAACCAACAGAAATTCCTTACAAGATGCAAAATTCCAGCCTCTAACCTCCTGGATCTCTAGGATGAGAGATCTATATATAGATATTTGCAGAGGTGTGAGTCAACTCTGGGTTTTTGATTAGTGACTTCTCTCCTATATTTCTTGATTCCACTTGGAGATCTCATTGATCTCTTACTCATCCTTGGGCGATTCTGAGAGGCAAGTGTCACAGGAGAAGTTTCTAGAAGATTCCATGATCATCCACCTCGCAAACTATCTCCGCCACTTGTCTTTTCTCGTCCATCGCACCCCACAAAAGGGAATTTTGAAATGCAACGCACTTCCCATGTGTACAAGGTGAGATGCATCGCACCCTGGCCATGGAGCAAGTGAAATGATCCAGTTTTGACTAGTTCTGAGTAGTTTTTCATGGAGAACTTATGGGAGATGATGTAATCAGTTGACCTTGTTCTTTTAGGGGTTGGAACAACACCTTTAGGGACTTAGGAGACCTCAGTTTATGGACATTTATTCTTGGGGTTGTAGTGCCCAAAAATGTCTATAACAGTTTCCCCCTAAAGCATGAGGTCGTTAATCTTTTTGATGTCGGGTGAAATGCTTTATCATGAGAATCCGAAGTTCTTTCAAGCTGGAAGGAGACCTGTAATGAGATACAATACAATAGATTATCTTCATAATTTTTTCATGATCTAGCTGAGGCGGGCATTCCCATGCTCAGCTTTATAAATTCATTTTCCATGTACATGAGACAGACAATCGTCTGAGTGTAGACTGATGATTCTGGTAGAGCCATCATCCCTTAGATTGGATGATTATCTGTTCAGCAACGATGTACATTTGATGTCTTTATTTCCCTGAATATATATCACAGCCCGGATGGATGAAACTAGATCCGGGGTCTTCAATCTCGTTCGATCTTCACTCGAAGTACAAGTCGATCCATGTGAGATATGTTCTAGAGTCGAACATGGAAAGACATCGCCTGATTACCAGCCAATGATGTAAGTTGTTAACAGGCGCGAGAGGAATCACTAATAATGATAATGACCCTCAAGGTACTGCAGTACAATTCACGTGGTGTGAATAAAGGACTTGGCATCGAACACCACACAAAATCTTTCGGTCGAAGGTCATTGATGTAAACCTGTCGCCGGAAGTGAGAAACTTGCCATTGAGGCATGCAAGCTTCAAAGTACTGAATGGGGTGTTCCTAGATCGACTTCCTGGATAATGAGCTGATGTTGACAAGAAGCGATCCGTCATAGGAGGGCCTTAATGAATCTCACATCAATGACATGGAACGGAGCAAATGATTTTAATGGAGGTGAAAACGATCTGGTGTTATAAGGTTCAGGGTGGCGGTCATGAAAGAATGGAGTGTAAATGTATTGTAGTGGGTGAGACACAGGTGAATTATCTGAATGACTTCTCTTGAACATATCGGCGACACTGACGTGATGGATTGGTAGCATTAACCCCAAATGTGGATGGCATGATGGGACCATGGTGATGTGACCGGTGAATGAAACAACCCAACCTGACTTGGATGCGGAGTGAAAGTGTCATGTTCAAGAGCGACTTGCTACCAACAAAGTTTCTTCAAGTTTTCTTCCCAATTTTTCCCCAGTCATTGGTGACCAGTACCTCTTTATTTTTGTCAAGCTTAAGGAGGATAACATATGCTTTTTCTATAATTTTCCCTTCGGGCAAACCCATCGCTATGTTTTAACGAGCCTAGCAATAATGAAACTCGTTCTTGTCTGCTATGGACAAGTTTGTCGCTATTAAGTTTTAACGAGTTTAACGACAAAGATAACTCGTTCCTTTTCAATTTTAGAGAGTCTGAAAAGGGACGTAAAGGAAACTCCAAAATTCATTTTTCGTCATCTAATCCCTTAAGTTCGAAAAAGTACAAAACAATACAGAAGGGATGAATTTTCGATACTTTTAACGAGTCAAACAAAACAAGCACTCGATCTTTTTGTGTAATAATCCCTCAGGTCCAAAAAGATTAAAATCTAAAGGTGGGATAGCACTTCTGGTCCCTTTAACGAGCTGGAGAGGCCAATGGCTCGGCAATCTTTTCCTATTTTACAAGTCAATTGAAAAGAGCTTAAAGGAGACTCGTCGTTTGAGGAACGAGTGATAAAATTGGGTAGCAGCTGATTCAAGGTAAGGTTTGGAATTTTCCAATCACTGTAGTGTTATAAGGATGGCTAGTGGGATCACTCTTCGCAACTATTCCTCAAAAGGGGTAAACAATCAAATGGAGGTGAATGATTGGCCAATACAGAGTGGAGGTGATGATGAGAACACGACCAAGGCTTTAAAGGCTGAAGTACTACATTCACGATGGTTATTTACTGGGAAATAGTTCATTTTTTAATGATCTTAAACGTGGGGAGAAACATTTGCTCACGACTTATGTTTATTTTTTAGCGAGCTTGAACTATGTGCTAAAACTGCTTGATTAATCCAGTCGTATAATAAGGATGTCTCATCTAAGATGCCATTTTTCAGAAGCTTAAACCTCGCTCCTGATCCTTTCTTTATCCAAGTTAGGAAACGACCAATCCTACGAGTTTAAAGGGTTAGAGGACCTACAAATTTAAAAATTAAATGGTCGCTCTTCGCTTGCATGCCAAAAGGTTTGCATGCCCCCAGGTATAAAATAAAGCTTCAGGGTCACCTTTCATTCTACCGACAAAACATTTGTTTTATCAAGAAAGGTCTACCTCTTTCAGGTTACCAAAGATTGTTCTATTCACACCGCAAACAAAACACTTCTTCGGCGATGTCTACCGAAATAGACAAAGGTGAGACAATCCACTCACATAACTTTGACGAAGGAATATTATTCCAGTCTAACCCCCTTTTCCAATCACGGACGGGAGTATAGACTAGTCATATATATCTCGCGGAAACCTACCCTATACCCGAAGTTTTCCTGCCGAAGCAGACCGGGGTGCATGCCCCCTGGGTTTCAGTCATGTCCCCTGAATCACTTGCGCTCATCAGGTGGATGGACTGGAGATTGATGAGACATTCCTTGTGTGAAAAGACCATTCAGGGATGGTATATGACTATTTGCTATGCGTGATCTGGGAAATGAAAGCTGGTCCGTGAGCTTGACCACTCTTCCTTCGTGCGGAAAACACATTACTCTAAAGAGTGATGAGACAATGGCTCCCATGCAATAAATATAGTCTCGTCCAAGGAGTAGATTATAATCCAGGGGTCCTTGGACTACCATTACGTTCATATGAATGGTTTTCCCTCTCAATGTTATGGGCACATTGGGAAGGATCCCTAATGGTCGACTGGTTCCTTTGTCAAAGCCTGTTAGATTTCTCATCTCAGGTAAAAGCGATGGCGAACCAAGCGCTTTCCAAGCAGTCAAGGAAAGGATACTCACAGAAGCCCCTTCATCTATGATGGTACCAGCCATAACCATTCTATATATTTGAGCAATAATTCGGAATGGTACACTAGCTGGTAAACGGGGTCTGCCTAGTTGATTCTAGTCGAAGGAAACAACTAGGTTTCTTGGAGGTGGAACCGAATAGACGGCCGGGTATGACTCTGACGAACTTCCTTCCTGCGGTAAAGGAATGGGTAAATTGCCCCCATGTTCATCGGAGTCTGTGCTTATGAAAAGAATTTGGACGGTGTCATCCTTATTCTCTTCTGTGACTGTATCATCTGAAGATGGAACCTCTGAAGGCAAGACCAGGTCAACTACCGCGTTCAGATGGTTGGTCTTCAATGATAGATGCTTCGGCTGACCACCTAGGTGGGTCAGCCGGATTTTCAACTAGTGACGGACTCAGCAAGAGTTTTTTATACCCAGGAGGAAGTCGTAACAGTGAAACTGGACAATCGTCCAAAACTCTTTTAGCCTCATCTAAGAAGGGACAATGGCGGACGGCATGATCGCCTTCGCACAGTTTACAAGGAAATCTATATTTTCCTTTTTGTCCTGGGGCTTCACTTTCACTAGTCGACGGTGTGTTTTCAACATGATCATCAGAGGTTGACGACACCGGGTTATGCAAACGAGGAGACCAATCCCTTAAGATCCGAGGGATGCAGGGACAATCTCTATGATAGTGGTCTCCTTTGCAAATGACACATGGCGATTTAGGCCTGGTCGGTGCAGTGTGTGGATTTTAACTAGACGATGCTTGGTTGCCCCCTTTCGCTTTTGGCTCCTTCTTCTTCTTCTCTTTCTTCTTCTTTTCCTTCTTCTTCTCAGGTACTTGATTTTTAGCTTTACCAGCCCTATCAAGCAAAGAGGAAGGAGGAGAGGAAGAATTGGAGGAAGTAGAAGGTTGGTGGGTAACTCTGGAATCGTCTAGTTGCTGACTCGATTGTTCAGGAATTGCGGTGTTCTGAATGAAAGAGGTTGAGAAGAGCCATACGGGCATCTGTCAAGGGTGCGGACACGACTGACCTTCCTAGAAGTCTAAGACATTCTAATGACAAACAAGACAAAATGGAATGATCTTTCTCTAAATACACCTTTTACAACATGAAAACTACAAGTGTTTAGGCTTACCTTATTCCAAAACGCTGTTGTTGAAGTCCGTTCTTGACGATCCGGATGAGCTCCTCCTTCAAGTCAATTCCTGCAACCACAAACAATCAAACAATTACCAAGCACTTGCATTTCATATAATAAAACATATATTCAACATGCAGACCAAGGAACACATGAAATAACTCATTAACACAAGCTATTGAGAAAAATAAACCAGTTTGTATTAATAACGAAACAAAGAAACTCTTACAACCTGGCCTTGGTGTTGTGCAAGTTCCTCCCAGGGTCCATCAAGGGTTTTCCTCTACTTTGACAAAGCTCACCCTCTCCCAAGTAGAATCAAGTGAAGACAATCTCTCCTCACAAAGGCTCTAATGGAAGACCTAAATCCTGCAGCATTTACCCAAAGAAAATGTATAGCTCCAACCTCCTCTCCTTCTGGCTCAATGCCTTCATTTATAGTGCTGTAAAGAGGTTATTCAGGTCCACTATCAATGGGATCATCCCCCTCTATGGGTGGGATAACTCCCTTATTGATGGGATAGGTTCCCCCTTAATAGAGATACATGAACCAACTGGAGGCGCATCCATTTCATCAAACCGACCTCTAGAATGTTCTAGAAGTAACCACAAGTAACTTTTTCAAGATAAAACTCGCGCATTTTGCCTTTTACAGAGGGACGCACCTGTCCCTTAACATACAGAGCGTCCATGGACGCATATTTTGTGAACATGGTCAGCGTCCCCGCAGGTAAGGCTAGAGAGAACCTGCGACCCCAGAGATAAACATGATTTTTACAAGACTTTCTCTCTTCTTTGAGTTTGAGATGGATAACAGAGGCATGAGACTTGCCTAAGAGGGTAGCATGACTTGTTGATTGGAGCCATACTAACTGTAAGTAGTCAAGGTGACATTTTTTAGTGTAACAGATTGCCCCCTAAAGTGCGAAGCCTGGAATAGAATAGGGTTTTGTAATTCTAGGAAGGGTGAAGCGCTTTATCATTTCAAGGATTGCCTTGTGGATGGCCTGGTTGGAACCTGCAATTTTCAACACAAAATACATGGATAAGATTATATCATCACTGAGGTAGGCATTCCCATACTCAGATTCAAAACTTTAACTAATGGACTAACTATTCTGATACAGGAATGATCTTGCAGTACATCATTTTTATAGACTTTTGTAGACACAGTATGGACGCAGCCATCTGTTTATGATTAGTCTACATAGATAATGAATACAAAACTCCTCGCAGCCTGGATGGTAGAAACTAGATCCAGGGTCTTCACTTCTACTTCCCGAATTGGTACGATTCTAGCCATGTGATTAAATGATTCGATGTCGAACATGGTAGAAACCACTTGATTACCAGTCAATGATGTAAACTGTTAACAAGCGTGAGAGAAACCACCAGTAATGTCAATGGTTCTCAAAGTACCAAGCACAACCCGTGAAATGTGAATAGATGTTTTGATGTCGAACACTTCACGGAATCCTCTGATCGAAAGTCAATGATGTAAACTGACGTCAAAGGCGAGAAACCTGCCATTGATGCATGCAGACTTCAAGGTACTGTCGATTCCTAAGTCATCTTTCTAGATAATGTGTCGATGTCGATAGAAAGCGACCCGTTGCAGGCAAGCCTGCAACACGAAATCATTGTTCAAGTTGAAGAAATGTTGCTGTAAGGACTGACTCAGGGATGGTCAATGGATGACAAGTATTTTGCAGATGAAAGTTTTGCTTGCAGACCTCTTGAACACATAACGACACAACAGATGGTTTGGTGACGAATAACTCAAAGTTGATCCCTGAACCCGGTTAAAGATTTTCAAAGTGATTTAGTCAACTGTGAGGTAAAAGATTTCCCAACCCAGGTGAATGAAAAGTGTCGTGTTCAAGAGCGGTAATAAAGTTTCTTCTGAGGCAAAAGGTGACAAATAGGTTCATTCTTCTCTTTTTTCCCCCACCATTTCTGGCAAGTACCTCTTTATTTTTAACAAGCTTGAGGAGGATAACATATGCTTGATTATAAGCTCATCCTTCGGACGAGTCCAACCTAGTTTAAATGCGAACCCTAGGAAGGAGTGGTTCGTTCCTGTTTGTAATTGAACAGGTCCTTTACTGTAAAAGTTTAACGAGCCCAGTATAGGAGAAACTCGGCGTTTTTCAATTTTAGAGAGTCTGAAAAACTTAAGGAAACTCCACGTTGAACTTTTTCGTATATTTGTGTCCCTCAAGCCCGAAAAAGTATAAAATAATACCTGGGGGAACCGCTTGATCTTGCGACCAAGGAGTACTTTCATAATAGTATCGTTGACCTGAAAAGTAAAAAGCGATCAAAGACACGTCGTTTTATTTCCTTATCGAGTTTGAAACGACAAAAACCCGGCAATCTTTTCCTGATTTTACGGTCAGAAAAGAGCTAAAAGGGGACCGTCTTTTAATTCCGTTTTAACGAGTGAAAAAGAAACACTCGGCGATCTTTTCATGTTTTAGGAGTCAGAAAAGGGCTTAAAAGATGACTCTGAAATTTTGTTTGTGAAAAATTACAATTTCCCTTGAAATCCCTTCGTCCTGCACAAAAGCGACACATTACTCATACCTGTTTAAAATAGGCAAAAATACATTTGAAAACATCTTTTCATGGTAAAAAATGAACTAATTCATCCAAAAAACCTATAAAAAGACCTTTTACCATGTCATTTTTACCGTTTCACTGTTGAGGTTGAAAAAGGAGCTTTTGACAAGAAACTTCCCGTGGTTGCTGCGGAAAATCTGACCGTCGGAATCGAACGCCGCTTCACCGAGGTATTTTACACATCCCACTCTTCATTTTTATCCGTTTAGTTTTTTGTTTTTGGTCTCTGTTTCATTTTTTGGGGGGTTTTGGGTTCAAAATGCGCCCCTCGGCGGACGCAGGTGCCCTTCGGGTGAGCCGCGTCCCCCGACTTTTTCTCACACGGGAAAAAGGTCTGGGGACGCAGTCCGCCTTCAGGCGAGCTGCGTCCGGACGCCCTGTGCTAAAAAGCCGGGGTGCGTCTTCCGCAAAGGGCGCATTTCAAAACCCTAACTCTCTCAAAAAACCACCAAATTTTCTCAAATTAATTTCTAATTGACTCTTTTGATGTGCAGGGCCAAAACATGTTAGACTGGAGAGAGAGAGAGCACGTAGAAGACGATGAAGCTGCGATTAACCACCAACCCTCTCTGGATGCCTTAAGAACATGTGGATTGTACAAATATTGGACCATACCGGGCATGAGGGGCCAGGTAAGATTTTTGGAATGGCTAGTTGAGCGATGGAACGTTCAAGATCAATGCTTTTACATTGGAGGGCACCAGCTCGAGATAGAGCCCTCGGATGTATACTTTCTCACTGGCTTGCCAAACAGAGGTGAGCAACTCAACCTTGCGGGGACCAGGCCGGGTGGCCAATCCCTTGATGATCTCCGCGAGGAGTGGTGCAGACCAGGGACTCGCCATAAAAAGGGCGTGGAGATAAAGCACATCGCTCTGGCGGAACTTAGAGTTATTGCATTTACGGTCACTAGGATTTGTGGCGCGGCCGCCTTGCACATTGCTTCCGGATCCCAAATGCGGATGGCAGTTGACTGTTACCAAGGCACCATCTTCAACTGGTGCGAAGCTGTGTCGGCTCATATGAAGAGCCAACTAACCAAGGCAAAGAACGGACGACTAAAGACTTTTGGATATGGGCCTCTAGTCGTGAGCTTTGCCTTGGAGAGAGTTCCTATGCTGATCCCTCAGCAACTCACTGTTGATGACTTGGGTCCTCGGGAGCCAAAGCTTGTTCGATGGGTTGCGGTGATGGCCCGGCATCCTGACGAGGGTGCTGCAGTGGTTCGATTCTCTGACAGTTACTTCGACTGGCTAGAGGGCCAGCTTTTTGTGATACAAGACTTTCCATATGCCGGAATGGATTTCAGAGGTGATCCGGACATGGTTCTTCCACAGGGAGAACAATGGGATGACAGAGGTACTTTCATTTTCACAAGTTTTCTAATTATGTATTTTTTATTTTTCATATATATCGTCTCAAAGTAACAGTAAAATTTTAAAAATGCAGATGTTGGACCACAGCGTCCAGCCAATCTCCGGCCTTATGACAGACGACATCCAGCTGCACCGGCACCGGCCTTACAGGATGCGACAGCAGAAGTACTAGCCGATTTGGAGCATGATCTAGAGCGTCTCACGGCAGATATACCTGAGACTACTATGGATGACATTCCAATGAGGCTTCAGCGCTTCGTGGTTGCAGTCCCTGGACCGTTTAGGAGATTTCTGCGCAAGATAGCCCGCGCAGTGGTGTCGTACAGAGAGCACCACCAGTGATTGACTAGTCACTTTTGTAGTCACATGTGACATTTTTGACTTTTTGCACTATCATTTTGCCGATCATAAGGTGTGTTAAACCTATGATCGAAGACGATGTATATATTTTTGGACACACTTCTATCTATATCTATATATCACTATTATCGGCTTATCTTGTTTAACATGTATGATGAAATGTCTTTAAATTTACTTGCATGATTATTATAAATGTCTGTCCAACACTTGAGAAGCAATTGCATCTGCTAATGTATTCAAAGACCTTGGAATATGTTGATATTCAATGTAATCAAATTCACGTTCCAAGAGACGCACTCTCAAAAACAACCTTAATAACACAGGATTTCTAATGGCATAAACTCTATTAAGCTGTAATACAACAAGTTCAGAATCTAACCTCACTATCAAACGTCGAATTCCAAATGAAATAGATTCGGATAATAATTCAACCACTGCACTGTATTCTGCAATGTTATTCGTTGTTTGACCGAGGCTTACCCCATGCATAGAAACTAACTCGTCAGAGGGCGAATAGATAACCCAAGCTGCGGAAGAGATATTCCGTGTACTACGACAAGCACCATCAGCAAATCCAATGTATGTTTGGAGAGGCGTCGACATCTACAATATCAAGAGTAAAACCAAGATGAGCCAAAATAATGACGAAAAACCACACTTGCTAAGCTAAGCACACTGACTAAACTAACACACTTGCTAGCTAGAAAGGAAATCTAACCTATCTAAAAATTTCTCCATCCACCATTTTAAGCATAATACCTCTTTAGGTAAAGTCCATTTCTGGGTTTGCCCAAAGAGTCCCCATCAAAATCAACTAACTCATAAGCCCCTTTTGCTAGCTTTCGCTTTACAATGTAGGGCCCATGCCACATGGGAACGAATTTTCCAGCACCTAGCTTATCGTTTGCTTGATCATATAATAGTACTAGGTCTCCTTCCGAAAAACTTCGAGGGGTTACATTTTTATCGTACTGAGCTTTCATTCGTTTCGCGTGAGTCTCGATAGCTAAAGTAGCGTCACGTCGAGTCTCATCTAATTTAGCTAAGTATAACAACCGTTTCTCCTCTTCGGAAGTAGCTGGAAGTAATTCGACAGCCATTTGAAGTGATGGGATTTCGCACTCAATAGGTAACACAGCTTCTAAGCCATAAACTAGCTGAAAAGGGGTGAAACCTGTTGAATTTTTCACTGAAGTTCGATATGCCCATAGTGCCGAAAATAACATGTTATGCCAATTCGTTCGATGGATACCAATGATCCGTCGAATCATGACGACTAGAACTTTGTTGATTGACTCAACCAAACCGTTGGCTTGCGGATAATAAGGTGTAGAGCTATCGTGGCGCAAACCAAGCTGGCTTGTAAGTTCAGTCATCATGACATTTCGAAAATGGCTTCCATGGTCCGTAATGATTGCTTGTGGGACACCAAACCTAGTTATGATATGATTGAATACGAAAAGTGCAGCTGTCTTGCCGCTTGCGTCGAATGTAGGCATCGCCTCGGCCCACTTAGTAAAATAATCAACCGCAAGGATGATATACGCATGCCCCCCGGCCGAGTGAGGGTTACAAGTAATAAAGTCAATGCCCCATTTGGCGAATGGACCAGCGGCAATTATAGGGTGGAGAGGAGCAGGTGGAGCGCGCATCTTGCGATCAAACACTTGACAGTTGTGGCATTTTCTGACGGCAAGGATACAATCTTTAAACATAGACGGCCAGAAATAGCCAGCGCGCAACACCTTCTGAGCTGTGGCATACCCAGACATATGACCGCCACATGCTCCAGAGTGACAATCATTCAAAACTCTCTCAGCCTCATCGTGAGTTAAACAACGTCGAAAAACTAAGTCTGCCCCCAGGCGATAAAGTGTATCTCCAATAATTCTGTATTGCTGGGATTGAAACCGAATTTTTCGACGGTTTTCCTTGGAAGCTTCAGGCCGAAAGGTTTGGGTTTGGAGATAGATGATTATATCCCCATACCACGGATCTACAGTGCTAATAAGAAACAAAGATTCGTCCGCAATGGACTCCTCTGCCACAGTCTCTGTGTCAGCACTCGGGAAATCACACATCAATTCCGCGAAGACTAAAGATTTCTTAGACTTGGACTTCTCAAACTCCAAGTCGAACTCTTGCAGGATGACGATCCATTTAGAGTACTTGCCCCCTAGCAGTTGTTTTGTCAAGATATAAATCATAGGGTTGCAATCCGAAATAACAGTAGTTTTGCGGAGAAGAATGTAGTGACGAAAACGCTGGACAGCTTGAACGGCTGCCAGGGCCAATTTCTCCACATGCGAATATTTTAACTCAGTTGGATTTAAGGTTCTGCTAAGGTAATATATCACATGCTCTGCCTTGAATTCATCTTCTTGAACTAACACCATTCCAATGGTGGAATGCGAAGCTGCGAGGTATAAGAAGTAGTCCTGGTTGTAGTTGGGAGGATGCAATAACGGTGCATGGGTCAACGCGTGTTTCAGTGCATCAAAAGATTGTTGAGCAATCTCGTCCCAAAAGAATTGTACGTTCTGTTTCAACAACCGTGTAAAACCTTTAGTGACCTCGGCGTAGTTAGGGATGAATCGGCGTAAAAAGTTTGCTTTCCCTTGCAAGCTTTGGAGTTGGCGCAAACTCGAAGGAGGAGGCAATTGGATGATAGCCTCGACTTTCGAGGGATCGACGCGAATGCCGGTTTTGGAAACAACAAATCCCAGCAATCGACCTGTTTCTATACAGAAAACACACTTGTGGGGATTCAACCGAATTCGATAATGCCTACACCTCATAAAGATTGCGTGATCAGCTCGGTGTAAAGAATGAGCAGGCAAATCATCGAGATAGGGTTGCACAATGTGCTTGATGTCATGAAACGCATAAGACATGGCCCGTTGAAAAGTAGCACCGGCATTCTTAAGGCCAAAAGGTAATTTGCAATAAGCAAATGTCCCCCATGGACAAATGAATGCCGTTTTTGGTTGATCGGCAGGTAGAATATTGATTTGATTATAACCTGAGAAACCATCCATGAAGGAAAACATCTCACTTCCGGCACAATCATCAATAATTTGATCGATATAAGGCGTAGGATAGTTGTCTTTTGGACAAGCTCGATTGATATCCCTATAATCGATACAGATTCTTATTGTTCCTTGTTTTTTATTGACGGGAACAATATTCGATACCCAATCCGTTAACGGGATCGGATAAATGAAACCTGCTTTCAACAGCTTTTCGACTTCGGCTTTGATTGCAGCTGCTTTTCGAGGGTGAATCTGACGCAACCGTTGCCGAATGGGTTTAGCATCCGGGTAGGTTTTGATTTCATGAACAACAATGGCAGGATCGATTCCTGGCATTTCTTCGTAGGACCAGGCAAACACGTCGCGGAATTCTTGGAATAGGGCCTTGTAAGTTTCAATTTCTTCGTCAGTACATGCGGCACCTATATGAATGTTCTCCTTGATTCCGGGCTTCACTGAAATATCAATGGGAATAGTACGAGAAATATTCCCTAAATTCAGCTCTGAATCAGAATGTTTCGTTGGATCCTGAGCGTCTTTGACATATTCAGCGGTAAAGATAGATGAAAAATCATTTTCAAAGACATCATCCTTAGGTAAAAACGAAGATCTGTGATGGAGATCGTCCCATGGTAGATCATCTACACTTAGGATTTCGCGAAGTTGTTCGTCAGATGACACTTCTTCGGGAAACGTTATCCGTTCTAAGGGTGAGGTGAAAAGTGACTCTTCACTGACCACATTCATTTGGTCGGTTGAATGAAAGTCGGTAAAAGACATAAGAGCTTCATAAGCAATCTCATACGGACTCAACGGCATAACATCACCGAGTGAGTCTAGCTCAGAGTCAGAGGGAACATACCAAGGATCATCATAAATAATGTTTTCTGACGTGATCATATGAATTGTTGCGAACGAAGGGTCTGCATTGAGTGGAGGGAGAGGAAAAGTTCCCAGTAAACCGGAATCCTTAACTAAACCTACACCAATGTCCCTATAAGGGATTGTCGTTTTACCAACATGCTGGATAGTTTCTAAAGAGGTTGGGTCGGATGAAAAGTATGTCAGCTGATCAATAGTCACGATCTTACCGTTATGTGGAAACTTAATGACTCTGAAGACCGATGAAACGACCGCTGTCATAGCATATGACCAACTTCGACCCAAAAGAAGGTTGTAGTCTAGAGGGGCATCAACCACTTCCACATCCAGACTAACGGTTTTACCTTCGACCCCTATAGGCAATTCTTGTAGAATACCAAACGGACGGAACCCACGGCCATCAAAGGCCTTAAGGATGGTGGGGGATTGGTTCAACGAAGGAGAACCAAGCGATCTCCAACATTGAATCGACATAATACACGTAGAAGCTCCCTCATCAATCACAGTCCGATGAATAGGCCTGTTTTTGACTATCACTGGAATTTGGAAAGCCATTTGATGGGGGAGACGCGGTGTACTACTTTCTAGATCAAAGATCATTAGGTTCGGGTCCTGAACATCGACAGCTCCAATAGCCGACAAAAGCAATTTTCGTTGCGCTGGACATGATTGCAGCACTTCGAGTGCCGACATTGCTGAAGGTGAAACAGCTAATCTTCAACAATGTTGTAATTCTGGGCTGCTCTCGCATGTGGATTGAAAGCAGACCTTCGAAGTACACCCTTGGCGGGCGGCTTAATCACTAAGTCTGGGTTAGGTTTTTCGATCTGTAGTGGATCGGAACCAGGAGCTGAGGTTGATGGGTTAGAGTTAGAAGATTCTGCTTCTTTACCATCAACAGGAGCCTTACTACCATAATCTTGCGATCGAGTCGCAATCCTGACATGAGACATCATCAAAATGGGTTCTTCACTGGCATTCGAAGAAGAACCTATCATCTTATTTTCCTGCTCGGGGAATGGATTCTTTAACACAGCAGGAGTCGGAGAACCTTTAACTATTTTCACTACCTCGGCCCGATGAG
Organism: Pinus tabuliformis; assembly: GCA_031772625.1. Lineage (NCBI taxonomy): Eukaryota > Viridiplantae > Streptophyta > Pinopsida > Pinales > Pinaceae > Pinus > Pinus tabuliformis. Next base: position 81,545,906 of record CM062809.1, read on the forward strand.
GGCAGTCTCTCGTAAAATGATCTTCTTCACAAATGAGACAAGGATAACGAGGTTTGCGCTTTTCGTCATTAGTTTCCGACTTTTCCGTTTTCTCCTTTGGAGCCTTGTCTGCTTTAGCCTTCTTCTTTCCTTTCTTCTTTCCACCGTTTTTGGATTTGGCCGTAGATGACTCTACAGCGTGAATGTCGGCGGTAAGTTCAGGAGGAGAAGACTCTCCTGTCGGAGAATCAGGCAAAGTGATAATTGGAGTATTGGAGGTCTTGGAAGACTTCTTCTTACTCTTCGTAGTCACGATACCGATCATACCATCAGCGGCATGAGATCCCGAAGGAGCAGCAGCGATTTGGTTTGACTTTGGAAGATCCGGAATTTTCTCGTGTAACGTACCCGACTGAGTGTAAACTAAGTCAAGGTATTGTGCCTGAGCAATGACTTGCTCCTCAGTAACTACGCCGGCCTTAGCTACATCTTCAGTAATTCTTGGTAATAATGATTTTACAAACCATTCAGCTAAAATTTGGTCCGGGATAAAAACTTTCACTAATCTCCTTCGACGTCTCCACTCATGGATGTGATCAGAAATGTACGTGGATGTCGATTGTTTTAGCGAAGTTAATAATTCTGTACCATTATCGTATCTGACTGGTAACTGAAAATGAGTTAAGAATGAAGTAGCTAACTGGCTAAAGTTGTAAAAAGAAGCCCGTGGCAACTCAATGTACCACTTGGCTGCGAGACCAATGAGTGTACGCTGGAAAAGACGTAAGCGGATAGAATCATCTGAGATGGAATTTGATGCACACCAGAGGTGGTAAGTCATCACGTGATTAGACGGATCCTCTCCAGACTTACCTTCGAACTTGGGTATATCGCTGGGCAACTTATTTGGCATTGGCGGCCAGAACGGAAGATATTGAATTGGATCGTTCGTTAGGCGCGTCAAGTCGGGTAAATCTAAAGTCGCAATAAATGGTAACTGCCGGTTAGGATCTCGGAAACTCTGAGTCACAATACCAGCCCCAGGAGGAGGATATCCAGGATAACTAGGAACAGGATTCGCATTGGGGATATTATATCCTCCTGGAAAACCAGGATTAACCGGACCGTACTGGGGTTGTTGAGGTGGTTGATAATTGTACCCAGGATACGGTTGATACTGGTAAACCGGTTGTTGGGCAGCTTGACCAGGTTGATACTGTCCCTGGTACGGAGGTTGAACAAATTGAGGTTGAGTAGTAACAACCGTACTTGTACCAGGTTGACCTGCAGGCATCTGGACTGTGGTTTGAACCGTGGGTCCAGACAACGGTACAGATGTCTGAGGAACGGTTACAGGGACAGTAGAAACCGGAGCTGCCGATACTCCAGATGTAAGCATGGTAGATGAAGCGGTAGTTGCTGCAGCCGTGTGAGGTGGAGTACTCGGTGCAATTGGCGGCTGAGTAACTACAGAAGTTACAGGGGTCTGAACACTTGACTGGACAGGTTGCGGTTGCTGGGGTGGACCAGGAACTGCAGGTTGTCCTGCTTGAGGTACCGACTGTATACTTGGTTGCGACATCTGTTGACCCTGTGACGGATCCCATGTTAACATTCCAGGGTATTGACTCGTAACAGGTTGAGGATACTGAGATCCATAGCCGTATTGAGGATAGGGTTGATAACTGTAAGGTGTAGTCCCATATGATTGCCCTTGAGGTGGTTGATAACCTTGACCAGGGTATTGACCCGTAGGTTGATAACCTTGAGGTAAATACGAATACTGGGGTTGACCTTGACCTTGAGGTTGGTATCCTTGAGGTTGATACCCTTGGGGTTGATACCCTTGGGGTTGCCATCCTTGAGGTTGCCATCCTTGAGGTTGATACTGATACTGAGGTTGACTTTGGGGTACATATTGAGGCTGGGGTTGATACCCTTGGGGTTGATACCCTTGAGGTTGCCCCCCAGTCACAAATGAAGTACCTTGAGGTTGCCCCCCAGGCATTAACGAAGGTTGCCCCCCAGGCGGTAATTGGCCACCTTGAGGTTGGTTAATGGGAGTTGAACCTGACATCATATAAACTTCACCTATACTCAATGGTACATTACCACTGTTTCCAACTAATAACCCATGATCAACAGGTTGAGGAGATGCTCCCGCAAAGGTACCAGAAAGTGACTGATACCCAGTAGGAACAGAAGGACCGCCATGTAAAAATGATTCAGGACTTTGCGAAAACACAGACGACTGACCAGACATATTTACAGGAGAATGAATTCCTCTAGGTGGAACCGGAGTACGAGGTGTAGAAAAACCTACTGAGTTGTCTAAAAAATTGGTTAATGCAAGGTACCAAGACTCACTTCTAGGAGGACTGTAAAAGATGGATTCACGCTCCCTTAGATCAAGGGTAATTAGATCTTCAGAATCAGAAACGCCTATTTCTTCCTCTGGAACAAGTTCTTCTATAGCAATTAATCCAACAGGAAGATTTTCGGTGATAATTCTTTCTATTCTTGGTGAATCAGGAACACTAGGAGTTGGAGTAACAGGTTCTGAAATTTCAGGTTCTTCGCCTGTTTCACTGGCAGATGAAAAACTACCAGCAAGCTCGGAAACTGTAACAGCTTCGGGATTGTAACCTGTTTCTAATCTTTGGTAATCTGGATGGACTACCAAAGAAGATTCTCCTTCTTCAGGTGAACCTACTTTACTGCCACTAGGAGTTACAAGGACCTTTAAACCCTCTAAATAACTGGGGTCGTCTCGAGGAGGTGAACCCCTAAGTTCACGGGATCTTCTCAACAATTCGGCCACAGATACAACTTCAGGAGACTGGCCCGCAATACGACGGGACCTTCTCGGTAATTCCGCCACAATTAAAGATTTTAACTACAACACACGAAAACAAAGTAAAAAATTTCAAATCAAACCACCTAAAGTCTTCTAAAGAACCAATCAAATTTGAAGCACACGCCTAAATAATCTAGAGCGTCAAACCACACACAAACAGTAGTCTTCCGGACCAAAAGCGCTAGTTGGTGATTAGGCCCAACCTCGCAGGATTCAGTACAGAAATAGTGGGTGGAACAGTTACCCCGGCAACCTGCTTAATGAATAGACTGGACCAAGTTCCTCCACTTTAACCGTCTCGAAGTGAAGCGAACCCCCCAGAAAATCCAAGTGAGTATAACCGACGTCTGCTCCAGGTACAGTGGGACCTTCCCTCCACCGTCACCTTGGGTAGAATCCTAGATATTATGGCCACTAAGGTTACCAATCACAACAATTACACCTGGGGGAACAGTCTAAACTCCGACAGCACGCAAGGGCAGAGTAGCAAGCTCCAATCCCCTTACCGGCTCCTTGACAACAATCCAAGGTTTACCGATAAGTGACCCCTGGCTCCTCGACAATGGTTAATCCGAGGTTTACCGTTTGTAATACGTACTGCCTGGCGTCGTTCCCAACGAGGGAGGAATGATCCCCTCACTGGTTCGGACACGAGCTCGTGTTTCTCCTTTAAGAGGAGCTTTCCCAGAATGTAACTGAAACAATTGGATTTGTTCTACTCAAGATAGACTATCTGTTTGGTTTTGTAGTCTTGGAGAGTTAAGTACTCACCTACTCCAAGACCCTAGCCTAAGCTATGTTGGTGCTTCAGAGCCCTAGAAAAATAAAGATTACTAGATTGATTTTAATTTAAGCGTTACTTTTAAGGTTGTTTCTTAAGTCAAAAGGTGATGGAAGTGAAACTAGTGGTGTGTTGACTCGACTCGAAACCACTACAAAATGCACCTAAAATGATTTATCCACTACTTTACTTTTTCGATGAATTGCTTAACTAAAAAGTTGAGAGAATGCAATCTTTATAAAAGCAACTTCTTAATTGAAGACAATCAAAGAAACAATTCGTTTTTCTTTTCCAAGCATAAAAACATAACTTCTCTTTACATGCACGAAAAAACTCTTTTCTTCTTTTGAAAACAAAAAGCTACTTGAAACAAGACTTTTAAGAAGATGTTTTTGTATTTTTCTTTTAATAAAGCAAATAAATCTAATATAACCAAAAATCAATCTTAACAACTCTTAAAATCTATGAAAATGCACTCATAAGCAAACTAAAGGCAAATTTACTCTAAGCAATCTTAACGAGGCCAAAACTAACAATGATTATTTCTAAGGTGTTTTACTTGATCACAATCAAATCAAGGACTAGCTTATTGCAGAACCAAAAACTAGTCAAAACAAAAATCTAATCTTTTTGTCCTTTTTGAAAATGGAAATCAATACTTTAAAAACAAGCAATTCGAAATTTGACCCAAAACAACTCAAATGACAAGTTGCTCAAACAAGGAGACTTTACGGCAGGCTCAACTTCTAAGAAGGTTGACTAACCAGAGATATCTAAGGCTGGACAACTTTCTAAGCTCAAAGTTACTACAAAGCCTTTCCAAAAATCAAACCCTAGGTCTAAACTTCGTTGAAAACCACTAAAACACTCAAAGCTCACAAAACCAGTTCAGGTAAGAATTCTTGACAGGGTACTAAAGGATCTGGGCAGAAAACACTAAGAAAAAACAAAATCTAAAAGTAATTTAAGGCAAAAATGGAATTTTCTTAACTTTTACAGGAAGACGCAGGCCAGCAGTTGTCACAGGTGCGGCCCCGCACTGTGCAGTCGACAACAGCGCGTCCAAGGACGCACTGTGCAGCACACAGAGACTGCGTCTTTCTGGAAAAAGGAAGAAAAACTAAAGCCAACTAAAGCTACAGCTAAGCCACCCAAATACTAATTCTCACAGTCAAAAACCAGAAAATAAAAATGATTTTCTCAAAGCAAAGTTCATATAAAGGAAAAGACTCTCTCATTAATGGATTCCCCAGCGGAGTCGCCAATTTGTCACACGGAATCTGTCAAGGGTGCGGACACGACTGACCTTCCTAGAAGTCTAAGACATTCTAATGACAAACAAGACAAAATGGAGTGATCTTTCTCTAAATACACCTTTTACAACATGAAAACTACAAGTGTTTAGGCTTACCTTATTCCAAAACGCTGTTGTTGAAGTCCGTTCTTGACGATCCGGATGAGCTCCTCCTTCAAGTCAATTCCTGCAACCACAAACAATCAAACAATTACCAAGCACTTGCATTTCATATAATAAAACATATATTCAACATGCAGACCAAGGAACACATGAAATAACTCATTAACACAAGCTATTGAGAAAAATAAACCAGTTTGTATTAATAACGAAACAAAGAAACTCTTACAACCTGGCCTTGGTGTTGTGCAAGTTCCTCCCAGGGTCCATCAAGGGTTTTCCTCTACTTTGACAAAGCTCACCCTCTCCCAAGTAGAATCAAGTGAAGACAATCTCTCCTCACAAAGGCTCTAATGGAAGACCTAAATCCTGCAGCATTTACCCAAAGAAAATGTATAGCTCCAACCTCCTCTCCTTCTGGCTCAATGCCTTCATTTATAGTGCTGTAAAGAGGTTATTCAGGTCCACTATCAATGGGATCATCCCCCTCTATGGGTGGGATAGCTCCCTTATTGATGGGATAAGTTCCCCCTTAATAGAGATACATGAACCAACTGGAGGCGCATCCATTTCATCAAACCGACCTCTAGAATGTTCTAGAAGTAACCACAAGTAACTTTTTCAAGATAAAACTCGCGCATTTTGCCTTTTACAGAGGGACGCACCTGTCCCTTAACATACAGAGCGTCCATGGACGCATATTTTGTGAACATGGTCAGCGTCCCCGCAGGTAAGGCTAGAGAGAACCTGCGACCCCAGAGATAAACATGATTTTTACAAGACTTTCTCTCTTCTTTGAGTTTGAGATGGATAACAGAGGCATGAGACTTGCCTAAGAGGGTAGCATGACTTGTTGATTGGAGCCATACTAACTGTAAGTAGTCAAGGTGACATTTTTTAGTGTAACAAGAAGGTTGGTGGGTAACTCTGGAATCGTCTAGTTGCTGACTCGATTGTTCAGGAATTGCGGTGTTCTGAATGAAAGAGGTTGAGAAGAGCCATACGGGCAAGCCGATTGTCAGTCCTGGAAGCGACAATGTGGCCATATGGGGTGCACCAACATCTCCCCAAGAGGAGAAGGGACTAGGATTTCCTCCAAGGGGAATTCCTTGGTTGGTGGATTCCATTTTCTCAACCTAAGATCAATGTAGGAAAGGGTGATGATTATTTCGTTTAAAATAAATTTTAGACGCTTTGACACAACTTGTTTTTTCAATTTTTAAGAGTCGAGAAAAAACAAAAGATGACTCTAGTCGCCTTCGATTTTTAATGAGCCTGAAGTGACAATTGCTCAGATGGACCTTTTCCATTAAGGAGTCTGAAAAGGAACGAAAGGGACTGCTCTTGAAATCTAGGTAGAGGGATTACCAAACCAATCGCAAAACTGCAGAATACTTTTTACAGTATGGCAGTCAATCTTCCCAAATGCTGTGTTCAGTGCATTGCGATCGTTAGGGAGGCAGACACGGCTTCCTATGGATAAAGGATTAAGCCTATTGTGGTCTCCCAAAATATACTTGATGGTACGTGGGAGCACAAGTCCGTACTGGCACTTATCGTCTCAAAGTGGAGGAATCACCCAACCATCAGTGAGAACAATAGTTACCAGGCTTTACGACACCGGAATACGTCTCTAACCTAGACTTCTAGATGTTGTGCGTTAGGTTCCAAAGCATTGTTAAATTCATTAAATTTATTTTATAGTTGATCTTGTTTAAGAAATCTGCCTTTCAGGTTCACCACGAGATGTAGATGTACAATTCCTAAAATGCAATCTAAGATGATAAACAGTCTTTTATCTTCTTTGTGCAATGAAAATCCTAGCTACTAAGGAAAGAGAGACAGTATTCTTTCACAAAGAGCAAAGAGCACACACTAAATGCACTGTCCTAAATCAAACCAATCAAACAGTCTAAATGTAAATGCACATGCATGTATTTGTTTTCAGCTTTCTTGGTATGTGAATGATAAAAAGAAAGCTAATGCACAAATCTGAATTACTTTTCAAGCGACAATTACTAACAAGTTTCTTTTCAAAATAAAAAATGAAGACAATCACAACACTTTACGATTCGGAAATGAATACTTGCTTTCGACACTAGAAAAACTACAAATTTAGACCAAATACAATAGTAACAGGGTAATCAACTATCAAGAGCAACCAAACTCTCTCCTATGACTGAAAACGACACTTGCGACACTTTCAAATCAAGGAACGACAGTACAATTATGTTACTTTTTTGCAAAGGAGAACTGAAAATGACTCAACAAATACACAAAAACATTTACATTTCTTTTGCACAATGGAGGCGGAATATCAGCAAGGAAAGGGGTTTCAAACAGAGATATACTGATTACAAACAACAAAACTCATGAATAGAACTGAAAAGAATGAACACAGAAACCAAAACTGAGGAACAATGCCTAGTCTAATCAGCGCACCTGTAACATAGTGAACTTGAAATGCAGCGCACCTACTACACTCGGGAAGTGCGCTGAATTTCAGATTCACAGAACAGAGCCTGCACTGGGCCAGAGACGAGACTTTGCTTGGGTTGCGGGTCATAGTTTGCAGTTCAGTTCATGGGTTTTGGCCGAGCAAATGGTAATCAGTAAACCAACAATCAGGGGTAGATCTAAGGAGGTTACTAGAGTTACCACTAGGGCAATCAGAGAGTTTTTAAATCAGTTGTTTAATTCATAAACAAATCCTGGAGATTGACTGAAGCGGCATTTATCTATGCAAATGCAATTCGAAAGCTACGTGGCTTGACTTCAGGGTCCATCTGTAAGTTTATAAAATAAACAACAAGAAAGATAAACAAACAACCTAGTCGCTCCCTAGCGGAGTCGCCATTTTGTTACAGGGAAAAGTGTCTACACACAACTGCTTATCCCACTAAGGTGTGGTAGCTACCTTAGAAAAAAACAAAGTGAAGCTACCTTTGTTTTTCCTTTATGAAATATAGATGAGAGAAGAACAAAGGAGACCAACCTCTGTCTTGCGCTTATCTCCTAGTTCGATTCCTCTCTCTCCTGATAGTCCTTCGCTACTTGCTTCCTTGTATGCCCAGCTTCACAGAGTACCTGTAGGATCAAAGTAGCATAACACTATACAAGAACATGGATCTATAATCATAAACAATCTAGGATCAGATGTAAATTGACCATACAAATGCATAAAACATAAATGACACAGGAGTATGGAGGAAAACTTGAATAGCTTTTATTGATAATCAAGAAAGAGCCAAGGGAGTTACAACTAGTTGTTCTGACCTAGCATCATCCTCTCAGCAAGTAAGCCCTTCTTCACCTCATACAAAGCTTAGATCACCCAACACTATGATGTTGTCTCAAGAAACCAACAACAATTCCTTACAAGATGCAAAATTCTAGCCTCCCAGATCTCTAGGATGAGAGATCTATATATAGATATTTGCAGAGGTGTGAGTCAGCTCTGGGTTTTTGATTAGTGTCTTCTCTCCGATAGTTCTTGATTCCACTTGGAGATCTCATTGATCTCTTACTCATCCTTGGGCGATTCTGAGAGGCAAGTGTCATAGGAGAAGTTTCTGGAAGATTCCATGATCATCCACCTCGCAAACTGTCTCCGCCACTTGTATTTTCTTGTCCATCGCACCCCACATAAGGGATTTTTTAAATGAAATGCACTTCCCGTGTGTACAAGGTGAGATGCATCGCACCCTAGCCATGGAGCAAGTGAAATGATCCAGTTTTGACCAGTTCTGAGTAGTTTTTCATGGAGAACTTCTGGGAGATGATGTAATCAGTTGACCTTGTTCTTTTAGGGGTTGGAACAACACCTTTAGGGACTTAGGATTCCTTGGTTTATGGACATTTATGCTTTGGGTTGCAGTGCCCAAAAATGTCTATAACACTTTGTAACAGATTCAGAGCCACCAAAATTGCAAAATATCCTTTTTCTTCCTATCGAGGGGAACGAGTTACCCTCGCTCCTCTTGAAATCGAGGCAAATAAAGGGAACTAGGGCGCATCTTCTATGTTTGGCCCTGAATTTGATGCTGGTTCTTGTGGTTCAGTGTCAACCTCATGCCTTGGTCCTTCTATTGCTTCCTCCATGGGTCCCACGGTTTCCTCAACTCTGGGCCCTTCTTGTCTTTGTCCTTCCTCTTCTCCGAGTTCCAAAGTCAGAGTGGTCACGATCTCCTCTTCAGCCGGATTGTCCTCCTCCATCATCTCCATGGTGGCAGGAGATCCCTGTGGGGTTCCTTCGGTCACCATATCGACCGCTTCGCCCACGTTGGCATGTTATGGGTCTGCTCCCGTGACTACCATATCATCAATTTTCTCTGCTAGTTCCATGAGTGAAGATGGTTCTTATGGGGCAACCTCATTCATGGTACTAGTGGGCCTTTCTACATCAGCCCCCATATCTGCCATTGCCTCCATAATTTTTGCTTGATGTTAGGGAGCTACCTCATCCCCCAATTCCTTTGTTCCCATCTCCATTTCTTCTGGTTCCTCCTGGTCAACATAATCATCTTCTACATGATCCTCCTCTATAGCTTCGAATTCTTCTGCCCTAGCAGCCATAACAGCTGCTATTTGTTCCTTCATGGAGTCCTGAAACAGCCCCCATGGAATCAGAATCTGTCCAATGGCATTCATTATTAGCAGCCGAACCAACCCATGATGAGTGATGACTGTCAATACCTGTCGCACCCCCTAAGCCGAATGTGCCATTAAGTGAAGGCTCCTTAGCATGAAGTAGGGCACATTCATGGAGAAAGATTCTGCCTATGGGAATCCCAGGTGAGCTAATATGTGGAGATGGTATTTGAAGATTGTGGAGTATATTCCTTCGCACGTCATATATTTTATGGCAAATTCTGCTACTTCTCCCCATGAATATGGTAGCAAATTTCTATCATACCCCTAACCTTTCTGTGCTATACTTTCTCTGGCTTGAAGGAAGGCCTTGGGGAATTCCGAAAGGGTAGTTCTTCTCACAAACCATCGTTGCCTAACTTGAAGAAGCCCACTGACTTCTCCAATGGTTTCTTTTGTTACAGGGATCTCCACTCTATGAACCCAAGAGCCTCCTTCTCCCAAGTTCAATGCAAATTCCACTGTCATTTCTTCATTAAACCCCCTGTACTTGTCAAAATGCACATCCCATACTACGTTCTGGAAAACCTACCATACCTCCCAATTATTCCAAACTGCCCTTGTGTTCTAAGGTTCATGTCGAATAGATCAACCACCCATTTTTACGAAGGTGGAATCAGCATGTCGACTGCAGTTAGTTGGCAAGGGAGAGTGACAGGTCTCCAAACCATTGGAGATTGAAATAATGTCATGGTTGATTTGGAAATGATCGGATGAACAGTACTGGTATGTATGGGAATAATGACAAGTCTAGTACTTGTATGCTTGGAAATAATGGCAAATTAAGATGTTACTGTGGTGTGTTCTGAAAATTAAATGCGCTGTGTGGGGAAAATGACCGATATGACTTGGCATGTACAAATCCACATCCCAACACTTTTTAGACGTATGATTACAGCGTGTCGAAATCATTAGATTCGGTTAAGCAGGATTTATGTGCACTAAATGATTTTTCATGGTACGTCATCATTCCTTATGATGGTCCCCCCCCCCCCCCCCAACTTAATGAAAGTCATCCTTGGCATGTTTAATTGTCCTTTTTGGAATATTTAATTAAATCCATAAAATGACAGAGACGTACCTACGAAATTACCTAACAGAGTGACAACAAAGCGGGTAGCAGCATAGTGAGTAGTAGCAACAATGAGTAACAATTGTTCTGAAGTAGCAGCAATAGTGAGTAACAGTAGTTACGATGTAACGGCAGTTGTGGAGTAACAACAGTTATGGTGTAATGGTAGTTACGGAGTAACAACAGATACGGTGTAATGGAAATTATGGAGTAACGGTAGTTATGGTGTAACGACAGTTACGGAGTAACAACAGCTACGGTGTAACGGCAGTTGCAGAGTAATAGTAGGTACGGTGTAATGGCATTTGCGAAGTAAGGATAGCTACAATGTAACGACAGTTGCGGAGTAACAACAATTACGATGTAACGGTAGTTGTAGAGTAAAAGCAGCGATGGTGTAATGGCATTTGCAGAGTAACAACAGCTATGGTGTAACGGCAGTTGCAGAGTAACAGAGGGTATGGTGTAATGGCAGTTGCAGAGTAACGGCAGCTATGGTGTAACGGTAGTTGCAAAGTAACAGCATCTACGATGTAATGGCAGTTGCGAAGTAATAGCAGCTACAGTGTAATGGCAATTATGGAGTAACAACAGCAACGGTGTAACGACAGTTGCGGAGTAACAATAGCTACAATGTAATGACAGTTGTGGAGTAACTGTCCCGGTGGAGTAGTAGCAACTAGTGTAATGGTACTTAGTGGAGTCATGGCACTTAGTGGAATAATGGCAACCATAGAGTAACATTAGTTACAGAGTAACGACTCTTAATGAAATAACCACACTTATTGCAGTAACATCACTCAGTGGTATACACCAATGGAATATAACAATATCTTAATGGCTAATGAAATGAAAGCACCAGGTGTTACATTTCTCCTTTCCATATTTCTTTGTTGTTCCAAAATATAAAGAAAAAAGATTTTTAACAAAAGCATCTTTAGAGGCTGGACGGTGATATAATTTAAGACAGTGTCCATTTACCAGGAATGAGGTATGGTTTTCATCTATTGTACTTAGTCTAACTGTTCCATTGTTGAATAGTGCATCCACTTGATATGGGCCCATCCAGCGAGTGCATATCTTGCCTTTGAAATCCTTAAATCTGGAGTCATACAGTAATGCCCAGTCCCCCACATGAAACACCTTAGTTTTGATAAATTTATCGTGTCATTTCATTCTCTGTTGTTGAACAGTAGTAGTTCTTTGGACAACCACTACTTGAATCTCATCCAACTCATTCAGTGGTTCCAGTCAGTGTTTCTGGGATTTTGATAAATCTAGACCTACTTCTAAAGCTGTTCTGAGTGTACTAATCTCAAATTCCACTGGAGACAAGGGGGATTTTCCATAGACTTATTCATATGGAGAAAACCCTGTTGTATTCCACCATGTTGTTCTGTATGCCCATAGAGCTTCTGGAAGTTTCTGTGCCCAGTCTCGGCAATGGCTTGCTACCATCTTTGTAAAGATATTTTCCAATACCTTATTTGTGATTTATACCTGTCCATTTGCCTGGGGATGATAGGGGGTTGTCACTCTATGTTTGACCCCATATTTCTACATTATCTTTTCTATCATATGAGATGTAAACTGTGATCCACCGTCTGATACAATTTCTCTTGGAGTCCCGTACCTGGTAAAGATTTCTTCAAAAAGGAAGTCTGCCACCACTTGCTCTGTTGCTCTCATGACCACTCTGGCTTCCACCCATTTAGTTACATAGTCGGTACAGACCAAGATGTAAGCCTTTTGATGCGAAGGTGGGTTGAAGGGACCAACAAAATTGATGGACCATTTCTCGAATGGTTCAAGGACTATCTAGGGCTGCAGGGGCATTTCATCTACTTTCCCAGGTTGTCCCATCCATTGACAGCTATCACACCTCTGCACATAATCCCAAGCATCATGAAAGATGGAGGGCCAGTAATATCCCATTTGAAATACTTTATGACCTGTTCTTTTGTCTGCAAAGTGTCCCCCACAGGTTCCACTATGTGCAGCTTTTAGTATCTCGAAAATATCATCTCTTGCCACACAATGCCGAATCTGCTGATCAACTCCCGTATGGAAGAGATATCCTACCATCCATGAATATTGGGTACTCTGGTGAATGATCTTCCTTTGCTCCTTATAGGACAGATGACGAGGCACTTTACCTGTAGCAAGATAATTAGCAATATCTACATACCAGAGTGTTAGAAGAAACTAAAAAAAGATGCTCATCTAGAAAATCATCTTCAATTGGTGTTTCCTTACCATCATGTTCTATCCTAGATAAAAAATTTACGACGACATTGTCTTTCCCTAGTTTATCTACTATAGTGATATCAAATTCTTGTAGTAGCAACAACCATCTTGTAATGCGACCAGGGGTAACAGGTTTATTCATTAAATACCTGATATCTGCATGATCAGTATGCACAAAAGTAGGATACCCAGTAATGTAGTGCCAGAACTTGTTGATGGCATAAACGATGGCAAGAAATTCTTTCTCAGTCACTGTGTAGTTTAATTCAGCAGAAGCCAGATTTTTACTAACACAGTAGATTGTGTAAGGTACCTTATCCTCTTGCTGTCCCAATACTACACCAATTGTTGTTTGAGAGGCATCTATATGAATGTGGAAAGGTAATGCCCAGTTAGGTCCTCTAAGGATCGGAGCACTGCAAACTAACTCTTTAATTTTTGTAAATGTTGCATCACAGTCTTTTGTCCATACAAATTCTGAATCTTTCGTTAGTAATTGAAATAGTGGGTGTGCTACTTTTGCAAAATTTTCTATGAAACGTCTATAATAACTAGCACAACCAATGAAACTGCGTACCTGTGTGACCGTTTTAGGTGTTGGGAAGTGCAGAATTACCTGTATCTTTGCTGGATCCATCCTGATTCCTTCAGCTGAGAGCAAATGTCCTAGAATGATTCCTTCTTCCATCATCATGTGACATTTCACTGTACTCAGAGAGACACGCGCTTGTATACACCTTGCGAGAACTTTTTCCAGATTTTTCAATCCCACCATGAACGAGTCCCCATACGAAGTAAAGTCATCCATATAGATCTCAACACTATCATTTATCAAGTCAGAGAAGATTCCCAGAATTGCCCTCTGGAACGTTGCAGGAGCATTACATAGGCCAAAAGGAAGGACCCGGTATGCAAATGTCCCCCAGGGGCATGTGAACGTGGTCTTGTCCTGGTCCTTAGGATCAATCTGGATCTAGTTATTGTTGGAAATAATTGTTATGAAACCAGCTCAAGAAAAAGATAGAAAAGATAAATCAACGCCTTAGAATTTAGCCTCTTCGAGGGGGCAACCTCCTTTACATTACATAAATGAACAATTCTTGGATGATGAAAATGACAAAACCTCCTTTCTATATATAGGAGTCTAAGGAGTCACAATATAACCCAGCCGACCTAACAATAATAATATAAAGCCACAAAAATAATAATAGAGGGATTCTATGGGGTACAGTAATAACAATATGGTGATAATAGGGGCACAACAATATTAATAAGGGGTACAACTACAATAGTAATGGGGTAATCACTAGTATTATAGGGACCCAACATGCCCCTCTCCTTCAAAAAAGTGTTGTCCTCAACACTTGAGAAGTTCTAGATGCTTCTGTATAAAATTCTCATCCTCCCATGTGGAATTTTCAACGGATAAGTTCTTCCACTTGATAAGATACTCCGAAATTGATCGATTTCGTAGCTGTCGAGTTCTTGATTCTGTGACTGCTTCTGGTTCCAATATATTTTTTCCTTCCTCGTCAAGTTCTGGCAATATTGTTTGAACTGGGAGCTTGTCGCCTATAAACTTCTTTAAACATGAAACATGGAAAACTGGGTGCAATCGAGAAGCTGCGGGAAGCTCCAATTTGTATGCCATAGTACCAATCTTTTGCAACACCTTGTATGGACCATAATACTTTGGTGATAATTTATTATCCTTCTTAGCTTGCTTGAGAGACATTTGCTTATATGGATGTAGCCGTAGGAATACCCAATCACCTACATCAAAATTCTTTTGCTACGATGTTGATCTACCTGTTGTTTCATTCTATTTTGTGCCAACACGAGGCTATCCTTTAAGAGTTGGAGGACTTGTTGTTGATGTTCAATGTGATGTTCCACTACTTGAACCGTAGAATTTTCTCTTAAATATGATGTGATGGATGGTGGCTGATACCCATAAAGTGCCATAAATGGGGTCATTTTTGTTGTTGTATGGAAGGAAGTGTTATACCACCATTCAGCCAGAGGCAACCATTTGACCCATTGTGTCTGTTTATCAGATACAAAGCAACGAAGATATCATTCCAAACATTTGTTTACTATCTCAGTTTTCCCATCAGATTGAGGATGATAAGATGAGCTATGAGCTAACTGAGTACCAAGACAAGAAAATAATTCTGTCCAAAAATTTCCAGTGAAAATGGGATCTCTGTCACTTACAATAATCTTTGGGTTTCCATGTAGCTTTTGAATTGTTTCCATAAATGCAGTAGAAGTTGTACTGGCTTTAAATGGATGTGATAATGCACAAAAGTGTGCATACCTGGTAAGTCTGTCAACTACCACCATGATGACACTCTTTCCCTCAGACTTGGGTAAACCTGTGATAAAATCCATTGAAACCTCCTCCCAACGTTGGCTTGGAATGGATAAAGGTTGTAATAGACCCAGTGTCTTACTTGTTTCAACTTTATTTTGTTGGCAAACCAAACATTCTACCACAAACTTTTGAATATCTGATTTAAGGCCATCGCAAAAAAATTCCTTCTTAACCCTGTGGTAAGTTTTTAAAAATCCTGAGTGCCCTCCTAAGGGATAAGTGTGAAATTCCATAAGAATATTTTGTTTTAGCTAGGAATTCTTACATAGGTATAAGCGATATTTGTACCATAACGAATCATTTTGCTAGCTAAATGTATCAGACATACTAGAATCTTGTTGTTACTTTCGAATAAGTGCCCACACTTCTTCGTCATTCTTCCATTCCTCCCTTGCTTCATTTATCCAATCTGGTTGGATAATAGAAATGGTGCACAACAATGCTTCCACATCCTCATCCTTTCTTGAGAGTGCATCTGCCACCACATTTTGCTTCCCTTTTTTGTAGATGATTTCAAAGTCATAACCCAACATCTTTGTGACCCACTTTTGTTGCTCTTCAGACGATAATATTTGTTCGAAAAAGTATTTAAGGCTATCATGATCCATTTTTACCTTGAAGTGTCTTCCCATTAGGTAGGGTCGCCATTTCTTAAGTGCATGGAGTATTGCCAACATTTCCTTCTCATAAATAGCTTTGTGTAAAAACTTTCCCTTGATTGGATGACTTTCAAAAGCAATGGGTTTTTCATCTTGCATTAAAACAGCACCAATTCCATTTCCTGAAGCATCAAATTCCACAATAAAGGCTTTTGTGAAGTCCAGTGTAGCTAAGACTGGTGCTTGGCACATTGCCTCTTTAAGATGTTCGAATGCCTTTGTTTCTTCTGGAGTCCATGAAAATGCATCTTTCTTCAATAATGTTGTTAGAGGTGCTCCTATTCTCCCATAATTCTTAACAAACTTGCGATAATACCCTGTCAAACCGAGAAATCCTCGTAGATGCTTTATGGATGTGGGAATTTTCCATTCCTTAATGGATTTAATTTTGCTAGGGTCTACCTTAACTCCTTCATGAGATACAATATGACCCAGATATTCCACCTCTTGTACTCCAAAGAAACATTTGGATCTTTTTTCATATAATTGTTTCTCCTCCAATAGTTGTAGCACCCTGTCAACATGTTCAACATGATCCTTCCAAGACTTGTTGTAGATTAGTATATCATCAGAAAATACTAACACAAATTTTCTAAGGAATGGTTTGAAAATTGAATTCATCAAACCTTGAAATGTTGAAGGTGCATTGGTAAGGCCAAAAGGCATGACCAAAAATTCATAATGACCCTCATGAGTTCTAAATGTTGTTTTCGGAATGTCTTCAATTTTCAGGTTCCTTACTACGTGCTTGCATTTTCTTTCCTCAGGGCATCAGTTACCGATAATAATGCTCTACCATGCCCTTTGAATTCCTTCAAAATAAATTTTCAAACCAAGCTTAAGCAAAAATTTAAGAAAATCTACACACCTTTTTTCACTTTGTAGGAGCTCTATATTGCCTCTGATGTATCTCTGTACTTTCCAGTCATCTAGATCTGTATTTGTGACCTACAGTAGCCCTCTGTGTCCTCTTCCCAATGCCACAAGTCTGACCAAAATTGGATTCTCCAAGGAAGAGTTATGTGAAATCTCCCACAGTGACTTGATTATAGACTAGTTCAGTAGAGAGAACTTGTACGACGTGCCACGAGTCACTGTTTTGACCTTTGGATTTGAAAAATGCATAGAAGAAACTACAATCTGTCGTCTTTCTGTACCTTCTTACGAAATTTCAATCTGATCCCCAGAGAGAAAATTATGACGCTTTCCCCAGGTCACCTGTTTGGAATGTAATTCAAGAGTCTGCAAAAAGACCAACTTCCTCAAATCATATCTTCGCAAATATAGTGCGAACAACTCTGAAATTCGGACATGAGGTTCAGTGCAATTTCTTCGCAAATGGGTTTTTCTTGCAACTTCTGAAACGTCGCAGAAAAACAATATAGCAAAAATGCCACGATGACCTGTTTGGAGTAGTGAAACCCTAGAATCCAAAGCTCTGATACCAAATGCTATGAAACCAGCTCAAGAAAAATATAGAAAAGATAAATCAACGCCTTAGAATTCAGGCTCTTCGAGGGGGAAACCTCCTTTACATTACATAAATGAACAATTCTTGGATGATGCAAATGACAAAACCTCCTTTCTATATATAGGAGTCTAAGGAGTCACAATATAACCCAGCCGGCCTAACAATAATAATATAAAGCCACAAAAATAACAATAGAGGGATTCTATGGGGCACAATAATAACAATATGGGGATAATAGGGGCACAACAATATTAATAAGGGGTACAACTACAATAGTAATGGGGTAATCACTAGTATTATAGGGACCCAACAATAATACTAAGAGGGGGGGGTGAATTAGCATTATTAGGTCAATTATTTTTCATTTCACAATCAAATTTTCATACGCTACTTCAATTAGTAAAAGTTGTGTATGTATGCAACTGCAGTTAAGGAAACTAGCATATAACTAGTAGACTTGTAATTTAAACTATTCTTTAGATGTTGTTCATTAATCTTTGCATCAAACCATATAAATAGTAACCAGGAACAATAAACCAGAACAGGCAGTCACACATAAGAACACAAGATATAAGGTGGAAACCCAATGTGGGTGAAAACCACTTGCTGCAATTCATCTCTATCTTCCTTTAATTAGAAACTTCTTTTTACAATGATTTTGTACTGGTGTAGTCTTATACTAGTACACAGGTTGCTACCTGCGGAAGGCTACAACCTTCTCTCGTTCTCCAGCTTCTCCTGGAAGGGAGCTACAACCCCCTTAGCTCTTGTACTAGCTGAGGTACTAGTACGTAGGTGCTTACCTACAGAAGTCTACAACCTTCTCTTTTATTTCAGGGACCACATTTCATAAATTTTTAAATTGTATCCATGAATAACATCAATCAAACATAAAGTATATTTGCATCAACCAATCTCCTTTGCACCAAAAAAAATTGAATCAAATAGTCACTTCTTTTAATGTTGTACCCAAAAAACAGTAACAGTAACCAGACACCAATTCTGAACCCCGAACACTGCAACAATAAACAAAAGTAGCTAAAACATATTTCAAGAGATGTACGCTACTTCAATGTGTACAACCTGCGTGCATACGCTGTTGAATTAAGGCCAACCTGCGTATACGCTATTTTGAATTACAGTTTCAGCGTGTATACGTGCCTTTGATTCACTGAACCTACGTACAGATCTATAAAAGATAATTTATCCTTTTCACTTATTCAGACATCAGTTATACCCAGATTATCAGATTTATAGATCAAGTCATGTGCCAAAATAACAGATCAAAATCACACAAAGATACTACTATTCAAGCCCTAAGATATTGACCAATAAATAGTACTTATCCTTCTTCTTGTGCTCAAGTTCCTCCTTGATTCAAATCCAGCTATGCACCATAACCCAATGACCAGTATTCCAGATCTAGCTCTTCATAAGATATTCAATGCTTGAGTCAATGCCTTTGCCTAATGATCTCCTTCCCCTTTTATAGTCTTAGGCCTTACACAATACCATGGTCCAAAACCATAAAGAGTCAATACCTTGGACCAAATACCTGGGTTTAACACTTCAGAAGAGATACCATAGGTCCAAATACCAAGGACTAAATACCATGGACCAAAAATAAGTTTTCCCACACGTACGCGCTTTTCCTTGCATGAAAGTGCGTGCATATGTATACACGCCTTTTGATCGTTTAACCCATGTGTATATGCGCCTTGGTTAAGAGGAACATGCGTATATCTCTTTTTCCTTCATTCTGAGAACCTGAACTGTGATCTATCATTTGAGTGAGTTGCCATCAAGGACAGCACTTGTGTCATAGTGCCAAACCTATGTCATAATGCCAACAGTTATATCCACTAAATCCATCCAGAAAAGAGAAATACTTCTTAGTAGCTAATGTGTTTAACACTTGATCAATAAACGGCAAGGGAAAGTGGTCTTTCTGCATCACCTTATTCAACTCTCGATAATCTACGCAGATCTGCCATTTGTCGTTCTTTTTGGGGACCATTACCAATGGTGAGACCCATTGGCTATCTGAGATAGGGTAGATGAAACATGCATCCAGTAATTTCTGAAGTTCTTCTTTCACCACATCCTTCAATGCAGGGTTCATTCTTCTCTGAGGTTGTCTTATAGGACAACAATCTTCCTTGATGTATATGTGATGGGTGCATAAGTTGGCAGGGATTCCCTTCATATCTGCATAATCCCAGGCAAAGGCCACTTTATGTTTCCGCAGAACATCTATAAGTTGCTCCTTCTAAGATTTTGATAGGTTCGGATTAATATTCAAGGTTTTCCCAGGTTCCAATTCCACTTGCATAATTTCATGAGGTGCATCAGCAGGCGATTCCTCTAATCCTCCTGCTGTTTCCATAGTTTCCTGAGTCCCACAGCTTAGGATAGATTCTAGGATCTACTGGTTCGATTCCGAAATGGAACAAGGATCATCCATGAAGGAAGTGATTACATCATCTTCTGATTCCATTTTCAATTGCAGGGCATGTCCGATAGTAAGGACGGGTCTTACTTCTTCATCTTCCGTTCCATCCTCCACTGCAAATACAACCTTCTTACCGCCTACTAGTTTTATAGGTGAATTCGGTTCTGCAGGTGGATATAACACTAAATTATTAGTGTGATTCCCATTAGAAATGACCATATTCCCTGAGTGACACCCAATGTAAGCATATGCAGTGGCCAACCATGGCCTACCCAAAATTAGGGGATGACCGCCCACTAAAGATTGTGCATGTAATACCAAGAAGTATATGGGTTAATGCCATGAATCCACTGAAATTGTCACATCTTCCAACTTTCCTACAGGTTTGACTGTAGATCGATCTGCTAATTCCAGTATTGTAGGTGTATGCTTTAAATTATGAAGTCCTAACACATGCATAGTTTCAGTGGTGATGACAATGATGACAGCTCCCAAGTCTACCAACACATTTGGAATCTCTACCCCATTAATCTGTACTGTCAAGATCGGGTTCCCCGGATCTCCATATTTCACTGGCATTGATTTTCCCATCATAAAATATGAAAACTTTCCCATAACATGTATAGTGAGGGGATCTTTAATTTTCTTGGCAGGTTTCTTTGAACAATATTCCCTAAGAACCTTTGCATAGATTGGCACATCCTTCATAGCTTGTAATAAGGGAATTTTAACAAATAAGTTCTGAAATTCTCCTAATAAATCAAATTTAGATTGAGGACTTGGTTTACTCGTGATTAATATCTCTGGGTAAGGTGGTTCAGATTGATGTTGCTTGGCAGGAGGTGTCTAGGTTCTATCGGTTTGCTTTGGCTCTTTACTGACTGGCTCTGTCTCCTTACCTTCACTATCAAGCTATTCAGTGATAACTGGAGGAGGTTGGACATTAACTGTTTGATCTGATCGCAGGTTCATTTCATACAACTCTACAGTGGAGACACTATATGAAGGCAGGTTAAGAACATTAGCTTGATGAGCTCCCTTATTGTTGGGGTTAGGGTTAGGCTGCATTGGGAGCTAAGGACGGGCAGGCTAGTTACCAAGAGGCATATTGGAGGGTTGTTGAAGATGTTGTTGGGGCATCTGTTGTGGCATCTACGGTGGCATCTGTTGAGGAAACTGACCAGGAGTGGATCATTGCCAGGTTGGAGCCCACAAAGAGCTCGTAATGGCTTGGGGATTCTACTATTGCCAAGGTGGGTACCGGTATTGCGGCCACATGGGAGGATAAGGCATGGTCTAAGGATTCATATTACAACTGTTAAAATACTTAGATGGATCCAAGTACATACCTTGATTTCCCATGGGTGGTCGAGGCTGCCATGGCTTCCTAGATCCCATGAGGTTCAGCTGCTCCGTGTCCTCCCCCATACCTTGGAATACTACTTTCAAGCCTGGTAAGGAAGGGCATGAGCTGTCACATGATTGAGATCACAGATCACACATTCCTCTATGGAATTCAGTCAACATTCCCTCTCCAGGTGTTTCTTTCTGCACTTCGGACAAAATACCGCCATAGTCCTCTCTAGCTCTAGCTGCTTTTGTTTTACTTGCAAAGTGTCCATCTGTGCTGACAGGGTACTGAGGATATCTATTCTCAAGTTGTCTTGCAAATTTCCACTTTTTAATTTTGTAACGCCCCTGCCAGATTCCTTTACTAAATGGATCCCCTGCTTGTTTCTCGCAAGCCCCCTTGAGCACTGAATACATAATTTGCAAATATCTTCGAAATTCTCCTTGGAGATATCTCCCTTTCCCACAATGTTCAATAGTTCCATCGAGTCTTCTCAAAGGGATCGAAGGAGGATAATCTTTAATATTTCCTTCTCCAGGTCAGAATGACTTGACCTCTGTAAGGTGTAGTTGAACCTCTCCACACAGTCTTCCAAGCTTTCATCTTCTTTCTATGTGAACTTGAAGAGTTCCTCCTTAATGTTCCAATATTTACAGAAATCCTAGTATTTCTCCAGGAAAACCGTCTGCATATCCTCCCATGTGGAAATGGATTTTCCTCCAAGGCCCATGAACCATCACAGAGCCATCCCTTTTAGAGTGGAAGGGACAATCTTCAACTTCTGGGCATCTGTTGTATAGTCATACCCCCAACATACTATATCAAACTCAAATAGAAATGTGTCGGCGTCTTCTGAGATAAGCCCATGGAAGGTTGGTAGAGTTGCCAATGGAATAGGCTTTGTAGGCGCACCAGTTCCCATATCTCCAATAGGGAAATCGATGGTGGAGTTTGTAGGAGCCATGAATATTTTCCAATAATCACTGGGGATTTCAACAGGCTCTGCAGAGGGTGCTTGAGGATTCTTTGCTACCGGAATTCAAGCTACTTTGGTAGCACTTCCCCAGTCTCTTGATGATGTAAGTATCTCCTCATCTCTTTCTCCTGTGGCCGGATGGCTTGATCCTTCGGCTACAACTCCCTTTCCTTTACTAGAACAGTATGATCCTATCGATGCTTTGATTGCAACTTTCTCCTCTGCTAACACCAGCGCAAGATTCTCTGGATCAAGTCTACTACTAGATGTTTCCTCCACGGTCAGAGGAACCTGTTGTGTTGAGTCACCATAGAATGTTGCAGCCAATACTGGCTATTCCACTAATTTTTCTTCTGACTTCACCCTTCTTGCTCCTGGTCTCACAGCTACATGAGAGGATGCTTCGGATTTAGCCTTTGCTATGATCTCTTGTATATAAGTTTTTCTTCCCAGTTCTAGTCTTCCCCTCCTTGGGGCTCTCCCTCTGCCCCTTTTATTTGATTCTTTGTTCATACAAAAGCTGGATTGATGGAGGGTCTTGGTATGAACCTACAATGCTTCAACCCTAGAGTAAGGTGTCAAAAAGACCATTCCTTCCCCAAGATGAAAGAACTCACAAAAAGAAAGGTAGCTATAGTAAAAAATTTAGGGTTTCAAGCCTAGAGCAGGGCATCGAAGGACTCCTCCCTCCCCAGGGACAAGAACCAAAAAAAATCAAAAGCCACGGGAAGCCCTAATATTCCCAGATCTAAAGCAGGGTGTAAAAATTGTCCCTCCCTAGGATAAAAGCTAGGGATTTCGCAAAAAGAAAGCTCACACAGGTTAAAAAAAAATTCTAGCTCAAGGCCTAGAGCAAGGTGTCAAAAGACTCCTCCCACCAAGGACAAGAGAATGGCCCAAAATAATCAGAAAAACAAAAATAAACAAACAAAAAGAGTACCTACGCTCAGGACCTGAAGCAGAGTGAGAAAACTCGTTCTCTCCCCAGGATGAGAGATTGACCCCTGGTCGGTCTAGATTGTTGTTTGCACCTTGTTAGCCTCCCCAGCAACGATGCCAAAATGTTGGTGTCCAGGTAGGGGTGATTTACCCACCTTGTTTCGACATTAATTTTATCAATCCGGGTGTGTATCCTTTCAAGGCAACGTGCAAGGTATATGCAGGAGCAGATGCGTAATCCTTTCCAACCAAGGGCTCGTGGTTTAAGATTCAAAACATAACTGTAAGATTAACAAATTACAAAACTGCAAAAATAATCATAAATAGTAAAGGACTATAACAACAACCATAAGCCGATAAATAACACACACACAAAGACGCAACACCTGATTAGAAGAGTGGGCCCAACTCTCCGATCAGGGAAGCATTAGCCACTGAAAGAACTAGAACAACAAAATAGATGATCTTTTATTACTCGGTAACAGATGTTTACAATACTGATGGGTAAACCCCCGTTCACAGGAACAACCTGCAATTTATACATAGCGAGGGAGATTAACAGATCTCCCGGAAACATAGTAACTATAGAAACAAAAGTGTACATCGGTTGGAACGGTATCAAAATCAAATGTTTGAGATAGCAAGAAGGCCTAAGAATAGTTCAGGGAGCCTATTCCCCGAGCTGCGTGACCTCCTTCTGGCTGGTCATTACCAGATCCATTGCAATAAGATGAAGTGAGAGTTCATGTTCTCATGTTGCGTTAAACACATCATTTAGTACCGCAAATAGATATACTCCGTGCGTTTTTACTTCATTAATTAAAATCTACCAATTGGACAAGTAAGGGGGAATTTACCTTGTAAGTTTAACATAACATCATAGGTGAATGAGTGCAAAAAAGTCAAAAAGAGTTGTGGAAATGGTGAGAAAGATGGCCCGATTTGGTACCCAACACCCACTCTAAACAGTTGTCATCCTCGACAACACCATCATACGACATCGCAAAGTGTCACTATATCCAACATCCAAACACGCCCATGCTGCCTGCCTCTGCTCTGCCATCACACGAACCATAAAGGATGATGTCTCCATAAATCGGAAAGTCTCCTCAACCCATGATCATCAACCACCCTTTTCACAATCTCCACATGCTGCCCCACCATGGAAGGCTGGTCCCTCCAACTCAAGCTACATGCTCACTACAACATATCGTGTCGACCCCATCATGTATCATCCTCGTGTGAACTATTGCCATGATACTCCAACACAACTCAAGCATACCTCGGTACACTGCTAGCACCCATGAATCGAACTAGTTGGGTAGCTAATCCAACTGTCGCATCCAAACCATGAGAATGAACCTCCTCATGCCATCATCGATCATTTCTCTCAGCCTCCTATCACAACATCAACTCGATCAAGAATCCATCTCCATCTAAGTAAGCCATGCCTAGGTCCATGAAGTAAGCTCCATCTTGTCTGCAACATGTTGTCCATGATGTTTGGTATCAATATGCTGCATGAAATCAACCGCATCTATCCCAACATCATTATTCATATGTGTAAAATCCATCTCCTCAAAATGAAGAGACCCTCTCATCAGACCGACTCTCGATGTGCCACATCCAGGTCCATGAAGCAACCTCCATCATATATGTAATGTTCCATCCCTCAAGTCTGCCAAAGAAACAAGTATACACCTGTCTCTTCATCCATGTGTTGTCCATGGTTAGAAAGAAATCAACTCCCATGTATCAAAAGTGGTTAAGTCTTGGCTCAACCCATGCCCAAGCGTTGCCACCAAGGCATCATCATCGCTACAACTCCATCACTCCAAAGTGTATCATATTGATCCTCCACATCAAGTCGCTCTCAAGCACACCCATACATGTACTCAAAAGTATGCACCCCATACTGCATCAAAGTCCCTGATCTCAGCTCCTCAATGCATTAGATCCTCAAAGTCCACCATAATATGAAGTCCCAAAAGTCACAACCTTATGTCATCATGAGCTCCATGAGTCATCTCCAACCAACATCTTAGCAAGCATACATTTCTCAGCCCAAAGTTCTCGGCAAGATGCCTCAGCTCTCCATGTCGTAGGAATGCTACATATTCTGCTCCCAAGTCCACCAAAGTCCATGGTCTTGTTGTACAAGAGTGCACAACATCTCCATTAGCTCATAAGTAAAACATCTCCATGTCACATCAACAAATTCACTTGCACAACATCTCTGCCTTGACACTCCTCATTGGATGCCCATAAGTGACAACTCTACAAGTGCTCTTGCATAATGTCCCTACATAAGATTGCCATGATCCATGTCTCCAACTCGATTGCCATGACTCAAGTTGCCCATGTTGTCCAACCAAGTAGACCCATCACAACAATCGGTCATCCTCATCCAAGTCTACAATCTGGTCTAGTGTACTCAGTCACCCAAACCATATCATCATCACATGAGTCTCTTCCACCATGGCTCCCTCACTAAAAGTTCCACCAAGACTTCCTCTTGGTCTCAGCCATGATAAGTTCACCCAAGTATCATCAAACTCAAGTGTGTGCCCTTCTCCAATCTGTCCATCAGTCATATCGGGCACTTAGCCAATTTCTTCATATGGCTAAAGCATGACCCATTCCTTTGGAATGATCATCACGTTCCTCCCTTGTCATGGGCATTTGCACCTTCTACCATAAGGTCACAAACAACCCAAACAAGTTCTGCAACAGTCAATGGTCCTTGCCTCTCCATACAAGGTCTCATCGTAGACAGCCATGGTAAGATCCTCCATCGCATTGGCAAATTGATTTTTCCCTTCACTGTATATGGCCCATCTACTAGAAGCTCAAACGAAACACAAGTATAAGTAGTACTTACTTCATCATGAGGCTCTCCCATGTGAGTTTCCTCATCCACCAATGCCTGCAAACTGCATGATCCTAGCCCAACTTGAAGAATTTCAAGTTCATCCTCCACCATTGTCATACCTAAAACATCCTCAAACATCACAACTTCTTCTCTTCATCATCGCAATCTACAACAACAACCTGCTCCATTGCACAATCAAGTCAAAGAAGTTCATCTTCAACATTCCTTTCCAAGACTTCAAGTTCATCTTGAATCCGTGGGTTCTCTTCTTTCATCCTCTTCAACCTGTATAAGGTTAGCAAGATCCTCCCTTCGCATTCTTCCAAACCTACCATGTCTTGTCATTCATCTTGGCCCAAGCACGAAGCTTCACCCCTGCTAAACCTATCACAAAGTATTACACTTCACTTCTACAAATGTGAATCACCAAAGTCCGCGAAATCCAGACCTCCGATACCACCTATCACAAAGTCCAGTGGGATTAGCTTTTCTACAAATCCAATTCTCTAAATTAGGGCTCCGATACCACCTATCATGCCCCTACACTAGTGGTACTCTTCCAACCACACTATGGGAGGTGCGACACCACCAGCCACTTTCTTTTTAACAATACTTGCGATCGTGGACTACGCCTACTTTCTATACTTAGATTAATTTTCAACTTTCCTTAGTACACTTTCATTAGCACAATGGAAACATTCATACATCATTTGTAGTTATTATCTTTTAACATATATGCATAGCGGATAATAAACCAGGAGGGGCAACGTCTCGCCCTTCCATCATGCACTCGCACCCATCGAACTATCTGCCCGTTCAACCAACCGCGTTGCCTACCCACGGTGCCCATGTGCGCCCACCCGCCTGCTACCTGACTTGTTCCTGACCAACCAACCGCCAAACCATCATTTGTTCTATGCCCTACGGTCCGCATGCTCCTCCATGGCCACCCATAGTCACCTTGACCTGCAGCTAGGGTGCTTTGGCCCCTATGTCTGCTTGCACCTTTGCCAAGGGTTCTAGAACCACTAACTCGCACTTTGCCTTCTCGTTGGCTCATTTGCTTGTTGGTTTGCTTGCTTGATCTGATGATTGAAGCTCTCCCCATCATCGCCTGATCTGGATTTAAACAGGAACGCAACAAAATACAAAGATAACCATATACACAAAGATGCAGCGGAAATAATACTTCATTTCATTAATGTAAAATATTGAAATATGCTTACAAACAGAAATGGAAATAAACCAGCTAGGTCGATGGCAGCTTATCTTTGAGAAGAGATGTGGTGGCTACATGCCTCTCAACTGTGTTATAATGAGGCTTAAAGGCCTATTTATTGTTGAGAAACAATGGAAAACCCTAAACATCCAAAAACCTAACCCTAGAAGATGAAATGCCAAACTATGGACCCTGTTTGGGTAAATTGGTAGATCAACTTCCTGGGGACATAACTTTGGCATACGATCTCTATTTGATGCACACAGTATCTCATTAGAAAGATCTATCTGAGAACTACAACTTTGGGAAGAAAAACATCAGTCCATGGACCCATGTTGCTCCTAGTTTTCCCAAAAAACGTCGTTTAGGGCCTCAAAATGGCTCCGGAAGTTCAGGACCTGAAAAACTGCTAAAATAGTAAATTGTACTACAATTAATGAAACTAAAAAGCCTAAAGAAACAATGGAGGGGGTCCAAGTTGACTTGGCAGGTGGCCACCAATATCCACCTGGATCATTGCCATACTTATACACATCCGTCTGCCATTGTTAACATGTCAGCCTAGCCAACCGACCCACCAATTCGGTGTTTAACACATGTCCTGCACGTCAGCTTTATGGCTGGGCGCCCCCACCTGGGACCACCTTGGCCTATAAACCTCCATTCAGCCAACACTCAGCTAATTTTACCTCACGGCCTCACATTTTCTACCTGCGGCTGCATTATTTTTCCCTGCTCACCCACACTCCTCCGTTGTGCGACATCGCCCAAAGCATCTGCAGCTCGGGGGCCTTACATCCTCCCCCACTCAAAGTCATTGTTTTAACAATTCTTCATCCCAGCAACCATCCATCGCCAAGATATCCAATCAACCACAGTCACAAAGTACTACCAGCTCTAGCATCTAAGATGCTCATACCGCCTACCTTCACTCCATGTCACATAAACCATCGATCTATGTCCCCCATGAACGACAACCTTCTTGATCCATGACTTCAACTAGCCCATATACTGCAAAAATCCCTGCAACATATGTAATATGGCTGTCCCCACCATGTGTCATTTCTTCATGTGAACTTCTACATAATACTCCACCCAACATAACATCTCATTCAAAACCAAGACATCTAACTGACACAAACGCGGCGCACTGCATGCCCCCATGTCATCGAACTGATTGGGTAGCTAATCCAACCATAATGCTCAACCCATGAGAATGTACCTTCTCCATGCCACCATCAGTTGTTTCTTCAGCATCCTCTCACAATCTCAAACTCAATCAAGAATCTATCCAAAAGCCATGTTCAGGTCCATGGTATGCCCATCCCATCTGCAACATGTTGTCCATGATGCTAATGCCAATGTTCTTCCATGAAGTCACATTCATTCCTGCATTGTTCACTTGTCAACATAAAGAAGCCTCCCCCAAGGCCCCTTGCCAAGGTGGTGTAGCCCTTCTAAACAAGGTCTTTGCACCAACCTATCCCCAATGTTTTCTACCGAGAAAAAAAGGTCAGGAAATTTACTCCCTAACTCTCATCCACCAATGTATCAGATTGATGCTGCATCCTCAAGTATCTGTGCACAGCCTCAACATCCTCACATGTACAACCAAGCTTCCCAAGCTTGTCTTTCGTCAACCAAAAGTCATATATGCCCATGACATACCTGCAAAACTCCAGTATACCAGCCGAATCCCTACCTACATAATCCTCCACAACCACTGCAATTGAAGAAGTATTTGAACTTCCTTCATATGCAACTCCATCATGAAAATCTTTGGTAGAAGATGTAGTTGGCACACCTCCTATTGAGGTATGTCGATATGCTCAAGAGCTTAATCCTTCTGTAGTCTATAGCCTTACACACCTTCCTTAGATTCTCTGTCTCATCCACATTCATCTTGTTCCTTTGTCTCACGTTGATGATGTGGGAAACATTATGGCCCTCCTTAGACCGGTCACTTCCTGTCGACTTCAGTGAATTATCCAAGAAGTTGATCTAGAGACTATTTTCCAGTACCTTAGAGCTTGCATGTCTCAATGGAAAGTTCTTCACATTTGACTACAAGCTTGCACCATTGGTCCTCGATCGAGTGATTTCACAAGTGTTCGACTTCAGATCATTCTTCACACCTTGTGGATTTTACTAGCAGTACCTTGAGAACCATTGACATTACAGGTGGTCTCTCTCGCGCTTGTTAACGGTTTACATCATTGGTCAGTAATCAAGTGATTTTCTAGTATGCTCGACTTCAACACATCTATTCGCATATTAGAAATTGTACCATGGTCAAGTTGGGATTCAAGACCCTGGGCTTAGATTACACAAGTCCAGGTTGCTTGGATTGATTCATACATGACTCTTTTGATTGGATGGCTGCAACCCTACCTGAGTCTTTTTTGTGGTTTTTCTGATTGGATGGTTGCGTCCATACCACAGACCATTTATGTTTCTCTTTTCGATCACTGTGCCCATGCCTTATAAACATGTATTTCCTTTCACTATGTACTCATGTATCAGAGATATCAGTTGTACTTGCGTCTACAGGTTCTCCGCGAGGATATTCTGTTTTAGTTATCGATTCGTAAAGCATTTCACCACTCCCACTCTCTTGGCCTTCATGCTTTAGGCGGCATCTATTACACAATAATTTGTCACCAACCCCATATTCCCTGATCCCTGATACTGCCAATCCATATTACTGACATCTATTCTGTGTCATGTTGCAAATTATGTGTCAATACCTTCCTTGTAATCTCAGAAAGAATGTCTCAGTTCATTATCCCTGAAGCATACCCCTTCTTACTTAAGTTTATGGGTC
Source organism: Pinus tabuliformis (assembly GCA_031772625.1). Lineage (NCBI taxonomy): Eukaryota > Viridiplantae > Streptophyta > Pinopsida > Pinales > Pinaceae > Pinus > Pinus tabuliformis. Next base: position 81,576,046 of record CM062809.1, read on the forward strand.
GTCGCAGGTCATCAGTTGTATTACCCGCGAATATGGTCAAGTTTGCACTAGCCCTAGTGAAGTTGTTGCTTTGTCCTTGTGTTTCACCCTCGAAGATCTACTTTTGGCAAGTATTTTAACAACTCGATGAAGCTTCGAGATGAAACTGCTTCATGGGCAGTCCTAGCACTGGCTGTTGGATCAGATGAGTTCACCTCTCTCCTTTGGGATGGTTGTTCCACCTTTTGTGCAACCTCCCTAAGAGATAAGCTCTTCCTTCCATCTCTTATGGAACTTGTTGTGGCCAGCAACAACCGCCCTTCTTATTTTAGTTTTGACATCAATACTAAATAAGTAGGGACCCTTCATCTATAAAATAACGATAAATTAGAACTTATATTTCCTTTTTGAATAAATCTTACTATCATAAACTTAGGAGAATATACGTAAAAATAAAAAAAGACTTAATTTTATGATGAGTTCGAATAAACTCTTTCTATTAATAAAAAGCATCGCATCGCAAAAAGTGAAATAATGACATCATACAAGCAAACTCCAGAAAATGTGAAATCGTGATGCGAGATCGCACACCCAAGGAACTCATTGCATCGCAATTTTCATATCCTTCAAACGTCACTTAAGGTGAAATGTTTCAAAACTGACGATATGCGATAACAAGTCTCGCAAATTGCATTTAGCGAAAACGCATGGTAAGGAATGAATGTAGAAACATTGTGATCTGCGATATTGCGATCTATGATATTGCAAAGCAAATCGCACTATCGCAAATCTGTAGGGCACGTCGTTCTAATTTTTTTTTTTCGTAATCCATTGTCAAGTGATGCACATTAATGTTAATTTAATAAGTTAGTTGATGATCATTAATGACAAAATGCTTTGATCTGATCAAGAAGTCAATTCACGTAGGGTGATATATTTTATATGATTTCAAACATTTAAAGCTTTTCCATCACCTTATTCATATCATTACTCTTTCCTGATTTCGTAAATTGCAAGAGTGGAACATAGAAAGATATACGTAGCAATGTAATGGGAAAAGAAGGAGAAAATCCAAATTCCGAAGGCATCTAACAAAATGGACAAGAGGCAAAAACTGGCACCAAGGAAGTCTGGATCAAGAAACAGAGGCAGTTTTCTATGTGCATCGCCGGGAAAAACCCCTTGAGAAGGAAAGCCTCTGAATGCTCAATCGCCAGAAAGTCTGAAAGATTGCAGGAAAAAGTGCTAAAGGCTAAAAAAAAAATCAAGTTCTAAAAACGATGGTATTTATCAAGGATATATTTAAATAGTATGAAAATTTCTCCCAAATGCACAACATTCACATAATAGCTGGAGGCAAAAGGCTGAAGAAAGAGTAGAATCCATCAATAGATTAACCAAGTTGAATTGGGATTCTTACTGGCAGTCTTGGTTAAACCACACAATCAATGCATGACTCTCAAATGCCTCACTAACTCTACCGAGAAGATAGTGCTAGCACTTGCTGATTCCGTTTTTGCAAGACAACTAAAGTCGGAGGTCGGCCAACAAACTCTCCTCAAGTCAATGCTGAATGCTTGTGACCATAGAGAATAGATGCATAGATAGTAATTTTTAGATTCAATTTTAGTTTTATTTTTAGTTTCATTTTTTCCTTAGATGAGAACAGTCATTTAAACCGCCTCCTATATTTTTTTAATAAACTATTTTTAGGATTTAGCTAGTAGTATTTCAACCCTTCTCATGCATTTAGAGAAGGGTCCTGAAATTTGTCAGAGACATTTCCTCAGAACATGCACTTTTTCACCCTCAGAGGAGGTTTTGATGAATGAATGGAACAAGATTTATTGATATCTGTGTTTAATATCTGCTACTAAAATTGCACTTTTGTACTCTTAGTAGATGTTGAACTAAGAAGAGATAGATCATTATTGCTGAAGCTCATGAGTAGGACTTGTTATCAATGGTACTTTTATCTCTTAACGATTTCTGCTTATGTGTTTAAGTGATTTTCATGTTTAGTTACCTATATGTGAATGCCTGAATGCTTGAGTTATCATTTGGCACTTTTGTATGGTGATGGCTATTCTATTTATGCTTAATATATGATTGACTTATTATGCGATATGTTTTTCACAACTATTCAGCTAACTTTTTATACTAAATAGTTCATCTTTATTGAATTATTTTCTTATAGAATTTGAATGATATTTATTACCAATTACTGTAGAAACTATTTTAGATCGCATAATTAAAAGATTAAATTCTGGGTTAGTTTAGAATTAGATATTTCAGTTCATTAGAATACAATTTGCATATTGTTAGATTAATATTTAGAATAAAAGCATTTTACTTAGAAATTATTAGGAAGGAAATATCAATTCTCAACACACACACACATAAATTGGGAAACTGGTCCCATATCCCCAATCGGACCCACCATCCCAAATGGAAAAGAAGCTGCTTACCAAGGTCTAGACCAGGTGGGTATCCCACTTGTTGTAGACCCGATTTTCGGGGTTTCATCATATTTGGCGCTAGAAGGAGGGCCCGAACTATGAATGGCTAGCAAATCTAAATCCAAATACCATTCTGAGAGTAAATCACCCTCAGCATCTCCCCTGACTTCTCAATCACACTTAGAACCTTTAAATCTTGAGCGAGGCATCAAGAAAACAACAGCCACTACCACAATTCCGAACATTTCAGAGAAGTCGACTATTGAACCTCCTGAAGTTGAATCTTTGATCCATAAACTTCAGTGATTTTCTATATCGCCCCAAAAATCTTAAATATCTCAAGGTAGTGTGACTTCTCATTATAACCCTTCTCATCCTCTTACCCGATTACAGAGTGAAAAGTTTGGTATCGAACTAACTGAATTACCTCTACCTAAAAGGAAGAGAGCAAGGAAATCACCTAAAGGGTCTGATAGCGAGACTCTTTCATCATCATCATCCATCTCAACCTCTCCACTGTGAAGTCAACATCCACTCCCCCACTTCAAATTATTGTCCAACATACTACTGGAACTTCAACATCTCTTGCACAATCTCCTGGAACTGTAATATCTTCATCTTCTCAATCGCAAGGAACATCTTCTGCATTTTCTTCTATTAGTAGTTCAATGATGGCCCAAAATCCATGGAATGTCCCGGGGGCAGTTTTAATGCCTGCACCCTTGAGTCAATTACCGGCCCATCCTGAAAAATGGCTACCTAAGTTTAATCCTGAAGCAGACATGCTAGCAGAAGAACACATCAACAACTTCATGTTATCTATAAATCTCAATGGAGTCACTAATGAAGATGTTGTTGTCCGACTCTTTCCTTATACATTACAAGGAGCAGCTGGATCCTAGTATTTTTCATTACCATCCAGATCTATCACTAGTTGGGATATTTTCCAAGAACAATTCTTGACTAAGTTCGGTGATGATAGGTCTATTGCGACATTGATCAATGACCTGTCAAATCTTAAAACCGAAACTAGAGAATCCATCAAACATTTTAACTCATAGCTCAACAAACTTTTGAATAAAATTCCTGCTACTTCCAAGCCTAGCAAAGAAGTTAGAAGTGAATGGTACATATCAGCTTTACCATCAAACATAGCAATCTTTGTCGATAGGGCTGCCAAAAAAACTTTGGCTGAGAATATGAAAGAAGTAATAGCAGTAGAAAAACGTATCATAACTCTAGAAAGAAAAATGTTTTTGATGAGCGTAAGTCAAATAAGGTCACGTTCAAAGAATATCCCAAGAAAAAACAACCAAAGGACCCATTCGATTTAGAAGGATTGCAGAAAGTTTTGAAAACCATGTCTAACAAGATGGTCGACATCAAGAAACAAGTAGTAGAAACGTCTTCTAAAAACCCTTATAGGCCTTATAGAAAAAATCCTGCAACTGATTGAAAACCTCCCAATGTTATTACAAATGCAGAATCAGAAGAAGAAGAGGAGGAAGTTTCCAATGAAGAGCCCACTAAAGAAGAAGTTGTAGAAGTGAAGGGAATGTGGGACTTCATTCTCCCTGATGAAGAGGATCAAGAGGCATCACCAGTAAGTACTAGAAGTAGGAATCAAATAGATCCTCCACAACTAGCTCCTAAACAGAAGAGCGCAAGCTCGATATCTAAGGATACAGTCGCAAGTAAGAAAAATTCACCCATGGTGACTCAAACAAGCCCAGTCCAATCTGATTCACCAACTCCATCCAAAACATTGATAGTTTCTGATGAAATGTAGTATAATATCGTAGAATACATGAAGAAGACTAGGGCTAATATTACCTTTCATGAATTGAGCAAGTGAAAACATCAACAAAATCTCCTTTTGAAAGAATTACATGCGATACCAGTTGCGCCTTTGCTCGCAGTTGTAATCTCACAAGCTTCCCATGAAATGGGAAAAAATCCAACTAATGTGACTAATAAAGTTGATCGAAACGATATAGCTTTAATTGGAGGAAGGTTCAAATCTCATACTCCCCCATTTATTCTTACTTATGAGGTTTTCAACAAAAGCTTACATAATTGTTTAGTAGATTCAGGAGCTTCATTTAATATCTTGCCTAAATCAATATGTGCAAAGTTGAATGTTCAACCGAAAAAGTTTGCACTATGTATAGTTTAGCTGGACCAGTCGCAGGTTGAAGTGATCGGTGAACTAAATCAAGTTACCATAAGGCTCTCATCGAATCCAAAGGTATGTCAAGTTATTGATATTCTAGTTGCAGACATTCCATAATTTTATGGTTTAATTCTTAGTAGGGATTGGTATGAAAAGCTTCATGGATACTTTGCTACCGATTGGTCACATATGTGGCTCCCTTATAATGGTAAACCAAATCAGATAAAGGTTGAGCAAGAAAGACATAAAAAATACATAGTAACAGAATTGGAAGGAGAGAATGAACCTATAGCATACAACAACAATATAATTGGCAACTATTCTGTTGATTCTTTCTTAGGAAACTTTAATGCTCATACTTCACCTTACTTAGAACATTATGTTTTATCTCAAGTAGAAAAATTTTCCCAGACAGATAGTTCTAAATGTGTTAATTTTATAGATAGTCTTGTAAATAAATCTTTATTTTGGAAGTTATTTTTTAACGGTTCAAAGTCTAATGATGGAGAAAGAGTAGGATGCATGTTAGTTAGTCCATAAGGGAACAAAACTATGCTAACATGTAGACTCGAATTCGATTGCACCAATAACACTGCAGAATACGAGGCCTTAGTCCAAGGATTATACAAGGCAATCAGATTAAACGTCAAGTATCTGCAAGTCTTCGAAGATTCTAAAATTGTGATTAGACAGGTCCGAAATACTATACATTGTCTATCAGGTCATTTAAAGCATTACCAATATTTAGTGCAAGATCTGACTGAACATTTTACAGCATTCAATATTCCATCAATTCCTAGAATCCAAAACACTAGCGCTGACCTCTTGGCGAACGTAGCTTCCAAACTTATTCCCTCAAAAGGCTATAGCCCAGACAGATTTTTAATCGAATTAATCTTTAGACCCTCAATTCCTGACAATGTTACTAACTAGAGAATTTTTAATGATGACACTGATATTGTAAGCTTCCTCACATTAGAAGGTTCTTACACTAATCAAATAATTGACGAGGACCAACATGACAAATAGTTGCAACAAGAAAGCATTAATAATGCTATGCCAAAATCAGTAGTCAAGTTGGAAGACCTATATGATTTAAAAGATCGATTCAAGAGATCTACCAACTCAAAACTTCAGAGTTCAACTCTGAACTATGAATTAGTAAATCTAGGAACTAATACCAAGCCGCAGAATATCAACTTAGGTCTTGGCCTAACCAAAGAAGAGAGATTATCTTATATCCGTCTCTTGAAACAATACAAAAGAGTCTTTGCCTTGAATTATTATGATTTAAAGACTTACGACACTTCTATCATCCAGCATACTATCCCAATGATAACCAATGAAAAACCTATCCAACAAAAGCTGAGGAAGATCCATCCTAATCTGGAAATCCAGATTAAGTCTGATCTCAACAAATTATTGAAAGCCAAAATTATTTTTCCCGTTCGACATTCTAGATGGGTTTCTAATTTAGTTCCCGTCAGAAAGAAAAACGAAGATATTAGAATTTGCATTGACTTTCGAAATCTGAACAAAGCCTGGCAAAAGGATAATTTTCCCTTGCCTCCCATGTAGCAAATTTTGCAAGCAGTCGCAAGATCAGAATTAATGTCCTTTTCTGATGGTTTCTTTGGCTACAACCAAGTTTTAGTCCATCCCAATGATCAATTAAAAACTACATTCAGAACCAAATGGGGTACTTACACATATCAAAAGATGCCTTTTGGTCTGATCAACATTGGCGCCACATTTCAAAGGGCCATGGACATCGCATTTAAGGGATTAGTAAATAAATCAGTAGTAATCTACTTAGATGATATAACTATATATTCTAAGAAACGTGGTAATCATCTCAAAGACTTGAAGCAAATCTTCCAACGTTGCCAAAGGTATGGGATTTCACTTAATCCAAAAAATGCCTTTTTTGTATTAAGTGAAGGAAAACTTCTTGGATTCATAGTGTCAAAATCTGGAATCCATATTGATCCTGATAGAATTAAGGAGATTTCCAAAATACCCTTGCCTCACAAAAAGAAAGCCATGCAATCCTTCCTTGGCCAAATTAACTTTGTTAAGAGATTTGTTCCAGACTTTTCAAGGATTGTATTTCCCCCTACAAGCAATGATTAAAAAGAATTCAATCTTCAAATGGGGCCAAGAGGAATATGAAGCATTCAATCTGATTAAGCAAGCAATTATAAATGCCCCATCTTTAGCAACTCCAAATTTTTCCGATCCTTTCATTTTGTATACATTTGCCTCTGATAAATCATATGCCGCACTCACTCAAGAAAATCAAGATAAGGCAGAAGCCCCAATTGCATTTTTCAGTTCAAATCTACAAGGGGCCGAATTAAATTATTCTGACGTAGAGAAACAATCGTATTCTATTTTCAAAGCAATCAAGCATTTTAGACCCTTTCTGCTTAAAACCCATACAAATATCATAGTACCATTTCCAGCGATAAGAAATCTCTTAGTACAGAGAGATGTGGGTGAGAAAAGAGCAAATTGGGTTACCACCTTACAAGAATACAATTCTAAAATTAAACCAACAAATATTGTATAGCATCGCTTATTTCTGAAATACCATCTTGAGAAGTACAAATGTATGAGGTAAGCCTAAACGATGTTGAGTCACTATATGTTAATATCATATTTTATCTTAGGAATGGATATGCTCCTTCAAACCTAGATTATACAAAGAAAAGAGCTCTAAGATTGAAGGCTAAGCAATATCAACTTGTAAATGATGTACTCTTTAGGATGAATTATGATTCTATTCTCCTTTGATGTCTTGAGAAAGTGCTGCAGGAACTCCATGATGGACCGGCAGGTGGACATTATGTTGGAGATGCTACAGCACATAAGATCTTACACGTAGGGTACTATTGGCCTACACTACTTAAAGATGTGCATAACTATGTAAGGAAATGTCAAGTGTGTCAGACTGCCACTGGAAGACAAAAGAAACCATCGTTGCCTTTGCAACCAGTCAATATTGATCAACCCTTTGATCAATGGGGGACTGGATATAATCGGTGAGATTGTTCCTCACTCTTCTAAATAGCATAGGTATATCCTTACAGCTACAGATTATTTTACTAAATGGGTAGAAGCCATTCCTCTTAAGACAGCTAATGCTAAACAAATCATCGATTTCATAGATCAGTTCATAATCACCAGGTTTGGTTTACCCTCTGCTTTAATGTTTGATAATGCATCGTACTTTTCTAGCAATACTATGACTAAATTTGCACTTAAAAGAGGTTTTAAACTAAAATACTCTGCCAATTATTACCCACAGGGGAATGGATTAGCTGAATCAACAAATAAAAATTTAATCAAAATCATTAAGCGAACCATTGACCAAAATCATAAGAATTGGCACAAAGCTTTGACATATGCCTTATGGGCAGATCGAATAACACAGAAAGCCTCCATTGGCACTTCTCCCTTTAATTTGGTTTATGGGAAAGAAGTAATTCTCCCAACTCATCTAGCAATTCCCTCTTTGGCCTTAGTTCAATTTATTGACGAAACATCAACTTCATCCTTGCAACTAAGACAACTGCAAATTCTTAAGCTAGAAGAACAATGAGAAAAGGCTAAAATAACTTGTGCTCATCATCAAGCATTAGTAAAAGCTTCTTTTGATTCCAACATGGTATCCAGAAAGGACTTTTAAATTGGAGATTTATTTTTAAAATGGGATAAGGCTCACGAAGAAAAAGGAAAACATACGAAGTTTCAACGAATGTGGCTTGGTCCATTCCAAATTGTGGAAATCATAGGTCCATCCACTTTTATGTTGCAGGATTTAGCAGGGAAAAGAGAATCTTTACCTATTAACAGGAAAATCCTTAAAAAATATTTTCCATAGAAGAATATTTTCTTATTTTTGTAGATTAGTGTTTCCTTTGATTTAGATAATAAAACCAGTTGTAAATGGTTACGTTTGGAATTCATCAAAGGACTAGAATTTCTTTTAGATTTTGTTTTTTCACTTGTATAAATAGAATTGATTTGGAAAATTGGTCATTATTATTGAAAGCTATAGTCAGAGGTTATAAGCTTGGAAATGATACTAGTTTCAACTTTGTGAAATTTGATAAAAAACAACCTTTAGTGGGAATTTGTTTTATATCAGTCAGTGAAAAGCATCAATAACAAAAAACAAGGATTCTCTGTAGAAAAGCTCTTTCCAAAAACTCTATAATTGTCGTCCAAAGCTATTCTTAAGGAACCAATGACTCCCTCCCTACCTAGAGAATTACGATCCTCAAGGAATAATCCAATGATACACTTTAAACATAAAGAATAAGAGGTCTCATCACAAGCTGACCTATCATGATCATAGATATTATAGTTTGTTGACTTTGCCAAAACTACATACCAAAATAGGGCAATGACTCAAGATTTTTTCAATCAAAAGACAAGGGGTCTCATCACGAGCCAACTTGTTTAGAAAAGTTATAAATCAAGTGAGTGGCAATATCTTAATTTGGCTACCAAACCAAGGCATTGTTCTATAAGAATTAAAAGAAAATAGAAGCAATAAGTGTGGATATGGATTTCTCTTTGAAAATTGTATATTTATCCAAGTAGGATACAGGATCATTGCTGGGTAACAAGTAACCCTGTCGAGGCTATGAATGCCTACTAGCAGCAGAGGCTCTACCTACAACAAATGAGCATATTTAAAACTGATTTACAGAGGAGACTATGTTTTTATCTTTACAAACTAAGTAGTGGCTGATGTAAACACAATGACTAGCTTTAGGAAGTAAATAATCAAAGTTAACTTAGAAGAAACAAACTAGCATTAACAACTAAAAGCATGATATACCTTATCTTTCTATAATAAAGTTTGATTTTCCAAAAATCCCTTATGTTTTGGAAGTTTAGAAAATTCAAAGGAAAATCAAAGATAACTGGTTCTTCCAAGTGAATCGCCAATTGTTGTGGCCAACAACAACCCCCCTTCTTATTTTATTTTTGACATCAATACTAAATAAGTGGGGACCCTTCATCTAGAAAATAACGATAAATTAGCTTATGTTTCATTTTTGAATAAATCTTACTACCATAAACTTAGGAGAATATATGCAAAAGTCCAAAAAGACTTAAATTTATGATGAGTTCGAATAAACTCTTTCTCTTAATAAAAAGCATCACATCGCAAAAAGGGAAATAAGACATCATATAAGCAAACTCCTACAAATGCGAAATCGCGATGCGAGATCGCACACTCAAGGAACTCATTGCATCGCAGTTTTCATATCCTTCAAACGTCACTTAAGGTGAAATGTTTCAAAACTAGAAATCTGTGATAACAAGTCTCACAAACCGCATTTCACAGAAACACATGGTAATGAATGAATGTCGAAACATTGTGATCTCCAATATTGTGATCTTCGATATTGCAATCCACGATATTGCAAAGAAAATCGCAAATCGCATTATCGTAGATCTGTAGGGCACGCCATTCTAAAAAAGGTTTTTCGTAATCCGTTGTCAAGTGATGCGCATTATTGTTAATTTAATAAGTTAGTTGATGATCATTAATGACATAAGGTTTCGGTCTGATCAAGAAGTCAGTTCACGTAGGGTGATATATTTTATATGATTTCAAACATTTAAAGCTTTTCCGTCACCTTATTCATATCATTACTCTTTCCTAATTTTGTAATTACAGGAGCGGAACACAGAAAGATATACGTAGCAGTGTAATGGGAAAAGAAGGGGAAAATCCAAATTCCGAATGCATCTAACAAAATGCGCAAGAAGCAAACACTGGAACCAGGGAAGTCTGGATCAAGAAACAGAGGCAGTTTTCAATGCGTGATTAGCGCTAATCACACATCGTCAGGCAAAACCCCTTGAGAAGGAAAGCCTCTGAATGCTCGATCGCCAGAAAGTTTGAAAGATTGCAGGAAAAATTTCTAAAGGCTAAAAAGAAAAATCGAGTTCTAAAAACAGTGGTATTTATGAGGGATATATTTAAATGGTAATAAAATTTCTCCCAAATGCACAACATTCACATAACAACTAGAGGAAAAAGGCTAAAGAAAGAGCAGAATCCATCAATAGATTAACCAAGTTGAATTGGGATTCTTACTGGCAGTACTTGGTTAAACCACACAGTCAATGCATGACTCTCAAATGCCTCACTAACTCTGCCAAGAAGATAGCACCAACACTTTTTGATTCTATTTTTGCAGGAAAATTAAAGTCGGAGGTTGGCCAACCAACTCTCCTCAAGCCGATGCTGAATGCTTGCGACCATAAAGAATGGATAAATAGATAGTAAATTTTAGATTTAGTTTTAGTTTTAGTTTTAGTTTCATTTTTGCCTTAGATGAGGACGGTCATTTAAACCACCTCCTATATTTTTGTAATAAACTATTTTTAGGATTTAGCTAGTAGTATTTCAACCCTTCTCATGCATTTAGAGAAGGGTCCTGAAATTTGTCAAAAACATTTCCTCAGAACATGCACTTCTGCGCCCTCAGAGGAGGTTTTGATGAATGAATGGAACAAGATTTATTGATATCTGTGTTTAATATCCGCTACTAAAATTGCACTTTTGTACTCTTAGTAGATGTTGAACTAAGAAGAGATAGATCATTATTGTTGAAGCTCATGAGTAGAACTTGTTTTCAATGGTACTTTTATTTCTTAACGATTTTTGCTTATGTGTTTAAGTGATATTCATGTTTAGTTATTTATATGTGAACGCTTGAATGCTTGAGTTATCATTTGGCACTTTTGTACGGTGATGGATATTCTATTTATGCTTAATATATGAATGACTTATTAAATGATGTGTTTTTCACAACTGTTTGACTAACTTTTTATACGAAACAGTTCATCTTTATTGAATTCTTTTCTTATAGCAATTGAACGATCTTTATTACCAATTGTTGTAGAAACTATTTTAGATCGCATAATTAAAAGATTAAATCCCGGGTTAGTTTAGAATTATATATTTCAGTTCATTAGAATACAATTTGCATATTGTTAGATTAAGATTTAGAATAAAAGCATTTTACTTAGAAATTATTAGGAAGGAAATATCAATTCTCAACACCCACACACATAAATGGGGAAACTTGTCCCATATCCCCAGTCGAACCCACCATCCCAAATAGAAAAGGAGCTGCTTACCAAGGTCTGAACCGGGTGGGTATCCCCCTTGTTGTAGACCCGATTTTCAAGGCTTCATCAGAACCTCTCCCTCCTATAAATGTCTCGTCCATGAATGAGATCAGCTAGCTTGGATGTAACTTGATGATAGCTAGATGTAATTTGGTAGCTTTATGTTTCTAAGTGAGGAGTAGAGGTAGAGAGTGTTTGTGGAGTGTGGAAGTAGCCTCACATGCATTTTGGCTTGAGAGATCTTTAAGTAGAGTTGGGTTGAGAAATTTATAGCATCAATCTTTTGAACTAAAGAGAGAGTCATTTGTTCCTTTGGGAGACAGTTCACAAGTAAATGCTTACGGCGACATGCCAATGGGACGCTTTGAGGAGACTTATGATGTCAAGGCTTGGTTGTAAGTTTTACTTTGATTTATATTAATACAAATCAATAGCTTGTTTCCTATATTGTATGTTGAAATTGTATGTCGATAGGTTGAGGTTCCATGACTCTGCAAGTAGATTGTTTGGTCATTTTCTATTGCATTTGTGTTGTTTCTCTACATGTTGTTTTCAGGTATAAGTGACTAGAAGAACAAGAGTTGGAGCAACATGATGAGGATTTCATCAAACTACGAACTGAAGGTAGGCCTTCATAACACCAACTTGCTAAGGAAATTTTCTTTGGTATTGTCTTTGCGGTGACTAGACCCACTCTAGGGTTAGAGGGGTTGCCTTTATCCACAGAGGGAACTTGCCTATGTCACAGGGAGGAAACAATGTATTCATTTGTGGTGCATAAATATGTCTTGAGGTGGATGAAAATTGCATCAAAGTATGGGATCGAATTAAATTCCTCAAGTAAATTTAGATATACCAAGGAGAGGAAGATCATGGTACTAGGATGCTAAAATATGAAGGTTTAGCTTGAATGTAGGGAGAAACGAAGTAATGGGAATGCTTTTCCATTTAATCAAGAACATAGGTTAATTAAAAATGGATGATTTATCTAAACTTTTGGAGTTATGTCAATCAAATTATGATTGATCATCATTTTCCTAGTTTTGTCTAGGCTATTGAATTCTAATCTATAGATGAAGTGATGGTAGAGTTCAAAATAATCACACAGAGATATCATGTTGATATCAAAAGTATAACTTCATTCAAATGTTGGTACATGAAAAAATTTAATCGTTGAATTTTAAGAAATTGATAAATTGGAATTTTTGATTCTTAAGTAGAAAAGTATATTAAACAGTCACAGAACAAGAAGGAAAATCTAAGTTTTCCTATGGATCAACATACATTCCCCTAGATTCATTTGTGTAAGGAATTATTCGAGAAATGGGTGAACTATGATTCTCAACATGCAACTATTGCATCATCCCTTCCATTGATATCCTATCGACATGAAAAGTTTTTTAAATTTCAAACTTTTGTGTTATTTTTAGATTTTACTTTTTTTAGTTAAGTGATTTAATTAAATAGACGAGTTTACCTATTGTAAATGGTACTAGAAAGATAGAATAATTTATGGATAATTTAGTTGGAGAAAATTTGAAGCTTAATTTAGAAACTCTTGGAAAGTTGAGGTAATTTTGGTTTACTAAATCTCTATGTATTATTTCTTTGTTGTAGACTATTTTTGCAAATAATTTAATATCATAGACTTCTAGTATGGATTTCAAAAAAGTTAAGATTATTATTTTTGTTTGAATGAATCATTAGATATACTTAGTAAGTGGTTATTAGTTTTATAACTGGGATATCGTGGAATTGTTTATGAAAGCCTCTTAGTTTAAGTTTCATTACTTTCTATTGATAATTAGTTATTTTCTTGGATATTTTCTAATAACCACATTTTCTAATTCAATTTGTTTCTTTGGGAATCTAAAATCCTCATATATTTTTCCCATTAATTGTTGCCATAGGTTATCCTAAACACATCTTCAAACTTATTATTTCTTTATTTTGTAGTAAATCACTAATAAAACATAAACTAATAAACATAATGGAAAGATTAAAATCAAATAACTCTTAAATCCCATAACATGGTATCTAGACCATTTACATGGAGGATTATTGCACAGAAAAAAAGGGAGTACTCTAAGTGGGCCTTTTCTATGGGTTTAATCCATACTATTGAGAATTTTGAATCCAACCCCATAAACATATCTTAAATCAATTTTATGGTTCATGATAATGCAAATTTAGCCCCTTAAAATATCAAGAAACTTAGCAATATAATTGTGATTTGGATTGGATCATTATATTGTTTTTCATCCATATTGATGCTTTCATAGTGGAAAAAGTGGAGGAATAAGCTCATAGGACCACTTTTATCAATGGGTCCCCGTTTGGAAAAATAGGGTCTAAAACCTTCCAAGAGCGTTTTGAGGCATCAAATAACATTTTTTGGGGTGGAGTTCATATGTGAAAGTTGTGTCACTCAAAAGTTGACCTTCCTATTATCACGACCATAATTCAAGAAGATGCCATGTCAGCCCCCATAATTCATGGAAAAGGGGCTAGCCACATGATTCTGATGAAGCAGACTCTAGTTAAGAGTTAAGGTAGTCAAACATAGCCACTAGTAGGTTATGGGGCTATGTTATAACCAGGCCACTAGGAGGAAAATTAGTTTCATTCCTTCGAGTGCATTTCTCCATAACTGAGAAACATTAACTAAGAGGGATAAGAGATAGAGCACATAAGAGATAGAGAAAATAAGATTAAATTGCTATATGCAAAATAGTTTGCATTTTGAAATTTATTAGATTTCTTTATGTAAATCAAATTTACTTCAATAAATTTTTATCAAAGAAAATTAAAAATACATGCTTGAATCCAAAAAAAGAACTGAATTAATTATATGTTTTTCATTAATTAAAGAAGAAATTCATTCAATTAATGATAGGGAAAACAAAATGGAAATGCATTTAAACAATAAATAGTTATTGTTGAATGCATTCATATTTCAATGAATTCGTAATAATTCTAATTTTGGTTTGCTCCTCAGAGATAGCTCTTACAAAACTTCAATAGCATAAAACAATTGATACAATAATAATGTTTAATATCATAATGAATACACTATTTATAACTACAATTAAAATCAATTCAATAAATTATAACAATAGTAGATTGATTAACTTACAATCCAAACAATAGTGCATTGGAATGAAAATTTATTAAATTCATACCAAAACTTCATTACAGTTTTTTGCAGTCCATAAGCAACTTCAACTCCTTGAAGAAATTGCTTACAGTAGTGTAAAACAAACTTCTTTTTCAGAACTCAAAATGCTTTGTCTCTCAATAATTCAACCACAATACACTACAAAAGTGCAAATGCACAACAAGAAAAATCGCAGAGTTTTCCCCTAACCTCATATCTGAAATATTCACTCACCTACAACTGTAATATCCTATTACAATAGTGCTTTCAAAGCCTCTAGTTGTAGATACGAGGAACCCCTTCCTCATTCTCAAAACTGCTATATAATTACAAAAATAAAAACTAGAAATGAAGAACTGTTAAGAGTAGTTTTCCACATCCAGAATTAAAGCTGTAAATTCCCCATTTTTCTCTTTGTTGGTCTCTTTCCATTGCTACAAAATGCCTTAGATTTGAACTTCTCCAATTGATCTCCTGCTACAAACCAATAAAAATAAATTAAATTGCAAATTAGAAATTAGAGAAAACAAACTCTCATGAAATTGTTAGATTAAAATAAATAAAATTTAAAGAAATTCCATGTTATAATTGCTTCAAATGGATCTAATTAACATTTCAGTATTATTGGGGAATGAATTAGTTGCAGCAATTTTCTCAAGCCAATGAAATTTTCCCAAATCAAATTTGGAAAAACCAATTGTTGTTGCAAATTCACCACTTTGTCTTTCGCTGAATTTTTAGGTCATCAAATTGAATCTGCTAAACTTATCATTCCTAGATTATTCTCCTGAGTCTTAGATTTTCAATAAACTATTGTAAGCTTAATTTGGTCAAATAAATATCCATATATGCCTCTCCAAAGCGGAGTCATTAAATTGACCAAAATTCTGAAAAAAATAAAATAAAATAAAATAGAAAAAATAAAATAAAATGCTTGCCTCAGCGAAAATTAAGAACTTTTAATTAAAATTTTTAATTTAAATTAAGTTAATAATTCAAGTTAATTATATAATTAAAATTAATTAATTACAATTATTACATTGATTACATATAAATTAATTACAAATTAATTAAATTACAGATTAATTAAAAAATAAATTATTAATTAAAGATTTTGTTAAATTTTTTACTATAACAACAAATTTTAATAAAATATTAAAAAAAAGGCGAGTGGCGTTTTGGTTCCAATTGAATGGACCATAGTGGAACACGAATAAGGGAGTCATAAGGAGATTTCAGGATTTCGGGAGATACAAGAATTAATATTACGAAATAGAATGTTCTGATTTATCAAAGTGAGAAAGGAAGGGAAGTATCAAAGGTATAAGGGTTTCAGAGTGATAAGGGATTTCAGAGGCTATGGATTTCAGAGGGTTAATAAAAAAGAGAGTTACAAAAAACATGTTTCGAAATGGGATGAGGAGAGAAGAAAGGGAGGTAAGGTGATGAGGAGAGATAAGGTTTCCGAAGGTGAACTTTTTGAAAGGTTTTGGAAATAGGAGTTATGAAGTGTTGAGGTGTCAAGATGAGGAAGGAAGAAGGGAGAAGAGGAAGGAGAGGAGGGATATGTGGAGTTGGTCTCTCTTTCCTAATAAAACTATAACCATTTTATAAAATAATTTTTGATCTTATAAAAATTACAATCACTCTATGATTTTGGGATTTTGGAAGTTTTTATAGTTTGGAATTGGGATTTGAAATAGACTTCCAATATCCGAAAACACATAATTTTAATTATTTTACAATTTCAGTTGCGATGATTTTGTAGGACTATTAGAAAAAAATAATAATTAATTGATAATTAATGATATTTACATATTAAAATAAATTGATTGACAAAATTAAAATAATATACATTTTGTACACTTTTTAGCCTATGTGATAAAAATTACCAAACTTTGGATAAGCACCATTTGCAAACTGTGCATCCAAATGAGAAAAAATGATCACTGATGGAAAGCCAGTGAAAAATCGAACGCAATGAAGCAATGAGAAGGGAAATCTAAAGAAAACAAAAATCTCACAAAATTCTTGGACAATTAAACAAAAGGACAATATGAAAGGGTGATTTAACCAAAATTTATGAAAAGGGTCCCCATTATTATTATAAAGATAATAATTTAAAAAATGGGGGGTGTTAACACCCAGGTTGTTCCCTATGACTCCCAAGGGAATACGGCCGGGGTAACCACTAACCAATCTTTTAATCACTGTTTCTAGCCAAACTGTGATCAGAGAGGGCTCTCTCTTTATGATTTTTTATCCACAATGATAGTGTTTTAGGCTAGGTATTGAGCATAGGTTTTGTTCATGTTTTGGTTGATGTAACTCCTTTTAGATTCCAGTGATGTAGTTTTCAGAGAGGTTGAGTACCATTGGGCAATGGAGTCTGTGGCTATATGTGTTTGAAACTTTGAGATGAAAGATGGAACTTACAAGGCCATTTGAGTGCTTAATAGAACAGATTTTTGATTAAATGACTGGAAACAGGTAACACAAACAGTGAAAGCATTTAAGAATTTTCACTTATTGTTTATATATTCCCAACAGACAGGTTTAAGAGGAAAAGACAGAGGTCTCAGGGGCAAAAATTGAATCCCTGAGAATGCCTATCACAGTAAAAGACACAGTTTTGAAATGCAGCAATTAAGAATTACAATTCTGTCACTGTATCTGAGGAAAACATGTATAATAGCTCAGTTTGAGTCCAGGGTAATCATGGGTTAAGTCCTGGAACTATCCTTTCACCTTGCTATCAAGTGTAAAACATTTAAACAACAAAAGAGAACAAAAGACTCGAAAACATATAACAAAGAGATTTGAGAGAACTTATTGTTTTATGCAACACCCTGGAATCCTGTAACATTCATCTTTCACCACAATACATCAAAGTACACCAAGCCTTGGAAATTCCATTCTTCCTTTGTATTACTTCTCTGAAAATATTCCAGTAAGAGAGAGTTCTCAAAAGAAAATTACAACAACCCTTTTCAACTGCTGTGAAGGGTGAATATATACTTGCGGTGATTTACAAAATATCTGAGTTCCGAGTTATCTCAGATTTTACATTCTTACCAACCACTTAAGATATTATGACGAAAATTTAATACAGCATTGATTACAGAGTACAGGCATTTTAATGCTCTGTCAGAAGATATTTTAGCCTTTGGAAACAGCTAAGTCGGTCGAGATATTCTGAATAAATGCTGGAAGACCTGTCTTTAAGGCTTGTACGCTGTATCCTGGACTTGTCACCTGTGATTGTGACTGCTGCTTGTGGTGAGTCAATGGTCCTGCTGAGTTGGCTCAGCCTCTGCCTCTTCCTTGTAGATATCTTTCTTCAAAATTGTGCCTGCGCATGTATGCTCATTTGCCTGGAGAATTAGCGCTACTGATTCTGGCCTGACAAAATTGTCTGTGTCAAATTTCTCCAGACATCCTGTGTGGGCAGTTGGTGTGCTAAGATTGCCCCTAGAGTTTCATCTGCTTCTGTGAATTTGAAGAAGTTAGGTGGTGTATCAAACAGATGCTCAACTTCATTCATGAGGAAAAATAGGTTCTCCACCCTGTCATACATAGTCTGCCCGGTGGCTGGCCCTGCGTCTGCTGAAGTGCTGGGCGGTTTTGCAATCTCTGCTCCTGCATGGGCATCAATTCTCTTATTGTAATTGTCTAGGGTGAGCAGTCTTCCTACACTGCTTAAAATGCTGGGGAGGCCTCTGTTCTGTAGTGCCACGAATTTTTCCAGGAATCTGTTGATTTCAGTCTGCATATCCTGTGTCCTCCTCTCCAGTGTTCCAACCAAGTTCCTCAATGTTATGACTCTTTTGGCTACAGCAATTGTTTCTGTCCTGTTGGTGATTCCCATGACAGCTAATTGAGAGCTAGTCTTATAGTTCAGAATATTGATCATCCTAGTAGCAGCTTCTGGCATGTGTCCAAGGCTTGCCTTGGCTCTCTGTATTTCTCTGTTTGCTTTAGTGATGAGCACCATTTGCTCATCCATGGTCTCAATATATTGCCACTGGTTGGCAATGGACCGCCCAATGTTGCTCCATAGCACTGCTTTCATTTGAGCTGTCACTTTTTCTAGTGCAAGCTCTTTCTCTAGTTCAGCAATTCTCCTCTTAAGAGCTCTTACCTCTCTCTCCTTGGCTGCCTCATTCTGTTTGCTCTTGTCAAACTTTTCATTTACCTTAGCCAAGGTTTTCTTAAGTTCATCCAGCTCTTTCATTTGAGATTCCATGGCTTGGATCTCAGCTTGCAGCTTTTGCATGTCTAAACTAGTAGCCTGTTCCGATGTTGTAGTTGTTGTTGCTGTGGATGGCGCTGTAGTTGGTGCTGTAGCTTCTGTTTGCTGAGGAGGAGGAGTAGTCTTTGGAGGGACTTCCTCAAGATTTATTATCACAGGAGGAGGCTGGGAGGGTTGGCCCTCTTCTCTTTGCTTCAGTGCTTCTTGTAGTGCTGCCTTTGCAGCTTCAGTTTGTCCTAGCTGGTCTTGAATCCTAACCAGCTCTTTGTATAGGGATACCAGCAGGTCTGTAGTATCCTTTTCTTGCCTTTGCTGGGCAACTTCATCTGTTTGTGGATGGATGGTGGCCGGGAGTTTGATTTTCTTTCTTAGGGCCGCCATGTCTGCATCCCTTATCTTCAGGAGTTCTTGGATGCCTTTGACATCTTTAGGATCATGCCCTATATCTATAATTACCTCTTCCAAGGACTTGATCCTATTGTCCTTGGCTTGTGATGATGCTCTTTCTAATTCCAGCTGAGAAGCTGTGTTATCCAGGCTGCTCTTTAGTTTGTAGTTCTCCAATGTCTCATCTGCCAGGGAGGCATACACCATTTCACCAGTTTGTTTATGTAATTCAATCTTGTCCATAGGGTGTATGTCTTTGGCAAGAACCTCCATGTTGGTTCTTAGATAGTCCGAGGTGGACTGAGGATGCAAAGTTGTGGGCATGAAGTGGCTCATTATCATTTTGCCTTCGCTCACATCGAAAGCAGACATGAGTCTTTGCTGGTTGCTAGGAGCTAGGTTTAACAAGTGATTATACAGCTGCACTTTTATGGGATCACTCCTCCTTTTGATGTCAATGAATTGCTGCTTTATACTTGACTGCCCTTCTCTATGTTGACCGGAGGAGCTGACCTCTCCTCCCATAGTCATGTCATGTCCACGCTGAGATGAGCTGGCCGAAAGTTCTCCACTGGGTGGGCCCATGCCCATGGCTTGCCTTACTGCTATGTCCTCCTCTTGGGAGTCATTCAGTCTTTGTCTCTTCTCTCTTCTGATGAAGGATGAGGTCTGGGGGGTCTCTCTCTCCCTTTTCCTGGTCAAGTCCTCCTTCTGTGGTGTTTGGAGGACTGAGGTGTCTACATTGGTGTCTGTCCTGGGAGGCACCTCTGTTTGGGGCTGCTGCTCAGTGTAACTAGGTAGATCTGTCCCCTTTTCCTGCTGCAAGGGCTGCTGTTCACTGGACTGTGCTTCTTCTTGTTTCTGCCCCAGTTCTTGCTGTTCCATTTCTTCTTGCTGCTGTAGCAAGGTGTCAACTTGTTCTTCTGTCAATATAGGTGGCTGTTCCACCTGTTTTCCTTTGTCTTTGCTTGCTGCCTGGGGTGTCTTCTCAGTAGTTTGCTGCTGTGCTGCTGAAGATTTAGCAGCTGTTCCAATTTGCTTTCTGTAGGAGAGGGGCACCTGTCCACAAGTTTCCAAGTCAGCTTCTTTTTGCACATTCCTAGCTTCTTTCTCAAGTAATTCTTCCTTAGTGACTTGTTCTACTAGTGTACCCTCTTCCCAATCTAGTGCATTGGCATACTTTTCAATTTCAGGTTGTCTTTTATGTGCATAGTTGCCCAATTTGTATCTAATTCTCCTGAGGGAGATAGAATGATTGGGGTCATAGGGAATCCATTCAAAACTGGTCTGCAATCTGAGGCCTTCCAGGATGCTGTCTGCCTCTTTCCACCCTTCTTCTTTCCTGTTATATAGGAAGGAACCTAGCTGGTTTCTTACCTTCAATTGTGACTTCTTGTTTCTACTCTGAAAGTGAAGGTAATCTGAGTTCCCAAACTGCCTGAAATATTCTAAGGCAAAAAGCCTCATGGGGACATACCTCGGCAACCTAAATGGGTTCAATTCACAGCCATATATCCTAATGACTGTGTGGTTCTGGTAGAAGTACCAGTTGCCAATATTGTAAGATTTGTTCAAATGTAGAATCCTCTTCATATCATCGGTTAATCTAGGAGGAGGAGTACCTTGCAGCGCTGTTAGGGCTGGATGAACAAATAAATCAATAAACTCACAGTATGTATAGGGTGATACTGAGGTAGAATGAAAAACAGAGGTCCAGAAAACAACTGATCTTGGGCTTCCTTGGGCATTGAGTGGCCTCAAAGGAACAGAGAAGGTAGCTGGCTGGTTGAAAAGGAATAAATGATATATATAGGAGGTGTACCTGAACAGTCTCTCCCTTTTCAAATTCATGAACTGCTCATGGATTTTCTCTGCTATGTAAGTTGCATAATCATACTGCACAGCTGGGGGCTTACCAGGGGCAAATATAGACAGCATTGCCATTATGCTGTCATCTACATCTTCCAACCCCTTGAATCCTAGGACATAGCCAATTAGATCCACCAACATTCTGCCCAACTCATTTAGATATTGGTACCCAATAGGAGGGGTTCTGACTGTTTCAGAGCCTGGTGTGACAAACAGTTGGTTGATTTTGACAATCTGGTCACTGGACAGCTTGATCCCTCTGTTAATCAGATTCTGCATGGATAGAGGGGTCAATTTCTTGGCTGTTTTGAAGCGCAGCATCTGGTTTATGCTCTCTGGGGTGATCTGGAACAGGACTAGGCCTGTGGGGCTAATGACTGCTCTTTGGCTGGGGTCATAGCATTCCTGGCAGCTATAAATGAGCTCTGGCATAGGATTGACTTGGGGAAGGTTGTATATGGGCAAATTTGACTCCCAAATCCCCAAGATATCTTCCCCACTGAGGTGCTGGGCTCTTAATTCATTCAACATTTGAATATTGTACTTGGTTCCCATGGGGAACCAATCCAGCATTTGGTAGTCCATGTCTCCCAGGGCTTTCCATGCTAATTCCTGGTGAGGAGCATTGATGGGCTTAATATTCAGTGCAATAGGGGTCTCCATAGCTCTTCAAGTTGCAAGAATTGCAGGTGGACAGGTGGAATGGTAAAAACACAGTCTGGAGGCAGTTCTCTGTGGAAACAGTTGATGTTTTGAGTATCCAAGGGGAATTCTCTCAATAGCAATTGAAATACTACTGGAGTCTAGTGACAGAACTTCTCTGTGGTCTAACTGAACTCTCCAATCGGGTGAATTATATCTATTAGGAACTCTGCCGGGAAAACGCAGAATTACAGTGGTTTTATGTGAATTGCAGGTTTCTAAAGCTCTGCAGGTACTTCTTGGCCCTCACAATGACAATGGTGGATGAACAAATGGAAATGAACGGTGTAAATACCGTTTTTATGGTTCTACTATCCCTCTGAGCAATTTCAAGCTTAATGAAGGTCGTATGGAGGGCGAAACGGTCTAAATACCTGTAATTCGATGAGCAGAGGTTGAAGCAAAGGTGCACAGTTGCTGCTTGAGGAGGTCGCCCGGGCTAATAGACTGGTTGGCGAAAATTAGAGTGCAAACGGTCATGCAGAGCGTCCAACAGTAATAACAGTGAAAGTGGTAAAAAACACGGGAAAATTGGTAAATATGGGTTATTTTACCAATTTGGCGCTTTTTTCTGCTGACGTCATCGGGCGACATGGCAGTGGGTGACTGGTCAAAGGGGCGGTGAGGTGGCAACCCAGTCAGCAGTGAGGTGGACCAATAACAAAGGCAGGTACGAGCAGATAAGGACGTGGCGGCGAGTCAGCGACGGGTAGGTGGCAGTCAAACCGCAGCGGTCACGGTTAAGGCCTTAACCGCCGCGGTTTCTCGGGGCGGTTTAGGTACGGCGCAGAAGCTGTCAGACTCGGCTCCGAGATGGTTGATCGATTGACGCGTGGAGGAGGCGTGACAAGGCGCAACGTCACTTTCTCGGAGGTTAAAGTGCCGCCATCGGATGCGCTCCGATATTAATGTGGACCGTCGGATCTGATGGGCTTGATCCGACGGCTGGCGGAGGAGAAAGATGCGCGCTTCATACTGCGGGCGGAAAAGATTAAAGTTTGTGGGTTTTTATGGGTTTTTCAAATGTTTTTGCTTAACCAATAATGTGGTAGGATTGGGGAACGTGCCAGAGGCGGGTATTAACCTTTGCAAAGGTTTTTATAGGCAAAAGGGGTTTGGGGAGGGGGTTTTATCAATGCAGAGGTGATTTGAGGGTAAATTAACTTGCAGCAAAGGGGGAATAGGGTGGAATAGGTTCACCAAAGTGGCCAGATGCCATTTTGGTCCCTTTTGAAAAATACACGGCTATTATGCCTAGGGGAGGGAATATACATAAGATTTGGGGTTTTATACACCTTAGTGTTAGTATTATTAGGGGTGGGGGTAAGATAGGGGAGGTTATATAGTAGAATTAGGAGTTAATATGAATGAAGGAGGGGAATTAGAAAGGGGGTGTTAGTGATGGACTAGAGAGGGAAAAAAAAGAAGTTAGTGATCCTCTTTGCTGTGAGTTCATGGAATTCACCACTTTGTTTGCTGATAGATTTATTGCCTTGGCAAGAGACCTATTGATACCTGTGTAATGGGATCATATTCTTTCTGCAACCACAACTGCCTACCCAACTATTTTGCCTAGCATTTTTTGTTTCTTCTTGGAGGGGCACTTGGACTTGCAACCCTCAATTGCCTTTTCTTTTCTTTGGCTTTTTCCTTTTCTCTCTATCTACTTCTACCCTTATGTCTTCCCAGGTCCCAGATTAAACTTTTGGGAACCTTTGCTTCTCTACCTGAACTACTTGTCTGCCAAGATTAAGCTGTTTGGACAGACCTCTTTCTCTATCTTACAACTCAAAATTGAAACATGGCATGATCCAGTTTAGACTGTTGAATCATCCACCAAACTTGAAATAAGGTCCTCAATATTTGGAATATTTCACACACCTCTGATTTCCTGGGAAATATGGGATCTTTGTAGTACCAAAGCAGAGCATATTTGGATTTTCTATAGTCAATCATGAAATATGAAACCTATTACTATAGGTATCCAACAGTGGCTCCACATGGGGATGGTTTTTCTTTTGAAAGACCAAGAACAGCAGGTCAGATTGCCTTATTCCTTGACTGCCCATCTTAATCTTTGAAATTTGCTGCATATAATCTGTCAAAATTGTGTGCCTTTTCTTGGAGAACCTCTGATTCTATCTGCCTGTTGCTGCTAGGTGCAGCATTTGGGAAAACCTCTTTTTACATTCTAAAATAGAAGATAATATGTAAGGCTGCATATATACAATGAACCTCTGAATTTCTATCATAGTGAACAGTCAAAATAGTGCTTCAGCATCCTGCCATTGACAGGACCTTCATCCAGTTCAGTTACAGTCAAAATTTTTAGGAAGTAGGTGTTATTACCTTGTACCGCTTGGACAGAAAATGGTCCTTTCCATAAAGAGTCAAACTTCCCATGTTTTCCTTTCTCTTCTCTTCTTGCATCCCACTTTAAAACTTTGTCCCCTACATTGAAATCTTCTGCTTTAGTTCTTCTGTCAAAGGCCTTTTTTAGTTTCTCTTGTAGTATCTGCACTCTGCTGAAAACTTGTTCTCTGGTCTGCTGTAAACAGATTATCTGGTTAATCCTTCTTTGCATATTATTTGGCTCTGCTTGACTTTCTTGCAGAAGTTTCATAACCGGCACTCCTAGTGATGAAGGAAATCTGGCCTCTAATCCATAGACTAACTCATATGGGCTGGTCCCAATTGATCTTTTAGTGGTTAATCTGTCTGCCCATAAAGCATTTACTAGTTTCTTATGCCAGTTCTTTTTGTTCTCTTCCAGCACTTTCTTTATGATGTTTATCAGGCTTTTGTTTGATGATTCAGCAAGACCATTTCCTTGAGGATAGTAAGCTGTAGAATGGCCCTGGGTAATGTGAAATTTATGGCAGAAGTTCACCATTTTCTTGGATCTGAAGGCAGCAGCATTGTCTGTTATTATCTTGTCTGGGCAGCCAAATCTAGCCAGTATATTGTTTTCCAAAAATTGAATGATTACTGAATCATTTGCTTGTCTGCATGGGACAGCTTCAATCCACTTGGTGAAGTAGTCTGTTGCTGTCAAGATCCATCTGTGTTGTCCTGAAGATGAGGGATGAATTTCTCCAATGAAATCCAAGCCCCATTGTTGAAAAGGTCTCTCTGTTGCAATGGGCCTCAAAGGAAGTGGCAGCAACTGTCTTTTGCCTTCAAACAGTTGGCACTTGTGGCATGATGTTGTGAATTTCTTCACATCAGAGAACATAGTGGGCCAGTAATAACCAGCCCTTAATATCTTGTCTACAGTGGACTTCCAGTACAAATGTCCACCACAGTCTCCAGCATGGAATTCTTGCATGATATTGTCAGTTTCACTCTCAAGAAGACAGTGCAGCAAAATACCTTCATGGTTTTTCCAGAGTAGATTCTCATCTATCACACAAAATTTAGATGTTTTCATTTTTAGGAACCTAGACTTAGTTCTGGACAGTCCTGGGGGAGCACACAGGTTTTGTAATACATAACAGACATCAGAATACCAAGGAGATTGTTCAAAGGCTACATTGATCTTTGGAGTCGCCAGCTCTGTTTCACTGTCCAGTTGGTTGATATCTAAGGCTTGGAAATTTGCTTCTGTCATTAACTTGGCCAAACCTTGCCCTTTTATCAGCTTTGTAGGCTTTATTTCAATGTCAAATTCAAGTATGTTTGCAATCCATTTTCCTCTTCTACCCTCTAAGTTTTCTTGTGTGAGAATGTCTTTGACAATAGGACTTGGTACATAAGCCACAACATGGGAGTAAAGGATGTAAATCCTAAAGTCTTTGATAGCTTTGATTAAGGCATAGGCTTGTTTTTCCATTATTTGGTACTTTAGAGGAGCATCTCTAAGAGCTCTGCTGAAAAAAGCAATGGGCTTTTCATTCCCTTGGTCATCTTTCTGTAATAATACAGCAGCAATAGTATGCTGGGAGGCAAAAGGAAAAATAATAAAGTCTTGTCAAACTGAGGATTAGTTAACACTGGGGTTTGAGTCAAGGCCAATTTTATACTTTCAAAGGCTTGCTTTGCTTCAACGGTCCACTTAACCTTTGAATCCTTCTTTAGCATGTTGTTTAGTAATCTGATTAACTCAGCTAAATTTGGGATAAACCTTCTTAAAAAGTTGATTTTTCCTAAGAATCCTTGCAGCTCCTTGACATTCCTTGGGTGAGGCATTTGTAGGATAGCTTGTATCCTATCTGGATCAATTCTTATGCCATCTTTCGAAATGATGTGTCCTAAAAGTTTCCCTTCTTCCAAACCAAATAATGACTTCTTGGGGTTTAAGGAAATGCCATATTTTCTGCATGTTATGAAGATTTGTCTTAAATGTTTCAAGTGTTCTTGGTCAGATTTTGAAAAGGGTGTAAGATCATCTAAGTAAATGACCAAGAAATCATGAATTTCCTTTGCAAAAGCAATGTCCATTGCTCTTTGAAACGTTGCCCCTGCATTTTTCAATCCAAAGGGCATCTTCACATACTTGAAAGTTCCCCATGGGGTAGTAAATGCAGTTTTGTCTTGATCATCAGGGTGCACTAAAATTTGATTGAAGCCTGAGAATCCATCAAGCAGTGATATCCTTGAAGCCCCTACTACCCTCTGAAGGATGTGATCCATTTTGGGTAAGGGGTAGTTATCTTTGAGTGATACTTGATTCAGATTCCTTAAGTCTACACAAAGCTTGATCTCACCAGTTTTCTTTCTTGTAGGGACCAAATTTGAAATCCATTCAGAGAACCTGATTGGTGCTATAATACCAGCTTTGAACATTTTATGCAACTCTTTTTCAATGGAAGGGAGGAGCACAGGATTGATCCTTCTCAATTTCTGTTTGAATGGTTTTTGATTAGGCTTGAGGGGGATGGTATGCTGGATGACAGACGTGTCATAGGACTTTAGATCTTCATAACCCCAAGCAAAGACATCTTGGAACTCTTTAAAGAGATCAATATATTTGGGCTTTTGATCAGGGGGTAAAGAGGCAGATAGCTTTACTATCTTAGGTTTGTCAATATTACCAATATTGCATTCTTCGACTCTTGCATCTAATGGCTGCATCTTTGGCTTCCTAGGGATGTCATTTGAGTCAAAAATATCCTCTAATGGGGTAAGGCCTACTGGGAGGAAATTGTCTTTGAGTTGTATGATTTCAATTTCAACGTTACTCATCTCTTCACAGTCAATTTGGTTAATTTGATGAATGTTTTCATTGTTAAAAATGGTTGGACTGAGTAGTTGTTTTGCTGTCCTAGGTGACATTGGGTGAGCAGCTTGTTGAAACTGTATTTGTGATTGACATGCTGTCTCAAGCATTTGTGATTGACTTGCTGTCTCAAGATCAATATTTAATCCTGTGAACTCTTGTTGCAAAGTTAAAAAATTGTTTATTTGCATGTCATCCTCAAATACTTGCCATTCTCTGATGTTGTTTGGAATAGAGGGTCTGTATCTGACCTCGGTCATGAAACAATTGTTGGGTTCTAATGGAAATTTGAAGGTGCTGGCAAATGTTGCCAAGCTATGTGCATGGAGATTGTGGCCCCTAGAAATTTTTGTGATAACAAACTCAG
The DNA here is from genome assembly GCA_031772625.1 of Pinus tabuliformis. Lineage (NCBI taxonomy): Eukaryota > Viridiplantae > Streptophyta > Pinopsida > Pinales > Pinaceae > Pinus > Pinus tabuliformis. The sequence goes on from CM062809.1 coordinate 81,603,773, forward strand.
GAAAGGTCTCTAATATTTCAATTACAGCAGATCTGTAGGACCTCAGCCTTTTGTCATTGGTGACAAAATTCCCTTTTACTTGTTGAATTACTAGATCAGAGTCCCCCATGATTGAGAGGCTATGTGCTTGTAATGATTTTGCAATCTTGAGGCCTAGTAGCAGAGCTTCATATTCTGCCATGTTGTTAGTGCATTTAAAGTTCAATCTATAAGCTCGGCCTTCTGCATAGCCTTTCTCTTTGTTATGTATCCATACTCCAGCTCCTGCTCCTAACTTGTTAACTGAGCCATCAAATTCTAGGACCCACCAGATGCCTTGCTGGTCAGGAGATTTCAAATTCTGTTCATGGGATGGTAGTGTGAGCATGAGTTGGGGTTTGTTCTCCCATTTGTTTTCTAGGATAACTTCATCATTTGCTTGACCATCTTTGACCACTAGAGGAGAGCTAAAGTGTCTTGTTGAACTGATTGATGTTTGACAGGTGCTACTTGTTTGATCAAGGTTTTGTTCTTGTATAAGTGTCTCCGTCTTAATATCACTGCTTGAGAGGCCTGCACTGTCATTAAAGAGGATAAAGGAGTCTATGTCCGAATGAATAGCGTATATTGGGAAATTTTGGGGTTTCTCTTCACTGCTGACCATATATTTCATGAGTGTTTCCCTATAAAGTCTCTTTGGTTGTCCAAAGACAGAGATGGTTGCATATGACATGTCTAATTGCAGGGAGCCTTGGAGTTTCGCTCCCCATGATCTTGATAAGAGCATCCCATATTTGGGTGGGATATCAGCAACAACAACATCCATTAAAATGGTTTTGTTGGGAAATTGAACCAAGGACACACATAAATCCTTAATTAGGCCCAAGCATTTGACTTGACTAGAATCAAAAGAAAACAGGTCTTTGTATGGTCTTGTGATGTCTAAGTTTAATCTTTCCATGACTGCTTTTGGCATCAGGTTATGAGAGGCACCTGAGTCAAACATTGCATTGTGCAGTGTTTTGTCATGTATATGCAAGCTGACATAAAACGGTAAAACCCCTGTAACTACTGCTTTTCCATCTACCTCTGGGCCAAACAGTAATTCTGGAGTGTCATCTAACACATTTACATCATCTTTGCTATTGGTGAGCTGAAGGGATTTTTTGATCTGTTGTTTGTATATGTCATGCTTGGCTAGCTCTGAAAGGGGGATTGCTACCTTTAACTTGCCAATCTCTGTTCCTAGGTCAAAGGGTTTATCAATTTGGATTTTGGAGTCACGGGTAGCAGTTCTTTCTCTGTTCATTAGATCTTCTTGGTGGATTTCATCCTGATTTTGGAACCTGCCCCTTATATTGATGTCTTGAGGGTTAATGTTTGGGTTAGGGTGAGAGGACGAGGCTGCCATGGGCTGTTGTGGTGGGGACAGTAGTTCAGTGACCTCCTCAACCACTACTTCCTTTGTAGGCAAGTTTGTTTTGTCATTAGGTTCAGTGACTAAGGTTTCTTTAGATTGTTGTTTCTCCTTTATCTTTTCGGGCTGATTCACGTTCACAGTCCTACTCCTTAGTTTGTATTGCTTATGGACTTCATAGACAGCAGTATCATATCCTTGTTTAAAGTCAAAGGATTCTCCTGATTGAGTTTGGAATGTTTTGCTTTCATCCTCCTCATGGTCCTCCTGAGTTAAGAATACATGACTTTTGCCATCCAGACCTATTAGGTTGATTTCAAGATCCTCATTGAGCTGATTTGCTGAGGAAGTTTCTGCATAGTTTTCTTGAAAAGGGGGTCTGATATCTTGGTCAGCACCTGTCTTTCCTATATTGGGGTTCTGGACTCTCCTAAAATTTGGGTTTCTAGGAGGGTTGTTTTGTGGTGCCTCCCATGATGATTTCCTTTCTACTGATTCCACTCTCTCTCCCAATCTCTTCATGCTATTTAGAATTGCATCTAACTTTTGATCAAAACCCGAGGGTTCTTCTTTGAAACCAGTCTTCTTTTCCAGCTTTGCCCTGTTTCTTTTGGCAATTAGGTTGGCCTCTACAGTGACTGCAACCCTTTGGGCTTCTGCAAGGGTTGGAGGGTCTCTTTCTCTCAACTGATAGGCCATATCAGAATCAAAACCATCAGGGAAGTTATAAAGGGCCAAATCAGGAGGGGGCCTTAAGTTCTGGGGGATAGCATTGTATATGTTGTTAAACCTAGCACAATACTCCAAAACCGTTTCTTGGGGACCTCTTTTAATAGTGTTATATTCACCAAGTATATGGTGCGGATCTCTCTTTTTCTCCCATCTGTTGGTAAATTCCTGGTATAGAACTTCAGGGGTTGCAATGGAATTTGCATTTAAGGATCTAAACCAAGTTCTGACATCCCCAGTTAAGCTTTGAACAAAGATTCTCATCCTGACACTGTCATCATCTATTTCATAGGTCTCAAAGTGGTCTTGCATCTTTTTAGCATGCTGGATGGCTGTCAAAGGGCCATGGGAGTCAAAAAATGAGAGTCTAGTTTGGTAGTCTTGGGGTAGAGCTGGAGCATTGGCTGGTATCTGCAGAGGTGCATATCTGTTAGCCATATTTATGGGGTTTATAGGGTTAATAGGAACAAATGGGACAACAGGGATTACAGGTGTAACCAGGTTAAGAGGATGGGTAATAAGTGGGGAACTGGTTGAGGGAGTATGTGCAGATGGTGAAGATGGAAGGAGAGGACTTTGAGGGGTTGATGGTGAACTGGGGGAATTGGGTGTGGAACGGAAAAGAACTTTGCAAGGAGTGGGAATGAGGATAGGTTGGTCCGAACTTATATTTGAATCAGCAGGCTTGTCCTGCTTTTGCTGTCTCCTTATGTTCTTTGGTATGATATTTGGGTTATCGACAATGATGGGTTGATTAGGGTCAGGGTTTGCCCTAGTGTGCCTTGGGTTTCTTTTGGGAGCCAGCTTCTAAGTATTCTTTTAGAACTTTATACAGAAGTTTTATATGTACAAGGACTGAACAAGCATTCTGGAATGACTATATAGGTCTCAAAGCTAAGATGAAGTTTCCCTAGCTAGCTCTTCCCTAAAGCTGTCCCTGTATTAGAGAAACAGTCCTAAGGCCTCTTGGCTAGTTTCAGGCTTGATGGTAGCTTTGGAAGATAGTTAGTAATTGCAAAATGTTAAATCCCCAGTGGAGTCGCCATTTATGTTAACACCCAGGTTGTTCCCTATGACTCCCAAGGGAATACGGCCGGGGTAACCACTAACCAATCTTTTAATCACTGTTTCTAGCCAAACTGTGATCAGAGAGGGCTCTCTCTTTATGATTTTTTATCCACAATGATAGTGTTTTAGGCTAGGTATTGAGCATAGGTTTTGTTCATGTTTTGGTTGATGAAACTCCTTTTAGATTCCAGTGATGTAGTTTTCAGAGAGGTTGAGTACCATTGGGCAATGGAGTCTGTGGCTATATGTGTTTGAAACTTTGAGATGAAAGATGGAACTTACAAGGCCATTTGAGTGCTTAATAGAACAGATTTTTGATTAAATGACTGGAAACAGGTAACACAAACAGTGAAAGCATTTAAGAATTTTCACTTATTGTTTATATATTCCCAACAGACAGGTTTAAGAGGAAAAGACAGAGGTCTCAGGGGCAAAAATTGAATCCCTGAGAATGCCTATCACAGTAAAAGACACAGTTTTGAAATGCAGCAATTAAGAATTACAATTCTGTCACTGTATCTGAGGAAAACATGTATAATAGCTCAGTTTGAGTCCAGGGTAATCATGGGTTAAGTCCTGGAACTATCCTTTCACCTTGCTATCAAGTGTAAAACATTTAAACAACAAAAGAGAACAAAAGACTCGAAAACATATAACAAAGAGATTTGAGAATACTTATTGTTTTATGCAACACCCTGGAATCCTGTAACATTCATCTTTCACCACAATACATCAAAGTACACCAAGCCTTGGAAATTCCATTCTTCCTTTGTATTACTTCTCTGAAAATATTACAGTAAGAGAGAGTTCTCAAAAGAAAATTACAACAACCCTTTTCAACTGCTGTGAAGGGTGAATATATACTTGCGGTGATTTACAAAATATCTGAGTTCTGAGTTATCTCAGATTTTACATTCTTACCAACCACTTAAGATATTATGACCAAAATTAATACAGCATTGATTACAGAGTACAGGCATTTTAATGCTCTGTCAGAAGATATTTTAGCCTTTGGAAACAGCTAAGTCGGTCGAGATATTCTGAATAAATGCTGGAAGACCTGTCTTTAAGGCTTGTACGCTGTATCCTGGACTTGTCACCTGTGATTGTGACTGCTGCTTGTGGTGAGTCAATGGTCCTGCTGAGTTGGCTCAGCCTCTGCCTCTTCCTTGTAGATATCTTTCTTCAAAATTGTGCCTGCGCATGTATGCTCATTTGCCTGGAGAATTAGCGCTACTGATTCTGGCCTGACAAAATTGTCTGTGTCAAATTTCTCCAGACATCCTGTGTGGGCAGTTGGTGTGCTAAGATTGCCCCTAGAGTTTCATCTGCTTCTGTGAATTTGAAGAAGTTAGGTGGTGTATCAAACAGATGCTCAACTTCATTCATGAGGAAAAATAGGTTCTCCACCCTGTCATACATAGTCTGCCCGGTGGCTGGCCCTGCGTCTGCTGAAGTGCTGGGCGGTTTTGCAATCTCTGCTCCTGCATGGGCATCAATTCTCTTATTGTAATTGTCTAGGGTGAGCAGTCTTCCTACACTGCTTAAAATGCTGGGGAGGCCTCTGTTCTGTAGTGCCACGAATTTTTCCAGGAATCTGTTGATTTCAGTCTGCATATCCTGTGTCCTCCTCTCCAGTGTTCCAACCAAGTTCCTCAATGTTATGACTCTTTTGGCTACAGCAATTGTTTCTGTCCTGTTGGTGATTCCCATGACAGCTAATTGAGAGCTAGTCTTATAGTTCAGAATATTGATCATCCTAGTAGCAGCTTCTGGCATGTGTCCAAGGCTTGCCCTGGCTCTCTGTATTTCTCTGTTTGCTTTAGTGATGAGCACCATTTGCTCATCCATGGTCTCAATATATTGCCACTGGTTGGCAATGGACCGCCCAATGTTGCTCCATAGCACTGCTTTCATTTGAGCTGTCACTTTTTCTAGTGCAAGCTCTTTCTCTAGTTCAGCAATTCTCCTCTTAAGAGCTCTTACCTCTCTCTCCTTGGCTGCCTCATTCTGTTTGCTCTTGTCAAACTTTTCATTTACCTTAGCCAAGGTTTTCTTAAGTTCATCCAGCTCTTTCATTTGAGATTCCATGGCTTGGATCTCAGCTTGCAGCTTTTGCATGTCTAAACTAGTAGCCTGTTCCGATGTTGTAGTTGTTGTTGCTGTGGATGGCGCTGTAGTTGGTGCTGTAGCTTCTGTTTGCTGAGGAGGAGGAGTAGTCTTTGGAGGGACTTCCTCAAGATTTATTATCACAGGAGGAGGCTGGGAGGGTTGGCCCTCTTCTCTTTGCTTCAGTGCTTCTTGTAGTGCTGCCTTTGCAGCTTCAGTTTGTCCTAGCTGGTCTTGAATCCTAACCAGCTCTTTGTATAGGGATACCAGCAGGTCTGTAGTATCCTTTTCTTGCCTTTGCTGGGCAACTTCATCTGTTTGTGGATGGATGGTGGCCGGGAGTTTGATTTTCTTTCTTAGGGCCGCCATGTCTGCATCCCTTATCTTCAGGAGTTCTTGGATGCCTTTGACATCTTTAGGATCATGCCCTATATCTATAATTACCTCTTCCAAGGACTTGATCCTATTGTCCTTGGCTTGTGATGATGCTCTTTCTAATTCCAGCTGAGAAGCTGTGTTATCCAGGCTGCTCTTTAGTTTGTAGTTCTCCAATGTCTCATCTGCCAGGGAGGCATACACCATTTCACCAGTTTGTTTATGTAATTCAATCTTGTCCATAGGGTGTATGTCTTTGGCAAGAACCTCCATGTTGGTTCTTAGATAGTCCGAGGTGGACTGAGGATGCAAAGTTGTGGGCATGAAGTGGCTCATTATCATTTTGCCTTCGCTCACATCGAAAGCAGACATGAGTCTCTGCTGGTTGCTAGGAGCTAGGTTTAACAAGTGATTATACAGCTGCACTTTTATGGGATCACTCCTCCTTTTGATGTCAATGAATTGCTGCTTTATACTTGACTGCCCTTCTCTATGTTGACCGGAGGAGCTGACCTCTCCTCCCATAGTCATGTCATGTCCACGCTGAGATGAGCTGGCCGAAAGTTCTCCACTGGGTGGGCCCATGCCCATGGCTTGCCTTACTGCTATGTCCTCCTCTTGGGAGTCATTCAGTCTTTGTCTCTTCTCTCTCTGATGAAGGATGAGGTCTGGGGGGTCTCTCTCTCCCTTTTCCTGGTCAAGTCCTCCTTCTGTTGTGTTTGGAGGACTGAGGTGTCTACATTGGTGTCTGTCCTGGGAGGCACCTCTGTTTGGGGCTGCTGCTCAGTGTAACTAGGTAGATCTGTCCCCTTTTCCTGCTGCAAGGGCTGCTGTTCACTGGACTGTGCTTCTTCTTGTTGCTGCCCCAGTTCTTGCTGTTCCATTTCTTCTTGCTGCTGTAGCAAGGTGTCAACTTGTTCTTCTGTCAATATAGGTGGCTGTTCCACCTGTTTTCCTTTGTCTTTGCTTGCTGCCTGGGGTGTCTTCTCAGTAGTTTGCTGCTGTGCTGCTGAAGATTTAGCAGCTGTTCCAATTTGCTTTCTGTAGGAGAGGGGCACCTGTCCACAAGTTTCCAAGTCAGCTTCTTTTTGCACATTCCTAGCTTCTTTCTCAAGTAATTCTTCCTTAGTGACTTGTTCTACTAGTGTACCCTCTTCCCAATCTAGTGCATTGGCATACTTTTCAATTTCAGGTTGTCTTTTATGTGCATAGTTGCCCAATTTGTATCTAATTCTCCTGAGGGAGATAGAATGATTGGGGTCATAGGGAATCCATTCAAAACTGGTCTGCAATCTGAGGCCTTCCAGGATGCTGTCTGCCTCTTTCCACCCTTCTTCTTTCCTGTTATATAGGAAGGAACCTAGCTGGTTTCTTACCTTCAATTGTGACTTCTTGTTTCTACTCTGAAAGTGAAGGTAATCTGAGTTCCCAAACTGCCTGAAATATTCTAAGGCAAAAAGCCTCATGGGGACATACCTCGGCAACCTAAATGGGTTCAATTCACAGCCATATATCCTAATGACTGTGTGGTTCTGGTAGAAGTACCAGTTGCCAATATTGTAAGATTTGTTCAAATGTAGAATCCTCTTCATATCATCGGTTAATCTAGGAGGAGGAGTACCTTGCAGCGCTGTTAGGGCTGGATGAACAAATAAATCAATAAACTCACAGTATGTATAGGGTGATACTGAGGTAGAATGAAAAACAGAGGTCCAGAAAACAACTGATCTTGGGCTTCCTTGGGCATTGAGTGGCCTCAAAGGAACAGAGAAGGTAGCTGGCTGGTTGAAAAGGAATAAATGATATATATAGGAGGTGTACCTGAACAGTCTCTCCCTTTTCAAATTCATGAACTGCTCATGGATTTTCTCTGCTATGTAAGTTGCATAATCATACTGCACAGCTGGGGCTTACCAGGGGCAAATATAGACAGCATTGCCATTATGCTGTCATCTACATCTTCCAACCCCTTGAATCCTAGGACATAGCCAATTAGATCCACCAACATTCTGCCCAACTCATTTAGATATTGGTACCCAATAGGAGGGGTTCTGACTGTTTCAGAGCCTGGTGTGACAAACAGTTGGTTGATTTTGACAATCTGGTCACTGGACAGCTTGATCCCTCTGTTAATCAGATTCTGCATGGATAGAGGGGTCAATTTCTTGGCTGTTTTGAAGCGCAGCATCTGGTTTATGCTCTCTGGGGTGATCTGGAACAGGACTAGGCCTGTGGGGCTAATGACTGCTCTTTGGCTGGGGTCATAGCATTCCTGGCAGCTATAAATGAGCTCTGGCATAGGATTGACATGGGGAAGGTTGTATATGGGCAAATTTGACTCCCAAATCCCCAAGATATCTGCCCCACTGAGGTGCTGGGCTCTTAATTCATTCAACATTTGAATATTGTACTTGGTTCCCATGGGGAACCAATCCAGCATTTGGTAGTCCATGTCTCCCAGGGCTTTCCATGCTAATTCCTGGTGAGGAGCATTGATGGGCTTAATATTCAGTGCAATAGGGGTCTCCATAGCTCTTCAAGTTGCAAGAATTGCAGGTGGACAGGTGGAATGGTAAAAACACAGTCTGGAGGCAGTTCTCTGTGGAAACAGTTGATGTTTTGAGTATCCAAGGGGAATTCTCTCAATAGCAATTGAAATACTACTGGAGTCTAGTGACAGAACTTCTCTGTGGTCTAACTGAACTCTCCAATCGGGTGAATTATATCTATTAGGAACTCTGCCGGGAAAACGCAGAATTACAGTGGTTTTATGTGAATTGCAGGTTTCTAAAGCTCTGCAGGTACTTCTTGGCCCTCACAATGACAATGGTGGATGAACAAATGGAAATGAATGGTGTAAATACCGTTTTTATGGTTCTACTATCCCTCTGAGCAATTTCAAGCTTAATGAAGGTCGTATGGAGGGCGAAACGGTCTAAATACCTGTAATTCGATGAGCAGAGGTTGAAGCAAAGGTGCACAGTTGCTGCTTGAGGAGGTCGCCCGGGCTAATAGACTGGTTGGCGAAAATTAGAGTGCAAACGGTCATGCAGAGCGTCCAACAGTAATAACAGTGAAAGTGGTAAAAAACACGGGAAAATTGGTAAATATGGGTTATTTTACCAATTTGGCGCTTTTTTCTGCTGACGTCATCGGGCGACGTGGCAGTGGGTGACTGGTCAAAGGGGCAGTGAGGTGGCAACCCAGTCAGCAGTGAGGTGGACCAATAACAAAGGCAGGTACGAGCAGATAAGGACGTGGCGGCGAGTCAGCGACGGGTAGGTGGCAGTCAAACCGCAGCGGTCACGGTTAAGGCCTTAACCGTCGCGGTTTCTCGGGGCGGTTTAGGTACGGCGCAGAAGCTGTCAGACTCGGCTCCGAGATGGTTGATCGATTGACGCGTGGAGGAGGCGTGACAAGGCGCAACGTCACTTTCTCGGAGGTTAAAGTGCCGCCATCAGATGCGCTTCGATATTAATGTGGACCGTCGGATCTGATGGGCTTGATCCGACGGCTGGCGGAGGAGAAAGATGCGCGCTTCATACTGCGGGCGGAAAAGATTAAAGTTTGTGGGTTTTTATGGGTTTTTCAAATGTTTTCGCTTAACCAATAATGTGGTAGGATTGGGGAACGTGCCAGAGGCGGGTATTAACCTTTGCAAAGGTTTTTATAGGCAAAAGGGGTTTGGGGAGGGGGTTTTATCAATGCAGAGGTGATTTGAGGGTAAATTAACTTGCAGCAAAGGGGGAATAGGGTGGAATAGGTTCACCAAAGTGGCCAGATGCCATTTTGGTCCCTTTTGAAAAATACACGGCTATTATGCCTAGGGGAGGGAATATACATAAGATTTGGGGTTTTATACACCTTAGTGTTAGTATTATTAGGGGTGGGGGTAAGATAGGGGAGGTTATATAGTAGAATTAGGAGTTAATATGAATGAAGGAGGGGAATTAGAAAGGGGGTGTTAGTGATGGACTAGAGAGGGAAAAAAAAGAAGTTAGTGATCCTCTTTGCTGTGAGTTCATGGAATTCACCACTTTGTTTGCTGATAGATTTATTGCCTTGGCAAGAGACCTATTGATACCTGTGTAATGGGGATCATATTCTTTCTGCAACCACAACTGCCTACCCAACTATTTTGCCTAGCATTTTTTGTTTCTTCTTGGAGGGGCACTTGGACTTGCAACCCTCAATTGCCTTTTCTTTTCTTTGGCTTTTTCCTTTTCTCTCTATCTACTTCTACCCTTATGTCTTCCCAGGTCCCAGATTAAACTTTTGGGAACCTTTGCTTCTCTACCTGAACTACTTGTCTGCCAAGATTAAGCTGTTTGGACAGACCTCTTTCTCTATCTTACAACTCAAAATTGAAACATGGCATGATCCAGTTTAGACTGTTGAATCATCCACCAAACTTGAAATAAGGTCCTCAATATTTGGAATATTTCACACACCTCTGATTTCCTGGGAAATATGGGATCTTTGTAGTACCAAAGCAGAGCATATTTGGATTTTCTATAGTCAATCATGAAATATGAAACCTATTACTATAGGTATCCAACAGGGGGGTTGTGATTTCACCACAACAATGGAAACATATAGGGAAGAACCAATTATTTCTAGTTAAAAGATGATATACTTCGATTTACCCAAAGGTTAAAAGTGAGGAATTTTATCAAGCCATCAAAGAGTAAAACATTTTGCATGGGTCCCACATTAGTGAATCAAGCAATATAAGTTCAAAAAGATAAGTACTCGAAGTAGATTGAGTCTAAAATCATGAATCCAAATTTTGGGGAATATTTAATATTACCTTGTATGAGTGATAGAAGAAGGTATATATAGGGAGCTTAAGGTAATGCATATATCCATCGATACAAATTGTTTTGACATTTCTTCGCTACCAGAGAGCCTGGTAAATACCTCGGTGAAGTTGTGTTTTGTGCCATATAAGCATTTCCCCGCTTCTAGTAGGCTTCCACAACCTCGACAGGTTTACTTGTATTTCCCATGCTTCCCCTTTTGACAACCCTTTTTATAAGCACATTTTCGAGCTATGTTTATGATGTAGCTGAGTTAAATGGGTGGGATGGTAATAGAGACTTAAGAAAATAGATATAATACTTCCATATTGTTGACTCCATATCCTTCGTTGCGACTATACATTCATAGGCTTTTATAAAGTGGAGGAATGGGGGGGATTCATTGAGTTAAACTCAAGGTCGGTTCTTTCCTTGAAAAGATGAACTAAATCACTTAGAAAAGATGCATGTTCCTCCATGCAAAAGATTTAAGGGAAGAGGGCTTTATGATTCCATAAAAATATCCCTTTAAGGTAAAGGAAATTCATTGAAATTGACAGAGTACAAATTTCCCATGTATTCCAACCACTATTGGGTGAGAAAAAATTCTTCCAAATAAATCTTGGTGGTATCACATAAAATAAACCATAACCAATAATAAGAAGGAAAAAGAAATCCAAACTAAAGCGAAAGAAATCAGCAAACTCCAAAAATTTCAAATAGGAAAGGAAAAATGAAAGAAAAATCCAAATTAAAAAGACAACCCAACAAGACTAACTATAAAAATGTCTCAACAAAAAATAAAATAAGACAAGCATGTGTGTGTTTGTCTTATGTTGAGATTTTAATAAATTTTATCTTGTATACTTATAAGAAATTAGACTCTCAAACTATAAAATGACTAGCAGTAATAAGTTAAAATAAAGCCAAATGAGAAGTTTTTATATTTTGCACGTTTACTGGTTTCAAAACAAAGCTTGAGTGAGAACATATTAACCATTAAATACTAGTTTTGAAAGTAACTAAAGTTTCAGGGACTCCCCAATTTAGTTGATTTTATGAAGATTATAACTGCTCTTCCAAAAATTGAAAGAAAACAATAAGGAGAATGAGTTCCAAAATCTGAGTTGGTAAAAAACAAATCGTGAAGATCTCCAAAGTAGAGATTTATATCATAAAAAACTAAAACAAAGTTGAAACAAAGAAGCAAGGAAATAGAAAAATATGAAAATAGGCATATGAAGCTTACCATTTGAAGAATTTCGTTAAAATTTTACCTAAGAGATATCGAGTTTCTCCAACAAAAGATAACCTCTTCTTGTAATTGGAATTAAAATCATGAAGAAGTTGTACTCTTTGAAATATCATTGACCCAAAATCAGAACTTATTAAATCTAAATTAAAACAAGCAGTGAATCTAGGAAAAATAATGATTCATGTTCAAGAATTGGAAGTGAACAAAATAAATCAGGAATAAAAAATAAGATGTGATTCACAATTAATTACAACGACAATTTTTCTTTGTCTTTTTAGATTTCGTATCAACTCCAAGGTTTTCATAAAATAAAGATCAAGCCCCAACCTATGTAGTACTTATGTGTGTATGGAGAGGACTTAAATACTTTGTAAGATGAATATGGAGCGATATATAAAAAATAAGAAGACCACAAGAGAATTCAAACATAAGTTTCCCATGATGCATTACCTTTGCGTGTTCTGAGTTTCCTTACCAACTGCTGCATTACCATAGTGGCTGATCAAGAGTGCCTTGAAAAGATAAGAGGATGCATATTATAGTACAAAATAAAAAGAGATGGGCATCCAATAATAGAATAAAGACAAAAATATGAGTAAGCCATAGGTGATGAATTTCTCATTAGTCATGAAGATTGTCGTGAAGAGTAAAAAATAGGCCCAACTATACATGCGAGGAAGTATGTCTAAAGAAGACAAAACGATAAGATCCATGTGCACACAACATGAAGAATAGATATCCCTAAAGTCACAAACTCATCTTGAGAAATGAATGCTTGGGGTTTGAGGAAATTGTAATTAAAAATGCATCCAAGCTCTTGAACTCCTGAGTAACATGAAATTCAATATAAAGATACAAAGATAATCAAAGAGGACTCCAAGTGAACAGAGTGATAGGTCAGATTTTCAAATAATGGGTGACTTGACCAAACGAAAATAATATTACAATAGTATGATATATCACTAATCTGAGAAATTAAAAGGCTCAATATAGAGGGAAATGGAAATCTGAGAAGAGAAATCTCATATTTTATGTAAAATAAACCTCCGAGAAAAGGAGTTTGAGATTCTGATATTTACAATATAAATGCATTGAATAATATTGGGAGAAGGAGATGTGACTAAAGGGGAAATAAGATGAGTGAGTGTGATGCAATGGTTCAAATCAACTTGGAAAATGAATGATTCAAAACAGGTAGAGGTAATATCATGGACAAGAATATTTGCTGCAAGATTTTGTGATTTTCCTTTTCTTGTAGGGTCTTTGATTCAATTTTTGAAATGTAGATAGCTACAAGCCCATGAAAAATCTAAACAAGAAGAAGCCAAGCAATCATTTTCAGTTGCGTCAATGCAAAGCGAAATATGATTCTTTACTACTCTCGAAAATATGCAAAGAAAATAAATATGAACAGAAGCACAAATACAAAATACCAAAACTCTGATGATAAAGAAAATACTTTCCTGAACATGTTAATGGTCTTGAAATGGTTGACTACTTGCTTTATTCTAAAGCTAATTAAATTTTCTTGTAAAAATCAAGTCTCCAAATCAAGCTAATGAAGACCTTAAAAAAAAAGCAAAACATAAATAAGAAATAAACTATGAAAAACATAAAATAATAATAGATGAAGATGAACATGTCTATGCATATTTGGAAGAGTTTGATTCTAAATTTACCTTATAGATCTCGACATTCTCCCATGTATTATCTTCAATTTTGTATATGTTCAAAATCATATCATTATTCAATTTAAATTAAATACTAATTAATGAGAAATTGACTTATATCCACTTCATATCGAGGAACAAGAGTGGTGAATGAGATCACTTAGCAATACTTAATAAATTATTATTTCAAAAGTGCCTAGTTGTATTAGATCAAGATAAACAAGTGCACCATAAGCATGAATATGATCTTCAAATATTAGAAAAGAAATATGCTCTGAACCACTTTTTACCAAAAATCAAGTGAATATTAAGTTAAATTCTTGGGCTTCATTACCTTCTTATTGAAAAATTTGTAATATTGAAATAAATAAATAAAAGGAAAGAGAACTATAACTAAACTAATTCTATTCATAATCCTACTCTAAAGAGCAGAATATATGACTAAGTATAGTCATACTTCCAGCGAAACCATGCAAACATTTTATTTCCTCTGCATAGAAAGAGAGAAATGAGATATGCCCTCTTGTGGAGCTCTTGTAGATAAGTGATACTTAAGATGACTCTATGACTCAGCTAAGCCACAACTAAGGTTTACCCCTGTGTGAGGGGAATTCTAGAATGCATAATTAAATCTAAATGCAGATTTACTCTAAGATGCAAGTAAAAACTAATCCTATCTCAAACTGGGAAAATGATAGCCCTCTCTCAATTCAAGATCAGATGAACTAACTAAATAAGGGAAAAGGGTTGTTTGTATGATGATTGAATGCAGAAAATAAGATTAAATTGCAATATGAAAAGTAGTTTGCATTTTACAATTTATTAAATTGTGTTTATGCAAATTGAATTTACTTAAATAGATAACTATCAAAGAAAATTATAAATACATGTATGAATCCAATAAAACCACTGAATTCATTATATGTTTTTCATTAATTAAAGTAGTTAATTCAATTAATGAAAGAGAAAACAAAATGGGAATGCATTTAAATAATAAATTGTTATTGTTGAATGCATTCATATTTCAATGAATTTGTAATAATTCTAATTATGTTATACTCCTCAAAGATAGATATTATAGAACTTCAATAGCATAAAAAAATTTATACAAAAATAGTGCTCAATATCAGAATGCAACACATTATTTAGAACAAGAGTTAAAATCAATTAGAGAAATCCGGGCAATAGCAGATTAACTTATAATCCAAATAATAGTGCATTGGAATAAAGATTTACTAAATTCATACCAGAACTTCATTACAATTTTTGCATTCCATGAGCAACTTCAGCTCCTTGAAGAAATTACTTATAGTAGTGCAAAACAAGCTTCTCTTTCAGAACTCAAAAATATTTGTCTCTCAATAATTCAACTCACAGTACACTAGAAAAGTGCAAATGCACAACAAGAAAAACCACAAATTTTTCCCTTAACCTCAAATTTGAAGTATTATCCTCACCTACAACTATAATAGCCTATTACAATAGTGCTTTCAGAGCCTTTAATTGCATATAAGAGGAACCCCTTTCACATTCTCAAAACTGTTATTTAATTACAAAAATCAAAATTAAAAATGAAGAACTGTTAAGAGTAGTTATCTAGATCCACATTTAAAGCTGTAAATTCTCCATTTTTCTCTTTGTTGGTCTCTTTCCATTGCTCCAAAATGGCTTAAATCTAAACTTCTCCAACTGATCTTCTGCTACAAACCAATAAAAATAAATTAAATTGCAAATTAGAAATTAGAGAAAAGAAACTCTGATGAAATCGCTAGATTAAAATAAATAAAATCTAAGGAAATTCCATGTTATGATTACTTCAAATGGATCTGATTAGGGTTTGAGTATTGTTGGGGAATGAATTAGTTGCAACAATTTTCTCAAGATAATGAAATTTGGAAAACCCAATTGTTGATGCAAATTCGTCACTTTGTCTTCTGCTGAATTTTTGTGTCATTAAATGATTGAATATGCTAAACTCATGATTCCCAAATTATTCTATTGAGATTTAGCTTTCCAATTAGCTATTGTGAGCTTCATTTGGTCAAGTAAATCTCCAGATATGTCTCTCCAAAGTTGAGTCATGAAATTGACTAGAATTCTGAAAAAAAATACCTGCCTAGGCCAAAATTAAGAAATTAAATTTAAATTAAATTAATAATTCCAATTCACTGTATATTTAAAGTTAATTAATTACAATTACTACATTAATTAAATACAAATTAATTAAATTACAAATAAATTAAAAATTAAATTATTAATTAAATACCATATTAAAAATTATATTATAACAACAAACATTAATAAAATATTACAAAAATAGGTAAGTGGATTTTTGGTTCCAATTGAATGGACCACAGTGGAATATGAATAAGGGATTCAGGGTTTCGGGAGGATTAAAATTTCGGGATATGAGAATTAATATTACGAAATGCAGAAAGTTCTGATGTCCCGAAGTGGGGAAGGAAGTGACGTATTTCAAAGCGACAAGGGATTTCAGAGGGTTAATAAAAAAAGAGAGTTACCAAAAACATATGTTTGGAAATAGGAGTTACGAAGTGTTGAGGTGCCAAAGTGCCGAGGTGAGGAAGGAAAGGAGGAGCGAGAAAAGGAAGGAGAGGAGGGACACGTGGAGTGGATCCCTTTTTCCTAACAAAATTACAATTATTTTAGAAAATAATTTTTAACTTTACAAATACTATGGTCATTTTATGATTTTGGGATTTTTTTCAGAGAGAAAAAGCGTCATTGTATTATATTGAGACAATATAAAAACCTCAAAAGATACAAAAGGGTGGCTCATGGAGCAGCCACGATAAAACATCGAGCACAGATACAGTACCGAAGGTCCATGAAGAAACATATATAGCAACATAAGCCATATCGTGACATATAGAACTGAGAAAACTGTGCAGGATAGCCAGAAGGCATGTCATAAACATCAACAAAGAGTATCCTAAAACCATTCAGAAGAAAAGACAAAAAAGCATCAGAATTTAATAACCAGGGATAATGAAATCTTGGACAAAATAGGAGTTCTCTTCCTCCTTTACTTCCATAGACCATGATCCAAAGTCAAATAGCAGACCATCCTTGGATAGGCAATCAACCTGGAGATTCTGTTCTTGACCAATGAGTTGAATGGAACAATCTCTCGTGAGCCCCCATAATAACAATATCTTGTCCATCCAACATGTCATAAGATGGCTCCTTATGTGGCAAACACCATTTACATGATCGATCACCTGCCTGGAATTGCCAAAAATTGAAATAGCCTGAACATCAAAGAAGACACAGAATGCAAGAACGCCCGCTAAAGCTTTAGCCTCAGCCATCCTGTAAGAACATGTTCCTCCATTCCAAGAAATTATAAATTGAAGCTTCTCGTCCATGCAAATGAGAACTCCGCATCCGCAAATATTTTTTTGTTCAGCACCGGAAAAAAATGCACAAGGGAATCTGTTGAGACACCATTCTTTTTCTTTCTCTTTCATGATTGCATTCTTCTTTTTGGGTTGCTTTTTAGGAACTGAATCATAGATTGCAATAATGTGTTGCAGAATAGAATTAAAGGGTTCCTTTGAGTCTTTGAAGATTTTACAATTCCTCCACTTCCATGCGCACCATAGCACTATAATAATGAGAAAACGCCATGGCCCTCTTTGTCCGCTCCACCATTCGAAAGCTGCATGAGTAGAAACAAAAGCAACGTGAGGAAAACCATAATGGTTATCTAGATCATACCAGATTTGCAGAGAGGATTTGCATTGGAAGAACATGTGGTAATTTGACTCCTCGTCTGATTCGCACATCGAACACCTGCTAGGACCGTGCCAGCTTCTTTTTCTTAAATTATCCCATGTCAAATTCTTGTTGTTGAACACCAACCACGCAAATCAGATCATTTTAAGGGGGCATCCTGACTTCCAGAGGGCCACAGGAAACTTAGAGCTTGAGTGAGAGACCTTTGAATTGACCATATCAGAGTATATATCTTTAACCCAAACTGGCAGTTGAGCATTTGGCACATTCCAGATTAAGTGATTAGCCAAACCAGAACGTTGAAGCCCATGACCACCAAGAGCATCTTTGATGGAATTCCATGACAATACCAGACTCTCCAGCAGACAAAGATCGTTGGCATCCTTCCATAAAGGGGTAGGGCCATGCCAGGCGGATATGAGCTTGTCCCATGTAAAGATACCATTCCTGTGAAAGCAAGATAAGAGACTCTTAGGAATGGAAATGCCTTCTTTACTGCATAAAATGGGATCAATACCAATTAATATTCTGCTGCCAGAATGGATCCTCCACTTCAGATTCTTTGAGAAGTATTTCTCGATATTCCGGAGACTAAGCGAGATAGCAGATCCCTGCTTGGTTCCAATCGATCCAGTTTTGAACCAGTATTCCAGACTTTTACCTTTCATGTATTTCAATTTAACAGTGACACTCCATGGCCCTTCCCCGAATATACCTCTCCAGAGAGATTTACATAGGACCTCTTTGCCGAAAGCCCTTAAATCCATTAATCCCCATCCACCAAAGCACTTGGGTAAAGAAATTATTTCCATTTTGGCAAGATGGAATTTCCCCTGTTCTGACTTACTGCCCCAGATAAAATTAGCTGAAACCTTGTTCATCTTGTGAATGATGCTTGCAGGGAGGTAGAATAAATGAGGCCAATAGATAGCCATCTACGATAAAATAGCTTGAGATAATATAAATCTACCTACCAAGGAAAGACTCCTGTATTCCCATGCCGAAATATTTTTATAATATCTCTCTATTAACCATTGCCAGTCATTCTTGGAGTACCCCTTAGGCTTTAGCTGGAAACCTAGATATTTAAGGCCATCCTTGAGTGATCTTGTCTCTATACCAAACAACTCAGAGATCCATTTCACCAATTCCATGTTGATATCATTGTGGAAAAGGGTGGATTTCGCCTTGTTAATTATAAGCCCAGAGGATCTTTGGAATCTTTCAAGAATGTTGTTTAAACAAATCCACGAAACTTTGCAAAGCATTGCAAATATGAGCACATCATCAACAAAGAGATTGTGCGATATGAAATTATTTCTGCATATCTTGACAGGCCTGCATCTATTTTCGGAGACCGCTTTGTTAATGTGGATGCTGAGAGAGTTCATTGCTAGGATATATAAAAGAGGCGAAAGAGGGCATCCTTGATGAAGCCCTCTTTCAGCTTGAAAAAAATGGGAGGGAATTCCATTGATGATGACCGCGTAGTTCACATTTTCTACGCAAGCCATGATCCATCGGATGGAATTAGGCCTCAAACCAACCTTAGCCAATAAGCATCTAACAAACCCCCAGTCTAAATAATCATAGGCCTTCTGCAAGTCAATTTTCAAGATGGCTGCATCTAAATTTTTTAAAATCATAGAAAACAGACACTCCTGAGTATTTTCCACAACATCCAAAATATTCCGACCTTTTAGAAAAGCATGTTGGTCCTTAGTGAGGAAAGAGGCCAGAGTTGATTTTATTCTTTCAGCAATAATTTTAGTGATGATTTTAAAGGAAATGTTGCATAATGAGATCGGTCTAAAATCATGAAAGGATTCCGCATCCACCTTTTTTGGAATTAGAGCAATCAGAGTGGATGTTGTGATGTGGTGAATGTTGTCGGTCATTCTAGAAGCTTCAACCATCCTTAGTAAATATTGCTTAATGATATCAAAAAAGTGAGTAAAAAATTATATTGTCCAGCCGTCCGGGCCTGGGCATTTGTCCTTTTTAAAGGCCTTCAAGATTCCAAGAAGTTCATTCTCTGTGACTGGCTGAAACAAGGACTCATTTTTTTCATCATCGAACATTTGAGGAACCAAGTCGATACCCCACAGAATATCCTGAAAATCACTGTCATCTCTTCTTCTGTATTGACTCTTAAAATGACTTACGGGTTCCCTTGTGATATCTTGTTGAGATACAAAGAATCCCCCATTTCCATCACTTATCTTCCATATGGTGTTTTTCTCACATCTGGCGTTAGCATATTTATGAAAAAACTTTGTGTTCCTGTCCCCTTCTTTGAGCCATATTGCCCTAATGTTAAGCCTCCAGTAAGATTCTTCCTACTTCAGCAAATTATATTTTTTCCTATCGAGCTCTCTTATGCGACATTTCATGCTGAAAGGACATGAGTTTGCATCTATAGATTTTAAAATGTTGTCCAGCTCCCGTTGTATATCCTGAATCGCCTTCCTGTCTTTTTTCCTTTTTTTGATTTTCCATTCTTTTACCAGCTTTCTCACAGCAACCATCTTGTCTCGAAAAGTCAAAAACGGGGGAGACATAGCTCTAGCAGATAAATCCTTCCATGCTTTGGAGATGAATTCATTAAATATTGGGTCGTCTAAACATGTTCTATTGAATTTAAATGGGTACCCCTTTCTGAATCCTTTTTCCCGCCAGCTAAGAAGAATTGGCCTGTGATCAGAAACAAATTCATTCCCAACTGTTGAAAAAGGCATGCCCAATTTATTTATAATGCTAACATGCACTATAAACCGATCAATCCTTTTGGCGATATACACCTTTTCTGCTCTACCATTATCCCACGTTGGCTTCATTTCCGATGGAACGATATCCACAAGGTTCTTATTCAGAAGTTCAAGCTTTATGCGATCAACCAACGGATCCTTTTTTCTACAACATCCCCAGCATTCATCAGAGCTTAATGTTACGTTTAAATTGCCTCACTCTGGATGCATGCCGAGGGGAAAGCGTGAGGAATAACACCAGCATAAGCTTGAAAACCAGATAAATTGGAGCTAGAAAGGGTTCACCGAGGAAGATTGAAAAAGGAGAACTTCAGCGCTGCAATTGGCCAGCCAAGAAACTTAGAACAAATCCATGAACGGGATCACCAGGGAAGATTTGAAAACGGAGAGCTTCAACGCTGCAACTGGCCAGCCAAGAAACTTAGAATAGAGCCATGAGGCTGGTTAAGAGGTGCAAGGAAAGGTGTTGATGTTGCTTGCACGTCGATGCATGGGACGGTAACAGCTAGCATCCTAGTGAAAGGGATCATGTAGACATGCATTGGTCCATATGCAATCCTCCTGTCTGTGATTGGTCAAAACTGAGGCAAAGAGCTGAGGCGTTGGCTACTGGATTGCTTCGGCTCGCTTCCCCGCTCCGACCCTACAATGATTTTGGGATTTTAGAAGTTCTTATGCTTTGGAATTGGGATTTGAAATAGACTTTCGAGATCCGAAAACACATAATTTTAATTATTTTACAATTTTTATTGCGATGATTTTGTAGGAATGTCAGTGAAAATAATAATTAATTAAAACTTAATAATATTTACATATTAAAATAAATTAAATTACAAAATAAAAATAATATACATTTTGTACACATTTTAGCTTGTGGTAAAAATTACCGAACTTCAGATGAGCACCATTTGCAAACCATTTATTCAAATGAGATGAAATGAGAACCAATGGAAAGCGAACGAAAAATCGAACGCAATGAAGCAATCAGAAGGGAAATTTAAAGAGAATGAAAATATCACAAAATTGTTGGATAATTAACCAAAAGACAATATTAAAGGGTAATTTAGCCAAAATTTACGAAAAGGGTCCCCATTATTATTATAAAGATAATAAGTTAAAAAATGGGGTGGGGGGGTGTGATATCACTACAACACTACTTAAGAGGGAAGTGGAGTACAAGATTCAACTATTACCAAAATACCCATTGCCAAACATTGGGTTGTACAGGGAGTTTGTTATATAAGAAAGTGAGTTGAAAAAACATTTGTAGCAGCTATTGGAACAGGGTTTCATTCAACTAAGTACATCACCATGTAGGTCACTCATCATCATTATGCCAAAGAAGGATGGGACTTGGTGGATGTGTATAGATTACAGGGCATTGAACAATATCACATTAAAAATCAGGAACCCCTACCTAGGATAGATCGTATACTGGAGCAATTACACCAAACAAATACTTCACCAAGTTGGACTTAAAGTGTGGATACCACTAGGCTCAAGTTAGAGAAGAAGATACCTAGAAGACCGCCTTCAAAGTGAGGAAAAGTTTTTATAAGTGGTTAGACATGCCATTTGACCTATGCAATTCATCGACTACATTTATGAGATTAATGAATGGTGTAAACAACCTTTTATAGATTCATTTGTTATTGTCTATTTGGATAATATACTAGTATATAGTGCTACCTGTGAGGAGCACATCTCACATTTGACACAAGTTCTAGTGACATTAGATAAGTCCCAACTGCTAGAGAATCTCAAGAAGTGTGAGTTTTCACATCAGTGTTTAGTTTATATGGGGTATGTGATAAGTGGAAGAGAGTTGGAGATAGATCATGCCAAGATGAAGGTCATCATAAAATGTCTTGTACCTACTAATTTTTTTTATATTAGGGG
The DNA here is from genome assembly GCA_031772625.1 of Pinus tabuliformis. Taxonomy (NCBI): domain Eukaryota; kingdom Viridiplantae; phylum Streptophyta; class Pinopsida; order Pinales; family Pinaceae; genus Pinus; species Pinus tabuliformis. Next base: position 81,625,600 of record CM062809.1, read on the forward strand.
TGTTTTTGGGGTGACACTATGCCCGAGGAAATTCATAGCCCCCATTTCAATAATAGTAATACTAGTCCACACCATAACAACAAGTGTCAAGAGTTTACAGTGGAGAAAGGTTAGCGGAGGGCCTTCGAGGAGATAGAAGAAGATTAGTCAAGCACTAGTTCTGGCATTACTAAGCTTTCATCAACCCTTTGAAGTTGAGATAGATGCGAGTGGGTATGCTATGGGAGTGGTCTTGATGCAAGGAGGATGGCCTATTTGCTACCATTCTGAAGTATTTCATTGGGTAGTTCTTAACTACCCTACCTACAACAAAGATTTATATGCCTTGCTGCAAGTTGTAAATAAGTGGAAGCACTATATGATGGGAAAGGAGACAATAATCCACACGGATCAATAACCACTACAGTACCTATAGGATCAGAGTAAGCTACAATAGACCAAGCATTACTGGTGGATGGGGTTTCTATAATAGTTTCATTTTGTGATCAAGTATAATAAGGGACACACAAACATTCACATCAAATATCACATCTTCAGGGACTCTTATGCACATGGATCCATTCACCCATGATAAATACAAAGAGGCATATTCCTAGGATGACGACTTCATGGAGGTGTTTCAATAGTTGCAGAGTCAGAATCATGTGCACAATGAAGACAACACCATTGACTACTATCTCCAGGATGAGTTACTCTATAGGTTGGATAAGTTATGTGTTCCTAAAGGTGAGCAATGGTAGCTGATTAGAGAGGCTCACACCTCGAAGGTTGCGGGGAACTTTTTTGTACGGAAGATAATGGCCAACTTGCAGAGGTATGTGTATTGGTCCAACATGCAAGAGAAGGTAGCTAGTCTCATAAGAGGATACATGATTTGTTGTACCAACAAGCCTTGTAACATGAAACAAGATCTATATCATCCCTTACATGTACCCACTCATCCTTGGGAAAGCATTTCCATGGAATTTCTGGGAGGTTTACCAACAACTATGAAGGGACATGATTACCTCTTCGTGGTAGTTGACAAGTTCATCAAGATGCATGTTCTGATGCCCTATAAAAAGACCATCAACAGACAAGAGCCAACGAACTTATTCTTTGTATAGGTTTGGGTGCACTTTGGGATATTAAGGAACATCATTTTAGAGAGGGACACAAGATTTATTAGTGCATTCTATACTACATTGTGGGATAAGATGGGCACAAATTAGAAGAGATCTATATCATTCCATCAACAGGTATATAGGTAAACATAAATAGTCAATAAGACTTTGGTCTAGATTTTGAGGGGATATAATCAGAAGCATCCAAAGACTTGGGATGGAAATATGGTATATATACAACATTATCACGACATAGTAGTCCACACTTCTCATGCAAAGTCCCCATATGAAACTTTTTTTTGATATTTTCTTCCTTCACCTTTAGACATTGCATATGGGAAACAAGGAGGAGTGAGGGAAGATCTTACAGTAGATGCCTTGAGGACTAAAAAATTTATAGAGAAGATCAAGAAAATCAATATATAGGTACAAGAGACACTACATAAGTCACAAAAGAAATATAAGGCCAGACATGATCAACAAATAAAAAATAAATCGTTCTAGGTGGGAGATAGAGTATGGCTATAGTTAAACAAGGAGAGGCTATAGGGTCTTGGTGACCAAACCATGGCTTTGCAATATGTTCCCTTTGAGATAGTAAAAATGGTGGGTGATAATGCCTATCGACTCCTTTTACCAACATATATGCTCATTTACTTAGTTTCAAATGTAGAGTATCTGAAACTCTATGAGCCTTCCATGCTAGATCATGAAGAGGAATAGGTCCTACCTTCAGTTGAGGATTTGGCACCATATGCTCAGGAAGAGTTGACAAAGATGCAATTTTGTAGAAGAGGTACATAAATATAAGATAGGGGAAGCATGACCTATGGCAGATTGGGTTAAAAGGAAAACTTCTAGAAAAATATAAAAGGTACACCCGAGAGAAGGTGGAGGAAAACTTTCCTCCCCTTATTCAACAGAAAATTTTGGGGACCAAAAGCCTCCCAAAATGGGGAGGCGTGATATGGATTAGATAATTATATTTTTTCTTCCATATCAATTATTTCAGAGTGGAAAAGTGGAGGAATAATCTCATAGGACCATTTTTACCTGTGGGGCCCAGTTTGGCAAAATAGGGTCTGAAACCTTTCGAAAGCATTTTGAGGAATCAAATGACATTTTTTTGGGTAAAAATTCATCACTTTAGAATAACACCTTTTTGTTGAAAAAGTGTAACTAGGTTAGGTCTTCATAATGACATGTAATTGTATTTTTATTTAAAGAGATGAAAGGAAGAAAAATAAAATTATTGTAATGCTTGCATCATGGGTTTCATGAGAAAGAGATTTTATTTTTGAGTCAAGGTTCCCATTGAGAGCCTTTAGGAATTTTTTCATCTAGTCATAAAAGAACAAAAAGTCATTGTCATGTAATGAAGTCATGTTACACATTGTAAAGAGTCACACTTTTCTATGTAAAGTAATCCTCCAAGACCATGTCCCTAGCCCTCTCCAAGCTAGCCAACAACGAATGAAGAAACCTAGAAAATGATGTCGGCTCTCCTCCTTGATGAGCACTAGTATTGCAGCAAGAATGTTGCAACTCCTAGGGCTACCAACTTTACATTATCAACCTAGGGTTCGTACAAACTTGGATGTGATAGTGCTGTATACACAAGTAAATGTGATGGGTCCACTCTTTGTCACTGCTAAGCTGGCGATAGACCACTAAGGTTTTTCAAACCAGAATTCTACTGATTCAGAAGAATCTTGATTACTAATGAGGAAAAGGGAAATATACACTAAAAGAAATATTGTATACTAAGTAAGGAAAAGACTGAAAATTAAATGCTTAAACATACCATTCATCTAATCTAACTACTAAGAGGCTTTGCTTCATGAGAATACTAATTTATCATATGTACAATCCTACTATCCTAGGCATGCAATTTGAAACATCAAACATTCTACTACTGTGCATGTAAATGAACAAAATGACTTCTTTTCTCTTTTGTCTTTTTTGTGTGAAAGTGTGAATGCTAACTTCTTTTGGTGATGTGGCAGGTGGATTAGGGATGATGGTGGATGGTCATATGGCTTGGGAGGCAAGTAGGGGTCGTTTTCTAGCTTCCTAGGTGCTTTTTTCACAATTCAGCCTCACAACAAGCCACTACAGGTCAACCTACAGAATGTCCTAATGCATCCTACAGGATGTCCTGTATTCCTATAGGATCACCTGTATTCCTAAAGGATATAATCGAGAGAAAGAGGAGGGATTTGGAAGGAAATGTGAGGCTTAGGGAAGGTGGATGGTGGATGAAATGAGGCAAGGGAGTGCCTAGGGATCCTTTAGAACTCAAAAATGGAGTTGTGAGATGATTGGATTTTCTCAACAAGCTTGGAGAAGTATTCTTGTAGAATGATGAATTTAGTGAGGGATTAGGGAAAGAAAGTGATAACCATGGATGGATGAGGTTAGGATGGGGTTTCTAATCAAGAAGTCTCTTTGTACTACTGAAACTCCTGCACTACATCAATCATTCATATTTATCCATAAATCATGTAAATGCGAAGCTTTTCAATTAACTAAGGAAAACAAAATTTCATGAGCTAGCTGCCTATTTCATGCATGGGAAAACTTGCAGAATAATATGAAAACTTGATGAGATCTAATGTAAGACTAAATATAGCATAAATGAAAATTAAATCCTATTCTTGAAAACTAGTAAAATGTTGACCTAAGTAACAAAAAACCCTAAATAACATGAGAAATTAGAATTCTATTTTTTTGGGGTTGCATAGGAGTTCTTTCCTCAAACCATGGTCCCTGAAGGGAGGAGTTAGGCCAAATCCACCTACTAATATCCTTTTTATATTCCTTTATATTTCTAAGCTAATGCTAAAGCAATGCACAAATGGAAGCAAACTAATCAACTCCACAACTACTTGTAATGAAATAATGCCAAAGACAATTCAACCATTAATCTATGCAATCAACTAAGCATACAAATACAAGAAGAGGAGCCTTTGCTGCTAAGGTTGGGCCCTAACCCAAGAGCTTCAACCCTCTGAGTCAACTCAGTGTTGGATCAAGGAAATGTTCATTCTCATTATCAAATCAGAAAATTACATAACAATGTCTTCCACAAGTCTTGAACTCGAAAATGCCTAGTGTTTTCAGAACAAAATTTCAAATCCTAATGAGGCTCTAGGTCTCCTTATTTATACCAATGAAGTCTCCAATGACTTTCTCAAATCTAGGGAGGCTCAACTCCCAAACTCGACATGAACTAGCTCTTTACATGTCACTGGCTCCACTGCCTTTTGATATTCATTACCTGGCTTCTTGTAACTCCGAGCTAGTGTGATTTGATGGAGGAATATTTGAATGAGTGAGGATTAAATGAGGAGGATCTATCTCCTATAATCTCTCCTCCTTGTCTCATTCGTGTTCCATCCCTTAATTAACCAAAATTTCCATGATTTTCTCTCAAAAACCTGCAATTAATGCACATTAGTCCACTAGGCATAATATCTCACTTGGACTCATCTCATTAAGCAAAATATAATCAAAATATGTATGAAATTATGAGAAGAGTTTATTTGAATAATATAGGAGGTGTATTAGGGTCCATATATTTACCCAATGATGAGGCTCATCATCACCCCCTACTGAAAGTGTTGCTCATCCTCTAAGAAACTCAATCTATATCCATGTCTTTCATTGCTCTAGTGGCCTCCCTAACATCCCATGCTTCTGTTGTAGTTTCCTCTTCCTGTGCATAGAATCCTACCTTCCTCTCTATCTCCTCCCATTTCTTTCTTTCTTCCTCTTCCTTCCTTCCTTCCAACATTCCTAAGAGCAGTGGTGGACTGAGTCTCAAGCCAATCCAATTGACTTTGAGTCTTTGGAGATCTTGCTTGTACATGGGTGTTTTGTTCAGTGCCTCTCTCATTCTCTGAGGAGAATGGTACTCTCTGATTTTCAAGTTGTAGGGAAAAGTGTTCCATATCCTTTGGCAAGATTACATGCTATCATCCGCTAACAGCCTGAACATGTCCTCAAAGTGTGTGATTTCTTGCTCTTGGGCAACAAGGTACCTAGGTGCAAGTTGAGGGTCATTTGCAATCAAGTTATGGGTGCTGATGACAACCATTGGATTTGATTGCTCAGCTCTTATCATGAGGGGTTATGTTTCTTCTCTTACCATTACTTTCTTCATTTCTATAGCCCTTTCTTCCTCGTGATTCATCCAAGATGCCAAAGCCATCAACTGTAAGTCCCATAGTTTTGAATTTGGATCCCATATGTTCAGATTAGTCAAGGCCAAGTTGTGGAGGTAAAAGTTAGAAATTTTAGATCTACCCTCCAAGGTGCTTTGATCACAGAGATCAATGAATTTTCTATAATCTTGGAAGGACATAGTGCCTCTCTATGCTAAAGTTTTGATTTGGAACTGCAACCACTGTTCCTTAAGATACAATGCATAGGACTTTGCTGGCATCCTACACTAGATTGCCTCTAAGGATAGACTGGCCATGGATGCCAATTGATTCTCTCTCTCTTGTAGTTGTCCCCTTAACCATGCATTCTCTGCCTCCAACTAAGCTTTCATCATTTCCTCTCTGTCCCTCAGGCTGCTCAGTTCTCTGCCCATCTCCTTTACTTTCTCCTCCATGTGACCTATGTCCTCCACTCCTTTAGATTTGGAAATTTGCATCCACCTATGTGTTCTTGCCCTTTCTTTCTCAAGCTCAAAGAATAAGGGGATGGAAAATTTCTGTGGAATGACCCTACCCCCTTCAATGAACTTGTAGTAGGAGTCAAGGTTGGGTTGAGGACTAGGTTCCCTCAGTTCTAGATCCTCCTTCTTTGTTTCTTGTTGCATGATCCCTTCTTTGTCTAATTTTTGAGTTTCTTGTAGGTTTAGCAGAGTTTCTTGTAGGATGGCCTCTACTTCCTGTAGGTCCTTCTGTGTCTCCTATAGGAGACCTTTTCCTTTGGATGAGGTAGATCTAGTGACAGGCCTCCTAACATAAGTGATAGGAAACTTGGGAGAGGCTTGTCCTGATGATCCTTCCCCTTGATTTTTCACAAGAGGAGCTATCTTTTCTTGCTAGTTTGGTGAGTCTTCAATCACAATAGGAACTTTGGTGGGTGTTTGAGGTTCTCCTTTCCCGATCCTTGTACCTTTTCTTGTCCTAAAGGACAATGGAGTTTGTCTTTGTCTCTTCTCCTTTTGCTTGACAGGGATACTTAGGGAAGTGAGGGTAGTTACTGCCTCTTTCTCAGTGGGTTCTGGAGATACCCTTGGTGATTCATCCCCTTATTTTCCTTCCAGTGTAGACCTATGTTCTCCTTTGTCTTATGTCTCCTCTTTTTCATTCTCCTTCTCACTCTTGTCTTTCTCCTCTTCTTCTACATCTAGTTCGTCACTCTGTTCATCAGTTTCTTCCTTTGCATCTTATTATGTCTCTTCACCACTTTCATTCTCATTTTTTTCCTCTTCTTCCTCCTCTATTTCCTCTTCATCCATCTTTGTTTCTTCTTCATCCCTTTCACTAGTAGTGGCGCTTTTATCATATTCAATGAATTTTATGTATTCCTCTATCTCCATGTCTTTTAAAGTTTCCCATGTGATAGGGAGTCTTATCTTTTGGAGGGTATTATCTATGATAAGTCTAATTAACCCATGATGGGCTAGTTGTTGATGGTTTCCTCTATGCACCTTAATGCTCATATCTATCACTGATTGAAGAAGAAAGTAGGGTATGCTGAGTCTGTTTTGAGGATGTGTGTCTGCTCCAAACCTCAACTCTTGGAGAAGCCTAAAATGGTACCCATATACCACACTGTACCTACCATCACATGATATGTTATGAAACCAGCTCAAGAAAAGATAGAAAAGATAGATCAACGCCTTAGAATTCAACCTCTTCGAGGGGGAAACCTCCTTTACATTACATAAATGAACAATTCTTGGATGATACAAATGACAAAACCTCCTTTCTATATATAGGAGTCTAAGGAGTCACAATATAGTCTAGCCGACCTAACAATAATAATATAAAGCCACAAAAATAACAATAGAGGGATTCTATGGGGCACAGAAGTAACAATATGGGGGTAATAGGGGCACAACAATATAAATAAGGGGTATAACTACAATATTAATGGGGTAATCACTAGTAGTATAGGGGCCTAACATGCCCCTCTCCTTCAAAAAGCGTTGTCCTCAACGCTTGAGTAGTTCTTGATGCTTCTGTATAAAATTCTTGTCCTCCCATGTGGAATATTCAGCGGGTAAGTTCTTCCACTTGATGAGATACTCTGAAATTGATCGATTTCGTAGCTGTCGGGTCCTTGTTTCTGTGACTGCTCCAGGTTCCAATATGATTTTTCCTTCCTTTTCAATATCTGGCCATATTGTTTGAATTGGGATCTTTTGCAAGTTTTGAATAAGTGGCCATAATTCTTTGTCCTTCTTCCATTCATCCCTTGCTTCGTTTATCCAATCTGGTTGGATAATAGAAATAGCACAAAACAATGCTTCCACATGCTCATCCTTGAAGAGTCTTCCCATTCGGTAAGGTCGCCATTTTTTAAGTGAATGTAGTATTGCCAACGTTTCCTTCTCATAAATAGCTTGCTTTATATGTAGCAGTAAAAATACCCAATCGCTTAAATCAAAACATTTTTCACTGTGATGTTGATCTACCTGTTGTTTCATTTGATTTTTCACCGAAGTGGCGCTATCCTTTAAAAGTTGGAGAACTTGTTGTTGATGCTCGATGTGATCTTTCACTGCTTGAACCTTTTTCTTCTTGATATGTCCTTCTATCTTTAGATTTTTAGGAGTGGTAATTTCTTCCAATCCTTTACAAGATATGGTCGGATTCATTTCTTGACGCTCGATGTGATCTTTCACTTCTTGAACATTTTTCTTCTTGATATGTCCTTCTGTCTCGCTAGTTTGAGGAGTGGTAATTCCAACCAGTGAATTACAAGATATGGTTGGATTCATTTCTTCTTTCTTGATGTGATCTTTCACTTCTTGCACCTTTTTCTTCTTGATATTTCCTTCTATCTTGAGAGTTTGAGGAGTGGTCATTCTTGCCAATAGTTTACAAGATATGTTCTGATTCATTTCTTCTTTCTCTAGGGTCGGGTCCTGGCATATATCCTCTTCTTTTGATGTTTCTTGATCCTTTTCTTCCTCTTGTTCATACTCTATGTAAAATAATTTCTTCTCAGCACACTTATGACCTTTAGTGCATTTGCTATCACAATTGTAACAAAGCCCCTTTTCTCTTTTTTCTTCCAATTGTTGTGGTGTAACCCTTGTAGGTTGTGGAAGGCTAGGAGGAACAACACGTCCATCTTTATAGTTGTGAGGGGTAGACTTCCTTGTTGCCATAATTTTATTTTCAAATATGTCACAAAGCCCTTTTACTCTTTCCAATTGTTGTGGTGTTGCTCTAAAGAAGGTGTTGCTCTTTGTATCCTCATAATGTGCTATCATTTCCTCCGTGAGAATTGACCACGTAACAAGTTTTTTACGAGAACAAAGCCCTTTATACCATAAAAACTGATCCGGTTCTAAATATGAAGATGCAATACATACCTTTTGTAACATTTGTACACCATGTAGATCAAAATATTGCTCCATCTGAAGTATCCAATTTACCGGATCCTTGCCATCAAACTTCCTCATCTTCCTTTTTCTTGATTTTAGGACCTCGAACTTGAAATGACTGTAACTCTGTACTTACGAATATTTAATTTCTGAACTTGCTACCTGTAGTAGCCCACTGTGTCCTCTTTCCAATGCCACCAGTCTGATCGAAATTGGATTCCCCAAAAAAGAGTTATGCACAATCTCCCAAGATGACCTGATTATAGACCTTTCCAGAAGAGAAAAATTGTATGAAGTTCCACGTGTCAATTTTTCGACCTTTGACTCGAAAAAATATATAAAAGAAAACTACATTCCGTCCTATTTCTGTACCTTCTTACAAAATTTCAATCCGATGCTCAGAAAGAATGTTATGACGATTTTCCCCAGGTCACCTGTTTTGAGTGTAATTCAGGAGTCTGCAAAAAGACCAACTTCCTCAGATCATATCTCCAAAAATATCACGCGAAAAGCTCTGAAATTCGGACCCAAGGTTCAGCGCGATTTCTTCTAAAATGTTTTTTTTTTGCGACTTCTGAAACGTCACAGAAAAAAAGTTATAGCGAAAATACCACGATGACCTGTTTGGAGCAGCAAAACCCTAGAATCCAAAGCTCGGATACCAAATGTTATGAAACCAGCTCAAGAAAAGATAGAAAAGATAGATCAACGCCTTAGAATTCAGCCTCTTTGAGGGGGCAACCTCCTTTACATTACATAAATGAACAATTCTTGGATGATACAAATGACAAAACCTCCTTTCTATATATAGGAGTCTAAGGAGTCACAATATAGTCTAGCCGACCTAACAATAATAATATAAAGCCACAAAAATAACAATAGAGGGATTCTATGGGGCACAGAAGTAACAATATGGGGGTAATAGGGGCACAACAATATAAATAAGGGGTATAACTACAATATTAATGGGGTAATCACTAGTAGTATAGGGGCCTAACATGATATATACCTAATGAGGTGGTACCTAATTTCATTCCAAGGATATGGTAGGCTTTCATGTCGAGCCCCATTTTTGTCTTCCATTGCCTCCTCTTCTTCCAAAAAGAATTTCTTCTTTGTAATTTGGTTGTTACCCTTCTCTTCCTCTCTCCAAGGAAACCGTAAATGAAGTGTGGTGATTCTGCCTATTATTTCAAGGGTGAGTTCTATAGAGATACCTTTCACCACAACAGTGGCATGGGTCCTAGTCAGTGGTATGAGGGAGAGAGAAAAGTCTTTGGCCACTTCATCATCATATCCCCTCAATTTTTCAAAGAAACCCATCCAATTGTGCCTTGTGAATATCTCTAGTACAGGAGGGTGCTGATGAATTCTCACTGTATTTGTGGGTTCCCTCTTGTTAAATCCCCCTGTCATTTTTCTCTAATGGATGTGGAGGGTTGTATATGTTTGATACCAAATTCTAATGGATGAGGAATTTTAAATGAAAATTCTATGTATAATTCCCCTAGACTGCAATCTTTTCAATAAAATAGAAGGATTTTCTATAGATTTTTTACTTGGAAAAGGTGGGAAGCTATAGCTTCTACCTCCTTGTCACTTCCTGATGAAGTCAACCTTTGATTTTTCCCTTTAAAAATGCTCATTGCCAATCCTGTAGGTGACTGTTCTATATCCTGTAGGATCTCCTGTAGGATCCTATAGGTTTTCCTGTAGGATCCTATAGGTGCTCCTGCGCTAGAAAAAACTACTCACTGTCTTTCTTGTAGACTGCTTTAGGGGCTGAGAGAAACTTTGCTTTGATGTAGCCTTGAGATTGCGAATGCCTCTATGCATGGGAATCAACGTTTTATTTCCTCATATGGGTGATTTGAGTGGGATGGTGTGTTAGAAACCGAGGTATGAGTATCCATTTTTGGACCATTGGTCCCACTACCACATCATCATTCTCCTTACCTCGTAATCAACTCCCACTTCGGGCATCCGTAGCTTAACCACTTTCAACCTCATCTCTCCTTTCTCCTGACTTGACTGCTGCCACATGTGTAATGAACTAACTGTATTCTCCTCGTTGATTAACTGAAGGTGGCCAAGTTAGTTGGCCACCTTTCGCTTATAAAACCAACTCTTTTAAAAATCTACATGTTTGATCATATTATGCTAACGAGAGAGTGGAAGCGAGATACATACATGTGGTAAGATGCCTTGATGTTGCTTGTTGGAGAGTGAAGCCCTTGTTGTGTATTTGTTGCATGTGTTTTTCTCTTTCTTTCTTTTTTTGTCCTCCTTTGATGTGTTTCCTTGATGTTCAGGTACTGGATGGTGAAGCTAATGATCCTCCTACTGCTATTAAGCTATGGAGGATCTTCTTTGACCTCTGGATCTCCATGCTAAAGCTGACTACAACCTCTAATTTTTTTTTCTTGTGGGATAGGCTGCTACAGGATTTCCTAGAGGATGTCTAATAGCTGCCTCACCCTCAAAACAAATTTTAATCATTTCTTCACTTCTGGAGCATGAGGATAGCTGTCATGGGTAGAGAAGGGGTCTAGGGATTGGTGAATGAGAGGTATAGCCTTTTGGTGTTGCCCCTTGTTCTCTGTCTTTATCCTCTTATATATATATATATTGAAAACTGCAATAATTTTTTTGAAACTTTCTTTATTGGATGAATGCAGGGGTGATCATGGTGGAGAGAGATAGTGATGAGATGGTGAAGTAGATACTTATTTTTTTGACATAAGCAAGTCATCCCCTTGCTCTAGGGTTACTTTCCTTGGGATTCCCAAGCCACTGTAATTCCTACAGGATCATCTTGTAGGTTTTCAGGGAATCCTGTAGGTTTATAGGGAATCCTGTAGAAAACACAGAACCCTTGCAAATTGAGCTAGATGAGTTAAAAAATGGAGGGAATGATGGAATGATGAAGGATATGGAATGGAGGAATGAAAACATGAACTGTATAGGTCCTTTTGATCCCCTCTTATTGCTTTGATCCTCCTCCTGTTGACCTGCAAACAACATTTTGAAGGTTTTCTCTTCTCTCTTTTTTTATTTTTTTTCTTTTCTTTGAAAGAAGCTAGTCTACCTCTAAGAGGTTTTCATCCTAGCTGCTTTCCCTGGGTGGCTCAAAAGAGGTTTTCACCCAGAGATATTTTTTATCTATTTTATTTGTTTTGACACCATTGGGCTGCCTCAAGAGGTTTTCAACCCAATGGTGGGACTGAGGTGCCGCGTGGAGGTTTTCACCCGAGTCTCCTTATTTTTTTCTTTTTTTTTTCTTCTTTCTCTTTTCCAGTGACTTGATGGGGTAGAATTTGATCTTTGCTCCAACACCATCACTATCTTGTTGATGCCATCAATGAATTCTTGCTTTGACAAGGGCTTCTTGTAAACCTTCAATCTGTTCCCATTGACAAGTAAAGGAATAACCTCTACATCAATGGATTTGATCTGCATTGAACCATTATCATGACATTTCTCTATGACATAAGGTCCTAACCATCTAGTCCTTAACTTGCCTTTAAAATCTTTGTATTTGGAATCATACAACAAATCCAAATCACCTTTTTGAACTTGTTTGTCCTTTATGTTCTTGTCATGACAGATCTTCCTTTGAACTTGAGTCACCTATGTGTGCAGGGGGACCTGCATTCTAAACTCATCTAACCCATTTAGATAGACAAATCTCTCTTGTTGTGCACTGGTGAGATCTAGATCTAGTTGTGCTACCATTCTCAATGTATTGTACTCAAATTCAATGAACAGCAGGACCTTTTTTCCATAGACCAACTCATAGGGAGTGAATCCAGTGGTGGTCTTCTAGGTGGTATTGTAGGCCCAAGTGGCCTCAACTAATATATTTTCCCAATATTTTATTTTGCTTCTAATCACTTTTGTTAGAATGCCCTCCAGTGCTCTGTTGGTCACCTCCACTTGACCATTAGCTTGTGGGTGGTAAGGAGTGGATGTTTTATGCTTGATCTTGTGTTGGCTTAACAAATTTTCAATCATGCGATATGTAAACTAGCTGCCTTGATCAATAACTAGTTCTCTAGGGTACCTAAACTTATAAAATAATTTTTTACTTAAGAACTCAACCACTTTATCCTCTGTTGCTGCCTTGATTGCCTTGGTTTCAACACACTTGGTCAAATAGTCAGTGCACACAATGACATACTGCTTTTTCCTGGATGGAGGGTCAATAGGTCTAATGAAATCTATGCCCCACTTGTCAAATGGCTCAAAATTCACTTGAGGTGGTAGAGGCATTTAATCCCTTGGAGTAGGCTTTCCCATCCTTTGACACTGATCACACTTACTAGTATACCTTCTCACATCCTGATGAAGAGTGGGCCAATAATACCCAGCTTGTAACACCTTGAATGTTGTCCTCTTGGCTGCAAAGTGACCTCCACAAGGCCCATCATGATAGGTCAGAATGATGTCAAATACTTCCTCCTCCCTGACACATCTTCTCAGAATTTGATCTGGGCCTAGTTTGAAGAGGTTGCCCCCAATCCCAGGGAATGGGGTGATCTTCCTCACAACCTTTCTTTTCTCTTTGGAGGAAAAATTCGATGGGAACTGTGCAGACACCAAGTAGTTTTATATGTCACCAAACATGGAGAGAGAACTGCAATGGCGAATAAGTGTTCATCCAGTAACTGATCATCAACCATTTCTTCCTCCCTTGTAGGCAAAGTTAACCTGGATAAAAAAATCTGCAACAACATTCTCCTTGCCAGGCTTACCAATAATAGTTAGATCAAATTGTTGTAATAAAAGTAACCATCTAATAATCCAGGCATTCACATCAGGTTTATTCATCAATTATTTAATTGCAGCATGGTCAGTATGTACAAATGTTTGGTAACCTGTAATGTAATGCCTAAATTTGTTCAATGAATGCACAACAGCTAGGAGCTCCTTTTCAGTCATTGTGTAGTTTAGTTCGACCTTTGACAGATTCTTATTAATGAAGTAAATGGCATAAGGTAACTTTTATATTTGGGCCTCGAAGAATAGGTGCAGTGGTAAACTTGTCCTTCAGGGTGTCCAAGGCCTCTTGACAGCTTTTTGACCATAAAAATTCAGAGTCTTTGGCCAATAACCCAAATAAAGGAGAAGCTAACTTGCTGAAGTCTTTTATAAACCTCTAATAGTATCCAACTAAACCTAGAAAACTTCTGACATCTCTCTATTTTTGTGGAGGTGGGACCCTTTGGATGATGGCTATTTTATTTGGGTCCACCTGCAATCCTTTCTGGGATATTGAATGACCTAGAACAATCCTTGCAATCATCAAGAACTCACATTTTTTGGGACTAAGGGACAGGTTCATTTCAATGCATTTGTTCAGCACCTTACCTAAGTTGGATAGAGCCTCCTAGAAATCACACCCATAGGGTGTAAAATCATCCATATAAATTTCTACTGCATCATGGACTAGCTCGGCAAAGATACTCAGGACTGCTCTCTGGAAAGTGGCAGGGCATTGTATAGGCAAAAAGGAAGGACCCTATAGGCGAAAGTAACCCAAGGACAAGTGAAGGTGGTTTTATCCTAGTCTTTAGGTCTGATCTAGATTTGATTGTACCTGTTGAACCCATCTGGGAAATAAAAAAACTTTTTCCCTGCTAGGCCATCTAGCACTTGGTTAATGAAAGGGAGAGGGAAATGGTCCTTCTTTGTTGGTTTGTTTAAATCTCTGTAATCGACACAAATCCTCCACTTCCCATTTTTCTTTGGAACCAACGCCATAGGAGAGACCCACTCACTATTTTAGATAGGGTAAATGAATCCTACATCTAGCATCTTTTGCAATTCTTCTTTGAGTATATCCTTGAGAGCTAGATTCATTCTCCTTTGGGGTTGTCAGACTAGTTTGCAACCTTCTTTAATATAAATGTGGTGAGTACGCACCGAGGGGTGCACTCCCTTCATTTCCTCGTAACTCCAAGCAAAGGCATCCGGATGTTCCTTTAGCATGTTGCACAACTTTTCTTCTTAGTGTACAGAAAGAGATGGGTTGATTTTCAAAGTTCTCTTAGGGTCGAATTCTATGGTTTTGACATGAGTATGGTTTGAAACAACTAAGCATAAATCAATATGATGGTTGTTCTAGTTTTCCTTTACTACTTCCTCTAAGGAAAAGGTGTTGGGAGTTGGACTTGGAGTATGTTCTCAATCAAATCATCTTCATCCGATTGTCTTCCTCCCATAGTTGTTTCAAAGGTATAGAGTTGGGCTGAGTAGATTTCATCTTCTTCCTCCTCTTCCAGCCATAAAGGTAAGTCATATTCTAGATATGGCTGACCAAGAGGGTATAGGACTAACTGCTTGGAAATATGCCCATTTTTCATAGTCATATCTGTAGCCCTTCAGCCAATGTAGGCATCGACAATGGCTAACTAGGGTCTCCCAAGGATGAGTGGATAACCAGTAAGCTTAGCCTTAGGCTAGAGAACTAGGAAGTCTACAGTGTACTCCCAAGAGTCAATGGAGACCATCACATCCCCCACAATTCCCTCAAGGGTCACTATGGAACAGTCTGCAAGTTGCAAGACTGTTGTGGTCTTTCTCAATGAACCTTGCAGATTGAGCTTGAGCATGGTGTCCTTAGTCATTACATTAATGGTAGCCCCAAGATCAATCAAAGTGTGTGGGACAATGGTGCCATTCATGTGCACATCTACTATAGGGCTTCCAGGGTCCTATTACTTTGGGAAAATTACGTGCCCCAGCATTAAGTCAGACAGTTGTCCAATGACATTAATGATAGGGGTGTCTCTTTTCTGCCTCCCTAGATGTTTGAAGCACTTCTCCTTAATCAACATGTTGTAAATAGGTACATCCTTTATGTCTTGGAGAAGTGGAATTTCGACACATAGATTTTTTAATTCACCTAGAAGTTCATTCTCCTTTGGGGTAGGCTGGACTGGTTGAGTTCATCTCTCAAGAAAGGGTGGTGGATTTACTCTAGGCATGTTTTCCTCTCTTTCCTCCTCACTCTCCCTAGGTGGAGGTGGAGGTTAGTTGTCTGGGAGTACTCTCCCAGATCTCAAGTTGATTTCCTGAATCTCCACAACATAAGTAGGATAGGATGTCTCTCCACTATACACTTGTTGTGCCTATCTATTCTTCGGGTTCATATTTGGTTGGACAATCATCTGAGGTTGTTTAGGTGGAGCAAGGTGTAAAAGTTGTGGTTGAGTGGGTGGTGAAGGAAATAAAGCTGGAGCATTGTTGTATGGGGGCCTCCACCCCTGGGGTGGTGTATTCCACTAAGGCTATGGTAGAGCATATGGCTGAAATGATTGGCTGGTTGACTGGGGATGGTATTGAGGTGCAAAAGACCAAGTAGGAGGTGTAGACCAAGAGGGATGAGTAGGGGGGGCCCAAGAGGAAATGGATGTGGTCTAGTTAGGGTTGTAATATGCATGGTATGACCCTTGCATGCCTTGCTGGTATGGCCGAGGCTCGTGAGGTCTCCTTTGATTTATGTAGCAGAGCTGTTCAGTCACTCCTTCAGTTCCCTGATACACATCTTTTAGTCCAAGTAGAGAGGGGCACTTGTCTGTGGAGTGGTTTTCTTTACAGATCAAGTAGAATTCAATCATATTCAATGGACATTCATTCCTAGGGTGCCTCCTTGTGCATCTAGGGAAGAAAATGGCTAAGGCTTTCTCTAATTCCTCCTGATTTCTCTTGATGTGCATAATGTCCATCCATAGGGCAAGGGTTTGCAACATTTCACTCTTGAAATATTCAATCATATTTCCAATTTCACCTTTGATGGATGTATTGGAAGAGGATGGACTGGCCATTGGTTGACTACCCCTACCCTTTTTCCTAGCTTCCCTAGAATGGTTCCTAAAGACAATCTTGATATCTTCAAAGGGCAGTTGGTAGATATCCCCTCCTACTAGCAGGATTAGGGTATCCAAAGGATCTTCCCTTACCCCTTTGAGTAGGACTAGCTTTAGTGACTCAAGATCAAGTGTGCACCTGACCCTTTTATAGCTAAGTTGGAATCTTTCTTCATAATCCTCTAGGGATTCATCATGGCCTAAGGTCATCCTAAAAATTTCCTCTTTAGTGCCTTTGGACCTACAGTAGTCTTGATACTTGTTGTTGAAGTCCTGCTACATCTGAGCCCAGGTTGTGATGCTATCCCTGGGTAAACCCATGAACAAGCACAAAGTTGCATCCTTGAGAGTGGATGGGAATAGTTTCAACTTCTGCTCATCATTGGTGTAATCATAAGTTCTACATATGACAACAAACTCAAACAAGAAAGTGTCTGGATATTCTGAGGCCAGGCCATGGAAATGAGGAAGAGCAGAGGGGCTTATGTTTTTAATCTTGGTATCCCCATTAGTTTCTCTGATGGGAAAGGAACCCTCAATTATTTCTATATCTCCTCTGTCATTTCTATTTTCAGCCATTAGGTCAGTTAGAATGGGTTCTCCTCCTCCTTCTCCCACTATAGGCTCTTCAAATATCTCCAGTTGTTCACCTAAGGGGTCCTCCAATTCACAACCACCAAAGAAGAGGAAAGGTTGGTTGTTTGAATTGGTGGGGGTATTTGGTAGAAATTTTCCTAAGTTATCCCTATTCCTACGAGGAATGAAATAAGTGTTTTTGTTTTGTTTTTTTTTTCAATCTTTGAGAATAAATTTAGAATTTAAATCACAAACTGAATGGAAACTAACTTACTGAATGAAAACTAACTGCATGAATGAAATCTCACCTGCAGAATGGAAAGGTAAGAAAACTAAATTACTTTTGCAGAAATGAAGCT
Organism: Pinus tabuliformis; assembly: GCA_031772625.1. Classification (NCBI taxonomy): domain Eukaryota; kingdom Viridiplantae; phylum Streptophyta; class Pinopsida; order Pinales; family Pinaceae; genus Pinus; species Pinus tabuliformis. The sequence goes on from CM062809.1 coordinate 81,643,088, forward strand.
AATAGCAAAATTTTAGAGATAGGAAATGGAAGAAAGAAAGCAGAAATCACATATTACTTAAAAACATCCCTAGCAATGGTGCCACAATTTGGCCTCAAAACAAGCCACTACAGGTCAACCTACAGGATGTCCTAATGCGTCCTACAGGATGTCCTGTATTCTTGTAGGATACAACCGAGAGAAAGAGGAGGGATTTGGAGGGTGATGTAAGGCTTAGGGAAGGTGGATGGTGGATGAAATGAGGCAAGGGAGTGCATAAGGCTCCTTCAGAACTCAAAAACAAAGTTGTGAGATGATTGGATTTGCTCAACAAGCTTGGAGAAGTATTCTTGTGGGATGATGAATTTAGTAAGGGATTTAGGGAAATAAATTGGTAACCATGGATGGATGAGGTTAGGATGGGGTTGCTGATCATGAAATCTCTCTGTACTACTAAAACTCCTGCACTGCATCAATCATTCATATTTATCCATAAATATTGTAAACACGAAGCTTTTCAATTAACTAAGGAAAATGAAATTTCATGAGCTAGCTGCCTATTTCATGCATGGGAAAACTTACAGAATAATATTAAACCTTGATGAGATCTAATGTAAGACTGAAGATAGCAGAAATGACAATTAAATCCTATTCTTGAAAACTAGTAAAATTCTTACCTAAGTAACAGAAAACCCTAAATTCCATGAGAAATTAGAATTCTATCTTTTAGGGGCTGCATAGGAGTTATTTCCTCAAACCATGGTCCCTGAAGGGAGGAGTGAGGCCAAATCCACCTATTAAAAAATTTTCAATATTCCTTTATATTCTTAAGTTAATGTTGAAGCAGTGCACAAATGGAAGGAAACTAATCAACTCCACAACTACTTGTAATGAAATAATGCTAAAGACAATTTGACAATTACTCTATGAAATCAACTAAGCATACAAATACAAGAAGAGGAGCCTTTTCTACTAGGTTGGGCCCTAACCCAAGAGCTTCATCCCTCGAGTCAACTCAGTGCTAGATCAAGGAAATGCTCATTCTCATTATCAAATCAAAAATTACATAACAATGTCTTCCACAAGTCTTGAACTTGAAAATGACTAGTGTTTTTACAACAAAAATTTGAATCCTAATGAAGATCTAGGCCTCCTTATTTATACCAGTGAATTGTCCAACGAATTCCTTAAATTTAGGGAGACTCATCTCCCAAACTCGAGATGAACTTGCTCTTTAACTATCACTGGCCTGACTGCCTTTTGATCTTCATGACTTGGCTTCTTGTAACTCCGAGCTAGTGTGATTTGATGGAGGAATATTCGAATGAGTGAGGAGTAAATGTGGAGTATCTATCTCCTACAATCTCTCCTCCTTGTCTCATTTGAGTTTCAGCCCTTAATTAGCCAAAATTTCCATGATTTTCTCTCAAAAACCTGCAAGTAGTGCACACTGGTCCACTAGGCATAATATCTCACTTTGACTCATCTCATTAAGCAAAATATAATCAAAATATTTAAGAAATTATGAGCATAGTTGATTTGAATAAGCTAGGAGGTGTATTAAGGTCCATATAGTTACCTTATGATAAGGATCATCACTCCTTATGATCATGTCCAGTTAAAGGACATGAGGCAATGCGTGTATATAGCCACACTTGGCCTCACTTGGAGGTAAGAAATCCGGTGAACAAGAGCCTACAAGCATAAGTGGGAAAAAAAGACTAGAGAAGAGAAGCATAGAACAAAGGAAGGATAATGAAGGAAGGTATTCTTTTGGGATTCTGATTTGAGCTCATATACTCTCCCAGATGGAAAGGAAACAAGTTCGAGGGCATAGAGAGAAGATCGATTACCTTTCTGCTACATTGAGATGACCTTGTTCGGGTATAGAATTTCACAAAAAGAAGCCGAGGAGAAGTGTTATAGGTCTCTCTCTCTTAAAGAGACTAATTAATGAAGTGAAGATTGTTCTAGGGTTTCTAGAATATGGTTAACCTAAGATATTTAGTTTCTCTATGAAAACCAAGAGGAGCAGTGTGGAATAGAAGATACTGAGATTCTCTCGGAAATCGAGAAAAGAAGTTCAAGACTCTAGAAGGAAGCCGAGAACGAGAAGAGGAAGAGAATTAAGGAGGCTAGTGACAAGGGTCTTGGGAGGACACTAGTATCAAGGTTCTTTCTCATAGTCTTGGTATTCATCAATTGAAAATCTATAAGAAGAATTTCTATTTGAGTTATCCTCTCAAAGAGTGAGATGTTTTGGCCCTGGATAAGAAGCCTACATATTGTGTCACTTTTCTTCTATTGTTTACTTGGTAATTGTCTTGATGAAAAGAACACAATAATAACATAAGGAAGAGAATGTCATAATACAATAATTAAAAGTATATCACAAGCAATTATCAAGAAGAGAAATCTCCTAACTAATGATGCCCTAGATTTCTCAACATGGTATCAGAGCTTAGGTGCTAAAGTCAAGAAGTGGCATCCAATCAAGAAGACACACACAAATCAAGTTTCAAAGAAGGAGAAAATAAAGAAAAAGGAATCCAAGCAAGAGATCAATATGTTCATCATACCAAAACCCTAGATCGAAGAAATCTACTCTAGCAATAACTCTTGAAATCATATTCAAGAAGGAAGCATGAAGAAATACCAAGACCCCAGAAGCATTTCCAAGATCATCATCTAAAGAAGGCTATAACATTCAAGAAGGATCGTGAAGAAAATATCTCTCAATATTTCAAGGATTAATATTCTATCAACATCAATATTAAGAAGTAAGAAACAAATACTTAAAGTAAGTTTATGACTTCATCTGATACTACCAAAATGTCTTCTTGCAAGGAAAGCAACAAACTAGTTGGGGTTGCAAACTTCCTTGCATGGAAGAAATGAACAGACCTAAATCTCATTAAGAAAGAAGTCATGGACCACATCAAAGGGTTAATAACTCAAACTCCCAAAGAAGATACTCAATAACGTGCTAGATTCATGAAGGGAGAAGTGAGAGCTGAGAGGGTTCTTACAGAATCCATCAAAGACTCGCTCATCCCATATGTATCAAAATTAGACAGTAAAAAAGCTATATATGATAAATTGGTAGAGTTATTGTCCATAAGTATTGCTAGAGAAGTAATTTCTGTAAGGTAATAACTCTAAAAATTGAAGATATCAAGGGAAGAAGGAATGGCCTCATATTTTATAAGGATTTCTGAGATAAGAGATCAACTTCAAGACCTGGGTGAAATAATGTCTAACAAAGAAATGACCACTATAGTATTGAATCCACTACTAGAGGAATGGGGAAACTTCACTTCAAGCATATATGGGAAGAAAGAAGCCACTCCTTTTCAAGATCTATGGTCATTGTGTAAGGTAGAAGAACCCAGATTAAAGGCAAAATTAGATGTAGGAACAAATGAGTAGAATCAAGCGTATGTTGTTATGTCAAGAAGAAAAGGAAAGTTTGGTCCTCAAAAGAAGAAGAAAAACATGGCTAAAGTACAATGCTATGGATGTCACTAATATGGGCACTATCGAAGAAATTTTCGTAAGCTTAAAAGGGAAAGTAACAAAAGGAATAAGGAAGAACCCCATATTACTAAAGAGGTAGAGGAGCCTGAGACAAAGAAGCTTAATAAGGAGGAAGTGAAATATCTCTACTATGAATAAGAGAATCCCCTTCACTAAAAGGTACTCTTTTGTTGTATTATAGATAGGAAGTTTTGAAAATAAGATAGGATGCATCATATTAGAGAATTGGATCGTGGTAGAAGCATTAGAAGTAAGAGCTCATGGCATATGTAAAATGTCCAAAACAAAACTATGGAAGTCAACTATGTAGGAAATAGCTCTTGTAAACCTCATTGAAAGCTCAAGTGATATTTATAGTAGTAATGTGGAAAAAGGGTTATTGTTACACAATATTTTATCACATTCCAAACTTTGTACCCGAAGTGTCGTCCTTTGTGCCATTTTCATCGCAAATGTTGTAAAGAGACAAAAGATGTGTAAACTCATTTACCATGAATTATATGCTCAACACATACCTGAGGAGATGGAGAAATAATGTCTTGAAGTAATTTTGGAAAAAATTGTGAGAAACCTTAATTTGCAAGACCGACATTACTTTTAGTACACAAATCCATGCTGGTAACCTTTTGTATAACTAGTGACTAGCATTGGTAGCATGACTTTTGATAGGAAAAATTGTGTTGGTCCTCTTTAAGCAGTTTCTCCAAAAATGGAGCAGAAGTGTCTCTTACTAGAAGACTTGAGAACGATGAGTTGGTAGTTGTTGGATGAAGATATGGTCGAGTACTCCCATTTAGAGCCCTTGATCCTACCTTTAGGTATTTTATCTTTGGGATAAGGAAATTCTTCCCCCTTTGGTGGATCTCTAACTCCATATCCCTCACTATAAATCCATTCTTCACTTTCCTCAATGGGTTGGTCATTGTTGGTTGCCATTCTTCTACTCAATTGTGCTTAGATGATACCATTTTGGTGAGAGAGAAAAGGATATCTTGTTAATTTTGGCTTGGACTTCGAACCATCTTGAATGATGCCTTCAACATCAAGGCACCAGTTATATTCTTCCCTCTTTGATTTAATCATTAATACAAAGCATGTTTTACTTCCCATAAGCTTGTCTATGATGGTTTTCTTAGTACAATAATCCTTGATATGTCACATAACTTATATTGGATGCATATGCTATGATCTCCCTTGTTGTTGTCTTTTGATCTCTCTTGCAAGTATTTGGATGCAAGGAATAACGAGGAGCGAGCTTAGGAGCTAAGGGATCAAGATCATCATCAAAGGTCGAGCGCATAGGAGAGAGGTAGGCCATCTCCTTTTCTCATTTTTCATTCTTATTTAGGATAGGGAAGTTTTCTTCTTTTGTCACGGTTGTTACTAGACCCAAACATTGGGCTAGAGGGATTGCTTCGATCCATAGAAGGGATTGTCTAGTTAACAAATTGGTGACTCCACTGTGGTGTGTTGAAACAGTTGAACACAAGGTGAGAAATGTGGGTCAAATGGGTAAAACCCACACTGATCGCCCCCGACACAAATTTTTTCCAAGCCCTCCTTAATGCCTATCCTATAAAAAAAAACACATAAAATCATAATTAAAATGAAGAGAAGAGATAGATATCATATCTGTATCAAATAGATCGAAGAACGGTGTCCTGGATTGGTCGCACTCCTCACGTGAAGATCATGGAAAATAGGGTAAAAAGTGCTATGTGATTTACAAAATGAGAAATGGTAAAAAAATTACTTTTTGAGTTTTTATAAGTTTTAAAAGATATTTTTACCAAATTAGGGCACATTTTGCTTATATTTTTATATTTTTTCTCAAAATGGGTAATGTGCATTTCACTTGTACAATGACAGGTCATGGATACATGGTGATGGTGATTAATTTTCACTCAACCAACAAGTTTTATTTTATCAATTTTTCGGACTCGTCAAAAATAAATGAAAAAGGAACCCCCAGAAGTCATCTTTAAGATATTTTCTGACTCTCAAAATATGACAATATTGTCGAGTACATGTCGTTTTGAACTCGTTAAAGTAAATGAAATGATGTCTACTTAGTATAAGCTTAACCCTTTTCCAGACTGAGATAAACTATTGTTCGAAAAAAGAATACATTAGTCAAACATGGCTAAGAGGTTCTCTTGGATATTATTTTCTACCTTTTGAGATTCAAGAGACTATTTACGAAAAGGGACCTTTGGAGTTTTATTTTTTGCATCGTTTTAAAACTCTCTAAGCATGAAAAAGGTGCTGAGTTACCCCTCCATCATATTCGTAAAACTTAAACGATGCAAGACTTGTCACTATGACGAGACCGAGTTTCTCCTTCCTAGGACTCGTTAAAATTACTAATATGGATTCATTCGAATGATGGACTTATACGACAAGCATATGTTATCCCCTTCAATCTTGTGATAAAAATAATGGGGTACTCATTAGAAATAGTGGGGGAAAATGAATGTGAACACCTCTTGTATTTTTTGTAAAGGAAACATGTCACTCTTGAACATGAAACTTATTAATCATTAATACCACTTATACACTGCCTGACCTTTCTGCTATAGTCATGAATCAAACTCACCTACTCTCGTACATATTTTGTTTCATGTCAATGATGTGGCATACATTATGGCCCTCCTTCGATGGATCACTTCATGTCGACTTCAGCTCAGTATCCAGGTAGTTGATTTAGAAACACCCTTTCAATACCTTGGAGATTGCATGCCTCAATGGAATGTTATTCATGTTTGACAATAGGCTTACATCATTGGCCTTTGATCAAATGATTCGGCAAGTGTTCAACTTCAGCTAACATATTCACGCTTGCATATTATACTGGTGTACCTTGAGTGCCATCATCATTATTGGTGGTTTCTCTCGTGCTTGTTAACGTTTTACTTTATTGAATAGTAATCAAGTGGTTTCTACCATGTTCAACCTCAACACATCTCTTCACATGGTTACATTCATACTTCGATTGGGAAAGAGATGAAGACCCTATATCTCATCCATTAAAATCTAGGTTTGGAGGAGTTATTGACTATTCATGATTGTATACATGTTCCTTTTCATACGGATGATTGCATCTATGTCATGGATCCATATACATGATCCTTTGTAGATGGATGGTTGTGTTCATATTGGTGGGCCCTAGTATTGAAACAATAATGCTGCAACTCTTGGAACTCCCTTCTTTAATTTTATCAACCCGGTAGTTCGTAACAAACTTGGAAGCGACGGTGCTGTATGCACAAGTACTAGCTCTTGCCGCAGCTGTCACTTGGTCAGCTGGCACAAGTCCGCTAGGAGATTAAGCCAACTTTTATGAGCTCTTAGAAGAAGCCTTTTCACTGATGAATGAAAGCTAACTCAAAGGGGATAATTTACTTGCAGAAAGAAACTGGAAAGCGGAAAGGAAATGCAAACCCTAGCAAACCCTAATTTTACCAGCTAGCCCTACTGATGCGAGAAAGAGGATGAAAGCTACTGAAAGAGATGCCATTGACTTCTAGGAAGGTAAAATGCATGTGTCTAAGTTATCACTATCTGAAGAAAACATCTTTTTGTATTTTTGAATAAGCTTTCACAATTATCATGCATACAATTTAACTGTTTTTGACTGTGTAGAGGTGGATTGGCGAGAGGAAATGCTTGGAAGAGGTTGGGAAGGTTCAGAGAGGGCCTAAGGTGTCCCTAACACCCTTCCAGAGAGTTTCAAAGAGTTTGGCTATCAAGAAACCTCATTCGTGAGCTTCTACAAGAAGTCTGCAGGGGTTCTACAAGATGTTTCAGGAATTTCTACAGGATGTTCAGAAATTTCTACAGGATGTTTAAAAATTGGATTTTGGAGGATGGGTGAGTGAGGGAAGATGCATGAATGGATATGGAGGTAGGATAGGGGTCTGAAGTGGCCCAGGGACTGGTGGATGGAGTGGTGAGAAGGTGTAGATAGCTAAGTTGGCTCAAAGAAGGCTGAAACAATGATGTACAAAAACTAGGGTTATGTGAGCAAATGTGGCAAACGTGAGGTAAGGATTCTAAGTAGAGGGTGGAGTGGATGGTGCTGATGGAGAATAAGTAGATGAAGGAGTGGTACAGGTGCTCTGCAAGTCATTTTTCCAATCTGAACCAACAAAGACTTGTAAATTCAAAGACCTAGTTACGTTGACCTAATTTGCTAGTTGTTAGTAAAGAGAATGAACAAAAGTGTGACCTGCAATGAAACCATGTATTTTAAATCATGCAACTAAGAAAACATCAGTGTTTTTGTGGGCAGCAAAGTCACCCTAGTCACAGCTCGTGATCCCACTGAGGGAGAGGTGAAACCATAGATTTTTGCTGGCCCTTTTCTTGAATCTTTTTCTGTTAGCAACTTATCAACTAAATCTGAGCATGAAAATTTATTTTAGTCATCAAAAAAAACATAAATAACAAAACAAGATTTAAATCTAAATAGCAGATTTTATTCTAAGAATGCAGCAAAGACACATGAAAGTAAACAAAGGAGGTACTGGGCATTTGAGATGGGCCCAACCCCAAGAGCTACAGCCTCCTAAGAGAGATTTAGAGCTGGTGCAAAGCTGGATTCATCTTTATTGATCAAAAGAAATGTTACATTCCAAAAACTGTCCACAAGGAGAACTTGAAAATGTGTTGAAAGCAAAGCTAATCTAATGCCTAAAAATTGAACTACAAAATGACTACAAAATGAATACAAAATGACTAACTACTGGCTAACCAAAATGAGGCCCTAAGCCTTCTTATTTATACAAATTGAGGACCCCAACAGTCCTCCTAAAATTTAGGGACTCGGCTGCCCAAAACTTGTAGTTAACAGCAGTCCTACTTGACTTGCTTGGCTGCCCTTGTGATAATCGATTTGGTACCCCTTGAACTTCGAGCTGATGGTGGAGAATTCGAGGTAAGGGCCCATAAATGAAGGGGACACCTTCCTAAAAATCCTCTCCCTTGTTCTCCCATGAATTTTGCTGCCAAGTGCTCATTAAGACCTTTGATTTTGTCTCTAAATTGGCCAAAAAGACTACACAAAGCACACATTAGACTTGTTGGCATAATGACTAACCCAATTCACTCTATTAGCATAAATATAATAAAAAACATGCAATAAACTAATGAGAATGATGGATTAAGTTGAATTAGGAGGTTGAATGAGCCCATATAATTATCCATTTTTGGGGCTCATCGCATACCATGGATTCATGTAGTATATTTTGATGCCTATTCAGATGTATTATTAGGAATATCTATATATCAGAGATGTCATATCTTGTATCATGTTTGATTTGCAGGTCTCCTGACGGTGGTATTCCAAGCTCCTTGCCTTAACTGATAAAGTACTTCAACCATCACTTCTTGTTATGATTTCATGATTTAAGGGGCATCTGTTACATGGTATTTTGTCACATTCCCAACTCTGTGCCCGAAGTATCATCCTTTGTGCCATTGTCATCACAAATGTTGTAAAGTGACAAAAGTTGTGTAAACTCATTCACCATGAATTATATGCTCAACGCATCCTTGAAGAGATGGAGAACTAATGTCTTGAAGTAATTCTAGAAAATCTTGCGAAAAACCCTAATTTGCAAGACCAGTGCTATTTTTAGTAGGAAAATCTGTGCTAGTAACCTTTTTTCTAACTAGTGACTAGTGCTAGCAGCGCAACTTTTGATAGGAAAATCCATAGTGGTCCTCTTTAGGAATTTTCTCCAAAAATGGAGCATAAGCTTCTCTTACTAGAAACCTCGAGAATGATAAGCTCATAGTTGTTGGATGAAGATATGGTCGAGTACTCCCATTTAGAGCCCTTGATCCTACCTTTAGGGATCTTACCTTTGGGATAAGGACCTTCTTCCCCCTTTGGTGGATCTCTAACTCCCTCTCCCTCACTATAAATTTGTTCTTCACTTTCCTCAATGGGTTGGTCATTGCTGGTTTCCATTCTTCTACTCAATTGTGCTTAGATGCTGCCATTTTGGTGAGAGAGGAAAGGAGAGCTTGTTAAGTTTGGCTTGGACTTGGAACCATCTTGAAGGAGGCCTTCAACATCAAGGCACCGATTGTATGCTTCCCTCTTTGATTTAATCATTAATACAAAGCATGTTTTCCTTCTCATAAGCTTGTCTATGATGGTTTTGTTGATACGATACTCCTTGATATGTTTAATAGCTTATATTGGAATGCATATGCTATGATCTCTCTTGTTGTTGTCTTTTGATCTCTCTTACAGGTATTTGGAGGCAAGGAATAGCGAGGAGCGAGCATCGAAGCTAAGGGATCAGTTCTATCCATAGAAGGGATTTCCTAGTTAACAATTATCATACATTTGTCAAAAGATAACATATGCAGGATAGGATATGCAAGATCCTAAAGATTCTCTGATAGGAATATTCATTGTAAGATTCACTGATCAAGAGGAAAAGTAAGCGTGTCTTCAAGAATTCCAATCTTGTGGAATTCATAAAATGATGGTATGATCACATGAGAGTGAAGCAGATCAAGGAAATGAAGTTCCTTTATTCAAAGGAAGCTGTTGTAGGAAGTTTGGATGATCCAAAAGAAGGATGAGGTATGTATACTCACATTTGATATTATGGAAGTCATGTCATATGGTTGCAGACAACCGGGACCACTGAGACATGATCAAAGAAAGAATCTCCTCCCTCTAATCAATGCAAGAATCCATGGGACACATATTTATTAGATTAAATCAACATAATATGTCCTCATATTGAGTATGAGGTAGTTGAGTACAACTGAGGAACTTTGAAGTTCCTAGAAATGAAATGTGTGAAGAATGGAAGGAAGAGATCATGCATCAATGGTAAAGGTAACCAACATCTGAAAGACCAAGAAGATTTGACTATGGTATCTCCCAGAAAGATATGAAGACTCTGATGGAACTCTGGAAAAAGACGGAGGTCCTTGACAAGACATATCTTTAGGAGATGGGTCAACATATATGCAGGATGTTGATGCCTATAGGAAGATGTCATGTTGAAAGACCATAAAAAAGGTAATTATGATTTAAATGTTCATTATTGATGAACTAGTACCTAGATGGGCTTATGTAGGACTACCATATGGAAGAACTATGAATGTCATCTATGAAGAACCATCTATAAGAATGCAAGAACCTTCCAGAAAGAAAATCATGCTGAAGGTAGCATAACATGAAGAAATACCAGATGAATTATGATGAAATAAATGATGACATGATTGAATAATGAGTGAAACTGATGGATGGTGTATACCCTATGAAGATGTCCCAAAATATGAAGAATCGACAACAAAGAAGAAATTAATGACATCGAAGGAAGGAGTTCTTCAAGAAGCTGGTTGTCCCATCATCTCCACCTGAGGAGTTGTTGTAGGTCCCTATTTTTAGAGGGATCCTGGAAATTTTCTTACTTGGAAGAAACTTGGAAATTCCTAAGAAAAGAGGGATATTAGGTACATTCCTTGTGAAGGAATGAGTAAATTCCTTTATTGGAATAGATTTGTCCTACCTAATTAAGAGAGAGAGATAGACACATCATTCTAGTCTTCACTTGGGAAGACAGGATGAGAGAATTAGGTAAGCATTTGGCATTTGAGGATGAGATAGGGCATCCAAGATAAGAGTATTCATGGAGGATCGATAATATTTGAGGACTGGGAATCCAAGATAAGAATAATCCTAGTGAAACACACCCTTAGAAATAGGGTGGTGTATGTTCCGAGAGAGACAATGATGAGAGTGTCTATAAATCATTGGTCTTAGCAGCGCTGATATCCAATATTGTAGAGAAATAAAGTTCTTAGTCAAGGCCTTGATATGTGACAATGATAGATGATATGATACCAAAAAAATGGATTACCAATCTGATTCTTCTTATGAGAAATTATTCAGATTGAGAATGACCAAGTACTATTATGAATACCTCCCTAGTTAAGAGTGTTTAAAAAGTGTAACTAGGTTCAGTATTCATAATGACATGTAATTGTATTTTTATGTAAAGAAATGAAAATAAGAAAAATAAAATTATTGTAATTCTTGCATCATGGGTTTCATGAGAAAGATTTTATTTTGGAGTCAGGGCTCCCATTGAGAGGCTTTAGGAATTTTTTCATCTAGTCATAAAAGAATAAATGAGTCATTGTCATGTCATGAAGTCATGTTACACATTGTAAAGAGTCACACTTATCTATGTAAAGTAATCCTCCAAGTCCTTGTCATTATCCCTCTCTAAGTAGGCCTACAATGAATGAAGAAACCTAGAAGATGATGTCGATGCTCCTCCTTATGATCATGTCGGCCTAAAGGACATGAAGCAACGTGTATATATAGCCACACTTGGCCTCACTTGGAGGCAAGAAATTCGATGAAGAAGAGCCTACAATCATAAGTGTGAAGAAAGGACTAGACAAGAGAAGCGAAGAACAAAGGAAGGATAGTGAAGGAAGGGATTCTTTTGGGATTTTGATTTGGGCTCATATACTCTCCCACGTGCGAAGGAAACAAGTCTGAGGGCATAGACAAAAGATCGAATAACTTATTGTTGCATTGAGGTGACCTTTTTTGGGTATAGAATCTCACAAGAAGAAGCCAAGGAGAAGTGCTATAGGTATCTCTCTCTTGAAGAGAATAATTAAGGAAGCGAAGATTGTTGTAGGGTTTCGGGAATAGGTTTAACCTAAGAGATCGAGTTTCTCTAGGAAATCCGAGAAGAGCAGTGTGGAATAGAAGAGATTGAGATTTTCTAGGAAGCTAAGAAGAGGAGTTCAAGATTCTAGAAGGAAACCAAGAAAGAGAAGAGGCAAAACATCAAGGAGGCTACCGACATGGGTCTTGGAATGACACTAGTGTCAAGGGTCTTTGTCATAGTCTTGGTATTCGTCAATTGAAGGTATATAAGAAGAATTTGTGATTGGGTTTTCCTCTCAAAGAGTGAGAGGTTTTGGCTCTGACTGATAAGCCTACATACTATGTCACTTGTCTTCTATTGTTTACTTGGTAAGTGTCTTGATGCAAAGAACACAATAATAACATAACGAATAGAAGATCATAATCTGAGAAGTAAAAGTATATCACAAGAAATTATCAAGAAAATAAATCTCCTAACTATTGATGCCCTAGATTTCTCAACACTTTATTTCCTATTTTTCACATAGAAACCTTTCAAATGATGCAAGAATCATGTCAATTAGAGTTTGAATGTGAAAGTTATGCCACTTAGAAGTTGATCTTCCTGCTTTCACCACCATAATTTTATAGGATGCCACGTTAGCCCCCATAATTCACGGAAAATGGGATAGAAACTTGATTATGATGAATAATAATCTAGAAGAGTATATATTGCAACTTTGGTTAAGATTTGAGGTAGTCAAACTTAACCACTAGTAGGTTATTGGTTGATTTATAACTGAGCCACTAGGAGGAAAATGGGTTCCATTCCTTCGAGTGATTTTGTTCCATAGTTGAGAAAAAATAGCTGAGACGGATAGGAGATAAATAAAATAGATAATTTTTTTCATTGTAGTAACCCATAGGCCACATACCATACTTCTTTTTACTCATAGACATTTTATATTCAGAGAAAGAGAGTAGAGAAACCTCACCTTCTTACTGGGTCTTTCTTTGAAAAGGGTTTCCCAGGTCATATCTTGTGTCCAATGTGTGTGTGAGTTTTTATTTCACAGTTATCTATTTTTTTACATAATTTCAATATGTATGCATACACTATTAACAATAATATATAGATCTATTAAGTCTGAAGAGAAAGAAAATTGTAATAGTGTATATTTTTTATTTTTAAGTATAATTTTATTAGATATGTTGTGAAGAATTGTACAATGGAATATCCATGACATTTTACATATCATATTCGTATCAAAGTATGTTTCTTTGGGTATATTGTGGATATTTGCAGGGGATTTAGACCGACTAGGAAAAAAGCCATAAAACCTTAATCATGGTTGACGAATCTATGAATAACCCTTGTGATCATGCAGAGGAGAGGATTTTACACTTGGAACAACAAGTTGTAGATATAAATTGTAATGTAAATCTCCACATGCAACCTTGGGGAATAAGCTTGGGATATTTGGAGAAGATGAGGGTTCTAATGCAAACAAAAAATCAAAGGGCAGACTAGGAAATTAGGAAGAAACATAGAACCATCCGAAGAAAAGACCCGAAAAAGATCAACCTAGTTCACGTGCCATGAATAATTAAAAATACCTATTCAAAATGGAAGTGAAGGTCGATATCAAACCATACCATGATGAGATCGATGATCTGAAGTTAAATCACTAGTTGCAGTAACTACAAGTGTATTGCAGTTCTGTTAAATTGAGGAAGAATATAAAATTTCAATTGCACGACTGAAATTAGAGGGCCATGCCCTGAATTGGTGGGAAATCCAAACAAAGACATTGAGGTTGGAGGGAGAACCTCCATTGACTAAGAAGAAGGGTTTGAAAACCCTCTTAAAGTGATAGTTTTACCTTTTTGGGTATGAAGAGGACCAATTAATCTGGTGGCACTCATTTAGGGAAAAGCAGGGGAAAATAATGTAGGAGTATACGACAGAGTTCAAAAAGATGCCTATAATGTTGGATATCTACCTAAAGAACCCAGATGTACTCCTCAAATATTTGTGGGGTCTACACCGCCATCAATAGGAGAAAGTGATTTTGTTTAAGCCTAGATTGGTGGACAAGGCTTGTGTACATGCACAATACCTCGAAAACGTAGACTTGAAGAAACATGGAACTGACTGAAAAAAGGAACTGAAAAAGATGAACCTAGCTCACGTGCCACGAATCATTCACAATCCCTATTCAAAATGGAAGTGAAGGTCAATATCAAGCCATACCACAATGAGATCGATGATGTGAAGCCAATTCACGAGTTGTAGGAAATGCAAGTGTATTTTAGTGTCCGTCAAATTGGGGAAGAACAAAATATTTCATTTGTGCGACTGAAATTAGAGGGCCATACCCTAAATTGGTGGGAATCCACACAAATACCTTGAGGTTTGAGGGATAACATCCAATGACTAAGTGGGAGGACTTCAAAACCCTCATAAAGTCATAGTTTTACCATATTGGGTATGAAGAGGACTAGGGGATTTGGTGGCACTAGTTCAAAAGAAAGCAAGGGAAAAGAGGGCGACAGTATACGACATAGTTTAGAAAGATGGCCATAATGTTGGGTGTCTCCCCTAAGAACCTAGATGTACTCCTAAAATATTTGTGGGGTCTACACCACTATCAGTGGGAGCAAATGATGTTGTTTATGCCTAGAGTGGCAGATGAAGCTTGGGTACAAGCATAATATCTAGAAAACATACACTTGAAGAAACAAAGAACCAACCAAATAGATGACCTAAAAAAGATAAACCCAACTTGTATGCCACAAATCATTCAAAAATTCATGTTCAAAATGGAAGTGAAGGTCAATATCAAGTTGTACCATGGCGAGATTGATGATCTGAAGCTAAATCACTAGTTGCAGCAACTGCAAGTGTATTTTATTGTCCGTAAAATTGAGGAAGAATAGATGATTTCATTTGCACGACTAAAATTAGATGGGCATGCCCTTAATTGGTGGTAAAAACACACAAAGACCTTGAGGTTGGAGGGATAAAATCCAGTGACTAAGTGGGAGGACTTCAAAACCCTCATAAACTCATATTTTTACCCTATTGGGTATGATGAGCACTTGTGGATCTGGTGACACTATTTAAGGAAAAGGAAAGGGAAAGGTGTGCAGGAGTTTAAGATAGAATTCAGCAAGATGGTAATAATATTGGATATCGACCCAAAGAACCCATATTTACTCCTCAAATATTTTTGGAGTCTACATTGCCATCAGTAGGAACAAGTTATGTTGTTTAAGCCCATATTGGTGGACAAGGCTTCTGTATAGGCATAATACCTAGAAAACATACACCTGAAGAAAGGGAAATCAAGGGAATTGAAGTAGAAGGAGAAAAATGATGCTTCTAAGGAAGGGGAGAAGAAGTAGAAAGGGGGAAAGATAAAAATATGGAAACCATGACACATCAGTGAAAAGATCCCCACAACCACTATACCCACTAGAAAATTGACATTCATAAAGAGGAGAAGTAATGGAAGTTGCATCCAAAGCTTAACTTGAAAAACATTAAGAAGATAATAAGAAGAAGAATCCCATGGACACTAATTCGAGCAACCAAGTTGAAATAAACTCAGGGGTGGATGGGAAGATTGTATGTACATTAGTGTAGAAGGAGGTTATTCTGAGTAGTCTTCAACAAAAAGAAGAGGAATAAATGATCAAACTCTTTCATATAAAGATACAGGTAAAGAAGACCAAGATTGATGCTCTGTTTGACTCAAGATCATAGAAAAATATTATTTCAGCAGAGTTGGTGAATAAGTTTGGGTTTGAAGTTCATGATCATCCAAGCCCATATCCATTGGGATGAGTAAATGATGATACAAACCTGAAGCTAACAAAATAATACGAAATTATGTTTGCCATTAGTTCTAATCTTACTGATGAACTATAATTTGATGTGGTTCCCCTTGATGTATTCAGAGTCGCGTTTGGGAGTCTGTACATGTACATGCAATATGCAATATGCAATATGCAATATTCATGCAGAGAGCCAACTAGTACTAGCTCAACAAGGATGGAAAATTGTTTTCCATCAATGTGCACAAAGGAAAGTCAAAATTTTCATTGGTAATTGCCAAAGAAGACAAGAAATTTATTAGTTTTAGCAAGAAGTATGTTTTACTATTTTAAGAGAAAATCAACATGTCAAAGAGTCAATAAGAGGCAAGGAATTCCTAAAGGGGTGTACTAAGAAAAATGAACAACAAATGGAAGAGTTACTACAGGAATATAAGGATATGTTTTGTGAGCCTTAAGGGTTACCACCTAAGAGGGAAGTGGAGCACGAGATCCAACTATTTCTAGACTCCCCATTGCCAAACATTGGGTTTTATATGCAGTCTATTATAGAAGAAAGTGGTGAAGAAATAGTTGCAGTTGTTATTGGGGCAAGGTGTCATTCGACCAAGTACATCACCATGTGTGTTACCCATCATCATTGTGCTAAAGAAGGATGGGACTTCGTGGATGTGTATAGATTACAAGGCATTGAACAAGAACACACTAAAAAATAGGTACCCTGTGCCTAGGATAGATGACATACTAGATCTGTTAAAACAAGTAAATACTTCACCAAGATGGACTTAAAGTGTGTATATCACCAGGTTTGCGTCAGAGAAGAAGATACTTGGAAGACTACCTTCAAAACTAGACAAGGTTTGTATGAGTGGTTAGTTGTGCCATTTTGCCCGTGCAATGCACCAACTACGTTTATGAGATTATAAAATGATGTACAACACCCTTTTATAGATTCCTTTGTTATTATCTATTTGGATGAGATCCTAGTATACAATGCCACCTAGGAGGAGCACATCTCACATTTGACATAGGTGTTGGAGACATTAAAGAATCACTAGTTGCTAGCAAATCTCAAGAGTTGTGAGTTTGCACAATAATCTTTGGTGTATCTAGGGTATGTGATAGGTGGATGAGAGATGAAGATAAATCCTTCCAAGATAGAGGTAATCATTTAATGGTATCTGCCTACTAATGCTTATAGGGTTAGGAGTTTCTTTGCGGTGGCACAATACCTAAGGAAATCTTGTTTTCAATAGTAGCAATAGCACTCCATGTCATAACAACAAGTGGAAAGATTTTCCAGTGGGGAAACGGTCAACAAAGGGTCTTCAAGGAGCTAAAGAAGAATATTAGTCAAGTACCAGTTCTGGCATTACTAAAATTGCAGCATCCCTTTGAAGTGGAGATAAATGTGAAGGGTATGATATGGAAGTAGTCTTGATGAAATGAGGAAGGTTTGTATGTTATCATTTTAAAGTATTTCATAGGGAAGTTCTTAACTACCCTACCTACGATAGTAAATAAGTTGAAGCACTATTTGATGTGAAAGGAGACAATAATTTGCATAGATTAATAGCCACTATAATACCTACAAGACCAAAGTAAGCTACAAAATACTAGGCATTACACTGAATGGGATTTCTATAATAGTTCCATTTAGTGATCAAGTACAAGAAGGGAAACAAAAAAAAGTTGGATGACTTCATCCTGTTGAGGCCACCCACATGAAATATCACAAATTTGGGGACTCTTATGCACATGGAGCCACTCACCCATGATACATACATAGAGGCATATTTAGAGGGTAAGGGATTAAAGAAGGTGTTTCAGCAGTTGCAGGGTAAGATTCATGTGCATGATTGCAACAACAACGTTGACTACCATCTTCGGGATGGGTTACTCTATAAGTTCGATAAGATTAATGGTATTTTTTAAGGATTTAACTATTATGCCTATTTATAGTACTATAGGCAACTATTTTGGTTTGAAATTTCATACATACTGAATGTAGGAAAATATTCACTAAACCATTATGTAATTTACTATTAAAATTGGTAATTGTTTAGGTAATATCATCCATTTAATCATATATATGTAAATGATAGGTGAATTTTTAACCAAATGGACAAATATTTATTTCAGAAAATGCCAAAAAATAGCCAATTAGCGGAATTTCACCCATAAAATTCTCCTTAATAATCTATGTGTTCCTAAAGGTGAATGATTGCAGTTGATTAGAGAGTTTCACACCTCCATTGTTGTACAAAACTTTAGTGAAAGGAAGACCTGTCCAGCTTGCAGAGGTATGTGTATTGGCCTAAGATCTATGTGCAAGTAGCCATGTTCATAAGAGGATGAATGCTTTGTTGTACCAACTGATGAGGCTCATCATTAGGTATATTATAAGGGTCATGATGCCATTCTCCAGCTTTAAAACTATCTCTTTCTCACATTTATCTACAATTTTTGTTATAATATGCTTAGTAAGAAGGGTAAAATATGTTTGTTATGTCATGTGGCCTAATATGGTTTAATTGTAGGAAATGGAACATTTTTTAGATGATTTCTATCTAGGGGATCAGAGTACACATTAGGGAGGGATTCTAGGAGGTTGTCCACCTCTCTAAATCCCTCAATCAGCCCAAGATCACAAAAATATCTCTCATCAGCTCGAGGTCATTGGAAGCTAAGCAAGTGCAATTAATGAGGAACAAGATCCACCATTATCGAGTTGTGGGAGACAAAAATTCCTATTTTCTAGGAAGAAACTAGTAGCTACCCTCTTGTATAAATAAACATGCGAAAGAGCTCATTAGGATTCGAGTTTTGTTTTCAGCTAGGTAGCTATTGAGCTCAAGTACTTGGTATTGTTATTTGTTACTACTGTATGATGTATTAAACATTTATGCAATGATAACGAGAAGTTGCTTATTGGTTCATCATTGAATTAGTTCCAGAGGGTTGAGGCTCTTGGTTTTGGGCCCAACCTCAGTAGCTTAGGTCACTCTTGTGTATTTGTATCTCTTTTTAGTTTAGAGTGCTTATTAGTTTCTTGCAGTTCCTTAGAGAAAAATCCATCAAAAATCTGTGACTGCAACCTCTACCTCACCTCTCTCATGGGAGTATGAGTAGAAGGGTTTACAACCACAATCCCAAAAATATTATGTTTATGGCTTCTTGGAAGAATATGTATGTTGATAATCTTGTCTTGGATATGCTTACCATACCTTAGGATTTTATTTTGTTGGTTAGATCATAGTTTTGGCATAAGAGTAGATAGCATTTAAATTCAACTCATCTTTTCCACTATTGATTGGTTCATTTTGTCAACGATAAATTGGTATATGCATGCTCTTATTGCAGGGTTGTTTGGATATGCAGGAAAGGGCACCTTCACCACCTCCATCTTGGAATTCCTCACATTCTCTTATAAATCCCAAATTATGTCTTAAATTTATGTCATAAGTTCATTTTCATAGACCACCGTGAGCATCTCTCCTAGTGAAAAATAGGCCTTCAAAAGGCTCTGAGCTTGGCTAGGGGTTTTTCCCATCCTTCATTCATTTACCTCAACCTCTATCCACCGTTCTATACATTGAACCCATCATTTCCACTTCCTAAACATTCTTGACAACCTTCATGTGGCATTATAGGCCTTCATGTAGGAATAAAAGTCACCTGTAGCAGCCTCCTGTAGCACACCTATAGCAGCTTGTTTCCTCACTAGTTCTTACCTTTGCTACAATTTTGGACTTATCTTAAAAGTATGTTGACCCCCATATGTGACTCCATGATGAAAGGAAACTCCTCGGCCACTCTAAACCCTCATTTTCCTTTATTGAAAAATAGAATATCATTAGTTTCCTAATCACATATTTGACACAAATAGAACATCGATTTATTTGAAAAAGTGAGCTAGTTAGAGCATTTTGAGTTATGGTTTGATACGTTAGCTTCTTGTCTACAAGTAGATTTGGTAGCTATATGGTTTATTACAAGTTAATATAGTTTCCTTTCTTCAAGTATTATAGTTCTTGTCTTTTCATGAGCTGATTCAATAGCATTTCCAAGTGGAAGTTAAGAGCATTTCCTTTTTAATAGTTAGAGGTAGCTTCTAAATTTCACCTTCATTAACTAGTTTTCATTCTAATTCAATAGGAGGAATGGTCTTGGAACACTATTGATCAAATGTCTTAGTTGAGGGTGGCGTGAGTGGAATCCCATCTACTGTGCATATAGCACTGTCACCTTGAAGTTTGTATGAACCCCGAGTTGATAAATAAAGTCGAGGATACCTTGGGAGTTGCAACACTCTTGGTAAAATACGAGGGCTCACCACCAACAAGCCTATAAATGGGAAAAAGAGTCTATGTCATCCCTTAATTGTACCCACTCGTCCTTGGGAAATAATTTCCATGGACTTTGTGGGAGGTTTAGCAACAATGAGGAAGAGACATGACTAACTATTCTTGGTAGTTGATATTTTGAACAAGATGTGTGTTTTGATACTCGATAAAAAGACCAACAATGGACAATAAGTAGCAAGCTTGTTCTTTGGAAAATTATAGGAGCACTTTGGGATACTAAGGAGCATTGCTTCAGAGGGGGAATCCATATTATTAGTGCATTATGGACTACATTGCGGGATAATATGGACACAATGTTGTTGAAGATATCTACATCATTCCATCCACATACATATGGG
Source organism: Pinus tabuliformis (assembly GCA_031772625.1). Taxonomy (NCBI): domain Eukaryota; kingdom Viridiplantae; phylum Streptophyta; class Pinopsida; order Pinales; family Pinaceae; genus Pinus; species Pinus tabuliformis. The sequence goes on from CM062809.1 coordinate 81,663,787, forward strand.
TAGAAAGAAGTAGTCAACAAGACTCTAGTGAAACTTCTAAGGGGATACCACCATAACATATGAAGAATTGGGATGAAAATATTATATATATATATATATATATATATATATATATATATATATATATATCTATATATATATATATATATATATATATATATATCATTATTACAACAAAATAGTCCACACTTTGACTAGAAATTCCCCATTTGAAGCTTGATTTGGATATTTTCACCTTCACCTTTGGACATTGCATATGGGCAGCAAGGAGGAGTGAGGGAATATCTTATAGGAGATGCCTTGAGGGATGAAAAATTTATAGATAAGGTCAAGAAGATCCATATATAGGTACAAGAGACACTGAAAACTTCATAGGATAAATATAAGCCACACATGATCAACATAGAGCAAATAATTTGTTCTAGGTGGGAGAAAGTGTATGGCTACAATTAAATGAAGAGACGCTACAAGGGCTTTGTAAGAAAATCAGGGATTTGTAATATGGTCCCTTCGAGATACTAGAAAAGGTGAATGATAATTCTTATTGACTTATTTTACCACCATATATGTACATTTACTCAGTTGTGAATGTAGATAATTTGAAACTCCACGAGCCTTGCATGCTAGATCAGGAAAAGGAATAGGTCCTAACTTCTATGGAATATTTGGCACCAGATACTTAGGAATAATTGACATAAGATAAAATTGTTTAGATGAGGTATAAAAATACAAGATAGGGGCATCATGACCATTGGTATATTGAGCTGAAAGGACAACTTCCAGGCAAAGCTAAATGGTACACTTGAGAGAAGGTGGAGGAAAAATTTGCTCACCTCATTTAGTAGAAGATTTTGGGGACAAAAATCCCCCAAAAATGGCTAGGTGTGCTCAATATTATATCATTATATTGTTTTTCATCCATATTGATGCTTTTAGAGTGGAAAACGTGGAGGAATCATCTCATAGGACCATTTTTATCGACGCAGCCTAGTTTGGCAAAATAAGGTTTGAATCCTTCTAGGATCATTTTGAGGTATAAAACGACAATTTTTTAGGGGTAAAACTTTTCCTCTATAGGATAACACATATTTTCCCTATTATACACACATATACGTTTCCAATGACACAATAATCATACTAATTAGAGTCTGTATATGAAATTTATGCCACTCAGAAGTTAACCTTCATGTTTTCACCACCATAATTCCAGAGGATGCCACACTAACCCCCATAATTCATGGAAACTAGGCTAGCCACATGATTAGGATGAATAATACTCTAGAAGAGTCTATATTGTAACTTTGGTTAAGAGTTGAGGTAGTCAAACCTTACCACCCATAAGCCATCTAGTTTTGTTGTAACCAGGCCACTGGGAGGAAAAAGGGTTCCATTCCTTTGAGTGAATTTTTTCCATAATTGAGCAAAAATATCCAAGACAGATAGGAAATAGAGAAAATGCTCTATAGGACATACTTATTTTTACTTGCAGACATTTTCTATTTAGACAAAGAGAGTAAAGCGACCTCACCTTCTAGTTGGGTTTTTCTCCCAAAAGAGTTTCTCATGTCTTATCTTGTGTCAAATGTGTGTGTGTGTGTGTGTGTGTGTGTGTGTGTGTGTTATTTCATTGTTCCATATTTTATGCATAATTATAATTTTCATGCATACACTATTAAAAATAATCTACAGATATATTAAATATAAAGAGAAATAACATTGTAATAGTGTAGATTTCAGATTTTTAAGTATCATTTTATCAGATTTGTTGTGATGAAATGTCCAGTGAAATTTCCACAACGTTTTGCAAATAAAATTGACTTCGTTCCTCCATTCAGATCACAAAACAAATTATGGTCCAAGTTATGTGGGGTTAGGCATCCATATATCTCCTCATGATTTTTTTCTTATTTGAAACATAGTTATCTTCCACGAGAGATTTGAAAAATCCCTTTCTATTAAATGAAAACAAAAGAAAACAAAGGGATGTGCCCTGGAGTGTGAATGCTTAGGTTGGTATTGGTGGTTTAATGGAGCCACCCAACTCTTTTAACCTACAAATTAACACCTTAAAATTTACGGGCCTAATCCTTGTTTGCATTCCTGAAGGGGTAACTTAGTGGATAAAATCTAGGATTATCACTGTGTTTTTCGTGGGATATGTAATAACCTAAGATATATAGTTGTAGTCTTCTTGAATTTAGCCTAAAGAAACCTCACTACAAATATCTCTTTCACACCTTCACCAACCATATTTAGTGGCGTTCTTTTTTATTCAACAGGATGTTTTTCAATGCCAAGTTATAGTTTGAGTGGAAGGCTACTAGTGTGGTAGGAATTTGTTTTTACTTATGAAAACATGGTTTGAGAACCCTACATTAGAATATAACATGTTTTTTCACTGTAATACACTTAAAAGATATTGTTTCACCACTTGTGCACTAATTTTATATTATACCCATTTTATTTGAGTAGATAATTATTTACTATATAGCATTGTTATATTGACATATTGCATTCCAACTTAGACAAATTTAGATAGTTATGATATGTAGTGAAAGCACATGCACCTTGGAATTTTATTAAGCTTTGAACTCTCTCATTTTCTAGTAGGGATTCCTACTATTTCCATTTCTCTAAGAAGGCATGTTGGATCTTTTTGACATTCTCGTCGAAGTGCATCCTTGTAAGGCTAATCCTTACTAGGATCATCGTGTTAGGATTACCATCTATGGGGTCTCTTTTGTTGGTATCTATACCATATACTTCGACAAAATAACTTTCACCTATTATGGATAGATCTAACCCCACAAACCAACTTATACTAAGATGTGTGGCTAGAATTAATCTTTTAGAATTGAAAAAACCCACCAATGATCCAATCTAGCATAATCCAAACATGGAAAACCAAAAAAACCCTTCCAACCTTAGGTATCCAAAATTTGAAGAATTAGTTGGGGAAGATCCCTCCAACCATATTATTATGTTTCATCTATGGTGCTCCTATGGTAAATACATGGATGATTCTATATTCCCTAGGTATTTCCACATTACTCTCATTGAAGTAGTTGCAAAATGGTATATTGACAAAGTTGTCATAAGACATTTGAGTCTATAATTAAATCATCCTAGGACTTTTCCAATTACTAATTGTCCAGGCCTTAATGTAATTGAATTTTTTGATTAAATTTAGATACCAATTTATGCTCTTCTTACAATTTAATTTCCTTCTTAACTTAAATATCATTTATTAGATTTGTTGAAGTTTTATGATTTTTTTCGATCTTTATCTAACTTCTTTGCCAAAGAAATAAACAAAATTCTTCTAAGTTACAAAATCCATTTGTTATGTGTTTAACTTTGTAATGGGTAATATATTTTAGACTTTAATAGAGCAATAAGTTTACTTTGTGTTTGATGAAAATTTTAAAATTTACCATTTTAAAATTTATACATGAGGGGACACTTCAAACTTTCATTTTCAAAAAGTTAAAATCTACCTTAATCTCATCATGAAAAAAACTTGAAATTTGCTCCAATGGGATTTAAATAAAAAAAAATTGAAATTTTCTTCGATGATAAGAGTGCATTTTAACTTTGTACTATTTAAAAAGTTGGAAAGTTAACTAACATGAAAAATTAAAAGTACTTTGATCATGCTTCTAAAAAAATATTTAAAACTTGTCAATCTAAAAGGTTTTAAATCACTCCACCAAGTGTCATGGTTGGAGCAATAATGAAACTTCACTTCAAGCAAAAGTTAAAATTGTCTTTGATGGAAAGATCAAAATGCCTTCGATGCCTATTTAGTTGTCATTTTAAACTTCTCATATCAAGCTGAAAATAAAGTTTTCTATGCTCTAATCATTGAAATTACCATCTAACTTATTGCATCGCATAAATATTGAAGAAAACCCATGCATCAATCCATTTCATAACTTTTATAAAACTCAATATATGTTTTAACTCTAATACTCAAAATTGCTAAAAATACATTCATTGCTCCCTATTTCAATTCATTTCCTCGGATTAATATTTTTTGTTGTGCTCTAATCCAAATTTTAAATGTTACTACGATGACCATTCAAAATACATTGTATCACCCATAATTCACTATAAATTTTATCTAATTACACATCCATTAAGTCATGATAATCAATATTTCAATAATTTTTTTAAGATTGATTTTTTTTACGTCTACAATCATTGGGATTAATTTAAACTTGTGGATATTTGCGTGAGTTCATATCTAGTGATGTTGTTGGAATTTGTTCAAATTTATATCTTTATAGCATAGAGTTTTTTGTATTAGGGGAGTGTTGCATCTAATCTCTCATATACATCATTTTACTTGCAATTCCTAGATAGTTTATCACTTGTGTGATTTTGAAATATCTTTAATTTTTTTTGAATTTCAAGAATTAAATAATTGTAAATGAACCAATCAAGTATTCTTCGTGACAACTCTGTTTTTCAAGTTTCCTTAAATTAGTAAGTTTTCTATGTATAAGTTTTGAAAAATTGAAATACTGTGCTCTATTTTAGTAGCATTATCTTTCTTCCAATAAATTTGAAATTGTTAAAATCTATGAAAGATGGAATAAAACATGTTTATAATGTTAAGTGCATTTTTATTTTCTTAGATATAATGACACTAAGAAGGTCCTCTTGTAGGAGCCAAATTTAAATTACCCATGATTGGAACCATGGAACGTGTAGACACACAAATGGAAACAAATCTACAACAACTTACTCTTGTCAATCAAATATAAAAACTAGAAATTGAGCTTATGAGGCTAGTATATAGGGAAACAAAATGACAAATTAGTCCCAATACATGAGCTATCAAATCTAATTCCATGTATGGATTATTCCATCCAAGAGCTTTCCATAAACTACTTTTGTGTCTAAATATAATATTTGAGTAGGGATTTATGCCTCCAAGTAGTAGACTAGTTCCTAATTTATCCCCTTCACTAATTTAGGTGTAACTTTATCATATTGAATCCATTTTGAATTTTTAGTATCTCATTGCAAATGTTCTATAGTATATTTCATTTAAGGCAACTAGGAATTGTGTGATACAACCATGTACAATCCTTAAAATTTTCAACATTTTCAACATTGTCTAGGGCCTTAAAAGTTCTCGAGAAGTTCAAGATGTAAAATTTATAAGAAAATTAATAGAAAAATATTTAATTTGGATATTGATATAAAATCTTATGTACTAATCCATCTGCTAATCCTTCAAGCACACTCTCCATTGAACCATTGCACCCAAATTTTTACTTATAGGTGAGTTCTATTTAACAAGTTGTATGGTCCAAGTTGTCGACTGACCTATCCAATCAACTATTGTACAAATGTAGTATGTTGATCGACCATTAAAACTTGCTAAATAAGTGGTTGATTAACATGTTGGGTTGAACAACACATATGCTTTTTTACAGAAATGATGAGTCAACCATATGGTTCAATTATTTGACCATTGGATCGAGTCAACCAAAGTGATACACCATGCAACCATCAATCATGTTAAATGAAATATTACAGTGGTTGTCGATCAGAATAATATGTTAGTCAACCATCAATTAGGTAGATTGGAATAATACATTAGTTGTTTGTCAATTGGGTCAATTTAATACATCGTTGTTTTTCAATTAGTTCAATCAAATAGTGTTCCATTAATAGTCAATGGGTTAAACAAAAAAATATGCTAGTCGAATGTTGATCATGACGACTAAAAAAATTTTAGTTGGCTATTAATTGGGTCAATTGAATTAATACACCATTTAGATACAATTATGATTTGATTAAGTAGGTTATTTAGTTAAACATTTATCCAAATTGACTAGGAGATGGACTAGTCAACTACATAGTTGAGCTAGCCAACTACAAAGTCAAATTGAATAAATAGTTGACTTGGTGAGCCATTAAAATTTGCTAGTCAATTATGCAGTTGAGTTAGATGCCTAGTCAAATCCACCAACATAATGTGCTAGTCAACTACATAGTTGAGCCAATATACCATTTGGTCAAATTGGTTAATAGGGTTTACAAGTCAACTATAGAGTTAATTTGACTAGGTAGAAAAATTAACTAACCATTTATTGAATTAACCATCATAATGTTAATTGACAATTGTAGTGTGTAAAATTGACCAAGTATTTGATTCAACTCGATGAGTATCCAATTCAATTGACCATTTTTTGTCTATAGTTTGTAAATGTTGACTCTACAATTTCTAGTCTCTGTACCAATGTACATGCAATTTTCGAACCATTGAGCTATGGTACCACTTTGTCACACCACCCAGTGACCCCACAAAGGGACATTACCACTCAACTTCGTCTCAGTTGCTACATTTGTTCGAGGAGTCGATTGTTCCAACAATTGATAAAGGTAACTGGTTATATGAATGAATATATAGGAATGTTATCCTTCAATTGATTTTTTGACCACCAATTGTCTCATTGATTGCATATTTGAATATATACTCCATCAACTTCTCCATTGACCATATATATGAGTTTATTATTCATTGACTATATAAAGCGGAACTATTGTACAATAGTTAATCCCACCAAGTTCTAATGTTAGTAAACATCATTTTAATTAGTTTGTAACATATTTTGGTCACTTTATCTAACTTAATTAAAAAAACTAGCACTTATGTTCTTAATATCTCTAATGAAATTACATGATATGCAAATACATAATAGTTATTATGATTAGGATAACAATATAATCATGCATAAACACGTAATGTGTAAAATAACATTTACGCTTCAGAGTAACACAATATTCAAGATATATAAAGTATAAAATGCACATTTATCTATTATAATACATTGATTGCTTGTATAGCTTAGATGTTCCACCCATCCATAAACCTAATTGCTCTAATACTCTTAGTAGTGGGTCACCCTTTAGCTCCAAGTACGATTGAAGTAGGGAAACAACTACAATAATTCATACATTCAATGACAATTATGAATACATATAGTAAACAAGTACTAGGTTAGGTACCAACTCCAATGTTACCTATAACTATAGTTTAGATACATCCCTTAGTAAACACAATACAAGGTAGTGCACCGATTCTATACCAATGTAATAAATTAGGCTATGTCAATACTCTTCCTGGGATTCAAACACAAACTAGCTAGGAAGTCTCATATTTTGTAGCTCTGAGAGTTCCAACTACTCTTAGGAGTCTCCCACGAACCTCTAAGCCTCACACTAAGAAATTATATCCAACCAAATCCCCCTATAATTTCCATCCTTTCCCGAGATGAACAAGTAAAATTGGCCACATAAACTCACCAAGGAATTTAATATAGTTTTTCTATGTTATATTCTCAATGGCTATTCAAGTTCACTTCCCCTCTAGTCTATAACTTCAACCAACAACAAACTAGTAATGAACTAGTGAGGTACTAGGGAGAAACAATGATTGATTGATCATGGAATGACTAAGAGAATCATGGGAGCACAACTTTTGTATGCATGTGATATTTTTCCAAGTGTCACATGAGGGAATCACCCCCAATACACAAGAACTCACATAAAACTCTCCCCCCTCACTTTTTGGACATAAAATTATACCATGTCATCACGACTAGGTTATTTTCATAAAGTAAATTTATCAATATTATATTATTTTCATGGATTAGGAACCATGTTATATTTCCCCCCTCACCGTTCCCTTTTGTGGATTCTTAGCCCTCCATACTCTTTTCATTTGATGGTGTGTGACCATAGTGTATTTTATTAAAATGTGTGTGATTACATATTACAAAATTAGGTTGTTGTGCTTTTAACATATAGGGTCCCTAACCTTAATCACATAGACACTTTGGAATCAAAACATATAGACATAAATTTGTAACACCACTGATCCACCTAGTTGAGGGACATTACCACTCAACTCCAACTTGGTTTCCACATCTATTTCAAAATTTGATTGTATACATAGGTATGTTGTCCTTCGACTAATGTATTGATGATCAACTACCCTGTCAATTTTGTATTCATATCTATAGCCTATGGACTTCAATGTTGACCATTTAAATGAGTTTATTTTTCATTGACTATATAAGATGGAGGTACTATATCATAATCATGCCCAACAAGTTCTATTTCTTGTTGCATCATTTTAATTAGCTCGTAACATATTCTAGTTACTTTGCATGACTTAATTCAAAATAACACTTTTAAACATTAATAAATGCATGCATTCATATCCAATTCATTTACATGATGTGAAACAATAATCATGAACACAATAAAAATATAATCATGCATAAACACATAAATGTGTAAAGCAACATTTACACTTTAGAGTAACAAAACATTCAATGCATATAAAGTATAAATTACATAATTTAATATTTTATTATACAATGACTAGTTTTAGACCTCATTTTTTTCACTTGACCATAGGCCTCACTACTCTAATACTCTTAGCAATGGATCATACCTAAGCTAGGTCTACGACTCTAGCAGGGAAAAAGATCAACTAGAGCTAATTATCACCATACAGATAACAAACAAATAATACTAGGATAGGTACCAACACCAACAACCCCCTAGCATTAGTCTTGCATCCCATAGCATGCATAATCTAAGGTAGTGCACCCATTTTCTACCTATTTAATCCATTAGGATATGCCACTACTCTTCTTGGGATTTTAGCACAAACTAGCCAAGAACTATTATAGTACCATATCTTTAGGAGTTTCAGCTACCCTTTAGAGTCTCCTAGGAACCCCTTAGGCCTCACATTGGGAAATTATACCTAACCAAACCCCCAATTAAGATTCATCCTTATATAAGATGAGCAAGGAGAATTAGCCACAAAATTCAACCAAGTAATTTAATGCATATTTTTCAAGTTATATGCTTAATATTTATCCAAGTTCGCTTACCCTATAGTCTATAGCATGAACTACCAATGAAATTGTAATGAACCAATAAGGTATGAGGGAGAAATAATGGTTGAATAATCATGGAATGGATTAAAGAATTATGGGAACACAAATATTGTATGTATGTAATATTTATGCCAAGTGTCACATGAGGAACTCACTATCACTACTTTGAACTCATGTAGACTACTACCCCCTTAATTTTTTGAGTTACAATTATGACATGTCATCATAAATTTGGGTTATATTCACAAAGTGACTTTATAAATATTATATTATTTTCATGGCTTAGGAACCATTCCATGGTTCCACTCCTCAGATTTCTCTCTTGTGATGTCTTACGCCCCCATATTCTCTTTGTTTGGTGGTCTTCAACCATGGTGTATTTTATTAACATGGGTGTGATTAAATATTATAGTATTAGGCTCATTGGAATTTAACACATAGGATGTTCAACCATAATCATATAGGCACTTTAGAGTCAAAACATAAAGACATAGGAACATATGCCCCAAAACAAATATATACACATGGGCATGCAAGCCCAACACAACGTGGCTCACTAACGATGTGAATATATGGTCACTAACAAATCTAAAGATATTCACATTATCCTATCATTTAATTTTCAACCTAGAGTCTTAGAAGATATTATGAGGTACTTGATGTAGTATACACAGAAAGGTAATGTACCCTATTGGTACTTATGCAATTTAATCTACTAAATTGAAAGGAAATGGGAAAGAAAATTTAATCACACACTCAATTGCAAATAAAAGAGACTAAAAAATGCTTTGAATTCGATACATGGTTTTTGGAACCTCACATGATGGATCCCTTGAGAGAATGCTCTTGAATCTCACAATTCATCTCTATTTCCTAAGTAGAATGGAGAGTAGGGTGATTCTGTAGCACTCCAATTTTGTAGAAAAACTAAAAAGGATTAAAAATATAAAAAATATAAATTAACACAAAATTGAAGATAAATAACTCAAAATAATTAAGTCATAATAAGTTAAATGAAATCACAAATATGTACACGAGCTAATAACATAATACCTCAACTTGAGTGGGCCCTCCTTAAGGTTTGATTTGTGCAAAATTGCTTCTATATTCATTGGAATAAAGCAATTTTCATAGACCACACATAAAATTAAAACAATGAGCACATAAATAACAAAGATTTTATATTAACCAAATATTAGTTTATGCATATATTGATACTGAGTTTTCTAAAGAGGACTATTACATATCTATAAAAAGGAGGGGGGGAGGCCTTTTTTTTGGCTTCATAAATGAAATGACTGAGCCTTGTAGCCTTTGATTTTAATTCAAAAATGATTACACTATTTTCGAAATATTTATAGAGAAAATTGATACCACTCATCAAGTAGCTATAGAGGCGATGCTTGGTTTGACCCTTGACCGACCAAGTAGTTTGGTGGTCTCTTGTGATGATTGGACAATTCTCTTTCCACTTTCAAATCACTTTTTAATTGTAGCTATAAGGGGTCTCGAGATACTAGTCGATGTTCAACTATAGGAATGCTCCAGATTATTCATTGGTTGAGTGCACATGTGATTCTAATGGTAGTTATACCAATGTGCACTGAGTTAGCTCAGAAGATACCCCTTCGGTCAAATTTCTTCCAAAATCTCGAAAATACATGTTGAGTAAGAGGTTTGTGCATGTTCTTTATTTTTCTACTTACGTCGACATATTTATTATGTTCAATTGGGAATGTCTATGGTTGCCCTATGTATTATGCCCATAACTATTATAAAATCAACTTGAGAGTCCTATCATACTAAAACACATATAGATGTATGATTGGTCACCTTTACAATAATTTGGTTAGAAGGATTAATCAAAATATGTAACATACAATAAGATGAGTACTCTATTAAACATATTTTAACAATGTTAGCTATAAAAGAAACTATGGGGACACTATGATGATTATGTGTACCTTTGAGTCAAAAACCATCATAAGAGAAAAAAAGTGAGTCTTATGTATAAAAGGAATATTAGGTGGGTTCATATGTTGGCATTTTTGTGTTTTCATTGATGTCAAGAGTGGCATGGACCTTGGTTTTGGTTGGGATGTGATATTTTGTTCTGATACAATATATTAATAAGTGTTCTGATGCAGTGTATTGATAGTGAAAGAACATGGGTGTCTAATTTTGCAAAGGTTTAGTATCAATAAATATGGCCTTGATGTAATGCTATGTTTGTCTAACAATGGTTGATGTTGAGTAAATTGAGTTTTGGGTGAGCATGAAGTAATATTACTATGGTTCGTGTCGTATGAATGGAACTCCCTAACTTTTCATGGAATGATCATGATTTATGCTAGGTGAACCTATCCAAAATGTGTAGTAATCATTATTTAAGTTGGGTGATGATCTACACTCTACATAAATTACGTAACCTCTCTGTTATACATCCACATAAATGTTGGTAGGATTTTGTTCTTGTCTGGCACCTCAAAAACTATGGCTTTCTCAGTTGGTATTGTTGAGTGGTTTTTAGTCGGCTCAATTTCCATCAACTTCTCCATGGTAAATGGCCATGGTATTTATCTTCAACTAAATTTAGTCAAAGGCTTAAAAATCATGTATAAGTCCTAATTGAAGGGGATCAAAATCATCAATTAGGGGTGTGGTTGTATCCATCCAATGTGTATCGAGTTGGAAATTAGCATTCAAGGTGATGGAGCATGTAAGTTGGGCTTGTGATGAGTAAGTGAGTTTGTTGGAATATTTGTTTTGGAATTTATATGTGCTTGAGCTAATGTGCTAGATTAAAGGTGTTGATTGTTGGGTTGATTCAATCTCCTTATGGGAAAAGCTTGTTCAATTGTAAATTTGTTGGTAACCATATCTTGTATAGTATATTGAGTTTCTTGGTGTATTGAAAGAATTGTGAAAATCCATGCTCTTGTAGGTTTTATGCAGAGTTAATTGTGTGACATAGTTCGTACAAGCAAGGATTGAATAGTCATCAATGTTGATTGCAATGTTTTTGGAATTACTTCTGTGACAATACATGGGACAATACTTTTGAAAGGCTGAGATATTGAGGTTGTGCACTAACCATTTATATTACTGGAATATGATAGGGTTTTTGTTGATAAATAACACCATAATTAAATGATTGTTGAATGTGACAAAGTTCTATTTCTAGTTTAAATTTATTATAACCATTGTATTGCTAGGTTATAAATAGAGGAACAATTCCTTATGTGAATTTGATATTGTTGAGTATGATGATGGTTGGTGTGCTTATGAAAAGGTCAGATATTAGAGTTAGTGTGTTAATGTTGTAGCTCATGTATTCCAAAAGCTTGTAACAGAGTGAAGAATATTTTCTTACCTGTACTGTCATATTGATTAAACTTTGTGATGCCTTGAGGGATCGAGTTGGTCGCTGGTAGGAAGAGAATATTTGGAGGTCATTATTGTTGTTTCTTTTATGGTGTTTTGAGCATTAAGATGAATTTCTATAACTTATGAACATGATGTAATTGTAATGAAGTATTTTTATGTTGATTGAAGTTAGAGCCATTATTGAATAACAATATCCATGAAGCCTACCACTTAGAGTTGCTATTGAGATTGCGTATTGAATGTGATGACTAAAATCTCAATTTTCCACAACAATTTAAAATATGATTGTATTGCATGATTATATTGTTTATGATAGAGCTATTATTCAGGGATTTGGTAGCAAGGGTACATTTAGGTACACTGTTGATTAATAGTTTTGCTGGTATGATGTTGTTGATGATAGAATATATACTAAAGATGTGTTGCTAATGAAAGAGGAAAAATTGCAGAGACATATTTGGATATTTGGATCAAGGTTTAATATTTAACAAGGCTACTCCAATGAGGTTTTTACATAGGAAATTTGTTGGAGTTGATCATAAGTCAAATTTTAGGGTTTATCTTGTAGACATGTGTTATAATTTCCTATTAATAGAGTTTTTGGTTATAAGTTACTATATTATTGAGCTTGATATATTGCTACTAAGTATGTCGAGTTAGAGCATAGTTGTGTTGATGAAGTAAATGTCTATCAAATCTATTCGTGAGAGTTTATGTTATTTGTTGAAGACTATATTTGCTTGTTGAACTCTTAACTATCCAAGTATTGTCGATGCAAAAGTGTATGATTACTGAAAATAGAATTAGTGAGGTGATGATGACATAAGAAGTGGTATTGTTGAGTGATTTGATGAACTTACTTTTATGTTACTAATGATACTACTGCTAGGTATGATAGATGTTGCAAGGATTTGTGTATGACTGAAGAATATTTATTTTTGTTAATGATGTGTTGTTGATAACATAGTGAGTGTGTTGTTAAATAACAAAGAATTTTTTAAAGGATTTTATGTTTATTTTGAAATTGTGCTAAAGGGAGTGGATCTAGTTTGAAAATGGATAAAAATTAGGTCCACATTGATTTTGGAAATTGGTGCCAAAAATTTGATCTGGAGGAGTAGGTGCTTCCTGCTTGTGGGTTCCAGCAAAATAGTGCAAGGGATTGGGTGCTTCCTTCTGGTAGTTACCAACGAAAAAATGCAAAGAGAGTGTGTGCTTCCTACTATGGGTTGCCAACAAAACTTTGTAAGGGAGTGGGTGTTTCCTGCTAGTGGGTGCTAACAAAACTTTGTAAGGGTGTGAGTGCTTCCTATTGGTCAGTGACAATGAATTGTTGTAAGTAAAGATTGAAGATCAAGAAAAGAAGAAGCATGGTGGTTTTCTCCATCTATGGGTTTCCACCTAAAATCTATGTGTCATCTATGCTGGATTTTTGTATGTGATTGTTTGTTTTATGATTCTTTTCATATGAGTGATTGTTAAACAAATTCAAAGTATAAATTTGTAATAATTCCTTAAATACCAATTCACCCCTGCTCTTAACATTTAAAGAATAATATTACTAGAGAATGGGGTATTTTATGACAAAAGGATGAAAAAAAAGGTGGTTCAATATCTCCTCCTATCTAGTCTTGTTGCATGTCCTCATGCAACTCCTAGCTATTCCAATTCTAGAAATTTAACATGTAGTTATTCCTAGTCAAAAATCAATGTTCCCATACTCTTATGGGTTGTAGTAACCTATACTTTTTTCAAGTTGAATCCACTCAAATTCCTCTCTTATTTCTCTTCCCATTATGAAGGTGTCTTATAGAATCATGTAGGACACCAGATGATATGAGAGTGAAACCTTAACCCTATATGATTAAGGTGAAAATATCATTAATGAGTTTGTATAAAGATATGATATGTTAAGGGATAAAATAAAGTAAGGATATCCTATGATATTTATACTCCTTGGATAACTTAGTTGCTTCTCCCAAATGTTATGGGATACTAGTCGAGAAACTAAAGAGTGTGTCCTTGCCACTTCCTGATACTTTGTGACTGCATATCTTTATTGATGTTGGATGGTCACTAAATCCTTGAGGTCTTGCCTGAGTATTTGATAATGATACACAATAGCCCTAACTAATGGATATTCATCTCTTACCATAAGTTTAGCATTTACCTCTATCTTGGAACATAAATTTTTCCCTTTCTTCCATTTTATCAAGTTAGGAATATAAGATATAAATTCCATGAGCTAGACATGCCTAACATATGGGTTGGGATTCCAATGAGTGTTACCCTAAAAATAAAATTAAATTGATTAAACTCAAATAAAAAGTTTTGCTCCGAAGGATCTATAGAAAAGAAAACATCTATGAAGTCTTAGGTTCTTTTATTTCATGAGATTGTCTAGTTTCTAGTTGCTTCAACCTGATGATAATCCATTGGTCATGCGATAAAATGGCATACACCTTAGAGGTTTCCCTACATGATATTCCTTCTAGAGCTAGTTCACAAGTAGCTTTATTTTATGTATGTGCTTGTGCCAACTACTCTTTATATTCTTTAATATTTTCCTTCCACCCATCCTCCCATGTGAGATATATTGAAAACCATATTTGACTCTTTTCTCAATTATTTGTTGGTATCTCTCCATGTTAATGATATCAAGGTCGAAAATATCATCCTTGGCATGCCATTGAGACAAATCTGACTTGAGTTGGATGAAGGCATATGTGTTTGTAATAATGCCAACTAAAATGGAATTTATAGTCTATTGTGGTTCTTTAACACATTCCCATGAATAATTATAGGCTTTGAGATCAAGAACTTCAACCTGATCTATGCCTTGCAACAATGCTTTTAAATTACAAACTTTAGGCTTAGCCTACTAGAGTTTGGCCAAAATATTTTGGTTTTGAAATAAAAATATCTCATTTTTCCTTCATAGAGCCTAATAACATGGTATACAAAAATGAAAAGGTTTTGGATCGAGGAACTTAGCTTTATTTCTTCCAATTTTCTTATCTTGGCTAGGTCTAGGGCTTACATGTCTTAATGTGAAGTTGAAATGTATAGGCTCTTCCTCCATGAATTCTTCTATCTGCTCTTCTGTTGATGGTGTAGATTGAGGGGTTTTAAATGCACCATCGACCTTATAACATAATGGTTTGTTGAACCCTTCCTCTAACCATATTTTAATTTGATATGTGGGTGAATTTGCATTTTCACTTGGCTCCTAAGGGTTTCTTTAATTTGATGGTCCCTATTGCTCACTTTGGAGAGATTCCTCTAAATCATCACTATGTTTGGAAATATATACTTCAATTGGTTCCATAGTAGTTATAGTGTCAAGGCTAGTATCCCACTCTATTCTTATACCTTGTTTATGCTATGAGGACATGGTTTGATAATGAGACTATGAAGGGGGTTTTGAGGTGGAGAATAGTGATTAATTTTGGACCAACAACCCTTTTGGTGATGAAACCATAACTCTGGATTTCATATAAATTCCTTGTGCAAAAAATTCCATGGAATATTTCATTTCTCCAACTTAGCTAATATTAACATTTTAATGAGCCTTGTCAATATAATCTTATAGCATGGTTCTTTCACTTTCTCATAGCCATGGTCATTTTTGTTAGACTTGTGAGTAGATAAAATGGCATGTTCAATAAATCCCCTTCTTGAGGGTGCATTAAGATTCAAATATGATAATGATAAACCATATTATACCTTCCCTAGTAGGTTACAAGCTTTTGAATGATGAATACCATATCCTTCCATAGCTGAGACAAAGCACCTAGACAAACTCCCATTTGAAGGTCTAGTAATGGGTATGGATTTTCTAGGAAACATTCCCAATTAGCTCTTGATATTTTGAAATGCTTTGACCATATTTCCACCTATTGGGGAAGACAATTTACTAGACTAATGGTCTCCTCTGTAACAATAATAGTTAATCGTCAACCTATAGCTCAGGTTTAGTTGGATAATTGAGAAAATTTTAAGGCAATTTGTTCATTAGACCCTTCAAATATATTAAATAACCTAAGCCATCTAGCTCATGTGAAGATCTACAAAATTACCAGGTTGGCCTTGATGATTTCTATATTATCATGCTCAACCCTATTAATTGAGCCCCATACTATGCTTAATTTTTTTTAACAAGGGTCTAATCAGGATATTATGTTTTAGAGAGTTTCTACAAAGTAGAGAACTTTTTGAAACAACCCCAAAATTATTAGCTGATTTGATCTATGTTACCAAAGGCTAATGTGGTCAAGTTGGCACACATGTGAAGATTGAATTGGTACCCTCGTCATGCTACCAAATAGTCATTGGTCGTGGGCTATTATTACATGACATGATATGGTACATAGTCAATATTTGGCCACATAACTTCATTAAGGCTTGATATAACCTCATAACCTTATAATATTATGTTATAGACCTTTCATATGGATTTTATAACCATAGCAAAGTGAGTTTGCAGAGTACTTATGAGAATATAAAAGTTTATGAATTGCATCATAGTTACACACAAACTATAGAATAAATTGAAATTACACAGGATGCCACAAATTAACTAACATCATATAAGATGCTACAAAATGACTACATTTTTATGGACTACTACAAAATTAATGAATTTGTGTAGGATGCTACAGAATGATTGCATATGCACAAATTGCTACAAAATGATCAAATTTGCATATGATGATTATAGAATAGGTTGAGGTTGGAGAGGATAAGTTGTTTGTGTGTGTGTGTGTGAGCTACAAAATTGGCCATGCTAACACAAGTGTTACAAAATGGTTTCAAGACTAATGCTAAGGTCGTCAAATATTGTCATCAAGATATACACATATTATTTTATAGTCATGATAACCATAAGAAATGTTAACAAATTAACAAGAACTATATCGAGTTCTCATTTTTTTAAGGTTGTAAAAAATCACGATTTTCATGCCAATTTTGAAAAGTGTTGTGCAACATCAACCTTTTTTTTTAAGCATATTTTTGGGACTTTAAATTTTCTTATGTATTAAGGATGGACTTTTTTATTTTAATGTTAATTATTTTCATGTCGATTTTGAATAGTGTTGATATAGCATGGAGCCCCCCTTTTTTTTGGTGGGGGTGTCTTATTTTTTATAATTTAAATTTTCTTATGTATTAAGTATGGATAATTTTGTTTAAATGTTGGTGATTTTCATGTTGATTTTGAAAATAGTTGGTGCAACATGAAATTTTTTCTTTCTTTTTTTTTTTCTTTTGGGCATATTTCTAACACTTTTAAATTTTCTCATGTCTTAAGTATGGACATTTTTTTTAGATGTTGGTTATTTAACCATTTTTCAAGTTGTCTTGTTCTTTTATTCATGAGACATTTGTCTTTTAAGGGTTTTTCAAGTTTGCATTTTTTGTTTTTCTTTGCAATGTTTTTTAAATGAAGTTTTCAATTTTCTTGTAAAGTTAAAAAAACAATAAAAATAATATTTTGAAGTTAAGGATTTTTATATATTTATATATAATTAATTAAAACGTCAATACACATCAATTGCTACTAAAAATATAATAATTTTAAGACAAAAGAATACACATTTTGCATATAGATATAGTTAAAAAAATACACATTTTAGGACCTTTTTGCTAAAAATGACACGTCATTAAGGATTTTATAGAAAAAAATTAACAATTTTTTTTTTTGAAAAAATGGAAAATTT
Organism: Pinus tabuliformis; assembly: GCA_031772625.1. Lineage (NCBI taxonomy): Eukaryota > Viridiplantae > Streptophyta > Pinopsida > Pinales > Pinaceae > Pinus > Pinus tabuliformis. The sequence continues at coordinate 81,681,827 of CM062809.1, forward strand.
AATGGAATTTTATGAATTTTATGTCCAAAGATGTTAATATTTGATTTTTTTTCCCAAAAATAATGATTCACATAAAGCTTGAAGTGAAAATAACAAAAAAAATATGTTATAAAAAAAAATAGCTTTACCAAAAAAAATAAAAATAAAATAAAATAACAAAAAAATTATGAAAAATAAAAAAAAAGTTATAAACAGTATAAAACAAAAATTTAGAAAAAAAAAGAGACAAAAACATAACCCAAGAAAAAGGAAAAAATAAATAAAAGATTGTTCGAATCAAAATTTATTTTAAAAACTGAAATAAGATATATATATATATATATATATATATATATATATATATATATATATATATATATATATATATATATATAAAAACATTAAAACGTTATGAAACAAAAGGAAAAAAGGAAAAATAAAAGTTTTCATTCTAATGGGCTAAGTATGCCCCCATTGTGTGTCAATTTGATGGTTCATTTTTAATTTTTCATTGCAATGTGTGAAGTTGTCTTAGGCTAAGATTTTAAAAGAGCTATACTTTTAGCATTAAAAAAATTATTCTTGATATAATGATTTTTTTATTTAGGATTCATCTTTTAGGTTTTTCTTTGTCATGATATTTTATTTTAATTCCATGACTGAAAAAGTTCAAAATTTTAAGGATGGTGTCTAACATCACTCTACAAATTCATAAATTATAACGTTGTTGCGGCAAAAAAATGCTAATGTGATATTGTACTCTTCATTAAATATACTAAAAGGTATAAGAAAACATGGAGTTTAAAAAAATTCCTTCTCTCTTTTTCTTTTTTTTTTCCAGGCTACTGTTAATCGAGAAGAAGTTTTTAGAAAAAGTTCTATCTAGTTGTGGCCTAAAGGGTTTTCACAACTATATTTTTTCTTTCACTTGATGGTGCTTGCAATTCATTTGGTTTTCTAGCACCACCATCATGTATTGACCATCCGATATTTATTCCATTTCTCTCTCTCTCTCTCTCTCTCTCTCTCTCTCTCTCTCTCACACACACACACACACACACACACATTGTTATTCTATTGAGCATGGAAAGGATTAGGGAGCTACAACTATTTCTTATAATTTCCAAATCTCCTTGTTGAATTAGCTCTTGAATAAATTATTTGAAGTTATCTTTTGGTATAACGTTAACTAATCACCAGTATCCATCAATGGAGTGTTGTATTTGTCAATAGTACATAGCTTAACTTACCAATTATCATAAATTGTATCAAGATCATATGATCGCAACCATTGAGTATAAAATTTATTTTTAAAGTCCTTGTATATGGGATAAAAAAGGAGCTTCTAGTCTCCCTCCTTAAAATTCTTTTTCTTGATGAATTGCTTATCTCCCTTATCTCTTTTCTACTAAACAAGGGTGGTATGGTGCCTTGTTAGATTCATCTACCTCATTAATTTGCTCCATTTGCTGCTTTTGGGTCTTTGGAAGATTCATTCTTACTTGCAATGTGGTCCTCAATGTCTTGATTTCAAATTCTATTGGGAGGACAACATGCTTCCCATATATAGGTTCATATGGCACAAATACCATTGTGTTTCTCCAGGTAGTTTTGTAGGCCCATAGAGCCTCTAGAAGTCCATTAGCCCAATATCTATGGTGTTGGTAGACTATCTCTCTAAAATGGCCTCTAATAATTTATTAGTGACTTCCACTTTTCGATTGGCCTATGAAAGTTACAGGGTGGACATTTTAGGATTGATTTTGAATTTCTCGATAATAGATGGACAAGCTAGGAAGTAAACTACGTGCTTTGGTTAGTAAAGATTTCTTGGGGAAACCTAAATTGGATGAAAATATCCTCATATAAAAAGTTATCCACTTTCTTTCTATGTAGATTTTTGCAGTGCCTTAGCTTCACCCCATTTGGTCATATAATTAGTGCACACGGAGATATAAACTTTTCTTTTGGATTAAGTTGGTTATCCCTACAAAATTTAGAGGCCATTTATCAAATGGTTATATCAAGAGTTCAAGTTGAGGTGGAACCTCATTAGCTTGCATTGTTTTTCCCATCTGTTGACACTTATCACATTTTCTACCATACTTTTTAGCATCTTTGAATATAGTTGGCCAATGTATCTCAAGTGTAGTACTTGATTTGTGGTGCACTTGTTAGAAAAATATCCTCCACATTGTTCATCATGAAAAGCCTTAAGGGTACCATAAATATCATCCTCCCTCACACATTGTCTGATAAAAAAATATAGTGAAGAACGGAATTCATATCCTTGTACCTAGGAATACAGGGTGCTTTTCTTGATAACCTTCTGGCACTACCTAGATGATAAGTGTTGAGGAAGTTTCCCTACAGCTAGATATTTAGCAATGTCTACAAACCACTAGGTGTTAGTGGACAATGCAAAAAAAAATTCGTTTGGAGAAATTTCTTTGACACTGATGGTCTCCCCCTTATTATTGAGTGTAGATAGAAATTCAACAATCACAGTCTCTTTTATGGGTTTGTCAAGGATGGTGATATCAAATTCCTATAGTAAAAGTATCCATCTTGTTACTATACCATTAGTAATAAAATTATTCATAATATAATGAATGGTAGAATGGTTAGTATATATAAACATGGGATATCAAGTAATATAAGGACAAAATTTATTAACACAATGAAAAAAAACAAGGGAATTTTTTCAAGTGACTGTATAATTATGCTTTAATGGGGTAATATTTTTACTCATAAATAGATGGTGTAAGATAGTTGTTCCTATTTATAACCTAATCCAAACTTAATATTTTTATTAGAGGAATTCATGGATATATGAAAACATAGAGACTAATTCGAGCCTCTCAAGACAAGAGACTTTAACAATTTCTCTTTTTAAGTTTCAATCCGGTATGGAATTTGTCACTCCAACAAAAATCAACTGTATTTTTGAATAATTAAAATAAGGGAAATGCCATTTTGGTAAAAGTTTCATAAACCTTAGATAATATCTCGCATATCCTAAGAAACTAGAAACATCTCTATGGGTTGTTGGAGTTGGAGGATTGAGAATGAGTTCTATTTTAATAGGATCTAGCATGATCCTAGTAGGTGATATATGATGACCTAAAGAAATTCCCTTAGTAAGTAACATTTGGCATTTTCCATGACTAAGGGAAAGGTTTGTCTCTTGACATTTGGAAAGAAATTTTTTTATATATCTAGGGCTTCTTTGAAAGTATCTCCATATATTGTAAATGCATCCATGTAAATTTCAATACAACCAATGGTCAAGTCAAAGAATATTTCTAGCACATCCCTTTATAAAGTAGCTAGAACATTGTATAATCCAAATGGGAGTACTTGATATGCATAATTTCCCAAGGACATGTAAAGGTGGTATTTCTTGGTCTTCTTGGGCCATTTGAATTTGGTTATACACATCAAGAAAGGAAAAAAAAATCTTCTTATTTAAGGAATTGAGGACTTGGTCAATGAAGCTAAGGGGAAGCAATCTTTTAGGGTGGATTTATTAAATTCTTGATAATTGAAAAATACTCACCATTTACCATTTTATTTAGTACAATAACCAACAATGAAACCCACTTGCTATCATAGTTTGGATATATACAATTTTCGTTAAGTAATTTCGAGAGTTCTTCTTTAACTACATCCTTAACAGCATGGTTCTTTTTCATTCTTAATTTCAATACTAATAGGTTGGGATTCCTATTTAATGTAGATATAATGAGTACATAAAATGGATTAATGCCTTTCATATTTGCATAGTCCAAATAAAATGTGCTACTATGTTCCTATAGCATTTATATAAGTTGTTATTGGTGAGGATGTTTTATGTTAGTATTGATGTTTAAAGTTTTCCTTAGAAATATTTTGACAAGTGAGATATGGTTCTTGGTTACGTTATTTGATGTGTTCGTAGTGTCAGGCTCTTTTTCTAGCTCGGATAAAGCTCTTTGAAACTTTGCTTCTAACTCATACCCAAATGTTGGGTAGGTGGATGTATGAGGATGTGTTAAAGAAGCACAAATAAAATCACCCTTAGTATGTTCCTTGAACATTATTGCATGATCCAAAGTAAAGAGAAGTTCCAGATCTTTCACATCACAATCTTCAATCCAAGCAGGGTCTTCCTAGGAAAAATAAAGTTTAGCATGAGAATATATAGTCGAATTCCTAGTGGAATATCCTTGTGAGATGGTCATATTTCCATATCTACAACTAATATATGCATTGGCATTGCTAGCCAGGCTCCACCTAAAATTAAGGGTATCCCCCATTATTACCTTTAGGTTGTAAAATCATAAAATCAACATGGTATTCCCATGAATCAATGGAAAAAATAATTTCCTTGAGAATTCCTTTTGGCTTTATTGTGGACCTATATGCTAATTTAATGATTATGGGTGTTTTTCATAATCCAGGAAGATGTAGCTTCTCCATGGTCTCCTTTTTCATGACATTAATAGATGCACATAGTTCTATTAGAGTGATAGGTATGAAAGTATTATTGATATCAACATTAACATTTTGACTTCTACGAATTGTAGGCCTGGATGTGAATGCTTTTCCTAACATCAGATCAACCAATTTTCCAATAAAATGAAAAATTTTAGGGCTATTTTTCTTTTTTCCTGTTTTTTTTTTTTAATTTCCTTGCTAAATTTAGCATAGGTGGAACATTCTTTATGGATTGAAATCGTAGAAAACTTACACACATTCCTTATTTATCATAAGAAATCAATTTTTGGTTGTATATGTGTTGATAAGTGCACTAAGAAAGTCTCAATTTGACTTTTGCTTGGTCAAATTGAGAAAATTTGAATTTCCACGTCAACAAAAAACTTGGATGCAGTTAACCAGGGTGACATGGCTCTTGTCACTCAGTTAGCTCAGTAAATTCGAGTTAGAGGGCTTGGAGTTAGTTAAGCATGTGTGATTTCTAAATTTTAGTAATCCAGTTCACTTATATATAGTTGTGCTCAATTAAACTAGTTATAATAGTTGGAGGAACTAGTGGAAGGTCAATTGTGTAGTGGGACAACAGTCTAACTCAATGATCATCCAGTTAACTGATCAATCAACCTAAAGTAGCTAGTGCATGAAGAGAACTTGAGTTCCTAGTTGTGGTGGAGATTCTAAGTCAGTGTAACAAGAAGTTGTAAACTAGTTTGAGTGTACATATGTTGCATGCAGTCAGATGATCAAACCTTGGGAATTGTGCAATCAATTGGAGGAAAATTCCTAAAAAATAGGGGTTAATTCTCTATGAGTTACGCAAGGAAATAGGGGCTCAAGAAAAGGTATAAATTGACTAATTATATTTCATAATATTCTCATTGGCAAGAGAGATAGGTTATTCACTTGCAGGTTGAGCTGAGATAGAGCTAGCAATTGTAATACATCTCTATTCATTTGATTAATGCAAATAGGCTTGAGGGGTTTTTCCCAGTTTGGTTCCCCTAGAAAAAAATTGTGCATGTATGTTATTTATTATTTCATGTCTGAGGTTGTTGTTCTACATTGTGAATTAAATTCCATAGAGTAATAGAGAGAATTGTGTCTTTTAATTTAGATTAAAATTTCTTCAGTAGCTGCAATTCTATCATCAAATTCTCTAATATGAGTCTTTTCCATACACAATATTTTTATATATGGGAGGTTTATAATGTTTTTCTATGTGTTATTATTTCAAATTGGTGACCTATTCCTTATGAGGAATTATTCATTTGATTACCCTTTTTAATGGAATGTTATGCATCATCTTGTTCTTGAATGATGGGGTAATTGGATCATAAACTACTTTCCCTAGGCATAAATGGATATCCTTACATTCCACAGGGGAAATGACATATATCAGGAAAAATGGTAGTCCATTTTTGTGGGTGGGTTGTATTACTTTATTATTTGGGTTAGATATAGGTTGGATAGGTAACTAAGGTGGTTTTTGAAGAAATTTATTGGATGGTAGTTAGAGTTGTGGTTGTGACTAAGGATAATTTTGGTGAGTTTGTGATGGCATAGTCCCAAAAGAGGAAGGCCCTTTCCATCCTTGTGTCCGAGATGGATTTTGAATTGGTCAATGTTGTCATGGAACAAGGAAGTACCATCCATGATGTGGGTACTAATATGGAGTGAAAGAATGGGATGGATATTGTGTGGTAACTAGTGGTCATGATGGTATCATGTGTTTTTGAGATAATTGTTTTTTCTTATTTTTCTTATTAGCCCCTTGATGGACAACTTTGAGATAAAAATTTTGAGATAATTATTTTTCGTATTATTCTTATTAGTTCTACAAATGAGGGACAACTTCGGGTGGTGTGGTTTTGCTCACATATGGAATTAAATATTGGGATGGATCATGTGTGGAAACTTGTTTTCACGATGCCCATAGGTGCTTTTGAGCTACAATACAAATTTTACTAGTTTCCTCATTAGCCCCTTGATGTATAGTTTTAAGTTCTAGCAACAAGCGAGAACTTTGGGTGGCATGGTTTTGCTTGCATATTAAAGAATGCTACACACATTTACATTATCTAATGGGCATTCCTAAAAATGATTTTTTTTCAAAATTTAGAATAGAAGACAGATAAAGCTTATTATGACTCTTCCTTTTTCTTCTCTTGTAGGGTATCTATTTGGGAGGTAAGGGGGCTAAGGATACCATTTTTAAAATTATCTAGTAGATTTCCTAAATAATCCTTAGTAAACCATGTCCTTGATGTTCAATTTGCATAAATTAATCAATGATTATGAGATGTAAAAGTTAAGTAGGACTTCGGCTTAGATGTTGATATCTTGCTAGAGAAATGTTAGAAGTGATAAGGCTCATCAATAGGTACGTTATAATGGTCATGATGCCATCCTCTAGCTTTAGAACTATCCCTTTATCACATTTATTTACATTTCCTTTTATATTATCCTTAGTGAGAAGGATAAAAGATGTTTGTTATGGCATGTGGCCTACTATGGTTTAATTGTAGGAAATGGAGCAATTTTGAGATGACTTCTATGTAGGGGCTTAGAGTAGACATCAAGGAGAGAATCTAGGGGGTTTTACACCTCTTTAACTCCCTTAATCAACCCAATATCATAACACACACACACTCTCTCTCATCAGCTCGAGGTTATTGGCAGACAAGCAAGTGAAAGTAATGATGCCATTGGCAACCAAGCAAGTGCAAGCAATGAGGAATAAGATCCACCATTCTCAAGTTGTGGGAGGAAAATATTCCTATTCTATAGGGAGATACTAGTAGCTACCCTCTTGTATAAATAAGCAAGTAAAAAAGCTAATTAGGATTTGAGTTTTTTTTTTTTCTTTTTTTTTTTTTAGCTAGGTAGCTATTGAGCTCAAGAACTTGGCACTGTTATTTTTAACTGTTATGTGATGTATTAGACATTGATTCAATGATAATAAGAAGTTTCTTATTGATTCATCACTGAGTTAGTTCCAGAGGGCTAAGGCTCTTGGGTTTGGGCTGAAACCCAATGGCTTAGGTCCCTCTTGTGTATTTGTATCTCTTTTAGTTTAGAGAACATCTATTTTCTTGCATTTTAGTAGAGAATAATCCATCAAAATTTATGATTGTAGCCTCTACCTCATCTCTCTCAAGGGAGCATGAATAGAAAGATTTACAACCATAGTCCAAAAGTATTATATTTATGATTTCTTGGAAGAATATTTGTGTTATTCATCTTATTTTTCATGTGCTTTTTGTAGCTTAGGAGTTGCTTTGTCAATTAGCTCAGGGTTTTGGCATATATTAGATAGCATTTAAATTTAACTCACCTTTTCTTCTACTAGTTGTTTCATTTTTGTCAATGATAATTTGGTATATGCATGTGATGATTGTAGGTCTATTTGTATCTGCATGCAAGGGCATCTTCACCACCTCCATCTTGGACTTCCTCACCTTCTCTTGTGAACCCAAAATTCTATCCTAAAAATTTTGTTCATGAGATCATTCTCCTAGGATCACAAATTTCATCCCTCCTAGTAAAAAATAGGTCTTCAAAAGGGCTCTGAGCTTGGCTAGGGGATTTTTCCACCCTTCACTCATATCCCTCAACCTCCATCCACCTTTCCATACCCTGAAACCATAATTTCCACCTCTTAAACCTTCTCAACAACCTTCTTGTAGCATTACAGACCTTCCTGTAACAATACAAGACTTCCTGTAGCACAGTTGTAGCAGCCTGTTTCTTCACTAGTTTTGATCCTTACTGCAATTTGGACTTATTTTGGAAGGATTTTGACCCCCAAATATGACTTCATGATAAAGGGAAGCTCCTAGGCCACTCCAAACCCTTCTTTTCCTTCACTGCAAAATCAGAATAGCGTTAGTTTCCTTATCACAGATTTGGAACAAATAGAACATTGATTTACATGCAAGTGTGAGATAGTTAGATGGTACATAGAATCTTGAATTATGGTTTGGTAAGATTAGCTTCTTTTTTGTAAGTAGATCTGATAACTAGATGGATTATTGCAAGATAATGTAGTTTCCTTTCTACAAGTAGTTTAGCTCTTGCCTTTTCATGAATTATTTCTATGGCATTTGCAAGTTGAAGTTAATAGCATTTTCCTTTTCATAGTTAGAGGTAGATTCTAAATTTCACCTTCATTAGCTAGCTTTGATTCTAATTTAGTAGGAGGAATGGTCTTGGAACACTACTGATTAGATGTCCTAGTTGAGAGTGGCATGAAAGAATCCCATCTACTGTGCATATAGCACTATCACCTGAAAGTTTGTATGAACCTTAGGTTGATAGATAGATTTGAGGTGCCCTTGGTAGTTGTAGCACTCTTGGTACAATACCAGGACTCACCACTTTTTGGCACTTTTTCATGGGAGGTGTCTAGGATATGCTATTTCTACTTAAGCATTGCTTTCTATTTTGCATATAGTTTTGAAGGAGTAACATAAAATAAAAAGAGAAAAAAAGTATTTCATGTGTTGTAGGAGTAGACATTCTCAAGGAAAATTCTTGTAAAAAAAACCCCACACCCTCAAGAAGTCAACCTTCACTCTTCTTGGGTGATTGTCAAGTTCCCTCTCTAACTAGAGGGGAGTTAGAAGACCCTCTAAGTGAGAAACCTGAAATCTTTGAAGAACCTATTGGGGAAGAAGAAGAACCCACTTCACCTACCCAACTGTTGATAGTGATGGACCCGCCAACATTCAGGGGATCACCCCGGTATGAAGTCCCAACTAGACCTCACACCCTTTGGTGTGGGGGTCCCATCCGGTATGCTAGCCCAGTTGCCATTATATTAAATATTTGCCTCAACCCTTTCTTGTCAGCACAAGAGAGTGGTCTACTTTGTCTTCGAGAAGTGAGGTTAGCATGCCTAGTGAGTGTAAGTGTTACTTGTGTCAATGGTTCTTTCACTATAGAGAGAGAGAGGGTGAGAGTGAGCCCCAAGTCAGTTGGGAGAAGTCCCAACTCTACTAGGAAAAAACAGCACAATAGGACATGCACAGCTGCTGGTGGAACAATCCACATGGATACGGCAGTCACAACACACAAGGGAATATAACACATATACCACTCAATGGATTAGTCCACACAAGTGCAATGGTTGTTATAAAAAGTTTTATGTGAAAGGTCTATCTAATGTCTAGGATAGTAGTCTACACGGGTGAGACAACATTAATAGCATATACAACACAATTTCATTAACATATGTGTATTACAACAAGTGAATTAGTTCAAGTGTTAAGGATCGGTTAAAGCAACATGCATTAGAAGTGTTAAATATTAGTCTTACAACAGATAAAATACATGTGTGAAAACGGGCTGGCCTGTTAGCGAGCTTCTGAATTAAGAGAATGTTCCAAGACACATCATTACACCATACATCATTAACCCCATGTGATGTGTGTTGGAGCCACTTCGTACTCCTCAAATAAAAGATAACATACTCTCTTAGCTATGTGGGAGGAGCTGAGGCGAAAATTCTGTTGCATGTGCAAATGAGGGGGTATTTATAGCCAAGGGTGAAACTGACCCTTGTGGCTATTCGACTACCCCCATGACTGTTTGACTCCCATGACTTTTCGACTTGACATGACTCTTTATACAACAAGTGGGTCTCTTGGACTTCCACACTACATTACATTGATTGACAACATGGCCCATAGTAGAGATGTGGATGACATGAATCATGAAACGACTCGACATGATAGTGCTGTTACATTCGTGCTGCTACTCGAGTGCATTTCGAGTTGCAATGATGCTGGGTGGTGGATGTCTTCATGGTGTGTCACAACTTCACCTACGCATGGAAAGGTGCGTGGAGTCTTCAATGGTTGTTGGTTCACTTGATGTTGCTTCAGCGCGTTTCTCCTTGCTTGTATGTTAGAAGGCTTGAGAGGTTTGTCTGTTTGCAAAAGGTGCATGTTCGTCCGTGAGCACATCTTACATGTTTTCTCGTCCATCCGTCTGAAAACACATCTTTTCATGATTATCCGTTCACGAGCACATCTCTTCACATGCACCATTCATTTGTCCGTTGGTGAACCTGTCCTTCTACATGTTCTCCCTTCGTTCATCCCATTCATCGTCGCACCATGTTTGTTGGTGTACCTATACCTATAGTCACACATGACTAGATGACATCAAATCCAAAAATGTTCTAGTCTACCATGAAACGTGATTATTTCAGATGTGGGTGACTGGGAGAGGCAACAAGGTTGTGAAGCGGGATGATGGATCTGGGCAATGCTGATGAAAACTGTGCAAGGGTCACTGAGTGATGAAGATGGGCAATCCAAGACAACAGTGACTATCCACGAGGTCTGGCTTAGCTAGAAGGAAAAACTGCGCAAATTTTGGGAAAGACAATCTGAGCCATGAGAAGGAAAGGAAGACAAAATTTTTGCAATTTCTTGGAGAAATAGGCCGGGCTAAGGGAGGATTGGCAGACAGGATTTGTGCAGTTTTTTGGAGGAACTAGCCAGGATCCTGGCAGTCAAAACTGCATAATTCCTGGAGGGAACTGGCAGCTGGTTGCTAGGTCACTGGTAGTAGAAACTACACAATTCCCAAAGGGAACAACCACTCAGCTGCCGAGAGCTTGGAAGCAGCAACTGTGCAATTCCTGGAGGGAACTATTAGTCTGCTGTTAGGAGTTGCTAGTGAGAGAAATTTCAATGATGCCGGGAAGCTAGCCTACTGATCATATCTACACAATTTCTGAGCTAAGCAGACTATTGAGAAGTAGAGGGATTGCTCATGAAAACTTCGCAATTTTCTGGATGAGCGGCTGGTCGACTATCGAGAGGACTGGCTGGAAACACTGCGCAATATCTGAGGGATACATGGACAGGCACTGGGTGTCTTTTTGGCCTGTCTGCACAATTTATTTAGTCAGCATAGCGGGCAAGGTCAGCAGCCTCTGCAAAATTTTTGAGAGGAGTCAATCTCGGGGTGGTTGCATGGTCCAACTGTCTAGGTGGCCAGCATGAAGGTTGATTGAATTTCTTGCAAGAAGCGCAACTTGAAATGACTTGCTTGGTGCTTCTGCGATGTTCTGGGTGACAGTCGATTGAGTTGATGGCGGGTGATGGTTTTGCTGTCAGAGGGGAGTCTAGGCATCAAGTCTTCAACAAAATGACTAAGCATGTGAATGAGTGAAAGATGCAAATGTGATCTTACAAACACACACCCACATGACTTGACGACGAGACGACTCGGACCAACCAGCCACACATATTCAACATGACTAACTGGCGGTGCAAGTGACAAGCGTGACACTCGTGATTGATCATTGATTAACTATGACGATGCTTGCATGATAGTGAATGTGACTCCATGTGTGAGTGTGACAAATGTTTTCATAGCGAACATAACATGTACACATGAAGCAAAGACCTTGAGCATGACCAGTACATGGTAGCAAGCAAGACATTAACATCATCATGCAAAATCTTGGGTGGAATGAACAAGCAAGGTGGGTGCGAAGGCTCACACAAGCTCATGGAGTGAACTCAAGTGTATGCAACTGTCAAATGAAACTCTCAAGGGAAGCTTCGAATTCGGGTGCAAGCCAAAATTTTGGAGGGTGGTTGTAGCTGCTACAACACTTCGGGACACACTGGTAGAACTCCATCTTCTCCATTTTGGTTCATTAATACCACAAGGCCTGGGCCTTTGGGGAATATTGAAACATTGTGTGGGTTACTTCGACTTCCCCACTTACCCCATGGACATACGTGGTTCACCTTTTGGAAAATTAGTCAAACACAATCAAAAGTTCAGCTTGATCACAATGTTTCGAATCCAAGAAGGGTAGTTTAGCTCGTGAGTTGAAGATTTTTCAGATTATAAGTTTTCATCTCTGGTGTTGCTCCACTGCTAGCAAGCCTAGATAGTACCTGTCAGAGTCATGCAAGAACACACACATTGCTCCATTGCCAGTGAGCCTGGTCAGTACCCTAGTAGAGTTGCATGCTTAACCTCTTTGTGCAGGAAGCCTCTCTTTTATTTCGCCTTTGTCTTTTTCAAGAGGACTGTGCATAGGAACTTATTTTTTTTTGGGGTGAAAGATGGGTCCCAACTTATTGAGAGTAGAAGAGGTTGTTCCTTTAGAGCAGCATGTAAGACCTCTGAAATAGATTTGCTCATTTATATTTTCCCCTTCTCCATTTCTACTAGTTGGATGAGCTTGAACACACAGAGCAAAAGGATGAGTGTGGGCATGAGGCTTCCCAATGTGGACATAGGCTCGTGGTTGGACCAAAACTTCCCTTACAGATGGCTCGTATTTTCTGTCATGAATTCATTGGTTGAAGGTTGCAACCAAGCGTAGAAAAGATGGACACAAGGTTGGCCAAGCGCTACAGTGTCACAAGTCTCTTCATATTTCAGCCACATACTCTATTCAAAGTCGAGGACATAGTATTTGGAAACACTTATTTTTGGAAACAAAAATAGTAATATATAAAGAAAAGAAAACGAACATAAACAAAAATAGCAAGCAGAACAAACAAAGCGAAAATAAAGATAGTAAGAAAAGCAAACAAGATGAAAACAACAAGCAGCAAGAAGACTATGTACATGGCATGGTGCGCAGCCTGACTTACTGGAAGTAATGCTTGAGATCTTGGTTGTTGATAGGAAGGTTGCCAACCCTCCCATCAAGTGATTGTAGATGGCATGTATGTGTGCCAAGTTTCTCATGGGCCAGTATAAGTCCATCGGGTTCCATGACGGGAACCTGATGGTATTCCAAAAGACCTTTAAGTGAATATGACACCACTCCTTCAGATATTACGTGCAACATAGGCTCAAATGATGGCACAGGGTAGTTGTTTTTATTCCGGGAGTGGTTCAAGTTTCTGAAATCAATTCATAAGCGGATTTTCCCAGATTTCTTACGTGCGGAATTTAGATTAGAAACCCAAGTATGATGATGAACTTTGCAAGTAATGAAATCATAAAAAATGTTAGTCCCTTTTTTTTGTATAAGGAGTTCAAACAACATATGCGTTTTACCTAGCCTTTGCTGCAACGACTTGTCTCCTCCTTTACCTGGAATCTCGTGTTGAATTGCTCGCATGTAGTGTGTACTCAAGTCATCATCTGCCTGTGTAGACACATCACGGTACTTTTTGATCAAGCAATCAAAAACTTGTCACTATTGCGGTGTGTAGCTTGTACCAAGATTGGCTATCTTCGGATCATGATTGGTTCCTAAGTTGCTTTGTTCGTTCGTAATGGAGTTCCAGTGGGTTCTGCTGTTTCTTGGCCCTTAACAGAAATTCTGCAAACCATAGAGCTTATTGAGGGAAACCCCACCCTCGGGAATGAGGTTGCCTTTCTTGCCTTCAACTATAGCTTTCAAGGGTTTCTCATGCTTACCTTCATCAATTTTTATGTCCTTGAAAGCATCAAAACTGTCTGCAGGGTGTAGTATCACTTTGAGTGCGACCGCGTTGAGGATGATGGTCCTTTGTGATCTCGACACTAGTGCTTCATCATCACAACGTTGTTTGTGCACTTGAACTTCAAGGAGCTTGAAATCATGAATTTTATGTTATTTTGGGAGACTGAGATACACCCAATCCTTGAGCCTTCATGTGTCTTTGATTTTTCAAAATCCATGGCCCACAACTTATCTGTACATAGACCATTTGGCATGCTAGTACTACTATTCCTATTGTTGCTAGTGCCAATGCTACAATTAGCACAATGCATTGTACATGTTTCATTACCATCATTTGGGCAAGGAAGGAGGCCCAACTGTGTGTCAGGTGGGGTTGGAGCTAGCCTTGCAGGATAACGCCTCTGCCTTTTTTCCAGGAGGCAGTTGCTAAAAATGAGTTATGTGAAGGCCAAAAGTTCATTCTCGTTGTTAAGGGGAGTGACATTGTGCTTCATATACCTCTTTGACACTACCTAGATTTGGTTGCATTTTCCCTTGTACACAAGCCACATGTGTGACCAAGGCATAGAAAAATATCCGTCCATCTTGCTGGACCAATCACTGCTGAGTAGTAGACCATATTCTTCCGAAATGTCCACAACAACTATGTTGATGCATTGGTGGACTTGATCGTCATGAGATAGTCTGATGATCACATCTCTTAGTTGAACAATGGTTGGTACCAATGTTCGATCAAGTTGGATGATCTGCACAGATGTCTCGCTCCATTGTGCATTGATCCTTTTCGTAATGGAGAGCAGCATGACGTTGGCTATTGCACCAGAATCAACCAAGCAGTTTTGAACATTGTAGTTAAAAATTTCAAATGATAGCAAGAATGGAGGGCAACTTGAGTTCACTTATTCCATATGAAGTGTGTTGATCACGGTGGAAAGTGATCCGGGAGGTGTGATTGCTCCCTTGCTGGTAGAGTTTGTGCTGTCCATTGTTGTCTGTCCCAATGCGTGTAGCAGGATGTCTCGCTGACTCTGGATCTTAGCTAACTTGAAAAAACTGATGTTCGACCAAGTTTTCTTCATGTCATCTACAATTTTATATTCCAGAGGTGGTAGACACCGAGGTGTCCTAGGTAGAATGAATGTTCGTGTTGTTCGGTAGAGTGTTTTGCAGCTTGCTTCTCATGGATGTAATCTTGTTTGCCATTGTCTTCATGGACTTGTTTTGTGTTTTCTGCTTTGGGGCGGCTGGTGGGTCTGCCTTCCTATTAGCAGTCTCATCTTTTCTTGCATTTCCCAAAGTTTAGAGGGAGCCCCTTTACTCCTAATATTGTAATGGTCATTTTACTTTTGGGGCTACTTCTCGATGTTAATCTTTGACATTGCTTGTGAGCATTGATATGTGTTCACCACATGCCCAGAACTTCATGCTTCATCAGGTGCAATACCTTCGTCATTATCTCTGTCATCCAGTTAGTCTTGCACAATTTTTTGAGCGAATCAGTTGTTGCTTGATGAGATGCTTCCCTGTCTCTGTCTGGGTGGATGGTTGTTTGCAGATGTGTCTATTTCCATTGTTTAAGCTTAGACACTTCTATCATCAAGTTCTTTACAAGGCTAGTGAGGGTTTCAATATCATTTCCTTCCTTTTCTCTGCCCCTCCTCGCCACCACTTGGGACTTCCTGCTCGCATCTTTGGAGTCTTTTGTTGGTTCATCATCCTTGATAATTCCAATCATGTGTAGGTCTTTCTCTACAACAATAACCTCTTTGCAGTTTTCCAAAAGTGTTGTTTCCATAGCTCACTCGAAGAGCTGCACAATGCTAGTCGATAGTGCGGATGTATAATAATCAACAGTGATGGAGTCATGAGGTTTGGTGTCTGCAGAATTTTTTTTCAATATGCGTGTAAACCTTTGGTTGAAGTCTTTTACCATTTCTTTACCTGATGAGCACTATTATTGTAGCAAGGATGCTACAACTCCTAGGTTACCAGCTTTACTTATCAATCCGGGGTTTCTACAAACTTGGAGTTGATAGTGCTATATGCATAAGTAAAAGTGAAGGTCCTGTGTACTGTCACTATTCATCCTACAAGAGACACCAAGGGTTCCAAGCCAGAATTCTATAGAGTCAGAGGAAGCTTGATTCTTTGATGGAAGAAGAGAAAACCGATTCTAAGAGAGCTACTCTATTGTAGTAATGAGGAAAACAACATGTAATGCTAAATCACACCATATCCTAATTAACCATTTAAACAGCTACGCTAAGAAGAATTGCTAAATCAACACTAACCTAATGCTGTTATCTAAGTTATAGAAGTAAAGAGCATCAAACCATACTAATGTGTGAGCAAGAAAACTAAACTAAATATGTTTTCACTTTTTTGGGTTTTTTTGGTAAAATCAAGCATGCAATTTAATTGTTCTTGTGGATGTGACAGGTGGATGGAAGGTGGTTGAGGATGGCTAAAAGGCTTATGGAGTGATTGGATGGGGTGGAAGGGTCCTAGGAGGCTTTTTGTGACTTCCTAGAGGTTCCCCATCAATTCGGCCTCAAAACAGGTCGTTTCAGGAAAACCTACAGGATGTACTAGAAACCTACAGGATGATCTTTTAGGAATTACAGGAAACTTAAAGGATATAGTCGAGAGCTAATTGTGAGGTGTTGGAGGTGATGGGAAACTGGAAAAAGGTGTGTGATGAGTGGGATGGGGTGTTAGAAGGTCTAGGAACACTCAGGAGTCAATATCTAAGAGAAGATATGGCTAGATTCACTCAATGTGTCTAGGGGGATTTCAATGAAAAAGGACAAGAAAACTAGTGAGGGTGATGGTGTAACAAGAGATGGTTAAGGTTGATGAGGTGGAAGATTGATGTTGGTGATGAAGGCTAGAACTCCTCCTGAAGTACCTGCAGTGCTTAAAACATGTGTGTCTTTCAAGAAATATGCAACAAGATACATCTTCATAAACTAGAAAATCATGAATCAATTGCCCATATTATGCATGAAGAAAGTGCTGAAGGAAATGAGAACATGAGTGAGATCTTATTGAAAAAATAGAGTAATGGAAAAGGATGACAATGAGATGAAACAAATGCCGAATCAAGACAACAAACTCCAAAGCTCATGCAAGAACTAGAAATTAGTGTTTTTGGAGCTGTTGAAGGGTCTCTTCCTCAAGTCATGGTCCCAAAGGGAGGAAGTGAGGTCGAGGCACCTGCTGACAACCTTGTGGTGATCCTTTTTCTCCTTGCTAACCTGCTAACTGAAAGAAGGCACAAATGGAAGCAAACTAACATACAACCAATCTAATCTACAATGTTGTAATGGAAATGCAAGTACTTAAGCAAATGAATAATCAAACTATGAATCTATGCTAACATACATGTATAATAAAGAGGAGCTTTGGCTACTAGGGTTGGGCGCTAACCCAAGATCTTCATCCCTCTAAGCTAACTCAGTGTTGGCTAAAAACAAAACTCATTCTTATTATCAAAACAATGGATTACATCAAAAACTGTCACAAGTCTTGTAGCTCGAAAATAGAGTAGAGTTTTACAATAAAAAATCTGAATCCTACTGAGGTCCTAGGCCTCTCTACTTATACATCTAAAGTCTCCAATGACTTCCTTAAAATTAGGGAGGCTCGGTTCCCAAATTCGAGATAAAATGGTTCTTTGTATTTCACTTGCTCGTCTACCTTCTAGTCCTCATGATTTGCTTGTTTGCACTCCAAGATGATGGAGGAATATTCGAATGGAGGGGTAGTAAATGAGGAGGATTTACCTCCTATAATTCCTCTCCCTTGTCCTATTCGAGTTTTGACCAAGGTCTTTGTTAAAATTCCTTGCTTTTATCCTTTAATCCTGCATTAAATGCACATTAGACCACAAAGCAAAATATCCAACTCTAACTCATCTCATAAAAAAAATATAATCAAAAGTATGCAATAAGTTGTGAGAATAGTTGGTTTGACTAAGCTAGGAGGTGAATTAATGGCCATATAATTACCCAATGACGAGGCTCATCATAACCCCCCTACTAAAATTGTTGCTCATCGTCTGATAAATTTAGTCAATGTCCATGTCCTTCATGGCTCTAGTAGCCTCTATAACATCCCATGCCTCTGCTATGGTCTCTTCTTCTTGTTCATAGAAGCCTATTTTCTTTTCTACCTCTTCCCACTACCTCTTTTGTTCTTCTTCTTTTCTCCCCTCTACCATTCCTAGGAGTAGTGGTGGACTGCGTTTTAGGCCTATTCAATTGACCTTCAACCTTTGCATTGATTGCTTATACATAGGTGTCCTGTTGAGTGCCTCTCTCAACCTTTGAGGTGAGTGATATTCCCTGATCTTCAAGCTATGTGGCAGTGTGTTCCATATCCTTAGGCAGGCATGTATATTATCATCTCTTAGTAGCCTAAACATATCCTCAAAATGTGAAATAGCTTGCTCTTGGGCAGCAAGATATCTAGGTGCCAGTTGAGGATCATTTTCAATCAAATTATGGGTGTTGATTATGGGCATGGGATTTGATTGTTTAGCTCTGACGAAAAGAGGTTCATTTTTCTCTATGGCCAATATTCTTTTCATCTCTGCAGCCCTTGAATCCTCATGGTTCATCCATGATGCCAAAGGCATTAATTATAGATCTCCTAGCTTGGAATTAGGATCCCAAACATTCATGTCTGTGAGTGCCATGTTGTGCAAATAAAACTCAACCATGTTGGCCCTATCCTCTAGTGTACTTTGATCACAAAGATCAATAAACTGCCTATAGTCCTGAAATGGCATGGTGCCCCTTTGTGCTATTGTTTTAATCTGAAACTATAGCCACTATTCTTAGAGGTAAAGAGCATAGGATTTAGCTAGCATCCTACACTAGATGGCCTCTAAGGAGAGGCTGGCCATACATGCTAGTTGGTTCTCCCTTTCCTGTAGTTGTCCCCTCAACCATGCATTTTTCCTCTCAAGTTGATCTCTCATTATTGCTTCTCTGTCCCTTAAGCCACTTAGCTCCTTGCCCATTTTTTTGAGCTTCTCTTTCATGTTCCCAATCTCTTCCACCCCTTTTGACTTAGCGATTTGCATCCATTGATGGGTTCTGGCCCTCTCCTTCTCAAGTTCAAAAAACAATGGGATGGCAAAGTTTTGAGGTATCACCATGCCTCCTTCAATAAACCAGTAGTAGGAATCTAGGTTAGGTTGGGGGTTTGGTTCCTTTTTCTTAGGGTCTTCTTCTTTTGTTTCTTGCTGCTCCCCTACCTTGCCTTCCAATTTCTGTGCTTCCTGTAGTTTTTTCAGAGTATCCTGTAGGGCTATTTTTGCTTCCTGTAGGTTTTGCTGTGGATCCTGTAAGATGGACTTACCCTTTAAGGAAGCTGATCTAGTACTAGGCTTCCTTACATAGGTGATTGGTGACTTAGCGGGAGGCATTTTGTCTCTTGGTGTAAGGGAATCTTCAATCTCAATAGGAATTTTTGTTGATATTTGTGGCTTCCCTTGTTTGATTATTGTGCTCTTTCTTGTTCTAAATATAGTGGGGCTTGCCTCCTTCTTTTCCCTTTTTGTTTGACTGGGGTGATGAGAGTAGTGAGGGCAGATGTTGCCTCCCTCTCAGTAGCCTCTGGAGACACCCTAGGTGACTCCTCTTTGTTTTCTTCCCTTTCTATTTCAATGCCTTCTTCCTCTCTATTTTTCTTATCTTCTTCCTCTTGTTGTTATTCCTCATCTCCATCAATTTCTTCCTTAGTTTCCTTCTTTGTTCCATCATCCTCCTCCTCTTCTCCCTCTTCTTCTGCTACTTCATCATGTTCCTCTGTATTAGTTTCTTCTTCATCCATCTCATCCTTATCTAGCTCTGTATCTTCTTCTTCTTGTTTTTCCTCCTCCTCACTGACAGAGGGACTAACATCATAAGTGAGGGTTTTGATGTCATCCTCTGCTGGCAAGTCTCTAAAGACTGACCATGTTATAGGGATTATGAAGTTTTGGAGGGAATTCTCAATGAGGATCCTGATCAACCCATGGTGAGCTAATTATTGGGAATACCCTTCCTTTACTTTATTGTTGGAGTCTATGAGTGATTGCATCAAGAAATAGGGTATGTTGAGTCTTTGGTGAACTAGTGTTTCTACGCCAAATCTTAATTCTTCAAGGATCCTAAAATGGTAGCCATACACAACACTATATCTACCCTGACATGAGATATATTTGATGAGTTGGTAGCCTACCTCATTCCATGGGTATGGCAGACTCTCCCTCCTTACTCCATTTTTGTCCTCTGTGGGTTCTTCACCTTCTAAAAAGAATTTCCTTTTTGCTACCTGATTGTCTCCTTTGTCTTCTTTTCTCGTTGGAATTCTTAGGGGAAGTGTGGTCACCCTATCAATGAGATCTGGGGTGAGATCTATAGTCAAGCCTCTAACTAAAACAGTGGCATGGATTTTGCTGTGTGGAGTGAGGGAATGAGCAAATTCTTGAGCCACCTCATCATCATACCTTGTGAATTTTTTGAAAAACCCCATCCAGTTGTGTCTTGTAAAGATTTCAAGCACTTGGGGGTGTTGTTGTATCCTCACAGTGTTTGTGGGTTCTCTCCTATTAAACCCTCCTGTCATCTTGCTTGTGAGGATTGAGGAAAAAATGAGAGGGTTGACACAAAATTTTTAAATTCAAGAGGAAAACAAAGTTTAATGTGTATGTAATTCACCTCCCACAGTTGTTAAATTCACCATATTTTAGAGAATTTCTAGTTCATTTTCTTGTAAATGGGGATGGATTTTTATAGCCTACCTCTTTAGAATGGTGGCAGTGGACAATTCCCATGATATCCCCTCTTGAACTCTTCTCTGCCTATCCTATAGATTGCCTTTGTGTATCCTGTAGACTAATCCTATAGATTGTATCTTGTAGACACTTCCTGTAGGAATTCTTGTGCATGCTCCTATAGAAATTCTATTGCAGAATAATGGATCCTTGCTTCTGGTGGGTGGCCAAAGTTATGAGAGTGACTTGAGTGAGGGAGTTTCAAGGAGTTGAAATGCATGAATGCATGCAAACGATGTTTTATTTCCCTTTATGGTGTTTCGGGGTGAGGTGGTGTGCTGGCAGCAGAGGTATGTTTCGATTTTTGGAATGTTGGTATCCACTACCACCTCATCATTTCCCACTCCTCGTAATCAGCTCCCACCTCGTAGATTTGTAGTTAACCACTTCTTGTCCTACTCCCCCTCTGTCTTTGAGTTGACTGCAACCATGTGTGAGACCCCCAATTTTGCATGTGATGACTAAATGAAGGTGGCCAAGTTAACTGGCCACATTTTCACTTATAAAACATCTATCTCGTAACCTTTACAAATTTTGATTAAATAACGCATATGAGTGAGTGAGCGAGATACTTACCTATGGTTTTGATGCCATGTTGTAGTTGTTGAAGATCAGAGGTGCTACATTGTTTATTCGTTGCATGGTTATTCTTCTTCCTCCTCTTGTTGTTTGTTGATGGTTTCTTGGCTTTTGTAGGTATCTGTGACTGAAGATCTGATGTTGGTGTTGCTGTGGAGCTCCTGGATCATCCTAGTGAAAATTTATAGTTGATGATTGACATTCAATGGGATAGGCTGCTATAGGATTTCCTACAAGATGTCCTGTAGCTACTTCTCCCTTCAAATTCCTTAATCATGTTGCTGGTTGTGGCTGTGAGGATGGTGTAATGAATGGACAGAGGGAGTAGGAGTGTGTGTGGAGCAAGGGACATTCAGGTAATGCTCTTACTCTCCTCTATTTTTCTTTTTTTTTTTCATTTTTTTTCATAATTGGCAGAAACTTATCTCTTTTTGTTTTGAATGTTGAGCGCAATGATGATGATCATGGATGAGGTGAGGTGTTAGATCATGTCTAGGATGAATTTTAGGGACTTACAAACCTACCATGTTCCCTAGGATTTCTTCCTGTAGGTTTTCCGGGCCACTGTAATTCCTACAGGATCATCCTGTAGGTTTTCATGGGATCTTGTAAGAATACAGGGGATCCTGTAGAAAACACAGTCTTCACATAAATTGAAGCAATGGAGTGGAAAAATGATAGAAATGATGGAGGGATGCATGGTAAGGAGTGGAGGAGATGGATATGTGTGAGGCAGGGTTCCCTTTGGATCCTCTTTTTGCTCCTTGACTTTCTTTCTCGCCCACCTACAAAAGCAATTATATCTTTTCCTCTCTCTCTTTTTCTTTTTTTGAAAACCACCTAGGCTGCCTTACAGAGGTTTTCACCCTAGATGTTTGCCTTGGCCGCCTCAAGGAAGGTTTTCACCTAGGGATCTTATTATTTTTATTTTTTTTCTTTTCATCATTGGGCTGCCTCACAAGGATTTCAACCCAAAAATGGGACTTAGACACCTCATGGAGGTTTTCACCCGAGTCCTTATTCTTTTTTCTTTTTCAGTGACCTAATGAGGGAGGAGTTGGAACTTGCTCTACCATCATCACTATTTTATTAATATTGTCATTGAACTCTTGCTTTGATAAAGGCCTCTTGTACATTTTCAATCGATGTCCGTTGACAAGCAATGGAATGACCTCTTCATCTATAGTTTTGATTTTCATTGAACCATTATCATGGCAACTCTCCACCACATAAGGTCTGAGCCATCTTGTCCTTAACTTTACCTTGAAGTCTTTATACCTAAAATCATATAAAAATGCTCAATCACCCTCTTGAAATTGCTTCTCCTTAATAATTTTATCATGCCAGATCTTACTCTGAAGCTGAACTATCTTTGTATGTAGGAGGGCCTGCATTCTGAATTCATCCAAGCCATTCAATTAGAATAATATTTCTTTCTGTGCATGACTGAGATCCAAATCTAGTTGGGTTGCCATCCTCAATGTGTTATATTCAAACTCAATGGATAGCAAAGCCTTTTTCCCATAGACCAACTCATAGGGTGTAAATCTAGTGGTGGTCTTCCATGTGGCATTATAGGCCCAGATGGGCTTAACTAGTCTCTCTGCCCAATCCTTCCTTTTGCTGCTCACTACCTTGGTTAAGATGCCCTCCAGTGCCCTGTTGGTCACCTCCACTTGCCGATTTGCTTGTGTATGATAGGGAGTGGAGGTCCTATGCTTGATTTTGTGATGGCTGAGTAGTTCTTCAATCATGTTGGAGGTAAACTAGCTACCTTGGTCTATGACTAGCTCTCTAGGGTACCCAAATTTGTAGAATACATTCTCCCTTAGGAACTTAACCACCTTCTCTTTTGTTGTTGCCTTAACTGCCTTCGTTTCAGCCCACTTAGTCAAATAATCAGTACACACAATAATGTATTGTTTTTGCTTTGAAGGAGGGTTGATAGGCCCAATGAAGTCCATGCCCCACTTGTCAAATGGCTCGAAAGTCACTTGAGGCTATAGGGGAATTTCATATCTTGGAGTAGGCTTTCCCATCCTTTGGCACTGATCACACTGACTAGTGTACTTTTTCACATCCTGATGAAGAGTGGGCCAATAATAGCCTGCTTGTAAAACTTTGAATGTTGTCCTCTTTATTGCAAATTGACATCTAAAAGGTCCATCATGACAGGTCAGAAGGATGTCAAAAACTTCCTCTTCCCTTACACACCTTCTAAAGATTTGATCTGGGCCAAGTTTGAAAAGATTGCCCCCAATCCAGGTGAAGGGGGAACTTTTCCTGACTATCTTGCTCTTTTCTTTGGAGAGAAAGTTTGGTGAGAACTATGCTGATACCAAATAGTTTGTTATATCAGCAAACCATGGAGAGAGAATTGAAATAGCAAACAAGTGCTCATTTGGTAACTGGTCATCCACCATTCCTACTTCACCTGCAAGAAGATTCACCCTAGACAAAAAGTTTGCAACAACATTTTCTTTACTAGGCTTGTCAACAATGGTTAGATTAAACTGTTGTAATAAAAGCAACCACCTTATAATTTGAGCATTCACATCTGTTTGTTCATTAAATATCTAATTGTAGCATGGTCAGTATGCACAAATGTTTGATAGCTTATAATGTAATGCCTAAATTTGGTTAATGAATGCACAATAGCCAGGAGTTCCTTTTCGGTCACTGTATAATTTAGCTCAGCCTTTGACAAGTTCTTACTAATAAAATATATGGCATAGGGCAGTTTCTCCTCTACTTGACCTAAGGCTGCTCCTATGGCTTTGTGTGAGGCATCAACATGAATATGAAAAGGGAGGGCCCAGTTTGGGCCTCGGAGAATTGGTGCAGTGGTTAACTTACCCTTTAGAATGTCTAAGGCTTCTTGACAACGTTTTTACCATATAAACTCAGAATCTTTGGCCAACAACCCAAATAAAAGAGAGGCCAACTTGCTGAAGTCCTATATGAACCTTCAATAGTATCCAGCTAACCCCAAAAAACTCCTGACATCTCTCTGCTTTTGCAGAGGTGGGAGCCTTTGGATGATTGCTATTTTGTTTGGATCCACCTATAGTCCTTGCTGAGATATTGAATGACCTAGCATGGTCCCTTCAGTCATTAAGAATTCACATTTTTCCAGACTAAGAGATAGGTTAATTTCAATGAATTTGTGCAATACTTTGCCTAGGTTAGTCAAGGCTTCTTGAAAATCACAGCCATAAGGTGTAAAATCATCCATATAAATTTCCACCGCATCATGTACTAATTCAGCGAAAATACTCAAGGCTGCTCTCTAGAAAGTGGCAGGAGCATTGCATAGACCAAAAGGAAGGACCTTGTAGGCAAAATTACCCCAAGGATAGGTGAATTTGGTCTTATCCTAGTCTTCTAGGCAGATTTGGATTTGGTTGTACCAACTAAATCCATATAGGAAAGAAAAATACTTTTTCCCTGCCAGGCCATCTAGCACTTGGTCGATGAAAGGTAGGGGAAAATGATCCTTCTTTGTGGCTTTGTTCAACTCCCTGTAATCGACACAAATCCTCCACTTACCATTTTTCTTTGGAACTAACACTAAAGGAGAGACCCACTCACTGTTGAAGATAGGGTAAATGAATCCTGCATCTAGCAGTTTTTGCAGTTCTTCTTTGACTATGTCTTTAAGAGCTAGATTCATCCTCCTTTGTGGTTGCCGGATCAGCTTGCAACCTTCTTTGATGTATATATGGTGAGTACACACTGAGGGGTGTACTCCCTTCATTTCCTTGTAACTCCAAGTGAAGGCTTCTACGTTTTCTCTCATCATGTTACATAACTTTTCCTCTTTGAGAGCACAAAGAGATGGATTAATTTTCAAGGTTTTTTCTGGGCCGAATTCTATGGTTTTGACATGGAGTGGGTTGGAATCAGCCAAGCATAAGTCAATTGGATGATTGTTCTAGGTTTCCCTTACTTCTTCTTCTAATGGTAACGAACCAGGAGTTGGACTTTGGAGTAGGTGTTCAATTAAGTCATCCTCATCTTGCAGTCCTCCTCCTATGGTTGCCTCCAAAGCATAAAGTTGGGTGGAATAAACCTCATCTTCTTCCTCCTCCTCCAACCATAAAGGAAAATCATGCTCTAGAGAAGGTTGAGTAGGAGGGTATACGACTAACTATTTGGACATATGCCCATTCTTGATGGTCATATTCCCAGCTCTGTAGCTAATGTAAGCATCGGTTGTGGCCAACCATGGCCTCCCAAGGATGAGAGAATAACCAGTAAGTTTAGCCTTAGGCTGGAGAACTATAAAATCTATAGGTTACTCCCACGAGTCAATGGAGACCATCACATCCTCCACAATTCCCTCAGGGGTGGCTATGGAATGGTTTGCAAGTTGCAGAACTATTGTGGCATTCCTCAATGACCCTTGGAGGTTGAGCTTAAGCATGGTGTCCTTGGTCATCACATTAATGGTAGCCCCAATATTGATCAGAGTGTGTGGGAAAATGGTGCCATTGATGTGCAAATCTACTACAAGGCTTATAGGGTCCAAATATTTTGGACAAATTACCTGCCCTAGCATTAACTCAGACAGTTGCCCAATGACACTAATGGTGGGGGCGCCCATTTTTCGCCTCCCTGGATGCTTGAAGCACTTATCCTTAATCAAGTTATTGTAAATAGGAACATATTTTATTGCCTGGAGAAGGGGGATATTTACACATAGTTTTTTCAATTCTCCCTGTTCAGTTTCTTCTGGGGTAGGCTGGAGTGGTTCGGCTAATCTCTCAGGAAAGGGTGGATTTAATTTAAGGTTGCTTTCCTTTCTTTCTTCCTCAACCTCCCTATGTGGAGGGGGGGGGGGGTTATCTGGGAGAATTCTCCTAGATCTTAGGTTGATCTCCTGGATTTCTATAGCATAAGTTGGATATGATGTCTCTCGATTGTATACTTTTTGAGCCTGCCTATTGTTCAAGCTTGGATTTGGCTAGGCAGGCATCTGGGGTTGCTTGGGTGGAGCAGAGTGTAGGAGTTGTGGTTGGGTAGGTGGTGGAGGAAATAGGGCTGGAGCATTGTTGTATTAGGGCCTCCATCCCTAGAGTGTGTATTCCACTAAGATTGTGGCGAAGCATAACGTTGAAATGACTGGCTGACTAGATGGGAATGATACTGAGATGCATAGGGACAAGGAGGGGGTGTAGAACAGGAAGGATGAGCAGGGGGTCCCCATGAAGGTATAGTTGTGGTTTGGTTGGGGTTGTAATATGCATGGGATGACCCTTGCATGCCCTGCTAGTATGGTCTAGGCCCAGGAGGTCTCCTTTGGTTGATGTAGCAAAGTTGCTCAGTGACCCCTTCAGCTCCTTGATATACTGATTTGAGTCCAAGTAAAGAAGGACGCTTATCTGTGTAGTGTTTTTCTTCACATGCCGAGAAAATATCAATACAGTTCAACGGACATTCGTTCCTAGGATGCCTTCTAATGCATCTAGGGAAAAAGATGGCCAAGGCTCTCTTTGATTCCTCTTTCTTCCTTTTGATGTTCATGGTGTCTAATTGTAAGGCAAGGGTTTGCAACATCTCACTTTTCAAATCTTCCAACATATTTCCAATTTCACCCTTGATGGATGAGTTGGAAGATGATGTACTGGACATAGGTTGACTACCCCTACCCTTTTTCTTGGCTGCCCTAGAATGGTTCCTAAAGACAGTCTTGATATCCTCATAGGGTAATTGGTAGATATCTCCTCCTGCTAAAAAATGTAAAGTATAAAGAAGATCTACCCTTACTCCTCTGAGCAGGACCAGCTTTAGTGACTCAGGGTCAAGTGTGCACCTGGCCCTTTTGTAACTGATTTGGAATCTTTCTTCTTAGTCTTCTAAGGATTCATCCTGGCCCATGGTCATCTTAAAAATTTATTCTTTAGTATCCTTTGACCTACAGTAGTCCTGATATTTTTTGTTAAAAGACTGTTGCATCTGAGCCCAAGTTGTGATGCTATCTCCAAGTAAACCCATGAACCAGCACAATGTTGCATCCTTGAGGGTAGTTGGAAACAATTTTAATTTTTTCTCATCATATGTATAGTCATAGGTTCTACATATAACATCAAACTCAAATAGGAAAGTGTCTGGGTCCTCTGTGGTCAGGCTATGGAAATGAGGTAGGGCAGAGGGGCTTATATTCTTCATCTTAGTATCCTCGTTGGTTTCCCTGATGGGGAAGGCACCCTCAAATCTCTCTCTCTATTCCCTCTGTCATTTCGGTTTTCAGCCATTGGTTCAATAGGAATGGGTTCTTCTTCTTGTTCTTCCCCTTTAGGTTCTTCAAATATATCAGTTTGCTCACCTAAAGGTTCCTCTAGTTCATAGCCACCGAAGAAGAGATAAGGTTGGTCGTTGGATGCAGTGGCGGTATTTGGAAAGAATTTCCCTAAATTGTCCCTATTCCTACGAGGGATGAAAGGAAATGTTTTTGGGTTGGTTTTTTGTAAGATTTTTTTTAAGCTGGAAAGTACTTTGCAGAAATGAAATTGCTGATTGAATGAAAAATCACTGACAGAATGAAGAAGCTACTTGCTGAATTGAAATTCTACTTGTAGAATGGAAAGGAAAGCAGATAATGAAAGATGAAAGAAAGGAAGCTACTAGATTACTTTTGCAGAAATAAACTAATGGAAAAAAATTGAAGACAAGAAGTAGAAGAAAAGAAAGTAGTAATCACATTCTACTCATACACCTCCTCGGCAATGGTGGAAAAAAGTGATGAGCACCAGTATTGCAGTAAGGATGTTGCAACTCCTCGGCTACCAGCTTTACTTATCAACCCAGGGTTCATTCAAACTTGGAGGTGATAGTGCTATATGCACAAGTAAAAGTGAAGGTCCCGCCTATTTTCACTGTTCATCCAGTGAGAGACCCCAAGGGTTCCAAGCTAGACTTATATAGAGTCAGAAGAAGCTTGATTCTTTGATGGAAGAAGAGAAAATCTATTCTAAGAGAGCTACTCTACTGTAGTAATGAGGAAAACAACATGTAATGCTAAATCAAACCATATCTTATTAACCATTTAAATAGCTACGCTAAGCAGAATTACTAAATCAACACTAACCTAATGCTGCTATCTAAGTTACAGAAGTAAAGAACGTCAAACCATATTAATGTGTGAGCAAGAAAACTAAACTAAATATGTTTTCACTTTTTTGGGTTTTTTTGGTAAAATCAAGCATGCAATTTAATTGTTCTTGTGGATGTGACAGGTGGATGGAAGGTAGTTAACGATGGATAAAAGGCTTTTGGAGTGATTGGATGGGGTGAAAGGGTCCTAGGAGGCTTTTTGTGACTTCTTAGAGGTTCCCCATCAATTCGGCCTCAAAACAGGTCGTTTCAAGAAAACCTACAGGATGTACTAGAAACCTAAAGGATGATCCTGTAGAAATTATAGGAAACCTATAGGATACAGCCGAGAGCTAATTGTGAGGTGTTGGAGGTGTTTGGAAGCTAGAAAAAGGTGTGTGATGAGTGGGATAGGGTGCTAGAAGGTCTAGGAACACTCGGGAGTTAATATCCAAGAGACGAGATGGCTAGATTCACTCAATGTGTCTAGGGGGATTTCAATGAAAAAGGACAAAAAACTAGTGAGGGTGATGGTGGAACAAGATATGGTTAAGGTTGATGAGGTGGAAGATGGATGCTGGTGATGAAGTCTGGACCTCCTCCTGAAGTACTTGCAGTGCTTAAAACATGTGTGTCTTTCAAGAACTATGCAACAAGATATATCTTCATAAACTAGAAAAACATGAATCAATTCCCCATATTATGCATGAAGAAAGTGCTGAAGGAAATGAGAACATGAGTGAGATCTTATTGCAAAAATAGAGTAATGGAAAAGGATGACAATGAAATGAACCAAAAGCTGAATTATGAAAAAAGACTCCAAATCTCATGCAAACACTAGAAATCTGTGTTTTTGGGGCTGCTGAAGGGTATCTTCCTCAAGTTATGGTCCCAGAGAGAGGAAGTGAGGCCAAGGCACCCGCTGAAAACCTTGTGGTGATCCTTGTTCTCCTTACTAACCTGCTAACTAAAAGAAGGCACAAATGGAAGCAAACTAACATACAACCAATCTAATCTACACTGCTTTAATGGAAATGCAAGTACTTAAGCAAATGAACAATCAAACTATGAATCTATGCTAACATACATGTACAATAAAGAGGAGCCTTGGCTGATAGGGTTGGGTCCTAACCCAAGAGCTTTATCCCTCTGAGCTAAATCAGTGCTAGCTCAAAACAAAATTCATTCTTATTATCAAAACAATGGATTACATCAAAAACTGTCACAAGTCTTGCAGCTCAAAAATAGAGTAGAGTTTTACAATAAAAAATTCTAATTGTACTGAGGTCCTAGGCCTCTCTACTTATACATCTAAAGTCTCCAATGACTTCCTTAAAATTAGGGAGGCTCAGATCCCAAACTCGAGATGAACTAGTGCTTTGTCTTTTACTTGCTCGGCTGCCTTGTAGTCCTCATGATTTGGTTGTTTGCACTCCGAGATGATGGAGGAATATTCGAATGGAGGGGTAGTAAACGAGGAGGATTTACCTCCTATAATTCCTCTCCCTTGTCCCATTCGAGTTTTGACCAAGGTATTTGCCAAAATTACTTGATTTTATCCTTTAATCCTGCATTAAATGCACATTATACCATAAAGCAAAATATCCAACTCTAACTCATCTCATAAACAAAATATAATTAAAAGTATGAAATAAGTTGTGAGAATAGTTGGCTTGACTAAGCTAGGAGGTGAATTAAGGCCCATATAATTACCCAATGATGAGGCTCATTGTTGGCTTGAGGGGGCCTGACCTAGGTTCATAGTTAATTAGCCCAAAAATCCTGTACTACTGGCCCTTTAGGAAACAACCCGTAGAGCGTGGATTGAGGTCTCACCCGAAGTAGTATGGGGGCTTGTTGCGTGCGGGATCCCCCAAGGCATGTTTTGGGGCTTAAAGCCAAGATTTTGACCAAATTCGATGTAAAGACTCTGCGTTTTGTGGGCGTGGAGCACGAAGATTGTAAATGAGTCATAGGGTTGTTCGCCCTAATTTTTGTAATGCAACGTCGACTTTAGAAATCTACCCATGTTCTGTAGATCATGGGATTGTATAAATAGAGTGAGGCTCTAAGTTGTAAATCAACGAAAAGGATCAATGAATGAAGGATGAAGAATTGAGTCTTATCCAAGTGTAGAGTCAAGTCTTTGGGTCATAGAGTAGGAGAAGGCTCTGAAGCTAAGTACGTAGAGGCCTAGTAGTCTGCAGCTGAGTGCGTAGAGGCCTAGTAGTCCACAACTGAGTGCGCGGACCCCTGCAGCTGAGTGCGCAAGGCAGGTCGAGTCTGTAACCTTTGGAGAAGTAATAAAGAGAAGTTTTACATCATTTCTATGTATCTTTTTCCTGTTTTGTGCGTTGAATGTATCAGATATAAATTGCACTTCTATTGTTTATATGATGCGTGAAATTATATGAATGTATTGATAAAGTGAATATAAGATAAAGTAGTTGTTTATGTGAAGATAAATAACTGTTATAAGAATATAAGTAAGCTACATGGTGTAACTTGGGGAAGTAGGGTAGATCGTGGCTAGGACAATGCGAAATCAGCTCAACCCATGGTTAGGGTTGTGCAAAGGCGATTATAATTGATCTCGAAGGCCTCGCGGGTCAGGATAGTGCACGAAGTGACCAGCGCAAAGGTATTCATAGTTGGACTAAACCGACCACTCAGACATCTCAAGGGTGCAGAAACCTGGTTCTAGCATCCCCCGATACTGCTTTGGATGAGACCTCAGTCTATGCTCTGCGAGCTATTGCCGAAAGGGCTAGTAGTATAGGGATTTGTTTCGCTAATTATCTTTGAACTTGGGTCAGGCCCCCTCAAGCCAATAAATGGTTCTGTTGTTGGGCTTTAAGCCCCAAAAACTTCCTTGGGGGATCTTGCACCCAACAATCCCCCAACAAAAACATTGTGACTCTCCCTTGAGTCACTCGGTCGGTGCGGAGATCTTCGTGCAGAGACCTCCCAACTCTGTCCGAACTACTACAAGATCAGCAACACACTGAGCAGCTTCCTATTGTATCTCCTGCACGCATTGTTCAGAGACTACTGTATCTGAACTGCTTCCTTGTATTTGCTCCTACATTCCTTGCATCTGTTTATAGTCCCGCACGTCCTTTCAGCTACCTGGAGCACTAAGACTGCGCTTCGGTGGGCTAGTCAGATAGTCGGGCCACCCGTGTATGGCTTAAACTGACTACCATTCACTCTTCCTGTGAAAGGTTCTCCATTTAACCTTACCAACTGCACCATGCCTCCATTTGTGACCTCCTTAATAACATATGGTCCAATCCAAGGCATCAAACTGATCAACTCTCTGTGGTAGTCCCAAAATTTGTCAACATAATCATGCGCATCCTGTTTTATCACCACAATTTTCTTATCAAGAAAGTCCTTCTTTATTCCTTCCTCAAGCTTCTTGACTTCTTCTTCTGCCATGGTGATTTTCTCGCTCAATCGAACTCTTTCATTCATGAGCACTTAGAGGCTAGGATCACCCTACTGAATCTCCTCATCAGGTCTTAAGTGTTCTTCTTCGAGTTCTTTCAACTGCGCAATCCCTTCTTGCAAGTCTCCGCGATCCATCATTTCCACGAGTGTTGCTATGCACGGATTAGGCATGATATGCTCCCTTAGCATTACAGTGTTCGCTCCATAGGCTAGCCTAGAAGGCATCTGTCCCATAAGTTTCTTGCACATTGTCCTATAAGCCCATAAAACTACTGGTACATGCAGGTCCCAATCACTTTGTTGCGCATTATATACCTTGTTCAGCGATTTGCACACCTCGTTAAATGCTTCTGCATGGATAACATTTTGCGCAATTGTTCTCTCCACATTTTGTCGTTCCAACCTGAGGAGTCGTTTGCACAATCCCCCCCCCCCCCAACACATGCTTATTGACTGTATCTCCCAACGCGAAGTTCATGTTCATTCATGTAGGTTGTTTACTGTATGCCTGTATCCACCTGGAAAGATGCGTGCGCGGACCATCCCATCCATTGTATTTATCTACCAATTGCATTATACATTTCCAAAACCATGTGTGCATCATTTTTCTACATGTGCACCAGTCTTCAAAGCTTCCTCCATGCGTACCCCACCACCTTGCAGGCGTAGGAACAATACCCAATTCAAAGCCTTGAACCGTTGCTTTTCTGGCAACTCTCTTTCAAACTTATCTAGGAAAGTATCTACCTCACTTAACCCATCATAAGTAGGCAGATCCCTCACTTCTGTTGATATAGAGAGCAACCATCTTATCATCATATTATAGTTCAACATGGTTACCTCGTGTAACCGGTTTTGCCATCGCTCTATCTCCTCATCCAAATCTGAAGTGTAGGAGCTTTCGCGCTCCCATGAAATTCGTCCATCCGCAGTGGGACTTACCCAATATTTCTCTCGTATGGTTATTTTTTAGATGCAGTCCAAATCATCGTCACTATCATAGTTGCACACCGACTCTGTGTAGTGCGATCCCTCAGCACAATCTAAGGGTATAACTACGCGCAGAGACTTCTTCTCAAAAATCATCTTGCGCTTCTTCAGATTAATCACCCCGTTCATGTCAGTGGCCTAATCAATTCTTAAGGGTGTGGGGTAGGGATTGTTGTCATCAACAATCTCTATCACTTCAAAGTCTTCTAGCATGCTTGCTCCCTCAATATCCACGATGATTCCCTGCAATCATCCCATGGGTATTATCTTCTATTGGTTTGCCATTCGCAGGTGAATAGGTACCATTGTAGTGTAGGCCTCCCCATGTGCTCCCATGTCTGCTTCGGCAAATTTTTTGCATCCAATCCTAAATCCAGAATTACTTGGTCCATCTCATATTCTCCAATCTATGTGGTTAGCCTCGTTTCCTCATCGCATGCTTTCCAATCTTCTCGACTACGTGTGGTTCTCCTGGCGTGCTCCAGGTGCATCTGTTATTGAGTTCCTGCAATCCTTTTATAGCCTTATTGTCACACAGTAGCTTCATGCATGTTTCTAGGAATGTCATAACTATAGATGGGTCCATTTCCAGCTCCGGTCTATCTTTTCTTTCTGAAGTGGAGGCATCAGCGAAGTTCTTCTTAGCTTCCATGAAGGTTTCCTTAGCGCACTCCAAATCAAACTCTACTTCTTTCGTCGAAGCCTTGCGAACCCAAGTATTATCTTTGGGTTGTTTGCCTTTATCATCTCTTGTTGTCATTCTACTTCAAAGCACAATTTTCACATTTGGATCTTCCTTGCACGGATCAAAACTCATCATCTGCAGGTTCTAAGTTGGGGGAGGTGATAGCCCTCCCTTGTCGCGTATCCTAGCTATCAGCGTAGGACAATCTTCCTTCTCATGATCAAACAAGGTACAATACAGACATGATGGATGCATTAGATTTGTACAATCATGGGCTTAATGTCCTGGCCCTCTACAATTGTAGCATATCATCTATCCGCGACCTCTTCCAGGTCCTCCTTCACCTCAGCCTTGTCTGCACCCCTGAAATCTAGTTCGTCCAACTCCTGCGTTTCGGTCTAGGGGTCGTGTTTCGGCCTAAAATCTATAGGTTGGAGTTCTATCCATCATCAACTTATAGCTTCTACAAGTGCACTCATCGTGTTCTACTAACCTACAAAAGTTACAAAATATTTGTTGTGAATTCTATGTGTACTTCTATAACAAATGGCAGTTGTCCGTAGCATGCTTTCCTCCTATCTCACAAATCACGCACCACAAAGCAGGTGTCGCGCTAGGTCCTGCTTGCACTTCTTGTCTTAACGGCATCAATCCTCCTCCTGCGAGGTAATTTGCAAACACAGGGCAGTGGTCCTTATCATGACCCTGACCCTTGCATTTTACACACCACACTTCTTCACGCACTTTTGGTCGGGCTGTCCTATCTTGTTTCAGACTTTGCATCTCAAGGCATAATTTTTTCAACTGCGCGTGGATCTGCTGAACTCCCAAGTTAGGATCCTGTATCAGGGTTTCATGCAGCCTCATCATGATCTCCAAGGCCTCTACCTGAGTCGTTAACCTCTGTTGCGACAACGCGTTCCTCAAATGCGGCATTAGCGATGCTACAAACCATTCACGGTGTTGTCCATCTGTCAAAGTCATATTAGCTTCACGAATCGTACACTTCAGTCTCTGATCCAGCTCCCAAGGAGTCTCACCTGGTAGCATTGTGATCTCTTTGAATCCAATGATCGACTGCACTTTTGAATTTAGCTTGCTAAATTCTCTATTTAGCACAATTTGGATATCTGCGATTCCCACATTTGGATTGTCATTAGAATGCTTAATATACCAGGTCACTGCGCGGTCTTGCAAAGCACTGACCAGCGTCACTTTCTTTATATTATCATATGTAACTCCCTATGCTTCACATACGGCTCTTACCACGAAACAAAACTAGTCCAGATCTTCATTTCCTACTCCCTTGAACATAGGCAACTTTATCACACTTGCCATATTGACTCACGGTGGTGGTGGAGGTGGTACGGGTGAAGATGGAGGTGAAGGGACTGAAACTGGTGGTGGTGTGGGTGGGGGTGGTATGCATAGAATCCTCTACCTTATCAAGTTGATCACACTTCGCAGCGAGACCTTCATGAGCTCTTCCTTATCCCCTCGTGGAGGTGAAATCAAAGGGATATTCTCTGGTCCCTTACTTTCTTTGATTCTGTAGGTTTTTCCACTTTTCGTAGCTCTGGAAATCAAGGTAATTGCATAACCCTCTTTTCACACAATAGCATTTTAATCCAAGTATTCAGAGACTTTATGTACTTACCTCATGGTCCTTTGAGAAAGCATCGCTCCGCTTCGCTATAGCTAACTGAAGTATCTACCGCAAACTCAGTAATGAATCCTCCTATAATTCGATCGAGCTAATGATCAACATCACATGTGATATTATCCTTCGATGATTCCAATCTGTGCACCAACTCTAGGGTCCACACAATAGGATTGTCGAGTTTCCACCTTGCTTGGTTGTTTTCTAGCTTTGTGATCCACTCGTACAACTTAGTAGGGAAAGATGCGAAAAGGATTTTGTGGATCTTTGTGTACAAGTAGCAATCTAACCACTCTTATTTTGTTAGTCGTGGGTTCCTATTCTTCTGCACTGCGAACTTGTGAATTCTTCTGTCCAACTTGTTATCACTCAGATTTTCCTTGAAGTTGTTGGGAAGAGGAAAGGGGTCTGAGGTAACCACATACCAACTTTTAGGTACAGAATCTAGCCAATATTTACCCAGATAGGTCTCTCTCTTTAAGTTTTAGCTTTGTTTTGAAAGATATTAGGCTAGTTATGAAAGTTTAGGGGTTTTGATTGTGTTTGGGTGGTGAAATTCAGTAGCAGAGGGGTAGAAATAAGTAGTTTAGGCCATTCTGCTAATGGAGTCAAAGAAGATGGCTTAACTGGATTTGGTTTCCTAACAAGGGATGGTTTCACAGGGCAAGATAGTTGAACAGGGAACAAATAGAGACTTTAAAAGATGGAATGGACTCAAAAGGGATGAAGGGCAATTAAGAATCCTTCATCATATTTTAAGAGAGGGAACTTGGATGATTAGTAATAAAGAGCAGTTAAGAATTCTTTACTAAATAATCAAAGTGAATAAACTAGGAAACAGGAGCAATTAAGAATTCACTGTTTTTGCCAGTTTAGAGGAAAACATTAAGAACAAAAACAATTGAAAATAGATTGCAGTCAAGCACTTTTTGAATTATTCTTTTTCGTTTATCATTCAAATATGAAACATAGATGATATAATAAACAAAAAAACTTTAAAACATGAGATATAGAAGACTTATTGATCCGGTGTCTGACCCAAGAATCCTGTGAAAGGTCCTTTGCATCAATTCTCCATCCAGCTAGCCATACAAAATTTTGTCCAACAACACTTTATTCCAAAATAATCAATTTTATAGCAATGTCTAAGAATCCACCCCCAATACTCCAATTGAGGGAGTATTTATACAAAAAACTTTGCAAAAAATATCTCATAACAGAGTGAGATATATTCTAGGATGACTATGAATAAGCTACAAGAAAATAGAGACAAATGGTCTCGTAGATAGGAGAAAAGGTAAACTAATGTTGTGCTATTCCTATTCTTGTGAGTGTGCTGGAGGCAGACCCTATGATTTTTCTTGTTGCTATCTTCTTTGGTAACTCTGTGCTGGCTGCCCTATTTTGACTGATACTCTAAATTACTTGTTCTGATACTCTTCGACCTGTTTGATCTCTGTTTATCCTCTTTATGATCACTTACTACAGTAAATAACCAAAATTTACCCGAGGATAATTTTACAAAATTTCTAACATTTCTTCCCACCATTGTGTTTATGGAATTATGGTTTTCTGAAGTCTTCTCAGAGTCTCATCAGTTTCTGTGTACCTGAAAAAGGTAGGCTGAATTGGAAATAAGTTCTTTATCTCATGCTCGACATAGAACAAGTTCTCTAGACTATCATAGAGAACTATGCCTCTAGGCAATGCTTTTATTGTTGATGCACTCGTTGATGGACCTGCTTGGTTGCCTGTATACTTATTCAATTTCTCTACATAGTCTTTATGACTCATTAGTTTATCATTAATAACTAAAGGACTTGGCAACCCTTTACTCTGTAAAATATCAGATCTCTTCATGAAAGCATTAATTTCTTCCTGCATGTCATGGCACCTTCTTTCTAAGTTTTGCATTAGAGTTCTTTTAGTAAAAACCCTTTTGACTTCCAAAATTGTTCCTGTTCTATCTTGAATGCCCAACGCTTCAAGCTAGTACTTATTCCTGGTATTCAAAAACTATATGAGCCTGCTAGCTTCCTCAGGCATATTTCCTAACTATGCCCTTGTCTTTTGAACTTCTTCTTGAGCTAGCTTTACTAAATCAATTTGCTAAAATATTATTTGAATTGATGGACAAACATCATTTATTGATTGAGTGATGTTGGCCCAATGAATTTTCTTGATTTCTGTCAGAGGCTTGTTAAATGTAAGGTCTTTTTCTAATGATTTCACTTTGTTTTCTAACCCTTTAACCTCTCTTATCTTTTCTGCCACATTTATCTTTCGGAGATCATACCTCTATTCTAAGTTGGCATATTGCTCTTTTACCTTATTTAGCTCTTAAACTTGTAGTTTGATGTCTTCCATTGATTTTATTAGTTCCTCTGTGCTCAAATTGACAGTAATATCCTGTGTTGCTCCTGTTGTTCCTATTGTTGTTGTACCTGTGATCATCTCTGCTGTGGTTGTTGGAATATTTGGTGCTAGAGCTGCTCCAAGGGTTGAAGGGACTGCTGTTGAGACTACTGGTATCACATTGGGAGGCTGAGATGTTGACTCTCCCTACTTGTCCTTCAATGCTTTTTCTAGTTCTTGCTTTGTCTAATTCAATCGATCATTAAGTTTTAAGAGCAAATACGTCAGCTCTTCTTCAGATTTTTTCTTTATGATCTCAGCAGTCTGTGGATGCCTTGAAGGAGGCAGCTTTAGTTGTTTCCTTAGGGCAGCAATATCTTCATCTTTCTTTTTGATTAAGGCTTCTGTATCCTTAACATCTTTACGATCATGGCCCAATCCAATAATTATTTCTTCTAAATACTTTATTCTATTATCTTTGGCCTGGGAGGAGTCTTTCTCCAAGTGTAGTTGGGCAGTTGTGTTATCCAAGGAATTTTTCAACCTTTGGGCCATCATTGCCTTACCAGTCAAGGTTGAATAAATCATTTCTCCAGTTTGTTTATGCAATTCAATCTGATCCAAAGGGTGAATATCCTTTTCCATGACTTCAAAATTTGTCCTGAGATAATATGCTACTGATTTAGGTTGTTACACCTTTGATTTGAAATAGCTCATTATCATTTTTCCTTCTTTGATGTC
Organism: Pinus tabuliformis; assembly: GCA_031772625.1. NCBI lineage: Eukaryota > Viridiplantae > Streptophyta > Pinopsida > Pinales > Pinaceae > Pinus > Pinus tabuliformis. The sequence continues at coordinate 81,720,105 of CM062809.1, forward strand.
ATAGGCTAACATCAATCTTGTTGATTTGTGGGGGCCATTTTAAAATATTGACTATAAACTTGAAGCCTCAATGGATCATTCCTGACCTTTGTTTCTATAAATGTTTTCTTGGTATTTGAGGCATCTTTCCCTGGTGGCCTGAAAGAAGATACCACTGCACTTTGCTATCTTTCAAACTCCTGTCTCTGTGAGCTAGTGGATGTTCCTCCTATTGGAAAAGTTTGTTGGCTATCTATTCCTTCTTCTCTCTGGCTATCTGTAGTCTCTTCAGCAAATGCCTCCTCTGAAAGGCGATTTAGTCTTTGCCTTTTTGTTCCAGGTTGTCCTGAAGGTCCACTGGCAGGGGTAGTTGTTTCCCTATCTCTCTTTTTGTTTCTTTCCTCATTTAGAGGAGTTTGCAAAACTGGAGGTTCTCCCACATTGCCCTGAGTGGGAGGAGTATGTATTTGGGCTTGGTCTTTGGAAGTTTCAGGCTACTTAGACATTGTAGACTGTTCTATGGTTTGAATGCTGGTCTCTAATTCCTTGTCTTTTGATGTTCCTGTGGCTGGTATGCTGGTTTCCTATGAAGGTTGCTGAGAGGTTCTAGCAATGGAGGCACCAATTCCTGATCTTTGAGATAACTCAAATGGTACCTGCCCAAAAGAATCCAGGTTAAGTGTTTTCTCAAGATCTCTCATAACATTCTCAATATTGACCTGTTCACTATTATTTTCTACTAGGGTCCCTTCCCTCCATTCATCCATATTTGCAAATTGTTCAATTACTAGGACCTTATGGTGAATGTAGGGTGACAATCTGTTCTTCATTCTTCTATCACATATAAAGCTATTAGGGTCATATTTCCTCCAACCAAAACTTTTGTGCAACTTAAGATTATCTTCTAGAATTTTCTCTGCTAACTGATTTTTTATTTTGAGTTGAGGTTTCTTTTTGGCTTTGCAAAAATGAACCATGTATGTATGTATCATTTGTCTGAAATATTCGAATGTAAACAGTCTCATTGGAACGTATTTTGGTAACTTGAAAGGGTAGATCTCACATCCATATATCCTAATTTCTATATTCTTCTTGTATAGGTACTAATCACCTAGTTTGTACTGCTTGGAGAGCTATAGGATTCTCTTAATGTCAACACTAATCCTAGGAGGGGAAACCCCTGTCAATAAGGTGGTTGCTGGATGGACAAATTGATGAATGAACTCATTGTATGAGTAAGGGGATTCAAAGGATGCATGGAATATGGGACTCCAAAAGGTAACAGACCTTGGATTGCCTTTAGTGTCAAGTTTTCTGACAGGGAAAGGGAAGTTCTCTGACTGATAATACAACATAACATGATAGACGAAGGTGTTGTATTTGAAGACTCCCTCATTGTCCAGTCTTAGGAATTGGTCATGAATCTTATTGGAAATATAGGAGGCATAATCATACTTGACGACAGGGGGCTATCCAGGAGTAAAAATTGACAACAACGCTAGGGTTACCTCATCAAAAAATTCACTAGTGTTGAATCACATAATCAAAGATATCATATCAACAATGAGTCTTCCAATATCTATGAAGAAAGTATGCAGATAAGGAGGTGGGTGTTTAGGCTGATGTTTAGGCAACATGAAAATCTGACAGATGCGATTCAACTCTGACTGGGACAATTGAGTTGATTTCGCAAGTAAATATCCCATGGAAATGGGGGTAAGAGCTTGATCAGGGGAAAATTGCAACATTTCATTAATGGATGCAACTATTATGGGGAAGAGGACTGTTTGACTTGGGGACATAATAGCTCTGTGGTTAGGGTCATATTTTTCCTAGCATTGATGAATTAGATAAGGGAAAACAAGGACTGAGGGGAGAAAATACTTGGGAAGGTTGGATTCGCATAGTCCCAGGATGTCTGAGCCATTTAGGTAGTGGTCTCTGGCTTGGCAAAAGACTTTAAGGTGGTTTTTATCAGTGGATAAGTCTTTTATCTGAAAGTCTTTATCTGCAAGAGGTAGATAGTCGAAATATTTATGAGGGGAATTCATGGGTGCAACAGACAAAGCCACAGGGATTTCCATTTCTGGTTCTTATGGATTCAGAAAGGAATTTGGGTTTTTGGTGAAAAATGGGCAAATTAATAGGTCTGGGAACTTATATGGTGAAACAAAGACTGAATTTACAATGAATTTTTCCTTTCTCTATGGATTCTATAATGTAAAACCAAAACTTACAAGGTTTCGGTGGAAATTGGATAAATACCTGTATTTGGGGAATGAACAGTGTAATGATAGGTTCTAACAGTGGCTAACAGGTTCCGGGCTGTGTCAACCACAATTTTCTTAGCAAGGTGGCAGTTGGAAAGCTTGGACAGTTGACATGGACGTTCTTTGCATGGGAGCACGGGTTGTTGTACAGAATAATGAAATCGACACTTTGTTGGTTTTATTCACAAAGTCAAAGTTAGTGGGAGATTTTGTTATTCGGGTAGATGACATAAGTGGGAAAGGATGTTTTGTCATATGCGGAGGGTGGTAAGTGTTATGGTATCACACCGCTTTTGGAGATAGACAGTATTTGGCCAGGAGCCAGTGATTCCACATGTTTTGCAACGTGTGGTGGGGCGCTGTGCAAAAACCACTTTGTGACCGTGCGTTAGTGGTGCGTGATATTGTTAATGGCCGTTGGATGATGGAGGCGCGATCGGATGGCTGATGGGAGGCGCGATGCAGCGGGGTTTAATATGAGCAGGCCCGACCCAATTAAGAATTGTTTAATTGTATCGAGGGTGATATGATTGGTTGGGAAGGGTTCTTAATTAACCGTGAGGGTTAATTAATCCCAATTAATGCAGTGGGGGTGTTAGGCTATTAACTAGTTATGGGTTAACTAGTTAATCCTATTTAAACACATTTATGGTTATAATTAATCAAAGGGGCAGAATATATAAAATTTGGGGAATTTTTCTATATTTAAATAATACGGGAAAAGGTAATATTGTGTGGGAGTTATAGATTAAATAGGTTAATAGTTAATATGACAATGTAATGAAAAGCGCCAAGTAAAACATTAGGATTGTGTATTTAACTTAGGCTTAAGTGGAAAAAAGGGGGTTTTATGTGATATTGTGTTTTTTCCTAAGTAAAATAAGATTTTACTTAGGAAAAGACTTATGAGAGTGAATGAAGGATGGTTTTAAGTACTTAGGTTTTTAAATTATTGGGCCAAGGGTCCGGTCCCTCCAGAAGTCAGAGAAATACTCTAAGCCCCTCTAATTTTCAAATGCCTTAGTACTTAAGGGGAATTAGTGAAAATTTAGGGAAAGATGAGAAGGGGAGTTAATTATTTGACCTTGCCTTGCTTGAACTGCTTCCAGTGTAATGTCTGCCTTGCACTTGTGATGAAAGTGAAAATTAACACATTTAGAGTCATTATCCATCACATGTAATTCTGCAACACCATCTACCTACCCTACCTACTTTAACCTAACATTTTTTTTCTTCTTTATTTGGGTGCACTTAAACTGGCAAACCCTTATCACACTTTCTTTTCGTTTACATGCAGATATCTATCTAAATCTAACCTTATTACATCCAAGGGTTCAGATTAAACTGTTGAGCTCCTTTTATTTACTCTACCTTTCTACTTATCTACCAAGATTAAATAGTTTGGTCAGATTTTATTCTCTATCTCTAAAACATAAAATTGAAAATATGAACTATTCAATCTTAAGCTGTTTGAGTCTTCAGCAATTGTGGCATAAGTTTACAAGTTTCACACAATTTTTTTATTTACATAAGAGTAAAAAGTAGTGGCGTTTGGACTTGCACACTTTCCTTGGTCTTTCTTTTGTCACTTTTTGACCATTTTATTCTTTTCACCCTTTAATTTTTCTTTTAGGGTATACCCTCTTTACATTTTTTAAATTTTTTTGTTTTTTAACAATATGGAAAACCTTTTAAACAAGTAAAGGTATGAAAATATTCATAGCTTATCAAGTCAATCATGAAATATGACACCTATTGGTATAGGAACATAACACTGTCTCCACTTGGGGATGACTTTTACTGGTGGAAAGTCAAGAACAGTAGGTCAGATGGCCTCTGAATGATTTTTACTAAACTCTAAAATCTTCTTCTACTTGTTTCTTTATTGTATGTATGACAATAATACTTCTGAAGCTTAGGGCCTTCTCTTCGGGCTTTATCTCCAACAAGCTACTATCCAATCTAAACTGTGACATTACAAAGGATATAGTATGTACATGTTAAAAATGAAGATACATTAATAAGTAGGATCAAAGTAATGTTTCAACATCCGACCATTAACTGGCCCTTCTTCTGTTTCTATGCCATCCAAGTTTTTCAGATAATATGTATTGTTTCCTTGTAAGGCATAGATAATATAAGGTCCTTTCCATACGAAGTCAAACTTCCCATGTTTTCCCTTATCCGCTCTCCTAGAATCCCATCTTAACACTTTGTCTCCATGGTAGAAATCTTCTACCTTGGTTCTTTTATCAAAAATCTTCTTAAGCTTCTCCTGCAACACTTGGGATCTTTGATATACTTCCTCTCTGGTCTATTGCAGATCAATGGTCTGGTTTATCCTCCTCTGAATATCATTAGGTTCCACCTGAGCTTCTTGAAGTAATTTCATTACAAGAACTCCTAAAGATGAAGGAAATACAACCTCCATGCCATAGACTAACTCATAAGCACTAGTTCCAATAGATTTTTTGGTGGTGAGTCTGTCTGCCCATAGTGCATTTGTAAGTTTCTTATGTTAATTTTTTTTTCTCCTCCAATAATTTTTTAATAATATTAATGAAGCTCTTGTTGGAAGACTTAGCCAAACCATTACCTTGAGGGTAATAGGCTATGGAATGGCCTAAGGTGATATGGCACTTGTTACAGAAACTTATCATCTTCTTGGATTTGAAGGCAGCAACATTGTCAGTTATGATTTTATCAGGATAGCCAAATCTAAACAATATGTTGGTTTCTAAGAATCCTATGATCACTGTGTTATTGGCTTGTCTGGAAGGAATGGCTTCTATCCATTTGGTTAAATAGTCAGTGGTAGTGAGAATCCATTTGTGTTGGCCAGAAGAAGGAGGATGGATTTCTCCAATGAAGTCTAGGCCCCATTGTTGGAAGGGTTTTTCAATGGAAATTGGTCTCAGGGGTAAAGGTAATAGTTTTCTTTTCCCTTCAAAAGTTTGACATTTATGGCAAGCAGTGACAAATTTCTTTACATCAGCGAAAAAGGTTGGCCAATAAAATCCAACCCTTTGGATCTTGTCTGCAGTTGATTTCCAGTAAAGGTGTCCACCACAGTCTCGTACATGAAATTTTTGGAGAGCCTTGTTAGATTCTTCTTTTAATAAACAATTCAATAGAATACTTTCATGATTTTTCCAGAAAAGAGCATTATCTAAAATACAAAACTTTGAAGATTTCATCTTTAAAAATCTTTTCTTTGTTCTGGATAACTCTAGAGGAGCCTGCATGTTTAATAGTACATAAATTACATCAGCATACCAAGGTGAATCTAAGAAGGCCTGGATAATTTGTGGAGTCACCATCTCCTATTCATTATCCAGTTCATTAATGTCCAGGGCTTGACAATTTGTTTCTGTCATGAGCTTGGCCAATCCCTATCCTTTTATTAGCTTTGTAGGTTTTATTTCAATATCATACTCTAATATGGTAGCAATCAATTTACCTCTTTTGCCCTCAATTCCATTCTAGGTTAAGATGTCTTTGACAACAACATTTGGTACATAGGCTATCACATGGGAGTACAATATGTAGACTCTAAAGTCTTTAATGGCTTTGCAAGTGCAAAAGCTTGTTTTTGCATGATTTTGTATTTTAATGATGCATCCCTAAGTGCTTTACTAAAAAAGGCTATGGGTTTCTCACGTCCTTGATCATCCTTTTGTAATAAAATAGCTGCTATGGTGTGTTTTGATGCAAATGAAAATATTATGAAGTCTCTATCAAATTGTGGACTAGTAAGGACTGGTGTTCTAGTTAAAGACATTTTAATTTCTTCAAATGATTTTTTGGCTTCTACTGTCCATTTAATACTTGAATCCTTTTTTAACATATCATTAAGTAATCTAATTAGTTTAGCTAAGTTAGATATGAATCTTCTCAAAAAATTTATATTTCCTAAGAAAGCTTGAAGTTCTTTGATATTTTTTGGGTGAGGTATCGGTAGGATAGCTTCTATTCTTGCAGGATCAATCCTAATACCATATTTGGAAATGATATGGCCCAAGAGTTTACCTTCCTCTAGACCAAGCAAGGACTTCTTTGGATTCAAATAAATACCATATTTTCTGCATTTTAGAAATACTTGTCTAACATGATCCAAATGATATTGATCTGATTTAGAAAAAACAGTTAAGTCATCTAGATATATAACCAGAAAATCATGAATTTCTTTTGCAAATTCTATGTCCATTGCTCTTTGGAAGGTTGCTCCTGCATTTTTAAGTCCAAATGGCATTTTGATGTACATGAATGTGCCCCATGGTGTTGTAAAAACAGGTTTTTCCTGGTCGTCAGGATGAACCAGAATCTAGTTATACCCCGACAACCCATTTAAAAGTGAAATCCTAGAAGCACCTACTACCCTTTGTAAAATATGATCCATCTTGGGTAAAGGGTAATTATCCTTCAAAGAAACCTTATTTACATTTCTTAAATCAACACATAATCTAATCTCCCCAGTTTTCTTCCTAGTAGGTACTAGATTAGACACCCACTCTGAAAACCTGATAGGACCAATTATCCCTGCTTCATACATTTGTTTGATTCCTTTTTCAATTAAGGGCAACAGTACAAGGTTAATTCTTCTGAGTTTTTGTTTGAATTGTTTCTGATTTTCTTTCAAATGTATTGTATGCTGAATTATAGAACTGTCATATGATTTCAAGTCCTCATAAATCCAGGCAAAGACATCCTGGAATTCTCTCATTAGCTCAACATATTTTATTTTTTGGTCAGGGGGCAAAGATTTAGATAACTTTATCATTTTTGGATTTTCTTCAGTCCCTAAGTTATATTCCTCAATATCTTCTTTTAATGGTTCCATCTTAGGTTTCTTTGGAATATCATTGGAATCAAAGAGGTCTTCTAGAGGAGTTAATCCTTTGGGCAAATGATTGTCTTTTAAATTAATGATTTCAAATTCTCCTTCAATAATCTCATCAATATCCATTTTTTAAAGGTCCTGCATTTCTTTGTTGGTGAATTTTGTGGGATGAAGCATTTGAATTGTACTTTCTTGTGAAATATATGTTTCTACCTCATTTGTTTGATCAAATTCAAAAACTGTATCTACATCTATGTGACTGTTAGAAAATTCTTCATCTAAAGTCAAGAAATTGTCAATCTTCTCATCACTATCAAACACTTGCAAGTTCTCTAAATTGTTAGGTATGGCTGGTCTGTGTCTAATCTCAGCTGTGAACTGATGATTAGGTTTGAATGGTAATTTGCAGGTGCTGGCAAACATTTCCAGACTATGGGCTTGCAAGTTATGTTTTCTTGGGATTTTAGCAAGCTGAGTTTCTAGAAAAGTATTGAGAATCTCTATAACCATTCCTCTATAGTATCTCAATCTGGGATCATTTGTCAGAAACTTTCCTTTGATTTGTTGAATGATAAAATCATAATCTCCTATGACAGATACTCTAATTTCCCCTAATCTTTTGACAAGTTTAAGACCTAGCAAGATAGCTTCATACTCTGCCATATTATTGGTGTAATTAAAGTTTAACCTATAAGCGTGGCCTTCAGCATGGTAATTTTCAAGATTGTACACCCAAACTCCTACTCCTACTCCTAATTTGTTGACTGAACCATCAAATTCTAAGTGCTAAAGAATTTCATGTTCGTAATTGGTATCAGGAGTATTAGGAATCTGTTTAATAGTGAGATATGGTTTTTTACTTTCTTTTGGTTTCTCTTGGGTATCTAATGTTTCATTGTTCAGAGATTTATTGGATTTGAACACTAGACTTTTCTTTTGTAATTTCTTTTGGTTCTGCTGCTAAAACTTTTAATTCATTGCAGGGATCACTTTCAGCATTGTAAAGAATGAAAGAATCCATATCAGAGTGTACTAAGTAGATGGGGAAATTTTGGGGTTTCTCCTGACTACTCACTACATATTTCATTAAAGTTTCTTTGGTTGGTCAAAAACTGAAATAGTAGCATATGACATGTCTAATTGAAGAGATCCTTGAAGCTTTGCACCCCAAGATCTAGACAATAACATGCCATACTTTTGTGGAATATCTGCTACTACTATGTCCATTAAGATTGTCTTTGCAAGATATTGAACCAGTGAAACACACAAGTCTTTGATTAATCCTAAACATCTCACTTGACTTGAATCAAAAGAAAAGAGGTCTTTGTATGGCCTGGTGAAGTCTATGTCTAATTTCTCCATTACAGACTTGGGCATTAGGTTGTGAGATGCCCTAGAATCAAACATGGAATTATGAAGTATTTTATCATGTATGTTTAAACTTACATAGAAAGGAGGGATTCCTCCATCTACTGGTTTTCCATTTACTTTAGGGCCAAAGATTAATTCAGGTTGGTCATCAAAAGCATTTATTGAGTCTTCATTTCCAGAGATTTTGAGTGATCTATTAATTTGGCTTTGGTAGACATCATGTTTAGATAATTCCGATAATGGAACAACTACTTTTAATTTGCCTACTTCAGTCTTCAGATTAAAAGGTTTTTCAGTCTGAGTTCTTGTATTTTAGATAGTTGGATTCTCTCTATCTTCTGTATTTTCTGTGTTTTTTCCTTTTCAGGAGTGGGGTTATGAGCTGAATTTGTTTCCAAATCAACTTCTGGAGGTTCTTCTACATTTCTTTTGGGAGGAAGAGAAGTGGAGATTTGTCTGTTATTAGGTTGATTATCAGATACATCTTCAATAATTGGATTAGCAAGATTAGGATCTGATCTAGAAAGAATATGTACAGGGTTGGAATTGGTCTTACCTTTGTTGGGTTGTTTTGTAGCTTTCTGTTTCTTATTTTCAGGGACATCAATTCTTCTACTCCTCAGATTATATTACTTATGGACTTCATAAATGGCTATATCATATCCCTCCCTAAAATCAAATGATTCACCCGACTGAGTTTGAAATTGTTTGAGAATGTGAGCTTCTTGATCCTCTTGGGTCAAGAAAACTTGTTGTTCATTATTGGGTCCCATCAAGTTTATTTGAGTATCTTTTTTGGTTCATCAAAATTTGAGGCTTCAGCATAATTTTCTTAGAATAGGGACCTAATGTTTTGGTCAGGACCAGTCTTTCCAGTGTTTTGGTTTTGGTTTTTCCTAAAATTTGGATTTCTCCCAGTATTGCTTGGTTGACCATCCCAAGGGTATTTCCTTTCAATTGTTTCTACTCTATCTCCCAGCCTATCCATTCTTTAATAATAACATCTAGTTTCTGTTCAAAGGCTGAGGGTTCTTCTTTCAATGGTATCCTCCTTTCACTTTTGGCTTTAGCTCATTTGGATATCAGGTTGGCTTCAACACTGACAGCTATACTTTGCATATTTTCTAAAGTTTGAGGAGATCTTTCCCTAAGCTGGTATGCCATATCAGAATCAAATCCATCAGGGAATTTGATTAATGCTAAATCTGGAGGAGGTCTGAGGTTTTGAGGGATAACATTGTAAACATTATTGAACCTAGTGTAGTAATCTTGCACAGTTTCTTGTGTTCCTCTCTTCAGGTTTTCATATTCTGATAAGATTTGGAGAGGATCTTTCTTCTTTTCCCATCTGTTCAAGAATGTTGTATAAAGAGCTTCTAAGTCATTGATACTGTTTGTAGGAATGACTCTAAACCAGGTTCTAACTTCTCCAGTCAGACTTTGAACAAATATTCTCATTCTTACATCATCTGCATCTATTTCATATATTTCAAAGTAATTAGTCATTTTTTTGGTATGTTGTTGTGCAGTGTAAGTACCAGAACCATCGAATGGAGTGATTTTACTTTGATAGTCTTGGGGCATAGCCCCTAGATTGGTTGGTAATACCAAGGGAGTATATCTGTTTGCCATTGCAGTAGGTAGTGATGAAACAACAGCTGGGGTTGGTCTTGGAGTGGTGGATGGAGGGGTGGAAGGGGTGGTTTGAGGTTGAGATGTCTGAGGAAATGTTGATGAACTTGGAGAGGCTATAGTGATCACAGAAAGGTTTGGTGTTCCTTTAGAGGTAAGATCATATTGTATGGAGTTCTGCAAATGTCTATCAAGATGTGAAGTGACAACTTCAAGTTGTAAATCTTCAATAAATACTGGGTCATGAACCAATAAGACCAACTCAGACTCAGAAAAGGTTACAAATAAAGAGGTCTCAAATTACTCATCGAAGGGTTCGTCCTCAAGGTAGATCCACTTCACAGGATAGCATCTTGATCTGTAGAGAGGCCAAGAACTAGCAGAACTTTCTTGGCTTTCCTGTCTCCTAAAAATTTTGGGAATCAGATTAGGATTTTCAAACATAGGTGGAGGATTTGGATCAGGATTAGCTTTAGTGTCATGAGACCTTTCTAAAGCCAGGTTTCTAGGTGTACTTTTTTTTGGTTTTTCTCTAAATGGGATTAACAACACAACTTCAATAGTTTCTTTAAGAGGATTTAGATATGGGATTTGAACTTTCTTAAAGAGTTATTTGACAAGAGAACTGATCAAGTGTTTGAAACCAGATGTTCAATCTTTAAACTAGACTGGAGATAGACTGAAGCAGCATTCATTTACTTATGCAATTGCAAAGCAAGAGAAGTTCAAAGGCTACCTGGCTAACTTCAGGCTCTATTTGTAGTTTATAAAGTAAATAATAGTAACAAACAAATTTTTCGTTTCCCAGCGGAGTCGCCACTATGTATCACTCAAATTTTCCTTGAAGTTGTTGGGAAGAGGAAAGGGGTCTGAGGTAACCACAAACCAACTTTTAGGTACAGAATCTAGCCAATATATACCCAGAGAGGGCTCTCTCTTTAAGTTTTATCTTTGTTTTGAAAGATATTAGGCTAGTTATGAAAGTTTAGGGGTTTTGATTGTGTTTGGGTGGTGAAATTCAATAGCAGAGGGGCGGAACTGAGTAGTTTAGGCCATTGGGCTAATGGAGTCAGAGAAGATGGCTTAACTGGATTTGGTTTCTTAAAAAGGGATGGTTTCACAGGGCATGATAGTTGAACAAGGAACAAATAGAGACTTTAGAAGATGGAATGGACTCAAAAGGGATGAAGGGCAATTAAGAATCCTTCATCATATTTTAAGAGAGGGAACTTGGATGATTACTAATAAAGAGTAGTTAAGAATTCTTTACTAAATAATAAAAGTGAATAAACTAAGAAACAGGAGCAATTAAGAATTCACTGTTTATGCCAGTTTAAAGGAAAACATTAAGAACAAAAACAATTAAAAATAGATTGCACTCAAGAACTTTCTGAATTATTCTTTTTCGTTTATCATTCAGATATGAAACACAGATGATATAATAAACAAAAAAACTTTAAAACATGAGATATAGAAGACTTATTGATCCAGTGTCTGACTCAAGAATCCTGTGAAAGGTCCTTTGCATCAATTCTTCATCTAGCTAGCCATACAAAAAATTTTCCAACAACACTTTATTCCAAAATAATTAATTTTATAGCAATGTCTAAGAATCCACCCCCAATACTCCAATTGAGGGAATATTTATACAAAAAACTTTACAAAAAATATCTCATAATAGAGTGAGATATATTCTAGGATGACTATGAATAAGTTACAATAAAATAAAGACAAATGGTCTTCGAGATAGGAAAAAAGGTAAACTGATGTTGTGCTATTCCTATTCTTGTGAGTGTGATGGAGGCAGGCCCTATGATTTGGCTTGCTACTGTCTTCTTTGGTAACTCTGTGCTAGCTGCCCTGTTGTCAATAATCCTATTTACCTATTCTGATACTCTTCGACCTGTTTGATCTTTATTTATTCTCTTTACCATCACTTACTACAGTAAATAACCAAAATTTACCCAAGGATAATTTACAAAAATTCTAACATTTCTTCCCACCATTGTGATTCTGGCATTCTAGTTTCTAAAGTTTTCTCAGGGTCTCATCAGTTTCTGTGTACTTGAAAATGGTAGGCTAAATTGGAAATAAGTGCTTTATCTCATGCTTGACATAGAACAAGTTCTCTAGACTATCATATAGAACTCTACCTATAGGCAATGCTCTTGTTGTCGGTGCACTTGTTGTTGGACCTACTTGGTTGCTTGTATACTTATTCAATTTCTCCACATAGTCTTTATGACTCATTAGTTTATCATGAATAACTAAAGGACTTGGCAACCCTTTACTCTGTAAAATATCAAATCTCTTCATGAAAGCATTAATTTCTTCCTGCATGTCATGGCACCTTCTTTCTAAGTTTTGCATCAGAGTTCTTTTAGTAAAAACCCTTTTGACTTCCAAAATTGTCCCTGTTCTATCTTGAATGCCCAGCTCTTCAAGCTAGTACTTATTCCTAGTATTCAAAAATTGTATGAGCCTGCTGGCTTCCTTAAGATTATTTCTTAACTATGCCCTTGTCTTTTGAACTTCTTCTTGAGCTAGCTTTACTAAATCAATTTGCTAAAATATTATTTGAATTGATGGCCAAACATCATTTATTGATTGAGTGATGTTGGTCCAAAGAATTTTCTTGATTTCTATTAGAGGCTTGTCAAATGTAAGGTCTTTTTCTAATGATTTCACTTTGTTTTCTAACCCTTTAATCTCTCTTGTCTTTTCTGCCACATTTATCTTTGAGATATCATACCTCTGTTCTAAGTTGGCATATTTCTCTTTTACCTTATTTAGCTTTGAAACTTGTAGTTTCATGTCTTCCATTGATTTTATTAGTTTCTCTATGCTCAAATTGACAATACTATCATGTGCTGCTCTTGTTGTTCCTGTTGTTGTACTTATGATCATTTCTGTTGTGGCTGTTGGAATATTTGGTGCCAAAGATGCTCCAAGGGTTGAAGGGACTGCTATTGATGCTACTGGTATTACATTGGAAGGCTGAGAGGTCGACTCTCCCTGCTTGTCCTTCAATGCTTTTTCTAGTTCTTGCTCAGTCTCATTCAATCGATCATTAAGTTTTAAGATAAAATCCATCAGCTCTTCTTCAGATTTTTGCTTTATGAGCTCAGCAGCCTGTGGATGCCTTGAAGGAGGCAACTTTAGTTGTTTCCTTAGGGTAGTGTTGATGCCCCGAAAATCGTTGTATCAACATTGGGGGATAACCACCCGGTCCGGACCTTAATACAACTCCTTTTACATTTGGAATGGTGGCTTCGACTGGGGATAATGGGACCAGTTTCCCAGTAATGAATAAAAGGGGTGGATGAATGATTGATTGTCTAATCTAATGATAGGCGAATAACTTAATCTATCAGCAAAATAAAAGAACTACTACTAATCCCGGGAACTATTGTACTTTGAAATGTAGCACTTGATGATCTATGTCTATTGACAGGCATATAGATGACTCTATCTAATAGACATGGACATTTATTCATTCAAGGAGTACTTTGCTTAAATAGTTAAACAAAGCGATTAACACAATATTGCTACACTTATCATTTATGTCATCGATACATATATGATCAAAAGAAAAGCATATTATAAACATCCAATAGTGGAAGGAATAAAGAATGTTGTTAAAACACATACATATATCTGATAATAGCAAAAGTGATCAAATGACAATTCGTATAAAAAGAATGAATTCTGACATAGATAATAGTACCATATGAGCTGCGAGTCACTCCCAATATCAATCGCTATTTGAGATTCTTCTTCCGACTCAGAAATACATTCAAACAAAGACAATAGTGCACATTCGCATAAAAGCTTCCTTGCCAAAATCAGAATAATTGGTCCAGTTTTATAAAAGAATATGCCTGAAGTACAGTAGTGTGACTTCAGGCTTTAAGTTAGGTACAAAACTTACGACCCCTTCCAAATACAACGAAAGGGTCTATAAATACTTAATTAAGCTAACTATCTATGAAACTGAAATCCTACTTAATTTCTATCAATTGATCTTGAATATCTCCTCCACAGCAATCTGGCAAGTCGGCGACATGAATCATCATTTAGGCTGTTTGCCTTTAAACCTGAGCTGACATATCGCAAGCATTGGCTCCACTTTGGGGGGTCTGTTGAGGTGAGAGTTGAGTTGGGCGGCATAGGTGGCATCCTGAATATCGGGAATGATATACCTGATTGCATCTGTAAGGCATTTGAGGGCGGCTCTCTGGCTGCGTGGTTTGACTAAGAAGAACCAATAGGCGTCCCATGTCAAACTGTTAATTCCTGCGATTAATCTCCCATTTTTCTCTAGTTCCGGATAACATGATTGCTCCAATGTTTTCGCCGCTGTCAATTTACCAGAAGTTTCATGCTTGTGTTTTGTCGGATTTTGCCTCCGATCCCGAATGGGTTCGGATTCAATTTCATTCTCATTTCGGAATTTCTCTAGAAATGCCTTGTTGTACTTCTTCTCTGGCGTAGGCAAATGATACATTTGCCTCAAATCATTAAAATAATATGAACCGAAGATTCTCCCATCTCTGGTGCAGAAGGTTCTGTCTGTGATTGGGATTTCCTCAATTGCCCACCTCACTACATCCATATATGGGAGAATTTGTTCCCGAGCCGCTATCCGATGAAGGAAAGAGTTGGCTAAGTCCTTTAAAGTAGCATCAGATTTTCGATTGGTATCTGCTGTGGCTTGTACTGCTGTCACCTCTGGTTCTTCAGCCTCAATAAAATTATAGGTACTTTTCTAAGTAGTTCTACCGAGTCTTGAACATGTAGTATCAGATATCAACCCTTTCTTTTTAGTTCCTAGATCAGCGATGACTTGTCCTGTAGCTGGCGAAGCGGAAGCGATTGCTGTTTTCTTAGACTTCTTCCCCATTCTGCTTGAATCTATTACTTTGGAAGAGTTCTGCACAGGAGTGAAAATGAGCGTAACACAGAGAATTGGTAGCAAAAACCAAATACGAGCGAGATATATTGATCAATGCACGATGAAGGATTAACTTAAAGTGGTCGCGGATATAATCTGTGAAAAGATTTTTAAGCTTACTATTTCATTAAATGGCCGTTAAAACCTGCCAATCCTTTAAATGCCCTTCATATCGTTTTATTAGCCGAATGATTTGTTTAAGCGTGCCTTGGATATTTTGGCGGTTGAGCGCAGGTGAATCACTATTTGGAAGATGAGGCCTTTAATACGAATTAATCGTAATATCCATGCTTTAACAATTCTTTGAAGTTCGCGCTTTGGGCTTTATCGCAATTGGGCTTCGGGGGAAAACTTAATTCGTTATATTGGTTCCTTTTGGAATCTCCGATTGCCGATAGCGATATTGCATCGCATCGAAAGTATTAATTGAGCACTATGAAAATCATGCATGGTACATCTCCGATTGCCGATAGCGATATCGCATCGCATCGGAGCGAAAGGGACTTTATCGCATCGCATCGGAACGAAAGGCACTTTATCGCATCGCATCGGAGCGAAAGGCACTTTTGTTATGGAAACTTATTATTGCCGATATCCGATAGCCTATTGCATGTTGTCGCGTCAGAAAAAACCAATGGGTCTTTAAGTTATGCCTCCTTTGTCATCGCAATGATAAAAGATTAATCATTTATATTATAAGACCAAATAATTGGTTTGTCAAAAAGGTTTTGTAATTTTTTCATTTTGTTTTCGGACCTTTTTGAATAGTACAAAGTTGATACCAATTAAAATAAAAAGGGACCCATCACATATTATAGTTTTGTGAATAAAAATGATATGAAATGGGGGGTTGTTGTAGAGCACAATAATTGGCAATTCGCTGGAAGAAACAATTATCTCTGAAAAGTACGGAAATACTTAAACTTTTTCAAAATAGAGTTCTCATCAAAGGGGAAAATTCTAATATATCTAGGTATATATGCATTCCAAATAAAATGAAACTATCTTTGCTAATTTCCTCTCTTGTTTATAATTAGATACATTCTAAGTTTTAAATTGGCCTCTATTGGTTGATAATGATAAAATAGAAAACCTTTCCAAATCATCTTTTAGAATTGACTCCTTTGTCATAGGTAGAGCCTTTGCTGCCAGAAAACGTTCATAGTTTTGACAGGGATACCTTTTAACCATGTTATTGTCCATTGTCCCATTCATTTCAGAGTATGATTAATAGAATGAATTCAAAACATGCTTTTCATATTTTGCGTTTCTTTTCTATTTTTCTGTTATTTTGTAAGATAAAAAGCCATTGTCCTGGTTTGGTGACCAGCTGAGTGACAATGCCATTCACTGGTAGTAATTTAACCGAACAAGCTGGCTCGTGATGAGACCCCTTGTCTTATAATTCTAAGCCATTACCCTGTTTTGGTATGCAGTATTGGTAATGTCGTTAAACTATTTCCCTATGATCATGGTAAGCAGGCTTGTAATAAGACCTCTTATCTTTTATATCAAATATTTTAGAATTACACTCTGAGTAATCATAAGCTTTGGTGAGTGGGATGGACAATTTTCTCCTTAAGAGTAAATGGATGACAAGGTAAGAGTTAAAGATGCTGAAGTTGGATTAGTTCCTATTTTGATATTGATAACCTTTTTTGTGACCAATTTGAAAACATAAAATGATTTACAATATTTCTAAACTTTGAGAAGCGTTCACAAAAATTGAAGTGTGGTTTCAGAATGCAATTATACCTATTTTCCTAGAAATTATCCCTTTTGTTTAAGACTTCTATTATTTTAAAAGTAAATATCAACCCTACTTGTTTTGAGCAACTTTCAAGTACAGCAAAGGTCAATGGAAGATACCTTACAACTTTATTTTCTAATGGTCCTACAAACTACAAAATTCTATTAAAAAGGAGAAGGGGTTACCTCCTCAATTGAAGAATTTCTTTAAGATAAGGCCATTAACAAGGAGAGAATCTCTCAAACCTGATAAATCTTGTAATATGAAGGTCGAATGGCCTATCTTCTCACAGATCTGAAATGGCCCAAGCCACATCTTCTGGAACTTGGTGTGTTTTCCCTTGTCCTCATGGGCTTTGTCCCATTTCAGAACTAAATCACCGACTTGAAATTGTTTTGAACCGGATGAGACTGAATCAAAGGATGACTTGATGATTTGCTGATGTTTTGCATGAATAACCTTGGCTTTTTCTCTTTCCTCTTCTAATTTTAAAATTTGGTCATGTCTAAGTTGAATAGAAGAAGAAGGGCTTTCCTCAATAAACTGAACTAGGGCTAGAGAAGGAAGGACAAGATTTCTTGGTAGCACTGCTTCTTTTCCATACACGAGGTTGAACGGAGAAGAACCTATGGAAGCCTTCTGCGTTATCCTATCAGCCCATAGTGCGAATATTAAGGATTTGTGCCATTTTTTATGATTCTGTTTGATAGTTCGCTTAATAATTTTAATCAGATTTTTATTTGTAGACTCCGCTAAACCATTACCCTGGGGATAATAATTAGCATAATATTTCAATTTAAATCCTCTTTTAATAGTGAAATCAAACATAGCATTGCCTGAGAAGTAAGATGCATTATCGAAAACAAGAGCATTTGGGACACCAAACCTGGTAATGATGAATTGATCTATGAATTCAATAATTGCCTCAGAATTTGTTGTCTTTAAAGGAATTGCTTCAACCCACTTAGTAAAATAATCGGTAGCGGTAAGGATATACTTATGCTGTTTGGAAGAATGTGGAGTAATTTCTCCAATGATGTCCAATCCCCTTTGCTCAAATGGTTGTTCAATGTTGACTGGTTGCAAAGGGAAAGTTGGTTTTCTTTGTCTTCCACTAGAAGTTTGACAATTTCGGCATTTCCTTACATATTCATGAGCATCTCTAAACAGAGTGGGCCAATAATATCCAGCATGAATGATTTTGTGGGTTGTTGTATCAGCTCCAAAATGTCCTCCTGCTGGTCCATCATGTAATTCCTGCAAAACCTTTTGTGCTTCAGGTTTTTCTAGGCATCTTAATAAGATTGAATCATAATTTTGCCTAAAAAGTACATCATCAATAATTGTGAAATTTTTTTCTTTTAATCTAATGGCCCTTTTGTTTTTGTAAGACAGGTTAGGAGGTTCATATCCATTTTTGAAATAAAAGATTAAGTCAGCATATTGTGATTCAGAATCAGTAATACTTATCTGGTTGATTTCTTCGGTTTGATCTGTATCACCTGATTCTGGAATATTGGATGCTCCTGCCAATAACCTGCAAAAACCTTGGCCTCTAACAATCTTTGCTGGTTTAATTTCTAAGTCATATTCTTGAAGTGCTGTAACCCAATTTGCCCTTTTTTCACCTAGTTCCCTTTGGATTAATAGTTGCCTTACTGCAGGGAAAGGAACTATAACTTTTGTATGGGCTTTTAAAAGGAAAGGTCTATAATGTTTGACAGCTTTATATACAGCAAAGGCTTGTTTTTCTACTTCGGAGTAATTCAATTCAACACCCTGAACATTTGAACTATAGAATGAAATGGGTGCTTCTAAATTGTGATTGTTAATCTGTGTGAGTACTACTGCATAAGACAAATCGGATGCGATAGTATACAATGTGAAATGATTAGAAAAATTAGGAGTATTTAAAGTGGGGGCATTGATTATTGATTGTTTGATTAAATCAAACACTTCCTTTTCTGCTGATCCCCATCTAAAGACTGAATTTTTCTTAATCATAGTTTGAAGTGGCAAAATGATTTGAGAAAAGTCTAGAACGAATCCTTTGACAAAATTGATTTGGCCTAAAAATGACTGCATGGATTTTTTATTATGAGGGAAAGGGATTTCAGAGATTTCTTTGATCCTGTCAGGATCAATATAAATGCCATATTTAGAAATAATAAAGCCTAAGAGCTTTCCTTGGTCAAGAGCGAAGAAGGATTTTTTAGGGTTAAGTGAAATACCATACCTTTTGCAGCGTTGAAAGATTTGATTTAAATCATGCAAATGATTGGATTTCTCTTTAGAAAATACAGTAATATCGTCTAAGTAGACGACTACTGTTTTGTTAATCAACCCTTTAAAAGCTGTATCCATTGCTCTTTGGAACGTGGCTCCTACATTAATAAGTCCGAAAGGCATTTTCTGATACTCATATGTTCCCCATTTTGTTCTGAATGTGGTTTTGAGTCGGTCATCAGGATGGACCAAAACTTGGTTATATCCTGAAAAACCGTCTAAAAAGGAAATTAACTCAGAGCCTGCCACTGATTGGAGTATCTGCTCCATAGTAGGTAATGGGAAATTATCTTTTAGGCTTGCCTTATTCAAATTTCTGAAATCTATACAAATCTTGATGTCGCCATTTTTCTTTCTGACTGGCACCATATTGGAGACCCAGTTTGAGTGCCGAACGGGAAAACTAATCTTAGGTTTCAAGAGTTTATTGAGTTCAGATTTTATTTGACTCTCTAAGTTCGGATGTATTTTCCTCAACTTCTGTTGAATTGGTTTCTGTTTGGGAAGCATTGGAATGGTATGCTGGATGATGGATGTATCATATGTCTTTAAATCATCATATTTCCAAGCAAAAGCATGTTTATTTTTCCGTAACAGTCTAATGAATGCTTCCTTCTCTTCCACGGAAAGTCTTAATCCTAAATTAATGTTTTGAGGAGTTTTCTCAGTGCCAAGGTTTATCAATTCAAACCTTAAGGTAGAACTTTGGAGCTTTGCATTGGTCACAGGTTTAAACCTGTCTTTAATATCATAAAGATCTTCAAGCTTCACCACAGGCTTTGGGATTGAATTTTCCTCATGTTTACCTCTCATTTGAAGGTCATGTTCATTTTCCTCAATGATTTGATCATCATAGGACTTTTCGGAAGTTAAAAATTGTAAAATGTCTTCATCGTGATTGAATACTCTCGAATTAGTGATATTGTCAGGAATTGATGGCCTAAAAAGTAATTCTACTGAAAATCTATCTGGGCTATAGTCTTCGGAAGGTAGGAGCTTGGAAGCAACATTGGCTAGCAGGTCGGCTGCTGAATTTTGAGACCTAGGAATGGAAGAAATATTGAATGCCGAAAAGTGGGAGGTGAGTTCTTGTACCAGCGACTGATAATGTTTGAGATGGCTAGAAAGACAATGAATTGTATTCCTTACCTGTTTAATAATAATTTCAGAATCTCCAAACACTTTCAAATATTGGACCTTGAGGCCAATAGCTTTATATAGTCCTTGGACTAAGGCTTCGTACTCTGCTGTATTATTCATGCATTCAAACTCTAACCTACAGGACATCATTGTTTTTCTCCCTGCGGGCTAATCAAAATACATCCTGCTCCTGAGCCCTCACTAGACTTGGACCCATCGAAATATAATGACCAAAATAAAGAAGTATTAACAATTTTATTTACAGTTTCCTCAATATCATTAAAACATCTTGACCTATCTGTTTGTGATTAATTTTCGATCTGAGATGTAGAATGGTTTACTGAGAAAGGAGATGGTTGGGCAGCAAAGTTGCCAAAGAATGACTCTGATGAATAATTCCCCAAAATGTTGTTATTAAAGGCTATTGGTTGGTTTTCTTGTTCAAATTCCGTAACTGTATGGGTCATGTGTTTCTCCCGATCGATTTTTATTTGATTTGGCTTTCCCTTATAGGGAAGCCACATATGGGACCAATCGGTGGAAATATACCCATGTAGTTTTTCAGACCAATCCCTATTCAAGATCAAACCATAAAATTCAGGTATATCGGTGATCAAGATATCAATTCTTTGTACTACTCTAGGATCAGCTGATAGCCTCATAGTTACTGAGTTGATTTCTCCTAAATCCTGTACTTTAGTCCTGTCCAACTGCACAATATGAATAGCAGACTTTTGGGGTTCAATGTTCAGTTTGGAACAAACTGAAGCTGGCATTATATTAGAGGACGCCCCTGAGTCAATCAAACAGTTGTGCAGGTTTCTATTGTAAATCTTGTAGGTTAGAAGGAAAGGTGGAGTATGAGAATTTGATCTATCTCCTATCAGAACTGCATCAGTAGCTTCGACCATACCAGAAGGTGGTTGACCTGTATCATTTGCACCTTTAGCACTGGGAAGGGGTGAAGTAGAAACAACATTTAATTCTTTGAGAAGCAATTTTTGCTGATGTTTTAATTTACTAAGTTCAAACATGGTAATGTTTGCCTTAGTCTTTTTCATGTCATCAACAATATTGTAATCCATTGAATCGGACACTACCAATGTCTTAGATGTTGATGGGATTGTTGAGGTTGAAGGTTGGTTTTGTGGAACTGTTACAGGTGGCTTCTTCAGAGGTACCTTTTCCTTTGTTGTAGCAGCACCTGCACTCCTTTTCTTCGAAGTTGTCTGAACAGGTTCAGAGGTACCTTTACTCTTGGTAGTGACAGGAAACACTTCTTCTTCATTTTCTGTATCGGAGTTAGGCAATATAAAATCCCACATTCCATGACATTCAACAACTTCCTCTTCTTCATCAGTTGGTGAAGCTATTTCTTCTTCTCCTTCTTCAAGATCTGAATCTGCATTAGATATAACATTCGGTGGTTTTGATTCAGTTTTGTTGTAATTCGTAAAGGGTCTTTTGGTTGAGGTTTCAGCTACCTGCTTTTTGATTTCAACCATTTCATTTGACATAGTTTTGAGGACTTTTTGTAGACCCTCCATGTCATATGGATCTTTAGGGGCTTTTTTCTTTGAATCATCTTTAAAAGAAACTTTTTTGGTTTTTCTATCTTCAAGAGCAACTTTCTTCTCTAGAGCATTAATACGTTTCTCCACAGCAAGTGCTTCTTTCATGTTTTCAGCTAAAGTTGGTTTTCCAGCCCTGTCTACAAAAATAGCTATATTGACAGGTAGGGCAGTTATATACCACTCGCTTCGGATTTGCTCACTTGGTTTGGAGGCCGTTGGGATTTTATTCAAGAGTTTATTGAATCGTGCATTAAATTCTTTAATTGGTTCCCTATGCTCTATCCTAAGATTGGAGAGATCATTTATTAGTGTAGCCAAAGACCTATCATCACCATACTTAGTAAGAAATTGTTCTTGGCAAGTCGTCCAACTGGTAATGGAACCAGAAGGTAAGGAAAAATACCAGGATCCTGCTGATCCTTGCAAAGTATAAGGAAAGAGTCTAACGACAACATCTTGCTCCGTTACTCCCTTCAAATTAACTGCCAACATGAAGTTATTAATATGTTCCTCAGCTTGTGTTCCATCATCTGGATTAAACTTGGGTAGCCATTTCTCAGGTGCATCAGGTAATGCATGCAATGGAGCAGGCATATTGACTGCACCAGGCCTGGTCCATGGATCTGCCATTGTAACTGCAGTAGTGGATGATATTACTGTTGAACTTCCAGAAGTCTGGGAAGGAGTTGATATTAAGGATTGTGCAGTTTGGGATGTTGAAGTTGCTAATCCCTGATGAACAACAATGTGTGATGAGGGAGTGGATGGTTGACTTTGCACTTGGGAAGGTGAGATGGAGGATGTGGATGAAAGTTCTTCACTGTCAGATCCTTCAGTGTTTTTCTTCGCCTTTTTCCTTTTGGGTAAAGGGAACTCAATAGGTTCAATACAGAGCTTTCCACTCTGAAGTCTGGTAAGAGGGTGAGGTAAATTGAACTGTGAAGTCGCACTGCTTTGAGATACCTCAGATTTCTATGGTGATATCGAGAAACTCTGAAGTTTGTGGATAAGAGACTGGACTTCAGGAGATTCAAGACTTAGTTGTTCTGGAGTATGATGGGTTTGAGCAGTGGTAGTTGATTCCTCTTCTTCTTGTTTGGATACTAGAGAACCAGCATGCAATTGGGAAGTACGAGGTGATGTGGAGGGAGAATTACTCTTAGAAAGGTCTGTAGATTTGGGTTTTCTTGCCATTCACAGTTGATGGCCCTCCTTCTAGCGCCAAAAATTTTGATGCCCCGAAAATCGTTGTATCAACATTGGGGGATAACCACCTAGTCCGGACCTTAATACAGCTCCTTTTCCGTTTGGAATGGTGGCTCTGACTGGGGATAATGGGACCAGTTTCCCAGTAATGAATAAAAGGGGTGGATGAATGATTGATTGTCTAATCTAATGATAGGTGAATAACTTAATATATCAGCAAAATAAAAGAACTACTACTAATCCTGGGAACTATTGTACTTTGAAATGTAGCGCTTGATGATCTATGTCTATTGATAGGCATATGGATGACTCTATCTAATAGACATGGACATTTATTCATTCAAGGATTACTTTGCTTAAATAGTTAAACAAAGTGATTAACACAATATTGTTACACTTATCATTTATATCATCGATACATATATGATCAAAAGAAAAGCATATTATAAACATCCAATAGTGGAAGCAATAAAGAATGTTGTTAAAACACATACATATATCTGATAATAGCAAAAGCGATCAAATGACAATTCATATAAAAAGAATGAATTCAAACATAGATAATAGTACCATATGAGCTGCGAGTCACTCCCAATATCAATCGCTATTTGAGATTCTTCTTTTGACTCAGAAATACTTTCAAACAAAGACAGTAGTGCACATTCGCATAAAAGCTTCCTTGCCAAAATCATAATAATTGGTCCAGTTTTATAAAAGAATATGCCTGAAGTACAGTAGTGCGACTTCAGGCTTTAAGTCAGGTACAAAACTTACGACCCCTTCCAAATACAATGAAAGGGTCTATAAATACTTAATTAAGCTAACTATCTATGAAACTGAAATCCTACTTAATTGGTATCAATTGATCTTGAATATCTCCTCCACAGCAATCTGGCAAGTCGGCGGCATGAATCATCATTTAGGTTGTTTGCCTTTAAACCTGAGCTGACATATCGCAAGCATTGGCTCCACTTCGGGCGGTCTGTTGAGGCGAGAGTTGAGTTGGGCAGCATAGGTGGCATCCTGAATATCGGGAATGATATACCCGATTGCATCTGTAAGGCATTTGAGGGCGGCTCTCTGGCTGTGTGGTTTGACTAAGAAGAACCAATAGGCATCCCATGTCAAACTGTTAATTCCTACAATTAATCTCCCATTTTTTTCTAGTTCCGGATAACATGACTGCTCCAATGTTTTCGTAGCTGTCAATTTACTAGAAGTTTCATGCTTGTGTTTTGCCAGATTTTGCCTCCAAACCTGAATGGGTTCGGATTCAGTTCCGTTCTCATTTCAGAATTTCTCTAGAAATGCCTTATTGTACTTCTTCTTTGGCGCAGGCAAATGATACATTTGCCTCAAATCATTAGCCTGAAATGAACCGAAGATTCTCCCATCTCTGGTGCAAAAGGTTCTGTCTGTGATTGGGATTTCCTAAATTGCCCACCTCACTACATTCATATATGGGAGAATTTGTTCCCGAGCCACTATCCGATGAAGGAAAGAGTCGGCTAAGTCCTTTAAAGTAGCATTAGATTTTCAATTGGTATCTGTTGTGGCTTGTACTGTTGTCACCTCTTGTTCTTCGGCCTCAATCAAATTATAGGTACTTTTCCAAGTAGTTCTGCCGATTCCTGAACATGTAGTATCAGATATCAACCCTTTCTTTTTAGTTCTTGGATCAGCGATGACTTGTCCTGTGGCTGGCGAAGCGGAAGCGATTGCAGTTTTCTTAGACTTCTTCCCCATTCTGCTTGAATCTATTACTTCGGAAGAGTTCTGCACAGGAGTGAAAATGAGTGTAACATAGAGAATTGGTAGCGAAAACCAAATACGAGCGAGATATATTGATCAATGCACGATGAAGAATTAACTTAAAGTGGTCGTGGATACAATCTGTGAAAAGATTTTTAAGCTTACTATTTCATTAAATGGCCGTTAAAACCTGCCAATCCTTTAAATGCCCATCATATCGTTTTATTGGTCGCATTATTTGTTTAAGCGTGCCTTGGATATTCTGGCAGTTGAGCGCAGGTGAATCACTGTTTGGAAGATGAGGCCTTTAATACGAATTAATCATAATATCCTTGCTTTAACAATTCTTTGAAGTTCGCGCTTTTGGCTTTATCGCAATCGGGCGTCGGGGGAAAACTTAATTTGTTATATTGGTTCCTTTTGGAATCTCTGATTGCCGATAGTGATATCACATCGCATCGGGAGTATTAATTGAGCACTATGAAAAGCATGCATGGTACATCTCCGATTGCCGATAGTGATATCGCATCGCATCGAAGCGAAAGGGACTTTATCGCATCGCATTGGAGCGAAAGGCACTTTATCGCATCACATCAGAGTGAAAGGCACTTTTGTTATGGAAACTTATTATTGCCGATATCTGATAGCCTATTGCATGTTGTCACGTTGGAGAAAACCAATGGATCTTTAAGTTATGCCTCCTTTGTCATTGCGATATGCGATCTTGCGAACGCTTTATCGCAATGATAAAAGATTAATCATTTATATTATAAGACCAAATAATTAGTTTGTCAAAAAGGTTTTGTAATGTTTTCATTTTGTTTTCGGACTTTTTTGAATAATACAAAGTTGATGCCAATTAAAATAAAAAGGGACCCATTTCATATTATAGTTTTGTGAATAAAAATGATATGAAATGGGGGGTTGTTGTAGAGCACAACAGGTAGCAATATCTTCATCTATATTTTTTATTAAGGCTTCTGTAGCCTTAACATCTTTACGATCATGGCCCAATCCAATAATTATTTCTTCTAAAGACTTTATTTTGTTATCTTTGGCCTAGGAGGAGGCTTTCTCCAAGTGTAGTTTGGCAATTGTATTATCTAAGGACTTTTACAACCTTTGGGCCATCATTGCCTTACCAATCAAGGTTGAATAAATCATTTCTCCAGTTTGTTTATGCAATTAAATCTAATTCAAAGGGTGAATATCCTTTGCCATGACCTAAAAATTTGTCTTGAGATAATCTGCTGCTGATTTAGGTTGTTGCAACTTTATTTCGAAATAGCTCATTATCATTTTGCCTTCTTTGATGTCATAGGCTAACATCAATCTCTGTTGATTTGTGGGGGCCATTTTCAAATATTGACTATAAACTTGAAGCCTCAATGGATCATTCCTGACCTTTATTTCTGTAAATGTTTTCTTGGTATCTGAGGCATCTTTCCCTAGTGGCCTGAAAGAAGATACCTCTACACTTTGATGTCTTTCAAGCTCCTGTCTCTGTGAGCTAGTGGATGTTCCTCCTACTGGAAAATTTTGTTGGCTATCTACTCTTTCTTCTCTCTGACTATCTGTAGTCTCTTTAGCAAATGCCTCCTCTGAAAGGGGATTTAGTCTTTGCCTTTTTGTTCCAGGCTATCCTGAAGGTCCATTGGCAGGGGTAGTTGTTTCCCTGTCTCTCTTTTTGATTCTTTCCTCATTTAGAGAAGTTTTCAAAACTGGAGGTTCTCCTACTTTGTCCTGAGTGGGATGAGTATGTATTTGGGGCTATTCTTTGGAAGTTTCAGGCTGCTTAGACATTGTAGATTGTTCTATGGTTTGAATGCTGGTCTCTAATTCCTTGCCTTTTGATGATCCTGTGGCTGGTATGCTGGTTTCCTATGAAGGTTGTTGAGAGGTTCTAGCAATGGATGCACCAATTCCTGATATTTAAGATAACTCAAATCGTACCTACCCAAAAGAATCCAGGTCAAGTGTTTTCTCAAGATCTCTCATAACATTCTCAATATTGACCTGTTCACTATTATTTTCTACTAGGGTCCCTTCCTTCCATTCATCCATATTTGCAAATTGTTCAATTTTTGGGATCCTATGGTGAATGTAGGGTGACAATTTGTTCTTCATTCTTCTATCACATATAAATCTGTTAGGGTCATATGGCCTCCAACCAAAAATTTTGTGCAACTTAAGATGATCTTCTAGAATTTTCTTTGCTTCTCTCCATGCTTCCCTATCATTGCAGACAAAAGGGCCTAACTGATTTTTTATTCTGAGTTGAGCTTTCTTTTTGGCTTTGCAAAAATGAACCATGCTTGTATGTATCATTTGTCTGAAATATTCCAATGCAAACAGTCTCATTGGAACGTATTTTGGTAACTTGAAAGGGCAGAGCTCACATCCATATATCCTAATTTCTATATGGTTCTTGTATAGGTACCAATCACCTATTCTGTACTGCTTGGAGAGCTGTAGGATTCTCTTAATGTCACCACTGATCCTAGGAGGGGAAACCCCTATCAATAAGGTGGTTGCTGGATGAAAAAATTGATCAATGAACTCATTGTATGAGTAAGGGGATTCAAAGGATGCATGGAAGATGGGACTCTAAAAGATAACAGACGTTGGATTGCCTTTAGTGTGAAGTTTTCTGACAGGGAAAGGGAAGTTCTCTGACTGATAATACAACATAAGATGATAGATGAAGGTGTTGTATTTGAAGACTCCCTCATTGTCCAGTCTCACGAATTGGTCATGAATCTTATTGGCAATATTGGAGGCATAATCATACTTGACAGCAAGGGGCTGTCCAGGAGTAAAAATTGACAACAACACTAGGGTTACCTCATCAAAAAATTCACTAGTGTTGAATCCCATAATCAAAGATATCATATCAACAATGAGTCTTCCCATATCTATGAAGAAAGTCTGCAGATAAGGAGGTGGGTCTTTAGGCTGATGTTTAGGAAACATGAAAATTTGACAAATGCGATTCAACTCTGACTGGGAAAATTGATTTGATTTCTCAAGTAAATATCCCATGGAAATGGGGGTGAGAGCTTGATCAGGGGAAAATTGCAACATTTCATTAATGGATGCAGTTGTTATGGGGAAGAGGACTGTTTGACTTGGTGACATAACAACTCTGTGGTTAGGGTCATATTTTACCTGGCATTGATGAATTAGATAAGGGAAAACATGGATTGAGGGGAGAAAATACCTGGGAAGGTTGGATTCCCACAGTCCCAAGATGTCTGAGCCATTTAGGCAGTGGTCTTTGGCTTGGCAAAAAGACTTTAAGGTGGTTTTTATCAGTGGATAAGTCTTTTATCTGAAAGTCTTTATCTGCAAGAGGCAGATAGTCTAAATCTTTATGAGGGGCATTCATGGGTGCAATAGACAAAGCCATAGGGGTTTCCATTTTTGGTTTTTGTGGATTCAGAAAGGAATTTGGGTTTTTGGTGAAAAATGGGCAAATTAATAGGTCTGGGAACTGATATGGTGAAACAAAGACTGAATTTGCAATGAATTTTCCTTTCTCTGTGGATTTTATAATGTAAAACCAAAACTTGGAGGGTTTCAACAAAAATAGGATAAATACCTATATTTGGGGAATGAATAGTGTAATGACAGGTGTTGATGGTGGCTAACAGGTTCCGGGCTATGTCGGCTACAATTTTCTTAGCAAGGTGGCAGTTGGAAAGCTTAGATAGTTGACTTGGACGTTCTTTGCATGGGAGCACGGGTTGTTGTATAGAATAATGAAAATGACACTTTGTTGGTTTTATTCACAAAGACAAAGTTGGCGGGAGATTTTACTATTTAGGCGGATGATGTAAGCAAGAAAGGATGTTGTGTTGTATGTGGAGGGTAGTAAGTGGTATGGTATCGCATCGCTTTTGGAGACGGGCGGTATTTGGCTGGGAGCCAGTGATTCGACAAGTTTTGTGACGCGTGGCAGGGCACTATGCGAAAACCACTTTGTGATCGCGCACTAACGCATGGTCACAAAGTGGTGCACGATATCGTTAATGGCTGTTGGATGATGGAGGTGCGATCGGATGGCTAACGGGAGGCGTGATGCGGCGGGGTTTAATATGAGTGGGACTAACCCAATTAAGAATTGTTTAATTGTATCGAGGGTGATATGATTGGTTGGGGAGGGTTCTTAATTAATTGTGAGGGTTAATTAATCCAAATTAATGCAGCGGGGGTGTTAGGTTGTTAACAAGTTTTTTTTTTTAAGTAGTATTGATCTATTGATATGAACAAAAAGTTATAGAGAGACCTGACCTCAGAGATGTTAAACATCAGTCATCATCACAAAATGAAACTGTTTGTATTGGACTGCCCCAACAAAGGGGAAACCAATCCAAAAAGTTTTAAAGACTCCCCCTGTTATGGGGGAAACCATCCATTGAACAAGAAAAACTATTTCAAAGTACACCTTGGTTTTCCAAAATGAACAAAGAGGAGTGCAATTCTAGAACTAAAAAAGAGGGACATAACAAAGAAATAGTGTGACATGTCCACCTGGAAGAGATTCAACCAGAGGATCCAAGACACATGGCGTAGAAATAGAACACACCCAAACCACAAAACCACAAAACAATGAAACATATCCACTTGGAGGCCGGAAACCTTTGCATGAGACCAAGAAACCACAAAATAGTGAGACGTATCCGCCTGGGAGCCGGAGACCTTTGCATGAGGCCACGTGTTAGGCTAGTGGTTCCTCCGGAGCTGGCTCCTCCTCAATCCGGCTGGAAAACTGATACCAATCGTCATCCACTTTAGACACACCTCGACCCTGAGTAGGTGGAGCTTCCATAGTGCCTTCTGCATACATCTGTCGCTCACCAGTGTTGTTCAGCCTGCTGCCTAAAGCTTTCATGCCGTTTTGCTTTTCCTCCTCACCAGAAGTGTCACCAGCTTTGGCTTTGCCATGCAGAGCCTTTCTGCTTTCACCTTGCTGCTTGTTGTTGATCCCATAACTACCAAGCACTTCCTTGCTCTACTTGTTCCTGTGACTTGAAAGAGGATCTTGTGTCGCAGACTCTTCCTCGAAGGAAATTGTGATGGTTGCAGTGATTGTAGGCCTATTTAAGGCATTACGGAAGTGAAATTGGGTGTTGTGAGGGGCAGAAAAAGGAGGAAGTGGGAGATCCACAGTGTGGATAGCATTGTCCCTCCTACCTCTACCACTTCTGGTATTCAGGTAGCGATGAGTGGGGTAAATGAGCGGGTTGGGAATTTTAGTAGTTGAGTCCAGGGAATCAGAGGCGGAGCTAGTTGAAGCTTGCGAGTGGATAAAACCTCCACGCGTTCCTCCATGTCTACTGTGCATGCGGTGCTTGAGGTGAGCCATGGCATAGATGTAAGCTAAATTGACAGTGGAGGAATTGGAAGAAAGGCGACGTTGAGCGTGAGCAGGGGTGGGTGAGCCACAATCTAGGAGACAATGACGGGAATGCGAGAAATGGAAACCATTACCAAAATCCTGACAACGAAGAATTAGGCAGCGACTGCCTGTTGTAGTTCTAATACATGGTTCAGCTGCTGGCAGAGAACAAACACCATGGAGAAGGGAGGATTAACAAAACGATTTGCAGGGGCCATGGTGTTGAAGGAGGTGAGCTCGTCACAACTTTCAAAGTCAATAAATGTCACTTGCAAGGTGTTGTTAATCCATCTACGGTGGGCTCTCAGGACGAAGCAAATAGCCAGATGGCTTCCCAACACACCGATGATCAATCTTGTCATTTTAAATGCCATTGTTGACACCCGCATCCAGGTGCGTTTCCTCTGCATTTGCACTTTCCTTTTGCACTAGATCATTGAAATCCTGCAATTGATGTGTGTTGGCTATAGTGCTAAGAGCTCCCACATGAAGAGTCTTACCACTATCAACGCCAATGTTTGCTAAGAAGTCTACTACTTTGTTACCATTCCGACGAGTGTGCCTGATGGTAACTACTCGATGAATGAGTAGCCACTGTTCAATCTGTTCCAACCTTTCCGCCAATCGCCAACTGCTACCCACTTTTTGTGCTAGAGTTCCCTGTAAGATCTGATTGATCATGTTAATTAAAATCTGAGAGTCCCCTTCTATTATGAGTGGGAAGAATCTATTGCTCTGAGCAAGGAGAAGTCCTTGCCATATTCCTTCTAATTCAGCTGAGTTGTTAGTATCCCAACCGATTGACCCCATAAATGTTTGGAGAACATTGCCCTTGTGATTTCTGAATATTCCTCCAAATCCTGCTTTACCTGGATTTCCTTTTGACGCTCCATCAAAGTTGAGTTGTACCATGGGTGGTGGGGGTGGAGTCCATTTGTCAGGTGTAGCTCCAGATGGAGGGATTTTCCTTTGGTGTACCTGCTCATGGTTCCACTGAAGGTTCCAGTTCACCCATATATTTTGTTCCTGTGGAGTGGAGGGGAAATCATCATCAAGCCAAGTTTGGAGCATCAAGGTTTCTCGTATGTTTTGACATATGTTGTTCCATAGAACTTCTATGGGAGAGGAATGGTCCTTGAAGATGCAACTATTTCTCTCTTTCCAGATTGTCCACATGAGGAAACCTGGTATTAGCTTCCATAAGGCGTTTAATATTTTTCTTTTATAAGGGTGAGGTGCCCAAGAGCGAATAGTGCTGGTTGAATTCTCCTTATTTCGTCCATCTCTTTGACATCTGAAGCTAACTTTCTCCCAAAGTCAGGTTGCTAACAGACATGAGTTTAGGAGATGTTCCTTAGTTTCTTCTACCTATTTACAATTTGGGCAGATGGAAGGTCCATGAAAACTCCGTTTCCTTAGATTATCCCAAGTAAGGATTCTATTTTGGCACAACAACCAGAGGAAGGTGGAGATTTTTGGCCAAATTGGTGGATCCCAAACTTTGTGCCAGAGGCTATCCTTGATGGTATGGTCCCTTAGTATTATATGATATGCTTCTTGGGATGTGAAGGTACCTCTCATTTCATAACCCCATCTAATGATGTCTTTCTTATCTGATTGGCATATTTTCCTATTTGAAAGTTTTGTATCCAAGCTATCTTTGATGGACTGCGTGTCTTGCCCAAGAATGAGGTTCGAGCTTAACCATTGTTTATAACCTTGGTTATGAACTTCCTCCCAAAGTTGATTTACTTTAATCGTCAGTTGCTCTACCCAATCCTGAAGTTGGTGGGGTGTGAGTAGGCCCTTCAATTTGGTTCATTGCTGGCAGGAGTCATCCCAAAACCTTGCATTATCTCCATTCCTGATTTCCCAAAAACTGTGTTGTTGGATTAGATCTTTATGTTGTTTGGCAGCATTCCAAATTAGAGAGCCTGTGCCAACTTCTTTGAGCTGAATTAAATCATCTACTGGTCTGTTATTAGCATACTTAGCTGTCCAGAGGATTGCCCAAGGAGTATGAGGGTTCGAGAGCCATTTCCACCAGATGCGCACTCCCATGACCTCATTGCTATGCTGAGGATCTCGTAATCCAGTGCCTCCAGAAGATTTTGGGTGGCAAACTATTTCCCACTTTACCAGAGCCCATTTTCTTTTTTGTTTCGTATTCCCCCATAAAAAATCTCGTTGAAGATTTTTGATTGCTTTAAGAACCCATTTGGGTGCTGCCAGGACTGAGAAAAGGTAGAGTGGCATAGATTGTAGCACTGCTTTGATTAAAACTAGGCGGCTCGCCATATTGAGAGCTCTGAAGGTCCATGAAGAGATACAGGCTTCCAGTTTTTCTAAGAGTATTTTCCAGGATGAGTGCTTTAAGGCAGAGGTTGTCATTGGAGCTCCTAGGTATTTGGAGGGTAGAGTTGCAATCGAGAAGCCTAGAATTCTGGCTATGGAGGATTGAGTGATGGGGGGTGTGTGAAAGAAAAATACTTGGGATTTTGCTTTGTTAATGCATGTGCCAGAGGCATCCGAAAAGTCAGATAGAATGGACTTTAGTTTACGGGCTTCCTGGACTGAAGGATGACCAAATAACATATTGTCATCCATGAATTGCTGGTGGGTGAAAGAAGGGGTATTCTGGAAAGAAAGGTCATGTAATTACTGGTTATGAAGGGCATCTTTGATGTAACATTCAAGACCTTCTGCCATAATAACGAATAGAAAGGGTGAGAGAGGGTCCCCTTGTCGGATGCCTCTGGACAGGTGGAAGGGGGTGGAAGGGATCCCATTGACTAGAATTGAGAAGAAGGTAGAGGTGATGAGACTCATAATCCATCTAACCCAAGGGGGGGTAAAGCCAAAGGCTAGCAGCATTTTTTGAATATATTTCCAGCTTAAAGTATCGAAAGCTTTTGAGAGGTCAATTTTTAGGAGCATACCTGCCTTTTTGGACTACTTTAGGGAGTGAATGATTTCATGAGTGAGAATAATGCCATCGGTGATCTGCCTTCCTTCCACGTATCCTGATTGCTCCGGTGATATAAGTAAGGGAAGCAAGGGCTTGAGGTGTGTGGCGATCACTTTGGAGACAATTTTATAAATGACATTGCATAGTGCAATAGGTCGGAATTTGTCCGGAGTTTGGCTGTGCTCCTCCTTAGGGATGAGAGAGATGAAGGTGGCATTCAAGGATGGAAGCATCCATCTGCTAACTCTAGACTCCTCGACTATTTGCCAGACTTCCTCCTTGATTACATCCCAGAAGTTGTGAAAAAAGTCTGAAGTGAAGCTGTCTGGTCTAGGTGCTTTCCCAGCTTTGAGCTGTCGCATAGCTATCTCCACTTCTTGTAAAGATATAGGCCTGAGGAGGATTTGATTGTGTTCCTCAGTTACGATCTTGGGAATATTCTTAGTGATTTTCTCTATAGCTGGTAGCCAATCAATCTCCGTTTCTTGATGCACCCTCCGAAAGTGGGTGAGGAGTTCTTGTTCTATATCTTCATGCTTTTCTAGATGTTCCCCTTGTCGATTTTGGCGGAGAGTAATGTTGTTGTGCATTCTCCTTTGGATAGTGGTATGGTGGAATAACTTTGTGTTGTGTTTGCCCTCTTTAAGCCATCTGATCCTCGACTTTTGTCTCCAAAGAATATCTGCCTATTTTGCTCTTTCTGATATTTTCATTTGTAGTTGACATTCCTGTTCTGCTATGATTTCGGATCTACCTTCAGCTATGATTCTCTACTATATTTTTTGCATTTCTTGTTCAAGAGCATCTTCTGCCTGAAAGATATTGCCGAAGGTAAAGCGATTCCACTGTTTTATTTTTTCCTTGAGATTTTTTAGCTTTTGTTGGAGCTTGTACATTTTTGTGCCTTCGGGTGGATTGAAATTTTTCCATGTCTCTGTTATCAGGTTGTGAAAGTCTGGTTATTCAGCTAGAAAGCTTCAAAGCGAAAGGGCCTGCGAACATTGTCTCCCGGTCTTTGCCAGTGAAGCTTAATAGGCTAGTGGTCTGAGCCAGAGAGTGGCAATATAGAGGCCAAGAGATCCCCACCAAGATGTATTGTGTTGTTAGAGAGCAGGAATCTATCTAACCGAGATGCTATTTGGTGGGCATCTGCACGCTTGTTGTTCCATGTATATACGCCATTGTTGAATTCCATATCTATGAGCCTGTTGTTATGAATGTAGTTTTTGAAGTGAGTGCTTTCACAGTCCAGCTTGACCCGTCCTCCTCTTTTTTCCTCCAATCTTGTAATCATGTTGAAGTCTCCTCCTGTGATCCAAAGTGGGTGGGATCTTTCTGAGTTGATCTGAGTTAAGGTATTCAGTGTGTCTACCTTGTTTGTTGCCTCCTGGGGAAAGTAGACATTGGTTAAGTGTCCATGAATGTTTGTCCCTGTTAAATGAAACATGGCTTGAATAAAGTGCTTACTAGCATGTATGTTAGTAAGTGTTATAGCTCTATCATCCCAAACTATGGCTAGCCCTCCTGAGGCTCCTATGGCTTCCACAGCCACTTCTTTGCTTCCTGGCCATGCTTTGGTGAGGATCTGATCCAACGTTGTAGAATTACACTTGGTCTCCTGCAAGAAGAGAATTTGAGGCTTTTCCTGTTGTAGCATGTTCCTTATTAGTCGACCCTTTCCTGGGCTGTTGAGCCCTCTAATGTTCCATGAGATGAGCTTCATGATTCACAATTGGGAAGGGGATTATAATATTTGGTAAACTTGGAGTATCTTCTAGATTCCACCAGCATCTCCCCTATGTGGATGGTTCTCTGAAGATCTGTTTTCCTTCCTCGTTTCTTATTGTCTTTGAAGATATTTCTTCCATTCCATTGACTGGCAGTTTGGACACCTAATAATCTTTGCTTCTATTCTCTTGAGATAATTACTTCTAAGTTCTCTAGCTGTCACTCAAGAATTTTGTCATATTCCTTTTTCTTACATGCCTGTTCAAGTCCCAGTATATCTAGGTCTCCGATGTCAAAGCTCTCTGGTTCCTCTTCCATGTGCTGTACTGCTTCCTGCTCTGCCTCTGTATCATCTACAAGCATGAGCTGCATCTGAGTGCCATCTATCTCCATTCCTTGAGCAGTCCTTTTTTGCGGGTTACTAGGAGAGGGTGATTTGGTATCTGCGGGTTGCTTAGAAATGAGGGCTTTCTTTGAGCTTGAGGGAGCAGAATGGGCGGTAGTCTTAGGAATGGCTTTAGGTTGTTCCTGGTTATCTACTATTTGAACCTCCGGCTGGAGCAGGGTTTCAAAGTTGTTGCTTGTTGATGGCAAGGAGGTGTTGGTGATAGGTTTTTTTACTGAGGAAGAGGGATTTTTATGGGTCTTTTTGCGATTGGGAACTTTTATGAACCCATCCAAGTCTGGTTTGTCCATTGAGGGGGTGGTCATGGATTTCTTATTGGAGGGACAGTCTCGGAATAAATGGCCCAGGGCGTGGCATTTTCGACAGCGGAATGGTACATGCTCGTAATCTATTGTTTGTAACCATTTGTAATCATCATGGTAAAGGCTTACCGCATCTGGGAGAGCTTTGCTGAGGTGCATGTATACACAAATCCATGCATAGGAGGTGTACCGCTTCAGTTTTGTCTCCTCTTCCACTTTGATGAATTCGCCTAAACCATTCCCAATGTCTTGCAAAGAGTCTTCATCTAAATACTCCAGAGGGAGAGAATAAAGGCGCAACCACATCGAGGCCCAGCTCAGATCTTCTTTGTCCGGGTTAAAGCACTTGATCCATCCTCTCAAGTATAGTCCTACTGCGTTGAAGAAATATGGTCCACCATCCAGTATCCAGTTTCGGTCCTCCAGACAATTGAAAATGGCAACAAAGAAGCCCTTAGACCCTAACTACAGTGTTATGTACCCTTTTGGCTTCCATTTGGCTACGATCCAGCCATGAAGTGCTTTCTTCATTGGCCAAAGGCCTATGAACTTTTCTATCAAAGCATGATCCTTCATAAACTGGATTTGAGTGTTGATCCACTGACTTGGGAGCTCGATTTTGGGTCTGTCAACTGCTACAGGCTTGCAGGTGGTTGATGTCACTCTTGGTTATTCATTTGTGTTGTTATTCCTTGTCACATTTTCATTCTTTATTGCTATATCTTCTTTATGGTCCTTCCTGACATTTTCAGTTTGTCGCAGGGCATTTTCCGTATCAGCGAGGGGAGGAGCCATGTCTCCCCCCTGAGGGGGTTCCATCGCATGGTAACTATGCCTTATTGTGCTGTAGATGTCTTATGGATGGAGGTTAATGGCAGAACGGTGCAATCTATAAAGGTCTGCCAGTTTCAGAGTAGTGTCAAACCCTAAGTGCCCCCCTCATATTTTTTATTAAAAGAATAACAATGATTTGAGGACCTCTGTACTATTCGACCATTTGAGCTAGTTAACTAGTTATGAGTTAACTAGTTAATCCTATTTAAACGTATTTATGGTTATAATTAACTAAAGGGCCGGAATATATAAAATTTGGGGCATTTTTGCTATATTTAAATAATACAGGAAAAGGTAATATTGTGCAGGAGTTGTAGATTAAATATGTTAATAGTTAATATGACAATGTAATGAAAAGAGCCAAGTAAAACATTAGGACTGTGTATTTAACTTAGGCTTAAGTGGAAAAAATGGGTTTTTATGTGATATTGTGTATTTTTCCTAAGTAAAAT
The DNA here is from genome assembly GCA_031772625.1 of Pinus tabuliformis. NCBI lineage: Eukaryota > Viridiplantae > Streptophyta > Pinopsida > Pinales > Pinaceae > Pinus > Pinus tabuliformis. The sequence continues at coordinate 81,756,950 of CM062809.1, forward strand.
AAGATTTTACTTAGGAAAAGACTTATGAGAGTGAATGAGTGATGGTTTTAAGTACTTAGTTTTTTAAATTATTGGGCCAAGGGTCCGGTCCCTCCAGAAGTCAGAGAAATGCTCTGAGCCCCTCTAATTTTCAAATACCTTAGTACTTAAGGGGAATTAGTGAAAATTTAGGGAAAGATGAGAAGGGGAGTTAATTATTTGACCTTGCCTTGCTTGAACTGCTTCCAGTTTAATGTCTACCATGCACTTGTGATGAAAGTGAAAATTAACACATTTAGAGTTATTATCCATCACATGTAATTCTGCAACACCATCTACCTACCCTACCTACTTTAACCTAACATTTTTTCTTCTTTATTTGGGTGCACTTAAACTGGCAAACCATTATCACACTTTCTTTTCGTTTACATGCAGATATCTATCTAAATCTAACCTTATTACATCCAAGGGCTCAGATTAAACTGTTGAGCTCCTTTTATTTACTCTACCTATCTACTTATCTACCAAGATTAAACAGTTTAGTCAAATTTTATTATCTATCTCTAAAACATAAAATTGAAAATATGAACTAGTCAAGCTTAAGCTATTTGACTGTTTAGCAATTGTGGCATAAGTTTACAAGTTGCACACAATTTGTTTATTTACATAAGAGTAAAAAGAAGTGGCATTTGGACTTGCACACTTTCCTTGGTCTTTCTTTTGGTGGGGTTCATTTTCTTTCACTTTTTGACCATTTTATTCTTTTCACCCTTTGATTTTTCTTTTAGGGTATACCCTCTTTACATTTTTTAAACTTTTTGATTTTTTGACAATATGGAAAACCTTTGAAACAAGTAAAGGTATGAACATATTCATAGCTCATCAAGTCAATCATGAAATATGACACCTATTGGTATAGGAGAATAACACAACCAACCTTCAATTTCCTTCTTAGTTGGATTCCAATGATACGACATCAGACATCTCTATGTAGATTCTGGTCCTGGCAACATAACCATTTGTTGGCTTGAGGGGGCCTGACCTAGGTTCAAAATTAATTATCCATACAAATCCCTGTACTACTGGCCCTTTCAGCAATAGCCCATAGAGTGCAGACTGAGGTCTCACCCGAAGCAGTATGGGGGTATGTTGGAACCAAGTTTCTACACCCTTGAGATGTCTGAGGGTTTGGTTTAGTCCAACTGTGAATACCTTTGTGCAGGTCACTTCACGCACCATCCTAACCTGCGAGGCTATCACAATCAATTACAATCACCTTCGCGCAACCCTAACTAGGGTCTGAGCTGATTCCGCGTTGTCCCCGCAACGATCTGATTTACTTCCCCAACTTACACCACATAGCTTACTTATCTTCTTATAACAGTTAGTTATCTTCGCGTAAATAGATACTTTATCTTATATTCACTTTATCAATACATTCATATAAGTTCTTGCATCATATAAAAAATAGAAGTTCAATGTATATCTAATACATTCAATGCACAAAACAGGAAAAAGATACATAGAAATGATGTAAAACTTCTCTTTATTACTTCTCGAAAGGTTACAGACTCGACCCACCTTATGCACTTAGCTGCGGACTACTAGGCCTTTGCGCACTTAGCTACAGAGCCTTCTCCTACTCTACGACCCAAAGACTCGACTCTACACTTAGATAAGACTCAATTCTTCATCCTTCATTCATTGATCCTTTTCGTTGATTTACAGCTTAGACCCTCACTCTATTTATACAATCCCATGGTCTGCAGACCATGGATAGATTTCTAAAGCTGACATTGTATTACAAAAATGAGGGTGGAAAAACCATGACTCATTTACAATCTTCGCGCTCCGCACCCACAAAATGTGGAGTCTTTACATTGGATTTGGTCAAAATCTAGGCTTTAAGCCCCAAAACTTTCCTTGGGGGATCTCGCACCCAACACTCATCATTACCCTCCATCTTCAAGGTTCCCAATTCTTTCAGTAACATAAGTGGGGTCTTGTCATCAACAAAACTTTCAAGGAACATGCATTTGAATGCACCCCATTTTTTTATGGAGTTTGGTGGAAGGTTGTGATACTAGTAGCTACGTGACTGTCCAAGGTACATGGGAACAATCTACAAGCTACGTCGGCATTCTGTACCTCAAGGGTCTGAAACTACAAGTAGAAGTTATCCAAATGGTCTTCTACCTCCACCGTGCTGTTAGGGTCGAACTTGATGTTCATTCTCTCCACCCTCTTCGACATCTTGTACAAAACAACTAGGAGAGCCAAGGGTCCCTGAGTCATCCATTCTAGATTTGGGTCATCCATCTCTTCTTCTTCTTCTTCATCCTCCTCTTCTCTTTTAGAATCTGATGGTTCTAGCTCTGATTATGTTGGTTCGTCTACGCCTCCACCTCCTCCACTACCTTCCCCTCTGCCTCTTATACTGGAGTTCGATCCCAAGATCATAAGAGTGTATTGTTCGCCTTGCCAGGATACCAGAGGTTCCTCTCCATCTTCAATAGATTATGCCAGAACTTCAAGTGTGGCAAGGACTACTTCTTTCACTAATGATACAACAACTCCTATAGGAGTGGATTTCGGATTTCTTGTATGGAATATGTTGTATGCCTTGGATCAGTTTGACTGCTTTCGTGAACTGGCAAGTAATGGGATGGATGGAGCGAAGGTGTTGATACGGAATCTCATGTTCAATATTGGGTGGTGAGGAGTAACCAACTGTAGAGTCGTGTGTAGGTGAGAGAGAGTGTGAGTTAATGCCTTGACCTAATGGTTGATGAATGAGTGTGAGAGGATGTTTAGCCATATACAACTAGCTACCCTCCTTTTAGCACTAGAAATGTTGACGGTGTTGGACCTGCTAACATTCAGGGGTTCACCCCAATATGAAGTCCCAACTAGACCTCACACCGCTTGGTGTGGGAGTCCCATCCGGTATGATGGCCTGGTTGCCATTATCTTAAATATTTTCCTCAACTCTTTCTTTTCATCACAGGAGAGTGTTCTGCTTTGTCTTCGAGAAGTGAGGTTTGCGTGCCTGGTGAGTGTAAGTGTTACTTGTGTCAATGGTTCTTTAAATGTAGAGGGAGAGAGGGTGAGAGTGAGCCCCAAGTCGGTTGGGAGAAGTCCCAAATCTGATAGGAACACACAACACAACCGGGAATGCACAACTTCTGGTGAAATAGTCCACACGGATGCGACAATCACAACACAAAAGGGAAGATAACACATATAACACTCAACAGATTAGTCAGCATGAGTGAAATGGTTGTTATAGAAATTTTTATTTGAAAGGTCTATCTGATGTCCGGGAGAGTAGTCTATATGAGCGAGACAACCTTAATAGCATATACAACACATTTTAATTAACATATGTGTATTGCAACAAGTGAATTAGTTCAAGTGTTAAACACTAGTTCAAGAAACATGCATTACAAGTGTTAAAGATTAATCTTACAACATATATAATACATGTATGAAAAAATGATGGCCTGTTAGTAGGCTTCTAAATTAAGCGAAAGTTCCAAGACACATCGTTACACCATACATCACTAAACCCGTGTGATGGGCATTGGAGCCACTGCTTACTCCTCAAATAAAAGATAACAAACTCTCTTGGCTATGTGGGAGGAGCCAAGGTGGAAAGTCCTTTGCATGTACAAATGAGGGGGTATTTATAGCCAAGGGTGAAACTGACCCTTGTGGTTATTTGACTACCCTCATGACTATTTGACTCCCATGACCTTTCAACTTTACATGACTCTTTGTACAACAAGTGGTTCTCTTGGATTTCCATGTTACATTACATTGATTGACAACATGGCTCATAGTAGAGATGTGGATGACATGACTCATGACACGACACGACATGACAGTGCTAGTACATTCGTGCTGCTACTGCAGTGCATGTCGAGTTGTAATGTTGTTGGGTGGTGGATGTATTCATGGTGTGTCACAGCTTCACCTCTGCATGGCAAGGTGCAAGGAGTCTTCGATGGTCGTTGGTTTGCTTGATGTTTCTTTGGAATGTTTCTCCTTTCTTTTATGTTAGAAGGCTTGACTGGTTTGTCTGTTCACAAAAGGTGCATGTTCATCCATTCGTCCATCCATGAGCACATCTTTCATGTTTTCTTGTTCGTAAGTCTGCGAACACATCTTTGCATGATCATCCTTCATGGGCACATCTCTTCACATCCATCATTTGTTTGTCCATTAGTGAACATTTCCTTTTTCATGTGCTCCCTTCGTTCATCCCATTCATCATTGCGTAATGTTTGTTCATGTACCTGTACCTATAGTCGCTCATGACTAGATGACATCAAATCCAAAAACCTCGTAGTCTGATTATTTTGGATGTGGGTGACCGGGAGAGGCAACAAGGTTGGGAGGCGAGATGATGGCTCCTGGAACTACAGATGAAAACTACGCAAGGGTCACCAGGTGATGAAGATGTGAAATCTAAGATGATAGTAATTGTTTGTGAAGTTTGGCTTGGCTGGAAAGCGGAACTACACAAATTTTTGGAGGGATAGTCCGAGCTGAAGGAAGGCAAGGCAGAAAAAATCTGTGCATTTTCCGGAATGAGCGGGCAGTAGGGGCTTGACAACAAAATTTGTGCAATTTCTTGTAGGAACAAGCCAGGATGAAGGGAGGATCGGTAGACAGTATTTGCACAGTTTTTTGGAGGAACTGGTCAGGAGCCTGGCAACCAAGACTACGTAATTCCTGGAGGGAACTGGCAACTAGTTGCTGGGTCGCTGGAAGAAAAAATTGTGTAATTACCAAGGGGAACAAGTAGTTAGCTTCCGGGATCTTGGCAATAGAAACTGCACAATTCCTGGAGGGAATTGTCAGTCTGTTGTTGGGAGATGTTGGGGAGAGAAATTGCACTGATGCTGGTAGGCTAGCCTGTTGATCATATCTACCCAATTTTTGAGTTGAGCAGACTGTTGGGGAGTAGAGGGCCTACTCATGAAAAGTGCATAATTTTTGGGATGAGAAGTCGGTCGACTGTCGGGAGAAATGGATGGAAAAACTGTGTAATTTTTTGAGGGAGACAGGGACGGGCACTGGGTGTTTGTCTGTCCTATCTGCACAATTTCTTCAGTTAGCAGAGTGGGGAAGGTCAGTAGACTTTGCACAATTTTTGAGGGGAGTAAGTCTAGGGGTGGCTGTTGGGTCCAACTCTCTGGGTGGCTAGCATGAAGTTTGATTGAATTTCTTATAGACAATGCAACTTGAAATGACTTGCTTGGTGCTTCTACACTGTTTTGGGTGATAGTCGATCGAGTCGATGGTGGGTGATGGTCCAGCTGTCAGAGGTGGATCTAGTCATAAGAACTTCAGCAAAATAACTAAGTGTGTTAACAAGTGAAAGATGCAAATGTGATCTTACAAAGACATACCCACATGACTTGACGACGAGACGACTTAGACCAACTAGACACACATATTCAACATGACTGACTGACGGTGCAAGCGACAAGCACGACACTCGTAATTGATCATTGATCAATTGTGACGATGCTTGCACGACAGTGAATGTGACTCCATGTGTGAGTTCGATATATGTTTTCATAGTGAACATAACATGTACACATGAAGCGAAGACCTTGAGCATGACCAGAACATGGTCACAAGCAAGACATTGACATCATCATGCAAAAGCTTGTGTGGAATGAACAAGCAAGGTGGGTGTGAAGGATCACACGAGCTCATGGAGTGAACATGAGTGTATGAAACCGTAAAGTGAAACTGTCAAGGGACACTTCAAATTTGGGTGCAAGCCAAAATTTTGGAGGGTGGTTGTAGCCACTACAACACCAACCTATGGCTGAAAATAGGAACAATGAGTTTCTCCCTATCAGAGAGACTAATGGAGAGCCTAGAATGAAGAATATAAGCCCTACTTCCCTTCCACACGTCCATGGCTTAACTGCTAAGGATCTTCATACCTTCATGTTTGAATTTTTTGTTGTCTTTAGGACCTATGGCTATGCCTTTGATGACCAAAAGTTGAAGTTATTCCCCTCTACCCTTAAGGTTGCAATCTTGCACTAGTATATGGGTTTGCCTAGGGGTAGCATCACTACCTAGCCTCAAATGAAACAAGCCTTTAATGACAAGTACAAGGACTAATTTAGGTCCAAATAAACCAAGGAAGAAATCTTTAGAATTACTGTTGGACTTGATGAATCCCTAGAAGACTATGAGGAGAGATTTAAATTTAGTTATAGGAAGGCCAAATGTAGCCTTGATCCTGAATCACTCAAACTAGTTATTCTCCGAGGAATAAGGGAGGACATGTTGGAGACCCTCAACATGTTGTCTATGGAAGATATCTATCATTTATCCTATGATTCCATTAAATTTCTGTTCAAGAATCACTCTAGGGTTGTTAGAAATAAGGGTAGGGCTAGTCAATGCTTGGTTAGTTCCTCTCCTTCCACAACTTCCATCAAGAATGAGATTGGGAACATGTTGGAGGACTTTAAAACTAAAATGTTGCATACCTTTACTTTGCAAATGGATACCATGCAAATCAAGAGGAAACAAGAGGAAGCAGAGAGAGCCCTAGCTATTTTCTGCCCTAAATGCACTAGAAGGCACCTCGTGAATGAGTGACCATTAAATGTCATGGAGGTATGCTGAGTCTGTGAGGAAAACCATGCCACAGATAAATTCCCTTCTTTTCCTAGATTAAAATATTTATACCAAGGGGCAAAAGGTGGGGCTGAGGAACTGTAATTTATAAATCAAAGGAGGCCTCAAAGACCTCGACCATACCAACAAGGCATGTAAGGTGTATCTTACTCTTATTACCATCCAAACCAGAATGCACCCTTTCCACCTTGGTACTCTTCCACTCATCCATCATGGTCCACACCTCCTTCTTGGCCCTATGCTCCTCCATATCATCCTCAAACTATCAATCAACCATTTCATCCATATGCTCCCCAACCTCCTCAATGGAACAACCCATCACAAGGGTGGAGGCCTCAACTCAACCAACCTCCTGCTTTACTGCCTCCACCCCAACCTCAACCACAACTCACTCATCTTGCTCCACCCAAGCAACCTCAGATGCTTGCTCAACCCAGTATGGACCCGAATAACAAGAAGGCACAACAGGTCTATAGTGGAGAGACATCCATTAGGGGAATTTTGAGGTCTAGAATGGGCCTTCTAAGGAAATTATAAAATAATAGTGGAAATAATAAAATAAGATTAGATTACATCATCAAATTTAAGAGGGAAAAAAGAAAGAACTATTTTTTCAACTCGTATTTTCAACTTATCTCCCTATGGGTTTACTCAAATTTCGATCGAAAACACTCATTGGATGCAAAATTTAATTCCTCATCCAAAGAGTACCCATGTTGCATACTTTCGAGGGACCCTACTAGACGAAAAATGAAAAATACATTAAAAAAAAGTGATTGCAATCATGTTTTTCTTTTTATGTATTTCTCATTTTTCATGTAGCGGGGTCCATCAAAAGTATGCAACATGGGTACTGCTTAAATAAGGAATTAAATTTTGCATCCAACAAGTACTTCCGCTCGAAGTTTGAGTAAAACATTAGGGAGATAAGTTGAAAATACGAGTTGAAAAAGTAGTTTTATTATTTTATTATTTTTTAATCTTTTTACATTTTTACTCCAAAAATGGTGAATCATCCCCCATGGTTTACACCATCATCTTGAATCCCATTGGTTATCATAAAGTTTATTTTGGTTGTACATTTTTCTTAGGAGGTCTATTTTAGACCTCAAAATTCCCCTAATGTTACCCTGCCTATGTTGTGGAGATCTAAGAGATAAAACTTAGGTCTGGAAGAGTACTTCTAGATAAACATCCACCATCTCCACCTGAAGAGCTTGAAGAGGAAAATTAATAGAGTACCCCTCAAGTAAATCCACCTCCTTTTCCCAAGAGATTGATCCACCGTAGGAAACACACCCTAGAAGAGATTGAACTTCTAGGAGAATTAAAGAATCTGTGTGTTAAAATACCCCTTCTCTAGGCTATTAAGGATGTTTCCATCTATAATAATGTTATCAAGGAGAATTGTTTCAAACACCCTAGGAGAAGAAAGAAAGATGCCCCCATCATCAATGTTATTGGTCAATTATCTGATTTGATGTTGGGGAGAGTAATTTTTCCAAAATACTTAGACCTTGAAATTCCAATAGTGGATGTGCACATTAATGGCATCATTGTCATTCATACCCTAATTAATCTTGGGGTTGTGTCACACGGAATGAGTCGATCTTGCAGACAAGATAGACCTTCCTAGAATCTAAAGAGACCTAGTGACAAGCAAGCCAATAAAAAACTATCTTTCTCTAAACATGCATTTATAAAAAAAGGCAAACAAGTGTTTTAGGCCTACCTTGGGTCCAATGCAAGTTTGTGGAAGCCTTGCTCCTTTGATCCAAGTGAGCTCCCTTGTTGCGAATCCACAAACACAAATAAGCAAACAAATTAAATAGCACTTGAAAAGCCAATATCATAAAACATATTTAACATGAAGATCAAGGAATTCATGAAACAAATGACATAAGACAATTTGTTGAGAAAAATGAATCTGATTGTATTAATTCAAATTAAATAAGAACTTTACAACCTGTGCCTTGACGCTGTACAAGCTCCTCCCAAGGTCCAACAAGAAGTCTCCTCTACTTTGACAAGTTTCACTCTTTTCCCAATGAAGCCGAAAAGGTATGTGATCTCTTGTCTCAAGCTTAACTAGGCAGTCTCAATTCCACCAGCATTTACCCTCAAAAATGTTCAGCTTCTAACCTCCCTAACAACCAGCCCAATGCTTTAATTTATAGTGCAATGGAGGGAAGTTACTAGGTCCTCCTTCAAAGGGATAGCTCCTCTCATCAAGGGATTAGCTCCTTCTCTTTTGGGATGCATGAACCAACTAAGAGCGGCCAATACACGTCAAAATTCCTTCTAGAATCATCTAGAATTAACCCAAAGTGAGTTTTTTAGAATAAACTTGCGCCTTTTTGACTTTCACAGGGGTCCACACCCACTCCTTTAGGGACAGAGCGGGCAGGTCCGCAGTTTTTGTAAACAGGAGGTGCGGGACTGCAGGCAACAGTGAGAGAAAGTGTGGAACCAGAGCTTTGTTGATTTTCAGTGTCTTTCTCTCCTTTTCAAAGCCTGAATTGAAGAGCTGAGGTCTGAGACTTGCTTAAGAGGACAGTACAAGTGATGATAGACCCATACTGACTGCAAATAATCATGGTGACGATATTTTTGTGTAGCAGATTGCCCCCTAAAGTGCGAAGTCTGTAGTAGATGAGGATTTCATTTATCATTTAGGAAGAGTGAAGTACTTTATCATTTCGAGGATCATCTTGTGGAGAGCCCGGTTGGAACCTGTAAAAACATTCAATGCAAGATATATATATGAGATCATATCATCGCTGAGGTAGGCATTCCCATACTCAGATCAAAACTGACTAGAAAACTAGCTACTGCTCTGATACAGGAGTGATCTTGTAATACATCACAAGTATAGACTCATGTGGACAAAGTATGGATGCAGCCATCTGTTTATGAATAGTCCATCATATAATGAATACAAAATTACTCGCAGCCTGGATTGCAGAAACTAGATCCAGGGTCTTCATTTCTACTTCTTGAAACAGTACGGTTCTATCCATGCGAATGAATGTGTTGATGTCAAACATGGTAGAAACCACTTGATTACCAGTCAATGTTGTAAACTGTTAACAAGTGTGAGAGAAACCACCAGTGATGTCAATGGCTCTCAAAGTACCCAGTACAATCCATGAGATGTGAATAAATGTGTTGATGTCGAACATGTCATGGAATCATTTGATCGAAGGTCAATGAACCTGTCGTCAAAGGTGAGAAACCTGCCATCGAGGCAGGCAGATCCCAAGGTACTGACGATTTCTAGATCATCTTTCTAGATAATGAGCTAAAGTCGATAGAAAGCGATACGTCGCAGGCAAGCCTACAACACGGAATCATAGATCAAGTTGAAGAAATTTAGTTGCAAGGACTGACTCAGGGATGGTCAAGATGGATGACAGATATTTTGTAGATAAATGGCTTATTGGTAGTGACCTTTTGAACACATAACAACACAACAGATGGTTTGGTGACAATTGACCCAAAGTTAATACCCAGAAATCGACTGAAGACTTTCAATGTGGTTTGATCAACTGTTAGGAAAAGGATTTCCCAACCTAGGTGAATAAAAGTGTCGTGTTCAAGAGTGGTTACAAAGTATAACAAACAGGCTCATTTTTCTCTCTTTTCCCCCACCATTTTTGCCAAGTACCTCTTTATTTTTGACAAGCTTGAGGAGGATAACATTTGCTTGATTATAAGCTCATCCTTCGGATGAGTCCAATTTAGTTTAAATTCGAACCCTAAGAAGGAGTGGTTCGTTCCTGTTTGTAATTGAACAGGTCCTTTACTGTGAAATTTTAACGAGTCCAGTATAGGAGAAACCGGCGTTTTCCAATTTTAGAGAGTCTGAAAAAACTTAAGAAGACTCCAGGGTTGACCTTTTTCGTAAATTTGTGTCTCCCAAGCCTGAAAAAGTATAAAATAATACTTGAGAGAACCGCTTCATCTTTATGACCAAGGAGTACTTTTCGTAATTAGTGCCCCTGATCCGAAAAAGTAAAAATGCAATCAACGACACGTTGTTTTATAACCAATATCGAATTTGAAACGACAAAAATCCAGCAATCATTTCATGTTTTTACGGTCAGAAAAGAGCTATAAGTGGACCGTCTTTTTAGTTCCGTTTTAACGAGTTTAAAAAGAAAAAACTCGGCGATCTTTTCATGTTTTAGGAGTCAGAAAAGAGCTTAAAGGTGACTCTAAATGTTTTTTCTGCGAAAATGATAGATTTCGCCTGAATAATCCATTATTCTGAAAAAAAAAATGCAAACATTACTCATACCTGTTTGAAATGGATAAAAATACTGCAAAAACTACCTTTCCAAAGTGAAACATAAACAAATTTGCAATTTATTTACAAAAAAAATTATAAAAAGGGCTTTCGTCAATTCATTTTTACCGTTTGAGATTTGGGTGAGAAAATAGTGCTTTTGTTCAGAAAACTTCCCGTGAAGATTGCGGAAAATACAATCGTCGGAATCGAACGCCGTCTTCTCCAAGTAATCCACATCATCCTATTCTTCATTTTTAACTGTTTCATTTTTTGTTTTAGGCTTTTATTTCATTTTTTGGAGGGTTTTTAGGCTAAAAACCCGTGCGCGGGGGCCCACAGGCGTAACACTAGCAGCCCGCAGACCCCGACTTTTTCTTAATGGGGAAAAAGTCAGGGGTCCACACCTTCCATGTAGGCAAGGTGCGGACCCACGCACTGTCTCTAACACAGAGGGTGCGGTCCCCGCAACAAGGGCTTTTAACCCAAAAATTTTCAAATTTGACCCAAACAAATTAATTTCTAGCGTTCTAATTTGTATTTTTATTGGATGTAGAGGGTACATCATGCTAGATTGGCGTGAACGAGAGCATGAGGACGTGGATCTTGCCGCGTTGAATCACCAACCTTCGATCGATGCATTGAAGGCATGCGGCTTGTACAAATTCTGGGCCATACCTGACATGAGGGCCCAGGTGGATTTCTTACTGTGGCTGGTTGACAGATGGAGCATACAGGACCAGTGATTCTTCATTGGCAGCCACCAGCTCGAAATCGAGCCGGCAGACATATATTTCTTGACCGGTTTGCCTAAGAGAGGTGAAGACTTGACTCTATTCGGGACTAGGCCAAGTGGCCAGTTTGTCGATAGCCTCCGGCTAGAGTTCTGCAACATCTAGGCTAGAGACAAAGGGATAGACATTAAAACCATATCCCCTCCTGAACTCATGGTGATTTCATTTACTGTCACCAGACTTTGCGGGAGTGCCGCATTACATATTGCCACCAAATCTCAGATGCGGATGGTAGTTGACTGCTTTCGAGGCACCATCTTCAACTGGTGCGATGCTGTGTTGGCCAATGTAAAAGGCCAACTGACCAGAGACAAGAACGGACAACTGAAGACCTTTGGTTATGGGGCTTTGGTTGTGAGCTTTGGTCTGGAGAGGGTTCCGATGTTGATCCCGCAGCACCTTACTGTTGGAGCTGGGCTTCCTCGAGAGCCCAAACTGATGCGATGGGTTGTAGTTATGGCCCGTCATCCAGACGAAGGGATAAAGATTGTTTGATTCAAACCTGAGTATTTCCAGTGGTTGGAAAACCAGGTTTTTTCTATTCAGGACTTCCCTTATGCTGGGGTAGATTTTCGTGGTGACCCAGACATGGCTCTTCCACCAGGAGATTAATGGGATGACTCAGGTAAAATCATTTTCAACATTTTCCTATTTTAATTTTTTTTTATTTTTCTATCGTCCCAAAACTGATAGTAAAAGTTTGAAATGCAGATGTGGGTCCACAGCGACGAGCCGCTCTCCAGCCTTACGAGAGGAAACAACCAGTTGCAGCTGTGCCAGCCCCACAGGACGAATCAGCAGAGACTTTGCCGAGTTGGAGAGTCATCTAGAGCGCTTGACAGGAGATATTCCGGAGACCAGCATAGATGACATTCCTCGTCGACTTCAGCGCTATGTGATTGGGGTCCCAGGACCTTTTAGGAGGTTCCTTTGCAAGGTGGCCCATGCAGTGGTTTCTTATCGAGATCATCACTAGTGATAGGATGATCGCCTATTGTAGGCACATATGACATTTTTGCTTTTTGTACTTATCATTTTTTCCGATCATAAGGTGTTTTTCAACCTATGATCGAGGATGATGTATTTTTTGACACACTCCTATATATATCACTATTACTGGCTTATCTTGTAAATCATGTTATGGAATGGTTTTAAATTGACATGTATGATTATTGCAAATGTCTACTTAACATTCAAGAAGCAATTGCATTTGCTAATGTATTTAAAGATCTTGGAATATGCTGATATTCAATATAATCAAATTCACGTTCCAAGAGATGCACTCTCAAAAATTATCTCAATAATATTGGATTTCTAATGGCATACACTCTATTAAGCTGTAATACAACAAGTTCAGAATCTAACCTCACTATCAAACTCTGAATCCCAAATGAAATAGATTCAGATAATAACTCAGTCACTGCACTATACTCGGCAATGTTGTTCGTTGTTTGACCGAGGCTTACCCCATGCATAGATAACAACTCGTCAGAGGGCGAATAGATAACCCAAGTTGCGGAAGAAATGTTCCGTGTATTACGAGAAGCACCATCAGCGAAACCAATGTATGTTTGGAGAGGCATCGACATCTGCAATACCAAGAGTAAAACCAAGATAAGCAGGAATGATAATGAAAAACACTCTCTAAGCTAAGCACACTTTTTAAACTAAAACACACCAGCTAGAAAGAAAAACTATCCTAACTAAAAATCTCCATACCCATTCTTTAAGCATAATACCTCTTCTGGTAAAGACCATTTCTGGGTTTACCTAAAGAGTCCCCGTCAAAGACTACCAATTCATAGGCCCCTTTTGCTAGTTTTCGCTTGACAACATAGGGACCATGCCACATAGGAACAAATTTTCCAGCGCCTAATTTATCATTAGCTTGATCGTACACTAAGACTAGATCTCCTTCCGAAAAATTTCGAGGGGTCACATTTCGATCATACTGAGCTTTCATACGCTTTGCGTGAGTTTCGATCGCCAATGCAGCATCACGTCGATTCTCATCTAATTGAGCCAAGTATAACAAATTTTTTTCCTCTTCGGAAGTGGCTGGAAGTAACTCGATGGCCATTTGCAATGACAGGATTTTGCATTCAATGGGTAACACAGCTTCCATACCATAAACTAGTTGGAAAGGAGTGAACCCTGTTGATGTTTTTACTGAGGTACGATATGCCCAAAGTGCTGAAAATAACATGTTATGCCAATTCGACCGATGAATCCCAATGATTCGTCGGATCATGATGACTAAAACTTTGTTGATGGATTCAACCAGACCATTAGCTTGTGGATAATAAGGAGTTGAACTATCGTGACGCAAACCAAGCTGGTCTGTAAGTTCGGTCATCATAACGTTTCAAAAATGACACCCATGATCAGTGATAATCACTTGTGGGACACCAAACCTAGCAATTATATGATTGAACATGAAAATTGCAGTTGTCTTGCCGTTTGCCTCAAATGTAGGCATCGCCTCGGCCCACTTGGTAAAATAATCTACCGCAAGGATGATATACGCATGCCCCCCGGCCGAGTGAGGGTTACATGTAATAAAATCGATACCCCATTTGGCAAAAGGACCAACGACAATTATAGGGTGGAGAGGAGCAGGTGGAGCGCACATCTTTCGATAAAAAATTTGGCAGTTGTGGCATTTTTGGACCGCGTTAATACAATCTTTAAACAAATACGGCCAGAAGTAGCCAGTGCGGAATATCTTTTGGGCTGTGGCATACCCAGACATATGACCGCCACACGCTCCAGAGTGACAGTCATCTAGAACCCTTTCAGCTTCCTCGTGAGTTAAACAACGTCGAAAAACAGAGTCCGCCCCACAGCGATAAAGAGTATCTCTAATAATCCTGAATTGTTGGGACTGGAAGCGTATTTTCCAACGTTCTAACCTTGAAATTTCCAACCGAAAGGATTGGGTCTAGAGATAAACGATGATAACCCCATACCATGGATCTAAAGTGCTGATGAGAAACAACGATTCATCTGCAATGGGCTCCTCCGCCACAGTTTCCGTGTCAGCACGCGGGAAGTCACATTAACTCCGTAAAAACTAAATATTTCTTAGACTTAGATTTTTCAAATTCCAAGTCGAACTCCTGCAGGATAACAATCCATTTAGAGTACTTGTCCCCTAGCAATTGCTTCGTCAAAATGTAGATCTTAGGGTTGTAATCAGAAATTACTGTAGTTTTACGTAGTAAAATGTAGTGACGAAAACATTGGACATATTGAACAGCTGCCAATGCCAATTTCTCCACATGTGAGTATTTTAGATCAGTTGGATTTAAAGTTCGGCTAAGGTAATATATCACATGTTCAGTACCGAATTCATCTTCCTGAACTAAGACCATTCCAATGGTGGAATGAGAGGTGGCGAGATACAAGAAGTAGTCCTGGTTGTAGTTGGGAGGATGCAATAACGGTGCATGGGTCAACGCATGTTTTAGTGCATCAAAAGATTTCTGAGCTATCTCATCCCAATAGAAAGGAGTATTCTGTTTCAACAACCGGGTAAAACCCTTGGTAACCTTGGCGTAGTTAGGAATGAATCGTCGTAAAAAGTTTGCTTTCCCTTGCAAACTTTGGAGTTGGCGAAGACTCGAAGGAGGAGGCAATTTAAAAATAGCTTAGACCTTCGAGGGATCGACGTGAATGCCGGCTTTCGAAACAACAAACCCTAGCAATCGACCCGTTTCTATACAGAAAACACACTTGTGTGGGTTCAACCGAATCCGATAATGCCTACACCTCATAAAGATTGCTCGTAAATGGATGAGATGATCAGCTCGATGTAATGAATGAGCAGGCAAATCATTGAGATAGGGTTGCACAATGTGCTTGATGTCATGAAATGCATAAGACATGGCCCTTTGAAAAGTTGCTCCGGCATTCTTAAGCCCAAAAGGTAATTTGCAATAAGAAAATGTCCCCCATGGACAAATGAAAGCCGTTTTTGGTTTATCTGCAGGTAGAATATTGATTTGATTGTAACCGGAAAAACCATCCATAAAGGAGAATATTTCACTGCCGGCACAATAATCAATGATTTGATCGATATAGGGAGTTGGGTAATTGTCCTTTGGACAGGCTCGATTAATGTCCCTATAATCGATACATATTCTTACTGTCCCTTGCTTTTTTTTAACCGGAACAATATTTGATACCCAATCCGTTAATGGGATCGGATAAATGAAACCTGCTTTGAGTAATTTTTCAACTTCTACTTTAATAGCAGCAGCTTTTCTTGGGTGAATCTGATGCAAACGTTGCCGAACAGGTTTAGCGTCCGGGTAAGTCTTGATTTCATGAACAATAGTCGTAGGATCAATTCCTGGCATTTCCTCATAGGACCAGGCAAACACGTCATGGAATTCTTGAAATAGAGCCTTATATATTTGGATTTCGTCTTTTGTACACGAGGCGCCTATATGAATGTTCCAAACAATTCCAGGCTTAATCGAAATGTCAAAAGGAATAGTTCGAGAGATGTTTCCCAAATTTAACTCTGAATCAGGATTTTTAATTGGATTCTGAGGTTCCTTGACAGATTCAGTCATAAAAATTGATGAAAAATCATTTTCAAAACGACCATTCTCGAGTAAGAACGAAGATCTATGATGGAGATCTTCCCATGGTAAATCATCTACACATAGGATTTCACGAATTTTCTCATCAGAGTGAACAAGTTCAGAAAACGTCATTGAATCTGAGCTTGATGTGAAAAATGGTTCCTCACGGACCACATTCATTAAGTCAATTTTGGTTGAAGATGGGTTGGTAAACGATTGCACGGCCTCATACGCAATTTCATATGGACTCAAAGGCATAACATCACCAAATGAGTCTATCTCAGATTCAGAAGGAATGATCCAAGGATCATCATAAACAATGGTGTCTGACGAAATCATATGAATGGTTGCAAATGAAGAAGATGCGTTGATCGGAGGAAAATGAAAAGTTCCCAGTAAACCGGCATCTTTAACTAGTCCTACTCCAACATCCTTATATGGGATAGTCATTTTACCGACATGCTGAATACTTTCAGAAGAGGCTGGGTTAGATGAAAAGTAAGCCAGTTGGTCTATTGTTACGATCTTTCCATTATGAGGAAACTTTATAACCCGAAAGACCGATGAAACGACAGTTGTCATAGCGTAAGACCAACTATGACCCAAGAGAAGGTTGTAATCTAGAGGGGCATCAACCACCTCCACATCTAAATTAACGGTTTTTCCTTCAACCCCTATAGGTAAATCCTATAGAATGCCAAAAGGATGAAACCCACGGCCATCAAAGGCCTTTAGAATTGTCGGGGATTGATTTAGTGAAGGAGAACCAAGCGATCTCCAACACTATATCGACATAATACATGTTGAGGCTCCCTCACCAATCACAGTCCTATGAATAGGCCTGTTTTTTACTATCACTGGAATCTGGAAAGCCATTTGATGAGGTAAGCGTGGTGTACTATTTTCTACATCGAAAATTATTAGGTTCCAGTCCTGAACATCAACAACTCCTATAGCCAACAAAAGTAATTTACGCTGTGCTGGACATGATTGCAACACTTCCAAAGCCGACATTGCTGAGGGTGAAACAGCTAAATCCTCAAAAATGTTATAGTTCTGAGCCGCTCTCGCATGTGGATTGAAAGCTGGCTTTCGAAGTATACCCTTGGCGGGCAGTTTGATTACCAAGTCTGGATTAGGTTTCTCGATCTGTAGTGAATCAGAACCGGGAGATGAGGTTGATGGGTTTGAATGAGAAGATTCTGCTTCTTTACCATCAACAGGACTTTTACTAGCATAATCATGCGATCGAGTCGCAATCCTAACATGGGACATCATCAGTATGGGTTCTTCTTTGGCACTCGAGGAAGAACCTATCATCTTACTGTCTTGACTTGGAAAAGGATCCTTCAAAACAGCAGGCGTTTGGGAACCTTTGACAATCTTCGCAACCTTTGCACGATGAGGGCAGTCTCTTGTCAAATGTTCTTCGTCACAAATGAGACAAGGATAACGAGGTTTGCATTTTTCATCATTGGATTCCGATTTTTCAGGTTTCTCTTTTGAATTTTTGTCTGTTTTATTCTTCTTATTCCCTTTCTTCTTGCCACCGGATTTTGATTTGGCTGTAGATGAATCTATAATGTGAATATCGGCGGAAATCTCTGTGGAAGAATCTCCTGTCAGGGAATCAGGAAAGGTTATGATAGGAGAAGAATTATTGGAAGACTTCTTCTTACTTTTAGTATTAACCATACCAATCATACCATCAGCGGCATGAGACCCTGAAGGAGCTGCAGCGATTTGATTTTGCTTGGGAAGATCGGGGATTTTCTCGTGTAACATACCTGACTGAGTATAAACCAAGTCAAGGTACTGTGCTTGAGCAATTACTTGCTCCTCACTAACGACTCCGGCCTTAGCTACATCTTCAGTGATCTTTGGCAACAAATATTTTACAAACCATTCAGCCAAGATCTGATCTGGAATAAAAACCTTCACTAAACGCCATCGATGTCTCCATTCATGAATGTGATCTGAAATGTAAGTGGACGTCGATTGCTTTAATGAAGTTAGTAATTCCGTGCCATTGTCATATCTGACTGGCAACTGAAAATGAGTTAGAAACGAGGTAGCTAGCTGACTAAAATTATAAAAAGTGCCTCGCGGTAGCTCAATGTACCACTTGGCCGCGAGACCAATTAGAGTGCGCTGGAAAAGCCTTAGACGGATTGAATCATCTGAAATGGAGTTAGACTCACACCAGAGGTGATAAGTCATCACATGGTTCAACGGTTCCTCTCCTGATTTGCCTTCAAACTTAGGAATATCACTAGGCAACTTATTCGGCATTGGCGGCCAAAATGGAAGATAATTAATGGGATCGTTCGTTAGGCGCGACAAGTCAGGCAAGTCCAAAGTTGCGATAAACCGTAACTGACGATTAGGGTCCCTAAAACTCTGGGTCATGAGACCAGCCCCAGGAGGAGGATATCCAGGATAACTAGGAATAGGAATTGCATTTGGGATGTTGTATCCTCCCGGAAAACCAGGATTAACCGGACCGTACTGGGGTTGTTGAGGTTGTTGATATGTGTACCCAGGGTACGGTTGATACTGATAGACTGGTTGCTGCATAGCAGGACCGAATTGGTACTGTCTCTGGTATGGTTGATAAGTAAATTATGGTTGACTTGTGACAACCGTACTTGAACCAGGTTGTCCTACAGGAATTTGAACCGAAGTTTGAATCGTGGATCCAGACAGAGGTAAAGATGTCTGAGGAGTAGATACAGGAACAGTAGAAACCGGAGCTATTGATACTCCAGAAGTAGGTGGGGTAGATTGAACAGATGTTGTGGCAGTCGTTTGAGGTGGAGTACGAGGCGTACTAGGCCCAGGCTGAGAAACTACCGAAGGTACAGAAGTTTGAATAGAAGACTGGACAGGTTGCTGGGGTGTACCAGAAACTAAGGGTTGTCCAGTTTGAGATGACAACTGTACATTCGGTTGCAAGACTTGTTGAGTTTGCGATGGATCCCACACTAAATTCATTCCGGGGTACTGACCCATAATAGGTTGAGAATATTGAGGACATAACCGGGTTGAGGATAGGATTGATAATTCAAAGGTACATTTCTCGTTCCTTGAACATATGATTGACCGGAGGGTGGTTGAAAACCTTGGTTCGAGTACTGACCTTGGGGTTGATACCCTTGAGGCACGTACTGATACTGGGGTTGACCTTGAGGTACATATTGATACTAAGGTTGACCTTGGGGTACATATTGAGTCTGTGGTTGACCTTGAGAAACGTACTGTCCTGTAGGTATGTACTGTCCTTGAGGTTGCCCCCAGGCGATAATTGAGGATTTTGAGGCTTCCCCCCAGGAGGTAACTGGCCACCTTGAGGTTGAGGATTAGGAATAGTACCTGACATCATGAGAATATCTTCTACACTCAACAGCTTAGTACCATTGCTTCCA
Organism: Pinus tabuliformis; assembly: GCA_031772625.1. Classification (NCBI taxonomy): domain Eukaryota; kingdom Viridiplantae; phylum Streptophyta; class Pinopsida; order Pinales; family Pinaceae; genus Pinus; species Pinus tabuliformis. Next base: position 81,776,703 of record CM062809.1, read on the forward strand.
ATTAATAACCCTTGTTCAATTGGTTGAGGAGATGCTCCCGAAAAAGTACTAGAAAGTGACTGATACCCAGAGGGAACAGAAGGACCGCCATACAAAAAGGATTCTGGTGATTGAGTAAACATGGACGACTGTATTGACATTACAGAGGATAGTAACCTCTAGGTGTTGGGTGATAAGGAACACGAGGTGGTGAAAAACTTAACCCTGGGTTTTCTAAGAAATTAGTCAAAGAAAGATACTAAGCACTGCTCCTAGGTGGACTGTAAAAAATTGATTCACGCTCCCTTAGCTCAATTATAGGTTGATTTTCAGGGATAGGGATGCCTACTTCTTCTTCCGGAGTAGCAAGTTCTTCGATAGCTATAAGTCCAGAAGGAAGATTTTGGGTAATTATTCTTTCTATCCTAGGTGAACTAGGACCATTAGAAGCTGGAGAAGCAAACCTCGATGTTGGAGTAGTAGCAAATTCACTTTCAGGTTCAGATATTTCAGGTTCCTCACCTATATCACTAGTAGATGAAAAGCTACCAGTAACTTCGGAAACAGACACTGATTGTGGATTATAATCTGCTACTAAAGCTTGAAAATCAGGATGTACTACCAAAGAAGACTCCCCTTCTGCAGGTGACCCAACTTTACTGTCTCTAGGAGTTACGAGGGCTCTCAACCCTTCAGGCCGGCTCGGTGAAAACTCAGGAGGTTGGCCCCGAAGTCTACGGGACTTCCTCAGTAATTCAGCCACGATTAAAATTTTTTTAACTACTTCACATGCAAACAAAGTAAAATCTCAATGAAAACCACCTAAAGCCTCTAAAGAACCAAACAAATTTGAATCACACGCCTAAAGAATCTAGGAGATCAAACACACACAAACAGTAACTTTCCGTACTGAAAACACTAGTTGGTGATGAAATCCAACGTCGCAGAGTTCAATACAGAAATGGCGGTTGGAACAGTTACCCCGGCAACCTGCTTAATGAATAGACTGGCAGAAGTTCCTCCACTTAACCATCTCGAGTGAAGAGAACCCCCCAGAAAATCCAAGTGAGTCTAGCCGACGTCTGCTCCAGGTACAGTGGGATCCTCCCACCACTGTCACCTTAGGAAGAATCCTAAAGAATATGGTCACTAAGGTTACCAACCGAAACAAATATAACTGGGGGAATAGTCTACGATCCGATACGCACACAAGGGCAGAGTAGCAAGCTCAATCCCCTGGAAGGCTCCTTGACATAATCCAAGGTTTACCAACAAGTGACCCCAGGCTCCTCGACAATGGTTAATCCGAGGTTTACCATTTTTAATACGTGAATATCTGGCGTCGTTCCCAATGAGGAAGGATTGATTCCCACATTGGTTCGAACATGATCTCGCGCTTCCCGTTTAAGAGGAGCTTTCCCAGAGCATAAATGCAACAATTGGATTTCTTCCCTACCACAAGATACAGCTACTTGTTTGTTTTACTGTCTTGGAGAGTTAATTACTCTCCTACTCCAAGACACTAGCCTAAGCTATGTTGGTGTATCAGAGCCCTAGAAATAAAAATATTACTAGATGAATTTTACTTTAAGCGTTATTTTTATTGGCTTTTGTTTAAGTCAAGAGGTGCAGAGATGAAATTCGTGGTATGAAGACTTGACTCAAAATCACTAAAAAATGCACTTAAGATGATTAAACAATCTTTTCCCTTTAATGAACTTCTAGCTAGGAAAGAGTTTGAGAATTCAAATACTTGTAAACACAAATCTTTCTTAACAAACAAATTAAAAGAAGAGCTTTTTTTCCTTTCCAATGCACTCAAAACGAGACAACTAGTTATTTTCACAAAAATTTCCCTTTTCTTTCAAAACACTCAACCACTACGAAAACAAACTTTTTCCAAAAGAGATTTTTTATTTTTTATAAAACACTCAAAACTATGAAAACGACTAACTTTGAGATCTATAAATTATAAAAACCTATTTGAAGTCAAAGCTTACAAGATGTATTTTTAAGGATGTTTTACTTAGCTAGATGTAAACAAAGGACCAATTTATGCAGAATCACAAATCAGTCAAAAAACAACCAATTTTGTTTTCTTTTTTAAAAATGAAATCCAAAATTTTAAACACAAGCTTTTCGAAGTTTTGTAAAGAGAAAACACAAGGCGGATTCCTCAACAAAGGTAGATTTCACAAATGGTCAGACTCATAAGAAGGCTGGTAGAAACCAAGGTGATCTGAGGTTCCTACAGCTTCTAAGCTCAGAGCTACTACAAGACCAAAATGAAAAACAAACCCAACAAGCAAAACTTCTAGGAATTTCACCTAAAACCCTAACACCAATGAAATCAACCTAAGGAAAGCTTCTGACAGGTTATATGCAGGTCTGGGTAGGGGATAATAACATCTAAACAAAAACTAAGCTGACTAACAGAGAAAATATTAGGTTTTCCAAAATTTTGACAGGGTCCGCAGGCCCACAGTTAACACAGGTGCGATACCGCTCTGTTCTAAAAGCAAAAGCGCGGATAGGTACACACTGTGTCAAAAGACCAGGGTGTGGTCCTCTCCCAAAGTTATGAAAAACAAAAAATAACCCTGGATCTACTAATTCTACCCAATTCCACACACAACAAGCCAAAAACATAAACAAAAACACAGTTTCTCAGGTCAAAGTAAAAACAAGGAAAAAATCAAGTCCCCAGCAGAGTCGCCATTTTGTCACACGGAATGAGTCAATCTTGCGGACAAGATAGACCTTCCTAGAGTCTAAAGAGACCTAGTGACAAGCAAGCCAATCAAAAACTATATTTCTCTAAACATGCATTTATAAACAAAGGTAAACAAGTGTTTTAGGCCTACCTTGGGTCCAATGCAAGTTTGTGGAAGCCTCGCTCCTTTGATCCAAGTGAGCTCCCTTGTTGCGAATCTGCAAACACAAACAAGCAAACAAAGTAAATAGCACCTGAAAAGCCAATATCATAAAACATATTTAACATGAAGAACAAGGAATTCATTAAACAAATGACATAAGACAATTTGTTGAGAAAAATGAATCTGATTGTATTAATTCAAATCAAAGAAGAACTTTACAACCTGTGCCTTGACGTTGTACAAGCTCCTCCCAGGGTCCAACAAGAAGTCTCCTCTACTTTGAAAAGTTTCACTCTCTTCCCAATGAAGCCAAAAAGGTATGTGATCTCTCCTCTCAAGCTTAACTAGGCAGTCTCAATTCCACCAGCATTTACCCTAAAAAATGTTCAGCTTCTAACCTCCCTAGCAACCATCCCAATGCCTTAATTTATAGTGCAATGGAGGGAAGTTACTAGGTCATCCTTCAAAGGGATAAAGCCCTCCTTCAAAGGGATAACTCCTCTCATCAAGGGATTAGCTCCTTCTCTTTTGGGATGCATGAACCACTTAAGAGCGGCCAATCCACGTCAAAAGTCCTTCTAGAATCATCTAGAATTAACCCAAAGTGAGTTTTTTAGAATAAACTTGCGCCTTTTTGACTTTCAAAGGGGTCCACACCCACTCCTTTAGGGACAGAGCGGGCAGGTCCACAGTTTTTGTAAACAGGAGGTGCGGGACCGCAGGCAACAGTGAGAGAAAGTGCAGAACCAGAGCTTTGTTGATTTTCAATGTCTTTCTCTCATTTTCAAAGCTTGACTTGAAGAGCTGAGGTCTGAGACTTGCTTAGGAGGACAGTACAAGTGATGATAGACCCATACTGACTGCAAATAATCATGGTGACGATATTTTTGTGTAACAGATTGCCCCCTAAAGTGCGAAGTCTGTAGTAGATGAGGATTTCATTTATCATTTAGGAAGAGTGAAGTACTTTATCATTTTGAGGATCATCTTGTGGAGAGACCGATCGGAACCTGTAAAAACATTCAATGCAAGATATATATATGAGATCATATCATCGCTGAGGTAGGCATTCCCATACTCAGATCAAAATTGACTAGAAAACTAACTACTGCTCTGACACAGGAGTGATCTTGTAATACATCACAAGTATAGACTCATGTGGACACAGTATGGACGCAACCATCTATTTATGAATAGTCCATCATATAATGAATACAAAATTCCTCGCAGCCTGGATTGCAGAAACTAGATCCAGGGTCTTCATTTCTACTTCTCGAAACAGTACGATTCCATCCATGCGAATGAATGTGTTGATGTCGAACATGGTAGAAACCACTTGATTACCAGTCAATGATGTAAACTGTTAACAAGTGTGAGGGAAACCACCAGTGATGTCAATGGCTCTCAAAGTACCCAGTACAATCCATGAGATGTGAATAAATGTGTTGATGTCGAACATGTCATGGAATCCTTTAATTGAAGGTCAATGATGCAACCTGTCGTCAAAGGCGAGAAACCTGCCATTGAGGCATGCAGATCCCAAGGTATTGACGATTTCTAAATCATCTTTCTAGATAATGAGCTGAAGTCGATAGAAAGTGATCCATCGCAGGCAAGCCTACAACATGAAATCATAGATCAAGTTGAAGAAATTTAGTTGCAAGGACTGACTCAGGGATGGTCAAGATGGATGCCAGAAATTTTGCAGATGAATGGCTTATTGGCAGTGACCTCTTGAACAAATAACGACACAACAGATGGTTTGGTGACAATTGACCCAAAGATAATACCCAGAAACCAGCTGAAGACTTTCAATGTGGTTTAATCAAATGTTAGGCAAAGGATTTCCCAACCCAGGTGAATAAAAGTGTCGTGTTCAAGAGTGGTTACAAAGTATAACAAACAGGCTCATTTTTCTCTCTTTTCCCCCACCATTTCTGGCAAGTACCTCTTTATTTTTGACAAGCTTGAGGAGGATAACATTTGCTTGATTATAAGCTCATCCTTCGGATGAGTCCAACTTAGTTTAAATTCGAACCCTAAGAAGGAGTGGTTCGTTCCTGTTTGTAATTGAACAAGTCCTTTACTGTGAAATTTTAACAAGTCCAGTATAGGAGAAACTCAGAGTTTTTCAATTTTAGAGAGTCTGAAAAAAGCTTAAGAAGACTCCAGGGTTGACCTTTTTCGTAAATTTGTGTCTCCCAAGCCCGAAAAAGTATAAAATAATACTTGAGAGAACCGCTTGATCTTTACGACCAAGGAGTACCTTTCGTAATTAGTGCCCTGATCCGAAAAAGTAAAAAAGCGATCAACGACACGTCGTTTTATAACCAATATCGAATTTGAAATGACAAAAATCTGACAATCTTTTCATGTTTTTACGGTCAGAAAAGAGTTGTAAGTGGACCGTCTTTTTAGTTCCATTTTAACGAGTTTAAAAAGAAAAAACTCGGCAATCTTTTCATGTTTTAGGAGTCAGAAAAGAGCTTAAAGGTGACTCTAAATGTTTTTTCGTCGAAAATGATAGATTTCGCCTGAATAATCCGTAATTCTGAAAAAAAATGCAAACATTACTCATACCTATTTGAAATGGATAAAAAATGCTGCAAAAATTACCTTTCCAAAGTGAAACATAAACAAATTTGCAATTTATTTACAAAAAAACTTATAAAAAGGGCTTTCGTCAATTCATTTTTACCGTTTGAGATTTGGGTGAGAAAATAGTGCTTTTGTTCAGAAAATTTCCCGTGAAGATTGCGGAAAATCCAACCGTCGGAATCAAACGTCGTCTTCTCCAGGTAATCCACATCATCCTACTCTTCATTTTTAACCGTTTCATTTTTTGTTTTAGGCTTTTATTTCATTTTTTGGAGGGTTTTTAAGATAAAAACCCAAGTGCGGGGGCCCACAGGCGTAACCTTGGTTGCTCGCGGACCCCGACTTTTTCTCAATGGGGAAAAAGTCAGGGGTCCGCACCTTCCATGTAGGCAAGGTGTGGACCCACGCACTGTCTCTAACACATAGGGTGCGGTCCCCGTAGCAAGGGATTTTAACCCAAAAATTCTCAAATTTAACCCAAACAAATTAATTTCTAGCATTCTAATTTGTCTTTTTATTGGATGTAGAGGGTACATCATGCTAGATTTGCGTGAACGAGAGCATGAGGATGTGGATCTTGCCGCATTGAATCACCAACCTTCGATCGATGTATTGAAGGCACGCGGCTTGTACAAATTCTGGGCCATAACTGGCATGAGGGCCCAGGTGGATTTCTTACAGTGGCTGGTTGACAGATGGATTATACAAAACCAGTGCTTCTTCATTGGCGGCCACCAGCTCGAAATCGAGCTGGCAGACATATATTTCTTGACCTGTTTGCCTAAGAGAGGCGAAGACCTGACTCTATTCAGGACTAGGCCAGGTGGCCAGCCTGTCGATAGCCTCCGACTAGAGTTCTGCAACAGCCAGACTAGAGACAAAGGGATAGACATTAAAACCATATCCTTTCCTGAACTCATGGTGATTGTGTTTACTGTCACAAGACTTTGCGGGAGTGCCGCATTACATATTGCCACTAGATCCTAGATGTGGATGGTAGCTAACTGCTTTCGAGGCACCATCTTCAACTGGTGTGATGCTGTGTTGGCCAATGTAAAAGGCCAACTGACCAGAGCCAAGAACGGACAACTGAAGACCTTTGGTTATGGGGCTTTGGTTGTGAGCTTTGTTCTGGAGAGGGTTCCGATGTTGATCCCGCAACACCTTATTGTTGGAGCTGGGCTTCCTTGAGAGCCCAAACTGATGCGATGGGTTGCAGTTATGGCCCGTCATCCGGACGAGGGGACAGAGGTTGTTCGATTCAAACCTGAGTATTTCCAATTGTTGGAAAACCAGATTTTTTTCTATTCAGGACTTCCCTTACGCTGGGGTAGATTTTTGTGGTGACCCAGACATGGCTCTTCCACCAGGAGAGCAATGGGATGACTCAGGTAAAATCATTTTCACCATTTTCCTATTTTAATTGTTTTTTATTTTTCTATCGTCCCAAAACTGATAGTAAAAGTTTCAAATGCAGATGTGGGTCCACAGCGACCAGCCGCTCTCCAACCTTACGAGAGGAAACAACTAGCTGCAGCCGCACCAGCCCCACAGGACGAATCAGCAGAGACTTTGGCCGAGTTGGAGAGTCATCTAGAGCACTTGACAGGAGATATTCTGGAGACCAGCATAGATGACATTCCTCGTCGACTTTAGCGCTATGTGATTGGGGTCCCAGGACCTTTTAGGAGGTTCCTTTGCAAGGTGGCCCGTGCAGTGGTTTCTTATCGAGATCATCACCAGTGATAGGATGATTGCCTATTGTAGGCACATATGACATTTTTGCTTTTTGTACTTATCATTTTTGCCGATCATAAGGTGTTTTTCAACCTATGATCGAGGACGATGTATTTTTTGACACACTCCTATATATATCACTATTACCGGCTTATCTTGTAAATCATGTTATGGAATGGTTTTAAATTTACATGTATGATTATTGCAAATGTCTACTTAACATTCGAGAAGCAATTGCATCTGCTAATGTATTTAAAGATCTTGGAATATGCTGATATTCAATATAATCAAATTCACGTTCCAAGAGACGCACTCTCAAAAATAATCTCAATAATACTGGATTTCTAATGGCATACACTCTATTAAGCAGTAATACAATGAGTTCAGAATCTAACCTCACTATCAAACTCCGAATCCCAAATGAAATAGATTCAGATAATAACTCAATCACTGCACTATACTCGGCAATGTTGTTCGTTGTTTGACCGAAGCTTACTCCATGCATAGATACCAACTCATCAGAGGGCGAATAGATAACCCAAGTTGTGGAAGAAATGTTCCGTGTATTATGACAATCACCATCAGCGAAACCAATGTATGTTTGGAGAGGCATCGACATCTGCAATACCAAGAGTAAAACCAAGATAAGCAGGAATGATGACGAAAAACACTCTCTAAGCTAAGCACACTTTTTAAACTAAAACACACCAGCTAGAAAGAAAAACTATCCTAACTAAAAATCTCCATACCCATTCTTTAAGCATAATACCTCTTCAGGTAAAGACCATTTCTGGGTTTACCTAAAGAGTCCCCGTCAAAGTCTACCAATTCATAGGTCCCTTTTGCTAGTTTTCACTTGACAACATAGGGACCATGCCACATAGGAACGAATTTTCCAACGCCTAATTTATCATTAGCTTGATCGTACACTAAGACTAGATCTCCTTCCGAAAAATTTCGAGGGGTCACATTTCGATCATACTGAGCTTTCATACGCTTTGCGTGAGTTTCGATCACCAATGCAGCATCATGTCAATTCTCATCTAATTGAGTCAAGTATAACAAATGTTTTTCCTCTTCGGAAGTGGCTGGAAGTAACTCGATGGCCATTTTCAATGACGGGATTTCACATTCAATGGGTAACACAGCTTCCAGACCATAAACTAGTTGGAAAGGAGTGAACCCTGTTGATGTTTTTACTGAGGTACGATACGCCCAAAGCAGTGAAAATAGCATGTTATGCCAATTCGACTAATGAATCCCAATGATTCGTCGGATCATGATGACTAAAACTTTGTTGATGGATTCAACCAGACCATTAGCTTGTGGATAATAAGGAGTTGAACTATCGTGATGCAAACCAAGCTGGCCTGTAAATTCGGTCATCATAACGTTTCAAAAATGACGCCCATGATCAGTGATAATCGCTTGTGGGACACCAAACCTAGCAATTATATGATTGAACACGAAAATTGCAGCTGTCTTGCCGTCTGCCTCAAATGTAGGCATCGCCTCAGCCCACTTGGTAAAATAATCTACCGCAAGGATGATATACGCATGCCCCCCGGCCGAGTGAGGGTTACATGTAATAAAATCGATACCCCATTTGGCAAAAGGACCAACGGAAATTATATGGTGGAGAGGAGCAGGTGGAGCATGCATCTTTCGATCAAAAATTTGGCAGTTGTGGCATTTTCGGACCGCGTTAATACAATCTTTAAACAAAGACGGCCATAAGTAGCCAGCGCGGAATATCTTTTGGGCTGTGGCATACCTAGACATATGACCGCCACACGCTCTAGAGTGACAGTCATCTAGAACCCTTTCAGCTTCCTCGTGAGTTAAACAACGTCAAAAAATAGAGTCTGCCCCATGGCGATAAAGAGTATCTCCAATAATCCTAAATTGTTGGGACTGGAAGCATATTTTCCGACGTTCTAACCTTGAAATTTCCGGCCGAAAGGATTGGGTCTGGAGATAAACGATGATATCCCCATACCATGGATCTAAATTGCTAATGATAAACAAGGATTCGTCTGCAATGGGCTCCTCTGCCACAGTTTCCGTGTCAGCACGCGGGAAGTCACACATTAACTCTGCAAAAACTAAATATTTCTTAGACTTAGATTTTTCAAATTCCAAGTCGAACTCCTGCAGGATAACAATCCATTTAGAGTACTTTCCCCTAGCAATTACTTGGTCAAAATGTAGATCATAGGGTTGCAATAAAAAATTACTGTAGTTTTACGTAGTAAAATGTAGTGACGAAAACGTTGGACAGCTTGAATAGCTGCCAATGCCAATTTCTCCACATGTGAGTATTTTAGCTCAGCTGGATTTAAAGTTTGACTAAGGTAATATATCACATGTTCAGTACCGAATTCATCTTCCTGAACTAAGACCATTCCAATGGTGGAATGAGAGGCAGCGAGATACAAGAAGTAGTCCTGGTTGTAGTTGGGAGGATGCAATAACGGTGCATGGGTCAACGCGTGTTTTAGTGCATCAAAATATTTCTGAGCTATCTCATCCCAATAGAAAGGAGTATTCTGTTTCAACAACCGGGTAAAACCCTTGGTAACCTTGGCGTAGTTAGGAATGAATCATCGTAAAAAGTTTGCTTTCCCTTGCAAACTTTGGAGTTGGCGAAGACTCGAAGGAGGAGGCAATTTGAAAATAGCTTTGACCTTCGAGGGATCGACGCGAATGTCGGCTTTCGAAACAACAAACCCTAGCAATCGACCTGTTTCTATACAGAAAGCACACTTCTGTGGGTTCAACTGAATCCGATAATGCCTACACCTCATAAATATTTCTCGTAAATGGATGAGATGATCAGCTCGATGTAATGAATGAGCAGGCAAATCATCGAGATAGGGTTACACAATGTGCTTGATGTCATGAAATGCGTAAGACATGGCCCTTTGAAAAGTTGCTTCGGCATTCTTAAGCCCAAAAGGTAATTTGCAATAAGCAAATGTCCCCCATGGACAAATGAAAGTTGTTTTTGGTTGATCGGCAGGTAGAATATTGATTTGATTTTATCCGGAAAAACCATCCATAAAGGAGAATATTTCGCTACCGGCACAATCATCAATGATTTGATCGATATAGGGAGTTGGGTAATTTTCCTTTGGACAGGCTCGATTAATTTCCCTATAATCGATACATATTCTTATTGTCCATTTCTTTTTGTTAACCGTAACAATATTCAATACCCAATCCGTTAATGAGATCGGATAAATGAAACCTGCTTTGAGTAATTTTTCAACTTCTGCTTCAATAGCAGCAGCTTTTCTTGGGTGAATCTGATGCAAACGTTGCCGGACAGGTTTAGCGTCCGAGTAAGTCTTGATTTCATGAACAACAATCGCGGGATCAATTCCTGGCACTTCCTCATAGGACCAGGCAAACACGTCGCGGAATTCTTGAAATAGAGCCTTATATATTTGGATTTCGTCTTCTGTACACGAGGCACCTATATGAATGTTCTCTACAATTCCAGGCTTAACCGAAATGTCAAAAGGAATAGTTCGAGAGATGTTTCCCAAATTTAACTCTGAATCAGGATTTTTCATTGGATTCTGAGGTTCCTTGACATATTCAGTCGTAAAAATTGATGAAAAATCATTTTCAAAACGATCATTCTCGGGTAAGAACAAAGATCTGTGATGGAGATCTTCCCATGGTAAATCATCTACACATAGGATTTCACGAATTTGCTCATCAGAGTGAACAAGTTCAGAAAACATCGTTGAATCCGAGCTTGATGTGAAAAATTATTCCTCATGGACCACATTCATTAAGTCAATTTTGGTTGAAGATGGGTCGGTAAACGATTAAATGGCCTCATACGCAATTTCATATGGACTCAAAGGCATAACATCACCAAATGAGTCTATCTCAGATTCAGAAGGAACGATCCAAGGATCATCATAAACAATGGTGTCTGACGAAATCATATGGATGGTTGCAAATGAAGACGATGCATTGATCGGAGGAAAATGAAAATTTCCCAGTAAACCGACATCTTTAACTAGTCCTACTCCAACATCCTTATACGAGATAGTCATTTTACCGACATGCTGAATACTTTCAGAAGAGGCTGGGTCAGATGAAAAGTAAGCCAGCTGGTCTATTGTTACGATCTTTCCATTATGAGGAAACTTTATAACCCGAAAGACTGATGAAACGATAGCTGTCATAGCGTAAGACCAAGTACGACCCAAGAGAAGGTTGTAATCTAGAGGGGCATCAACCACCTCCACATCTAGATTAACAGTTTTTCCTTCAACCCCTATAGGTAAATCCTGTAGAATTCCAAAAGGATGAAACCCACGGCCATCAAAGGCCTTTAGAATCGTCGGGGATTGATTTAGTGAAGGAGAACCAAGCGATCTCCAACACTGTATCGACATAATACACGTTAAGGCTCCCTCATCAATCACAGTCCTATGAATAGGCCTGTTTTTTACTATCACTGGAATTTGGAAAGCCATTTGATGAGGTAAGCGCGGTGTACTATTTTCTAGATCGAAAATTATTAGGTTCCAGTCCTGAACGTCAACAGCTCCTATAGCCGACAAAAGTAATTTACACTGTGCTGGACATGATTGCAACACTTCCAAAGCCGACATTGCTGAGGGAGAAACAACTAAATCCTCAACAATGTTATAGTTCTGAGCCACTCTCGCATGTGGATTGAAAGCTGACTTTCGAAGTATACCCTTAGCGGGCAGTTTTATTACCAAGTTGGGATTAGGTTTCTCGATCTGTAGTGAATCGGAACCGGGAGCTGAGGTTGATGGGTTAGAATGAGAAGATTCTGCTTCTTTACCATCAACAGGACTTTTACTACCATAATCATGCGATCAAGTTGCAATCCTAACATGGGACATCATCAGTATGGGTTCTTCATTGGCACTTGAGGAAGAACCTATCATCTTACTGTCTTGACTTGGAAAAGGATCCTTCAAAACAGCAGGCGTTTGGGAACCTTTGACAATCTTCGCAACCTCTGCACGATGAGGGCAGTCTCTTGTAAAATGTTCTTCGTCACAAATGAGACAAGGATAATGAGGTTTGTGTTTTTCATCATTGGATTCCGATTTTTCAGGTTTCTCTTTTGAATTTTTGTCTGTTTTATTCTTCTTCTTCCCTTTCTTCTTGCCACTGGATTTTGATTTGGCTGTAGATGACTCTACAACGTGAATATCGACGGAAATCTCTGCGGAAGAATCTCCTGTCAGGGAGTCAGGCAAGGTTATGATAGGAGAAGAATTCTTGGAAGACTTCTTCTTACTTTTAGTATTAACTGTACCAATCATACCATCAATGGCATGAGACCCTGAAGGAGCTGCAGCAATTTGATTTTTCTTGGGAAGATCGGGGATTTTCTCGTGTAACGTACCTGACTGAGTATAGACCAAGTCAAGGTACTGTGCTTGAGAAATTACTTGCTCCTCAGTAAAGACTCCAGCCTTAGCTACATCTTCAGTGATCTTTGGCAACAAAGATTTTACATACCATTCAGCCAAGATCTGATCCGGAATAAAAACCTTCACTAAATTTCGTCGACGTCTCCATTCATGAATGTGATCTGAAATGTAAGTGGACGTTGATTGCTTTAATGAAGTTAGTAATTCCGTGCCATTGTCATATCTGTCTGGCAACTGAAAATCAGTTAGAAACGAGGTAGCTAGCTGACTAAAATTATAAAAAGTGCCTCGCAGTAGCTTTGACCTTCGAGGGATCGACGCGAATGTCGGCTTTCGAAACAACAAACCCTAGCAATCGACCTGTTTCTATACAGAAAGCACACTTGTGTGGGTTCAACCGAATCCGATAATGCCTACACCTCATAAAGATTTCTCGTAAATGGATGAGATGATCAGCTCGATGTAATGAATGAGCAGGCAAATCATCGAGATAAGGTTGCACAATGTGCTTGATGTCATGAAATTCATAAGACATGGCCCTTTGAAAAGTTGCTCCGACATTCTTAAGCCCAAAAGGTAATTTGCAATAAGCAAATGTCCCCCATGGACAAATGAAAGTTGTTTTTGGTTGATCGGCAGGTAGAATATTGATTTGATTTTATCCGGAAAAACCATCCATAAAGGAGAATATTTCGCTACCGGCACAATCATCAATGATTTGATCGATATAGGGAGTTGGGTAATTTTCCTTTGGATAGGCTCGATTAATTTCCCTATAATCGATACATATTCTTATTGTCCCTTTCTTTTTGTTAACCGTAACAATATTCGATACCCAATCCGTTAACGAGATCAGATAAATGAAAACTGCTTTGAGTAATTTTTCAACTTCTGCTTCAATAGCAGTAGCTTTTCTTGGGTGAATCTGATGCAAACGTTGCCGGACAGGTTTAGCGTCTGAGTAAGTCTTGATTTCATGAACAACAATCGTGGGATCAATTCCTGGCACTTCCTCGTAGGATCAGGAAAACACGTCGTGGAATTCTTGAAATAGAGCCTTATATATTTGGATTTCGTCTTCTATACACGAGGCACCTATATGAATGTTCTCTACAATTCCAGGCTTAACCGAAATGTCAAAAGGAATAGTTCGAGAGATGTTTCCCAAATTTAACTCTGAATCAGGATTTTTCATTGGATTCTGAGGTTCCTTGACATATTCAGTCGTAAAAATTGATGAAAAATCATTTTCAAAACGATCATTCTTGGGTAAGAACAAAGATCTGTGATGGAGATCTTCCCATGGTAAATCATCTACACATAGGATTTCACGAATTTGCTCATCAGAGTGAACAAGTTCAGAAAACGTCGTTGAATCCGAGCTTGATGTGAAAAATGATTCCTCACGGACCACATTCATTAAGTCAATTTTGGTTGAAGATGGGTCGGTAAACGATTAAACGGCCTCATACGCAATTTCATATGGACTCAAAGGCATAACATCACCAAATGAGTCTATCTCAGATTCAGAAGGAACGATCCAAGGATCATCATAAACAATGGTGTCTGACGAAATCATATGGATGGTTGCAAATGAAGACGATGCGTTGATCGGAGGAAAATGAAAATTTCCCAGTAAACCGACATCTTTAACTAGTCCTACTCCAACATCCTTATACGGGATAGTCGTTTTACCGACATGCTGAATACTTTCAGAAGAGGTTGGGTCAGATGAAAAGTAAGCCAGCTGGTCTATTTTTACGATCTTTCCATTATGAGGAAACTTTATAACCCGAAAGACTGATGAAACGACAGCTGTCATAGCATAAGACCAAGTACGACCCAAGAGAAGGTTGTAATCTAGAGGGGCATCGACCACCTCCACATCTAGATTAGCGGTTTTTCCTTCAACCCCTATAGGTAAATCCTATAGAATTCCAAAAGGATGAAACCCACGGCCATCAAAGGCCTTTAGAATCGTCGGGGATTGATTTAGTGAAGGAGAACCAAGCGATCTCCAACACTGTATCGACATAATACACGTTGAGGCTCCCTCATCAATCACAGTCCTATGAATAGGCCTGTTTTTTACTATCACTGGAATCTGAAAAGCCATTTGATGAGGTAAGCGCGGTGTACTATTTTCTAGATCGAAAATTATTAGGTTCCAGTCCTGAACGTCAACAGCTCCTATAGCCGACAAAAGTAATTTACACTGTGCTGGACATGATTGCAACACTTCCAAAGCCGACATTTCTGAGGGTGAAACAACTAAATCCTCAACAATGTTATAGTTCTGAGCCACTCTCGCATGTGGATTGAAAGCTGACTTTCGAAGTATACCCTTAGCGGGCGGTTTGATTACCAAGTTGGGATTAGGTTTCTCGATCTCTAGTGAATCGGAACCGGGAGCTGAGGTTGATGGGTTAGAATGAGAAGATTCTGCTTCTTTACCATCAACAGGACTTTTACTACCATAATCATGCGATCAAGTTGCAATCCTAACATGGGACATCATCAGTATGGGTTCTTCATTGGCACTTGAGGAAGAACCTATCATCTTACTGTCTTGACTTGGAAAAGGATCCTTCAAAACAGCAGGCGTTTGGGAACCTTTGACAATCTTCGCAACCTTTGCACGATGAGGGCAGTCTCTTTTAAAATGTTCTTCGTCACAAATGAGACAAGGATAATGAGGTTTGTGTTTTTCATCATTGGATTCCGATTTTTCAGGTTTCTCTTTTGAATTTTTGTTCGTTTTATTCTTCTTCTTCCCTTTCTTCTTGCCACTGGATTTTGATTTGGCTGTAGATGACTCTACAACGTGAATATCGACGGAAATCTCTGCGGAAGAATCTCCTGTCAGGGAGTCAGGCAAGGTTATGATAGGAGAAGAATTCTTGGAAGACTTCTTCTTACTTTTAGTATTAACCGTACCAATCATACCATCAACGGCATGAGACCCTGAAGGAGCTGCAACGATTTGATTTTTCTTGGGAAGATCGGGGATTTTCTCGTGTAACGTACCTGACTGAGTATAGACCAAGTCAAGGTACTGTGCTTGAGCAATTACTTGCTCCTCAGTAAAGACTCCAGCCTTAGCTACATCTTCAGTGATCCTTGGCAACAAAGATTTTACATACCATTCAGCCAAGATCTGATCCAGAATAAAAACCTTCACTAAATTTCGTCGACGTCTCCATTCATGAATGTGATCTGAAATGTAAGTGGATGTCGATTTCTTTAATGAAGTTAGTAATTCCGTGCCATTGTCATATCTGTCTGGCAACTGAAAAATCAGTTAGAAACGAGGTAGCTAGCTGACTAAAATTATAAAAAGTGCCTCGCAGTAGCTCAATGTACCACTTGGCCGCGAGACCAATTAGAGTGCACTGGAAAAGCCTTATTGAATCATCTGAAATGGAGTTAGACGCACACCAGAGGTGATAAGTCATCACATGGTTCGACAGGTCCTCTCCTGATTTTCCTTCAAACTTAGGAATATCACTAGGCAACTTATTCGGCATTGGCGGCCAAAACGGAAGATAATTAATGGGATCGTTCGTTAGGTGTGATAAGTCAGGCAAGTCCAAAGTTGCGATAAACAGTAACTGACGATTAGGGTCCCTAAAACTCTGGGTCATGAGACCAACACTAGGAGGAGGATATCCAGGATAACTAGGAATAGGAATTGCATTTGGGATGTTGTATCCTCTCGGAAAACCAGGATTAATCGGACCGTACTGGGGTTGTTGAAGTTGTTGATATGTGTACCCAAGGTACGATTGATACTGATAGACTGGTTGCTGCACAGCAGGACCGAATTGGTATTGTCCCTGGTATGGTTGATAAGTAAATTGTGGTTGACTTGTGACAACTGTACTTGAACCAGGTTGTCCTACAGGCATTTGAACCGAAGTTTGAATCGTGGATCCAGACGGAGGTAAAGATGTCTGAGGAGTAGATACAGGAACAATAGAAACCGGAGCTATCGATACTCCAGAAGTAGGTGGGGTAGATTGAACAGATGTTGCGGCAGTTGCAGCAGTCGTTTGAGGTGGAGTACGAGGCGTACTAGGCCCAGGCTGAGAAACTACCGAAAGTACAGAAGTGTGAATAGAATACTGGACAGGTTGATGGGGTGTACCAAAAACTAACGGTTGTCCAGATTGAGATGACAACTGTACATTCAGTTGCAAGACCTGTTGAGTTTGCGATGGATCCCACACTAAATTCATTCCGGGGTACAGACCCATAACAGGTTGAGAATATTGAGAACCATAACTGGGTTGATGATAGGATTGATAATTCAAAGGTACGTTTCCCGTTCCTTGAACATATGATTGACCGGAGGGTGGTTGGAAACCTTGGTTCGAGTACTGACCTTGGGGTTGATACCGTTGAGGCACGTACTAATACTGGGGTTTACCTTGAGGTACATATTGATACTGAGGTTGACCTTGGGGTACATATTGAGTCTGGGGTTGACCTTGAGGAACGTACTGTCCTGTAGGTATGTACTGTCCTTGAGGTTGCCCCCCAGGCGCAAATTGGGTACCTTGAGGTTGCCCCCCAGGCGATAATTGAGGATTTTGAGGCTGCCCCCCAGGCGGTAACAAACCACATTGAGGTTGAGGACTAGGAATAGTACCTGACATCATGAGAATATCTTCTACACTCAACAGCTTAGTACCATTGCTTCCAGTTAATAACCCTTGTTCAATGGGTTGAGGAGATGCTCCCAAAAAAGTACTAGAAAGTGACTGATACCCAAAGGGAACAGAAGGACCGCCATACAAAAAGGATTCTGGCGATTGAGTAAACATGGACGACTGTCTTGACATAACGGAGGATAGTAACCTCTAGGTGTTGGGTGATAAGGAACACGAGGTGGTGAAAAACTTAACCCTGGGTTTTCTAAGAAATTATTCAAAGAAAGATACCAAGCACTACTCCTAGGTGGACTGTAAAAAATTGATTCACACTCCCTTAGTTCAATTGCAGGTTGATTTTCAGGGATAGGGATGCCTACTTCTTCTTCCGGAGTAACAAGTTCTTTTATAGCTATAAGTCCAGAAGGAAGATTTTGGGTAATTATTCTTTCTACCCTAGGTGAACCAGGACCACTAGAAGCTGGAGAAGCAAACCCCGATGTTGGAGTAGTAGCAAATTCACTTTCAGGTTCGAATATTTCAGGTTCCTCACCTATATCACTAGTAGATGAAAAGCTACCAGTAACTTCGGAAACAGACACTGATTGTGGATTATAATCTGCTACTAAAGCTTGAAAATCGGGATGTACTGCCAAAGAAGACTCTCCTTCTTCAGGTGACCCAAACTTTACTGTCTCTAGGAGTTACGACGGCTCTCAACCCTTCAGGCTGGCTCGGTGAAAACTCAGGAGGTTGGCCCCGAAGTCTACGGGACTTCCTCAGTAATTCAGCCACGATTAAAATTTTTTTAACTACTTCACATGCAAACAAAGTAAAATCTCAATGAAAACCACCTAAAGCCTCTAAAGAACCAAACAAATTTGAATCACACGCCTAAAGAATCTAGGAGATCAAACACACACAAACAGTAACTTTCCATACTGAAAACACTAGTTGGTGATGAAATCCAACGTCACAGAGTTCAATACAGAAATGGCGGTTGGAACAGTTACCCCGGCAACCTGCTTAATGAATAGACTGGCAGAAGTTCCTCCACTTAACCGTCTCGAGTGAAGAGAACCCCCCAGAAAATCCAAGTGAGTCTAGCCGACGTCTGCTCCAGGTACAGTGGGATCTTCCCACCACTGTCACCTTAGGAAGAATCCTAAAGAATATGGTCACTAAGGTTACCAACCGAAACAAATATAACTGGGGGAACAGTCTACGATCCGATACGCACGCAAGGGCAGAGTAGCAAGCTCAATCCCCTTGAAGGCTCCTTGACATAATCCAAGGTTTACCAACAAGTGACCCCAGGCTCCTCGACAATGGTTAATCCGAGGTTTACCATTTTTAATACGTGAATATCTGGCGTCGTTCCCAATGAGGAAGGATTGATTCCCACACTGGTTTGGACACGATCTCGCACTTCTCCTTTAAGAGGAGATTTCCCAGAGCATAAATGCAACAATTGGATTTCTTCCCTACCACAAGATACAGCTACTTGTTTGTTTTACTGTCTTGGAAAGTTAATTACTCTCGTACTCCAAGACACTAGCCTAAGCTATGTTGGTGTATCAGAGCCCTAGAAATAAAAATATTACTAGATGAATTTTACTTTAAGCATTATTTTTATTGGTTTTTGTTTAAGTCAAGAGGTGCGGAGATGAAACTCGTGGTATGAAGACTCAACTCAAAATCACTAAAAAATGCACTTAAGATGATTAAACAATCTTTTCCCTTCAATGAACTTCTAGCTAGGAAAGAGGTTGAGAATGCAAATACTTTTAAACACAAATCTTTCTTAACAAACAAATTAAATGAAGAGCTTTTTGTCCTTTCCAATGCACTCAAAACGAGACAACTAGTTATTTTCACAAAAATTTCCCTTTTCTTTCAAAACACTCAACCACTACAAAAACAAACTTTTTCCAAAAGAGATTTTTTATTTTTTATAAAACACTCAAAACTATGAAAACGACTAACTTTGAGATCTATAAATTATAAAAACCTATTTGAAGTCAAAGCTTACAAGTTGTCTTTTTAAGGATGTTTTACTTAGCTAGATGTAAACTAAGGACTAATTTATGTAGAATCACAAATCAGTCAAAAAACAAACCATTTTGTTTTCTTTTTTAAAAATGAAATCCAAACTTTTAAACACAAGCTTTTCGAAGTTCTGTAAAGAGAAAACACAAGGCAGATTCCTCAACAAAGGTAGATTTCACAAATGGTCAGACTCATAAGAAGGCTGGTAGAAACCAAGGTGATCTGAGGTTCCTACAACTTCTAAGCTCAGAGCTACTACAAGACCAAAATGAAAAACAAACCCAACAAGCAAAACTTCTAGGAATTTCACCTAAAACCCTAACACCAATGAAATCAACCTAAGGAAAGCTTCTGACAGGTTATATGTAGGTCTGGGCAGGGGATAATAACATCTAAACAAAAACTAAGCTAACTAACAGAGAAAATATTAGGTGTTCCAAAATTTTGACAGGGTCCGCAGGCCCACAGTTAACACAGGTGCGATATCGCTCTGTGCTAAAAGCAAAAGCACGGATAGGTATGCACTGTGTCAAAAGCCCAGGGTGCGTTCCTCTCCCAAAGTTACGAAAAACAAAAATTAACCCTGGATCTACTAATTCTACCCAATTCCACACACAACAAGCCAAAAACATAAACAAAAACACAGTTTCTCAGGTCAAAGTAAAAACAAGGAAAAAATCAAATCCCCAGCGGAGTCACCATTTTGTCACACGAAATGAGTCAATCTTGCAGACAAGATAGACCTTCCTAGAATCTAAAGAGACCTAGTGACAAGCAAGCCAATCAAAAACTATCTTTCTCTGAACATGCATTTATAAACAAAGGCAAACAAGTGTTTTAGGCCTACCTTGGGTCCAATGCAAGTTTGTGGAAACCTCGCTCCTTTGATCCAAGTGAGCTCCCTTTTTGCGAATCTGTAAACAAAAACAAGCAAACAAATTAAAAAGCACCTGAAAAGCCAATATCATAAAACATATTTAACATGAAGATCAAGGAATTCATGAAACAAATGACGTAAGACAATTTTTTTAGAAAAATGAATTTGATTGTATTAATTCAAATCAAAGAAGAACTTTACAACCTATGCCTTGACACTGTACAAGCTCCTCCCAGGGTCCAACAAGAAGTGTCCTCTACTTTGACAAGTTTTACTCTCTTCCCAATGAAGCCAAAAAGGTATGTGATCTCTCCTCTCAAGCTTAACTAGGCAGTCTCAATTCCACCAGCATTTACCCTCAAAAATGTTCACCTTCTAACCTCCTTAGCAACGAGCCCAATGCCTTAATTTATAGTGCAGTGGAGGGAAGTTACTAGGTCCTTCTTCAAAGGGATAAAGCCCTCCTTCAAAGGGATAGCTCCTCTCATCAAGGGATTAGCTCCTTCTCTTTTGGGATGCATGAACCACCTAAGAGCAGCCAATCCACGTCAAAGTTCCTTCTAGAATCATCTAGAATTAACCCAAAGTGAGTTTTTTAGAATAAGCTTGCGCCTTTTTTACTTTCACAGGGGTCCGTACCCACTCCTTTAGGGACAGAGCAGGCAGGTCCGCAGTTTTTGTAAACAGGAGGTGCGAGACTGCAGGCAATAGTGAGAGAAAGTGCGGAACTAGAGCTTTGTTGATTTTCAATGTCTTTCTCTCATTTTCAAAGCTTGACTTGAAGAGCTGAGGTCTGAGACTTGCTTAGGAGGATAGTACAATTGATGATAGACCCATACTGACTGCAAATAATCATGGTGATGATATTTTTGTGTAACAAGTTGCCATCAATGTGATGACTAAAGTAGCCATGATAAAGCTAAACCTCTAATGAGCTTTGAGAAACACTACTACAGTGTTGCACTTACGGATAGATCCATAGTAGCTCCTAAGGGAGTTTTTGAGGATGTCATGGTCTCCATTAACTCTTGGAAGTATCCTACTAACTTCTTCGTTCTCCAACCCAAAACCAAGTTCAATGGTTATCCTCTCATCTTGGGAAGACCATGGCTAGCCACTGACGATTCTTACATTAGTTGCAAGTTTGGGAACATTACAATTAAGAATGGACATTTATCTAAACAATTGGTAGTGTATCCTCCTGCTCAACCATCCATTGATCATGACTTACCCTTGTGGATATGTTAGGTCCCTATAATACTAGTGATTCCCCCATTACTATTGTCATTGTATCCCTTATTTTTAGTTGTGCCCCTATTGTCCCCATATTGTTATTATTGTGCCCCATAGAATCCCACTATTGTTATTTTTGTGCCTTTATATTATTATTGTTAGGTCGGCTTGGTTATATTGTGTCCCCTTAGACTCCTATCTATAGAAAGGAGGTTTTTTCATTTGAATCATCTAAGAATTGTTCATTTTTGTAATGTAAAAGAGGCTACCCCCTTGAAGAGGCTTATTTCTAAGGCGTTAATCTATCTTTTCTATCTTTTTGTGAGATGGTTTCATAACATTTGGTATGAGAGCTTTGGATTCTAGGGTTTCGCTGCTACAAACAGGTCATCATGGAATTTTTGCTATAACCTTTTTTCTGTGAGGTTTCAGAAGAAAAAAAAAACCATTTGAGATGCAATCATGGTGAATCTCAGGTCTGAACTTCAGAGCTTGTTTCACTAATTTTCGGAGATATAATCTGAGGAAGTTACGGTTTTTGCAAGCTCCAGAATTTAAGATAAAATAGGGCATCGTGGTATTTTTTTGATAACTCTTTTTCTACAACCTTTCAGAAGATAAAACAAAAACCCATTTGAGAGGAAATTGGTCTAAACCTCGGCTCCAAATTTCAAATCCTGTCTCGCTATATTTTCGGAGATATAGTCTGAGGAAATTATGGTTTTTGCAGACCCCTGAATTACATTCCAAATAGGTCACCATGGGAAAATCGTCATAACTATCTCTCAGAGCATCAGATTGAAATTTCGTAACAAGTTTCAGAAAAAGGACAGACTATAGTTTTTTTTATATATTTTTCATATCTAAAGGTGAAAACAGTGACACATGGTACTTCATACAAGTTCGGTCTTCTGAAAAGGTATATAATCAGGTCACTGTGGGAGATTTGGCATAGCTCTTCCTTGGAGAATCCAATTTCGATCAGACTGGTGGCATTGGAAAGAGGATGTAGAGTGCTACTACAGGTCATGATTTCAGAATTGGGAGATCCAAAATTAGAGAGGTACATCAGATTCAATATCGATCTCCTACAAAGTGAAAAAAAGGTGTTTTTTTTTTTAAATTTTTGCATAAACTTGGTTTGAAAAATTAGTTTGAAGGAACTCAAAGGGCATAGTGAAGCATTATTATCAGTAATTGATGCCCCAAAGAAATAAAATGGAAACTCCTAGTAAGAAACCTAAAATATCTAGCATGACTCATGAAGAAGATGAAGAAATGCAACATGATATATCAATATTACGAAACCAAGTGCAACAAATTTCACTCGCACAAAAGGTAACAGAAAATAAGATGGATGGTTTAAAGAAAGACGTAGAAGCTAAGATGGATGGTTTAAGGAAGGGATAGAAGGTAGGATGGATGACGTGGAAACTAAGATGGACGATTTGAAGACAGATTTGAAGACAAGCATGGAAGATTTGAAGACATATTTGACAAAGTTTCTACAAGAAATGCTTACTAATGGCGAAAGGGTAGTAAAGGAAACTCATGATGAGAACAAAATAAATGTTAATAATGATTTCATAGACTCTAACATTGGATCAAAGAACCACCATGTTTCAAATATTGATATGAGGAAGTTTGATGGCAAGGATCTCGGAACATGGATACTATAGATGGAGCAATTTTTCGATCTCCATAATGTGCAAAACACACAAAAGGTATGCACTGAAACTTTATATTTGGAACCAAATCAGTTTGTATGGTATCAATGGCTTTGCTCTCGTAAAAAAATTGTCACTTGGGTTATTTTTACAGATGAAATGATAGCACATTATGAGGATACAAAAAGAAAGACCTTTTTTAGCAAATTGATGAATCTCAAACAAAAGGGTTCAATGATGGAGCACATTGAGGACTTCCAAAAATTGAATATAAGGGTAAAAGATATTCCAGAGGAGTAGAAGATTGATATGTTCATAGGGAATTTAAAAGATAATATCCAACATGAGGTTCACCTTTGGGAACCAAATTCATTGGAGAAGGCATTCAGGTTGGCAAGAAAAATGGAAAGCAAAATTATGGCAACAAGGAATCCTACCACTCACAATCATAAAGATGGAAGTGTTGCTACCCCTAGCCATCCACAACCTACAAGGTTGACACCAAAAAAATTGGAAGAGAAAAGAGAAAAATGGCTTTGTTACAGTTTTGATAACAAATAAACTAAAGGTCATAAGTGTGTCGAGAAGAAATTATTTTACATAGATTGTGAAGAGGAGGAAGAAAAGGAACAAGAAACGTCAAAAGAATAGGATATACACCATGAAAAAACCCTAGAAAAAGAAGAAATAAATTCGACCATATCCTGTAATGCATTGGCTGGAATTACCACTCCTCAAACTATCAATATAGAAGGGCATATCAAGAAGAAAAAGGTAATAGTGTTGATTGATTCGGGAAGTAACCATAATTTTATTCATTATAAGATAGCCAAAGAATTGAATTGCTTCCTATATCCAGCACTAGAGTGTCAAGTGATGGTTTCAAGTGGAGGAACCATAAATTTCTGAGGAAAGTGCCATAATGTCAAGCTATCTATTAGAGCCTAGATTTACCTCAGGCTGAAAAGGTAGGATCCACGACCAACATCAAACCACACTCAACCTCGTATCTAGCCCTACAAGGACAAGAGAGGGCTCTCTCTGAGTCAATCTCAGCGAATGATGATCTATGGGGCTTGAGATGACTACAATATCCTTTGATTTTAGACTAGGTATGAAGTGCAAGGATTTGATTTGATTTTTTGGGAGCTTTTTTAGAATCAAGGGAAAGGCAAATTTGGGTCTGGGGATGAAGGCTAGTTTTGCAGAGTTCTGATTGGGGCAAGAAAGGCAATCGTTTTGATGCTTTGATTTGTAAATATGGAGGGATCTGTCTAGTGAGAAGCTGAAGAGGGTGAGAGGGTATCAAGAATCCTCTTAAAATTGAAGAAAACATTGAAAATTAAACAAAACTATAAGGCAAAGCACAACAAGCTAATGAATTCTACCTTTGTCACTCATTTGTTTAATTTCAAAAATAAAAAGAGAAAGGAAATGGTACACATATATATCATTGAAAAAAAAATTACATAGAGAAGAAAACCATAAAAACACAGAGTCACAAGGGTCCCAAAAAGTGCTACAAACCCTGGTCTTTCCTTTGCCAAAATGCAAAAATCAGATGTACAATGGAGTCCCAAGAAATCCCAAGTGTCCAACCCTAAAAATGATTGAGAAATTACATGATATAGACAAACCTAACTCCTTCCCATGCCTCTAGGGGTCGAGCTCATCATTCTAGGAGTTGTTTCAACCATATCTAAACAAGGAATTGAAAAATAGGCAATGAAACAACTTGCCTCTATATAAAAGGAAACTGATTCATTCACTATCTTTCTACTTTTTAGTGAATGAATCTACATGGATGAGTAACAATGTGCCAAAATTACATCAAAGTCATGAATTTACATCAAGATAAGTCAAGAGTTATATGAAAAAGTGAAACTAGTCAAAACTGGGCGAAATCCTGAGCTGCTAAGTGAAATATAGGCCAAATTTCCCTATGCGTCGTGCCTAAAACCTGTATGCATAGCACAACTTTGAGACTGATTTTGAGGGTGTTCTTGAAGTCCAAATTGAGCTCATGATAGCTCGTTGGAAATCCCTACCCATCTAATTTCCAACCCAAGTGGAGTTTCTAGATTTGGTGTCTATTTTCCCCTCCAAAACTTCAATCTCCCAACACTGCTTCCTGTAGGTGCAAAAGGTGGCAGAGAGGTCATTTTTTGTTTGTTTTTGACCCTTTAGGCAACCCAGAATGAAATCCTTAGGTAATTCATGAGCATGCATAAATTTTCATAAAAATCCAGAAATACAAATTTTTCCTCCAGAGGATCTCCCAATTATAAGCGCGCGCCAAGTGGCGCTACGCGTTGGGCAGGAAAATCTGTTTTGAAGCCAAAAAATTCAAAATTGACAAAATTTTCTCCAAATTTGCTGAAATTTGGACTGAAGTTCCATCATCAAGTATCATGCTCAGCCAAAGAAGCTTCGACCAATATTTGGAGCCTATCATGCCTTTTGCGTCGTTTTAGTGCCCTCCTTAGTCTTGCCTTCAGGATTTTAATCCTTGCTTTCCAATCATGAGTTCGTGCCCAATAATGGTTTTTCATGTGCCTGAGCATGTCCTTGTCCTTGTTTGCCTTCGCCAACAGTTTTTCAAGATGAATTTTGACCCTCACAATCCAAATCTCTCGATCAACCTCTATCTCCTTCTGAATGGGTGTCATCTCATTTAGGCTTCTTTGGGCAGCCTACCGGTCTTCACGGATGTTTTGCAAGTCCATGATTGTATGATGATCCTCCAATTGTTTGTTTTGCTGCTCCAAATAGTTTATGATCCATTGAGATCTCTACAACTTGTTGGTTAATGCATCTATCTCGGCCTTCTGCTCCTGAATAATCTCCCTCAGCTTTGAGCTAGGAGAGCTCACATCATCATCGATGAGTATGAAATCAGTGTCTTGGCCTCCTGAAGGGCCCTCATCCTGCATAGGCTTCTTGCCTTTGTCCTGTACCTATACTTGTCCTGCTGATGATGGAAACGAGACCCCTTCCACCCCAGGTGGAGATAATACTCGTCAGGCTGCCACAAACAATCCTCTCATGCCTCTCTGATAGGTGACATATGTCGGCACACTGGTAGTCTCTACCTATTGACCTCCATACTGATGTGAAGGTTCACCCGCATCATGGACAACCTCTTGATGAGATACTGAAGTTGTGAAGAACTCACAGGAAATGAAGTCTCCCCATGTGATACCATGCATGCCAAGCTGATGTACAACAATGATCTTGATGAGCGCATAATGGTAAATGCTATTGTGCTGCTGTTCAGGAGTCTTCTTTTGTACAAGAGTAGTCATCCTCTCGATGTTTCAACACATGAAATATGGAATGTTCATCATCTTCACTCTCATGAAATGCATCAATAATCCGATATGGTATGCATAGAGGCATGAGAAGCGGCCCTCATAACTGAAGTATCTGATAATGAGTCTCATCAACGACACATAGGATTATTTCAAAAACCAGAATGGGAACACCCTGCTGAGCTATTTCACATAGCTGGGCTTGATGTATGGTTCATAATGTACTTTTTCTACCTGTTGTCTTTTGTTCCACTCCTCACCAACATTCGGTATTCCTGTTGCTTGAGAAATGGTCTCTAGTGTCAAGGTAAAATTTACACCAGCAAGAGTTACCTGACCATTATGAAAATGTAAAACAAACAACTGAGCCAACTCATGATGATGCTAAATCTGAGCAATCATTTCACAATACTGAAAGCATGAGTGTTGTTGGTGTTAGCGCTTGAAATTTCAACTCAGGCTGAGAAAGGCAAACTCCAAGGCAACATCAAACCACTTAGCCTCATAGCTAGCCCTACGGGGCAGGAGAGGGCTCTCTCCGGTATATCTCGGTAAAGATCTTCTAAGGGCGGAGATGACCAATAAAGAACACTAATTTTAGGCTAGTAAACTGATAAAAGGTTTGATTTGCGATTTTAGGGTTTCAGTGGAAAGTTGGGGAAAGGCAATTTTGGGTGCGGGGATTGGACACAATTTTTGCAGGGGGTTCTTTGGGGCAAGGTAGGAGACTGTGTTGATGCCTTTGAAAGAGTCAGATGGGCAAGAATGACTGGTGAGGAGCTAAGGAGAGCAAGTAAACACCTTGAGTTCTCCTTAAACAGATGAAAACATTGATATTAAGCAAACTTAAAAGCAGAGCATGGCAATCATGAATTTTGTTTTAACACTTCATTTGCCTAATTTGCAGAAGGAAAAGTAAGAAGATGATTCACATAACAAACTTACAAGTAAAAAGAGAACACACCATCAATACATGTAACCACAGGAATCCCAAAAAGGACTGCAAAACCCTGGTCTTTCTTCCTTTGCCAAAATTGCAGAGATACAATGAGTAATACAATAGAAGCTTTCTCCCTCAAGAGTCCAACCATGAAAATGACAAAGAAAGTACATAATATAGGAAATATAACATCTTCCCTTGCCTCTAGGGGTCGAGCTCACTATCCTAGGAGCTGTTTCAACCAATTCCAAACTGAGCACTAAAATGTAGGCAGTCAAAACAACTTGCCTCTATAAGCTAGGAAACCAATTCATTCATTAAATTTTTGCCTATTCCATGAATGAATCTTCTAGAAGAGATAAATAAGTGTCAAAGTATCATAAAATTACATCATTTACATCAAGGAGGATTAAAATCAACTCCAAAAATTCAAACCTAGTCAAAACTTCGTTTTTGCTGAGCTGTAGGTGCATTTCTGTGAAAATAGCCTGATGCGTAGCGCCCTGAATCTCAACGCGTAGCATACCTTTGGGCCTGCTTTTGAGGCACTTCCTGGTGTCCAAATGAGGCAAAATTGGGCTTGTTGGAAAGGTCGGAATGTCTACTTTCCAACCCAAGTAGAATTTCTGAATGTGGTGACCATGTGCCCCTCCAAAATTTCAATCTCCCAAGACTGCTTCCTGTGTGTCAAAAAAGTGGCAGAAAGTCATTTTTTGCATGTTTTTTGACCTTCTAGAGGCTCAAAACTTGATGAAATCTCTTGGAAATTGCTGAGCAAGTGTATTTTTACATGAAAAATCCAAAAATTTTGAGTTTTCATGAAAAGGAGTTGCCCATCTTCAGGGTAGCGCACAGCGCGCTACGCGTTGGGGAAGAAAACCTGTTTTTACCCAAAAAATTCACAAATGACCAAAAATGCTCAAATTTTTTTGAAATTTGTGCTGTAGGTAAGTCATTTAGCACCATGCTCCTTCAAGGAAGCCTCAGCCAAGATGTGGAGGGGATCAGGCCTTTTTCTTCATTTTAGTGCCTTGGCCAACCGTCCTTTGAGCACCTTCATTTTTGCCTTACATATGTGCATTCGAGCCCAATAATGATTTTTCATGTTCCGGAGCATGTCCTTATCTTTGTTAGCCTTGGCCAGAAACCTCTCCAAATGAGCATTGACCTGGAGAAGCATAGTTTCTCGCTCAATGGGTACCAAATCACCGGGTCTCTTACGAGCCAAGTTGCGGTCTTCATGGATCCTCCGCAACTCATTGAGAGTGTGCTCATCCTCTAATTGCTTGTTGCATTGTTCTAAATATGTGATTGTCCATTGTGCCATCTCTAATTTTTCTTGCAACAAGCGATTTTCAGCCTCCCGTTGCTGAATGATCTCCTCAAGCTCCGGGCTAGGAGAAAGGATGTCAAGATCAATGATGTCAATATCAGGATCACCTGACAATCCCTCCTCAATCATGGGCTGCTTGCCCCTCTCTGATACCTGTGCTGTTTTCAGAAACGAGGCCCCTTCCACCTGGTGTGGAGATAACACTCGCGGTGCTGATGAAGAAGGCGAGACCCCTTCCACCTGATGTGGAGAAAATACTCGCCAAGCTGATGCAAATAAGGCCCTGTGGCCTCTTGATATGTGATCAATGAAGGGGAGCTGACATGTCTGGGCTCAGGGATGTCATACTGCTGTGAAGGTCCTCCCTCCTCATGAACAACCTTAGGGGGTGGCTGTGGCACTGTGAAGAAATCTCGAGAGATGAAATCCTCCTACGGAATACCCTACTGTGCCAACTGATGCATGACCACAATCTTGATCAAAGCATAATGGTAGATGCTCCTGTGTTGCTGTGCTGGGCTCTTTCTCTGCACCAAGGGCACCATCCTCTCAATATTCCGGCACATGAAGAAAGGAATGTTCATCATCCGTACCCGTGTGAAATGCATCAACAAGCGGATATGGTACGAATACAAACGTGAAAATTTGCCCTCACAGGTGAAATAGCGAATGATGACCCTCATCAAGGGTGCATACTCATCTCTCAAGAATCTGAAAGGAAATACATCAGTCATGTGCCTCATATATACAGGTTTAATGTAAGGCTCATACTGAAATCTGTCCAACAGCTGGCACTTGTTCCATTCTTCTCCAACATTGGGTATCCCTTTTGCTTGAGCAACCATCTCAAGTGACAATGTAAAATCCACCCCTGCAAGATTCACATGTCTGTTGTGCAAATGTAATACAAACAAGCAGACCAATTCCCTATGGTGCTGAATTTGAGAAATTCTTTCGCAATATTCATAGCATGCTTGATGATGGAAACATGTGACTGCAAGTGGACAAGCTTGCAAATAGGCCAAAGAGGTGGGCTCCTCTCTCACATGCTGACCACCCTTACCACCCCTGTGAGGCCTCCTTGGCACCTCAACCTCCGGTGTTGACTCACGGTCATCACTTTGCTCATAGTCTGTTTCGGTTTCTGACATGATTTCAAGAGCAAAATGGCTGAAATGTACTGCTGCTTCTGCTTAAATGACCTGCTGTTTTGACTGTTTGAATGCTGTAAAACTTAGGAGATTTGAGGTCGTTTTGAAGCTTCACTAGCGGTTTCTATAGGTTAAAACCCAACGCGTAGCGCGCGGGTCCTGACGCGTAGCGCCTGACCAAATCTTCCACTGCAGAGAGTGCCCTGACGCGTAGCGCGTGCCCAACGCGTAGCGCGTAGGCCCTGATGTGTAGCGCGCAGGTGTTGTCGCTCAATTCGCCCAGTTTCACACTAAATCGCCTTTCACACTTGCTCTTGGAGTCTTGGAGGCAAATGAATGACAAAATGAAGAGAGAGGGGCTTTTATAAGCTTGATTTAAATTAATTTCCCTTCAAACCCACTTTATAATGTTTATGCAATGACACTTTTTAAAACTAATTACTGCTGACTTGTGGTTTCCTTTTTGTCATGAAATTGGTTGAAATGATGCTTTTTCTTGAAAAATTTTGCAGGGATAGCTTCTGAGGAGTCTTGGCAAAGGAGACCAGGGCTGCATGCCAACTTCTGGAGAATTTGAATTTTTACAAATTTTTACAAAAAATGAGAAAATGACCTTGCCTTCAAAAACAGGGTTTTTGAACTCAAGGTAAAAATTAGCTGTACAATATGAAATCTTCTGAAGTGGTGCTTTGCTACATCCCTCTGGCCTGCTGGGCATTTATTGACCTCAAAAGACATGACCTCAAAAGACAAAATTGGACTAAACCCTAGACCTAGGACCTTGATTTCAAGACAAGACCAATGACCCTGTAAGGAATTTATTGACTGAGACAAACTGGATCCAGCAGTGCCAAGAGGGGAATAGAGACACAAGCTCCTCCATCAGGGTTATGGCATGCCTAATGGAATGCAATAAGATGACACTGATGAGACACCTACTTATGCAAATGCAAAGAGCTTTGATCGCTGGTGGAGGGCTACTAGACCGACTCTAACATTGGCTCCAATGGGGATGGTAGCTCCTTGGAGGTGCCAAGAACCTTAGACCTCTGGGAGAGCAGACCAGTGCCTTTTAATCATTGGGCAATGGAGTCATTATTTACATATTTGACCCCAACTGGGACAGCTTTATTGACTTGACAACTGACTGAAAATTAGACCAACTTTGACTCAAACTAACTCAACTTTAAATAGAAAACGAACTGATAAAAACAACATGACAAACTCACACTACATCTTCAGAATTATAGCCTTCACCGCGGGCCCCAGACTAAAGATGAAAGATCAGTTCACACTTGCAGTAGGATAAAAGTAAAATGGTAATTACAATGATAATGACTAGAGCAGAAAATGCTCAGACATGGTACCTTTTGAGCAGTCGACCATTGACCGACCCTCCGAGACAATCATCACCATTCATTTCTTTGAGAAGAAAGGCATTTGGACCACGGTATGCTGCAATTTTTTAGGGACCTTTCCACAATTTGTCAAACTTTCCATGTTTCCCTTTGTCTTCATTTCGGGCATCCCACCTCAAAACAACATCATCGATTTGG
Source organism: Pinus tabuliformis (assembly GCA_031772625.1). NCBI lineage: Eukaryota > Viridiplantae > Streptophyta > Pinopsida > Pinales > Pinaceae > Pinus > Pinus tabuliformis. The sequence goes on from CM062809.1 coordinate 81,808,100, forward strand.
AAATCATCCGGTTTTGCTTTCCTGTCATAGAATTTCTTTATGCGCTCCTACAAATTGAGAGTATTGTAAAGAACCTCCTCCCATGTCTGCTGTAAATGAATCATTTGACTAATCCGCCTTTGCATGAGATCCTCCTCACCACCAGCTTCTTGAAGCAACTTTGCTACCGGAATACTAAGTGAAGTAGGAAACACTGCATCTGTCCCGTAAACCAGTTCAAAAGGTGACATACCAATTGACTTTTTCTGACTGACACGATCAGCCCATAATGCATTTACTAACTTTTTGTGCCAGCTCTTCTTGTTGATTTCCAGCAATTTCTTTATGATGTTTACCAAGGATTTATTCGAATATTCAGCCAGCCCATTTCCTTGCGGATGATAGGCGGTCGAATGCCCCAAGCTGATATTATATTTGTAGCAAAAATAAACCATCTTCTTTGATTTAAATGCTGCTGCATTATCTGTAATCAACTTATGTGGACAGCTGAAATGTGACAATATGTTGTTTTCAAGGAAAGAAATAATTACCAAGTCCGTGGCCTGCCGGGTGGGAATGGCTTCAATCCATTTCGTGAAGTAATTAGTGGCTGTCAATATCCATCGATGTTGTCTGAAAGATGCTGGATGAATTTCGCCAATGAAATCCAAGCCCCACTGCTGAAATGGTGCGCTGACTTCAATGGGCTTGAGAGGCAATGGCTGTAATTTCTGCTTTCCTTGAAAAATTTGACATTCATGACAACTCTTGACTGCTTTATATACATCTGAAAATAGTGAAGGCCAACAAAAACCTACCCTTAGGATCTTGTTTGCCATGGTCTTCCAAAACAAGTGGCCCCTGCAGTCACCTTTGTGGAAATCCTCTACAGCTCTCTTAGCTTCCTCCTCGACCAAACAATTCAGCAATATTCCACTGGAGTCTTTCCAATATAGTGCAGATTTGATGATGCAAAATTTGGCAGCCTTTAATTTCAATGTCCTACTTTTGTTTCGAGGCATCCCGGGAGGTGAAGACAAATTTTGAAGCACATATACAATATCATCATACCAAGGAGAAGAAACAAAGATGTCAGATACCTGTAGTGCTGAATTCTCCTCATCTTCATCGGATAGGGCAGTAATCAAATTAATGTCTAGGACATGGAGATTTGTTTCAGCCATCAATTTAGCGAGACCTTGACCCTTGATCAGCTTGGTAGGCTTAATTTCCACATCATATTCTAATAGTGCAGCAATCCACTTACCCTGCCTTCCTTCTGGTTCTGCTTGTACCAAAACATCTTTAACAGCCGCGTTAGGAACATATGCCTAAATGTGAGAATTCAGTATGTACACACGGAAATCTTTCAAGGCTTTTACCAGCGCCAATGCTTGTTTTTCAATGATATTATACTTCAGCGCTCCGTCCCTTATAATACGACTGAAAAAAGCAATGGGCTTCTCAACTCCATCTCTCTTTTGCATCAGCACAGCTGCCAATGTATGCTTAGAAGCAAATGAAAATAAAATAAAATCTTGTGTATAATCCGGGCTTATTAGAGTTGGGGCTGAAGATAAAATTAACTTTACCAAATTGAAAGACTTTACCGCCTCTTCGGTCCATTTGAGCTGGCTATCCTTTTTTAGCATGCTAGTGATTTCTCTGAGGTGTTCGGCAAGATTCGAAATAAAGCGACGCAGAAAATTCAACTTGCCATTAAAGGACTGAATCTCTTTCTTGTTTCGGGGCTACTCTAATTGTTGAATAGCATCCACACGTGCAGGATCTATACGAATGCCATCTTTGGAAATGATGTGACCCAATAGCTTGCCTTCACTCATGGCGAAAAGGCTCTTCTTTGGATTCAATGAGATACCATATTTTCTGCACTTTTGAAACACCATTGTTAAATGATACAAATGTTCTTCATCGGATTTAGAAAACACAGTTAAATCATCAAGATAAACGACCAAAAAGACATCCTTCTCATTAGCAAAGGCCATGTCCATCGCCCGCTGAAAGGTAGCACCGACATTTTTCAATCCAAACGGCATCTTGGCATAATGAAATGTCCCCCATGGAGTAGTGAATGCATTCTTGTCGCGGTCATCCTCATGCACCAAAATCTGATTGTACTCAGAATACCCATCAAGTAACGACATCCTAGATGCCCCAACTACCCGCTGCAATATATGATCCATCTTGGGCAGCGGATAATTGTCCTTTAGTGACACCTTATTCATATTTCTGAAGTCTATACACAAGTGGATCTCACCGGTCTTCTTTCTCATGGGCACCAAGTTGGAAATCTAGTCGGAAAATCTGATTGGCACTATAATTCCAGACTTGTACAACCTGTTAACTTCTTTCTCAATCAAAGGCAGCAACTTAGGATTAATTCTTCTCAACTTTTGTCGGAAAGGCTTTTGATTTGGCTTTATGGGAATGGTATGCTGAATGATACTTGTGTCATAAGTTTTCAAATCTGAATAATCCCATGCAAAAACATTAGAAAACGAAGACAACAATCTGATATATTCTTTCTTTACCTTTGGCGACAATGCTTTCGATAGTTTCACCATCTTTGGATTTTCAACTGTTCTGACATTCACTTCTTCAACACCTTCTTCCGTTGGCCTCAAAGTTGGTTTGCGGGCCACGTCATCTTGATCGAACAGCTCCTCCAAAGGAATTAATCCTTTAGGAACGAAATTATCTTTAAGTTGCAATACATCCATTTGATTTACTTCCTCAGGTTCTGTGTCTATGGAGATGTCTTTGAACTCACCTTCAACTTGCAGAAAATCCTTGATTTCTTCGTCATCTTGGAAAACTTGCCAACATCTTTGATTGTCTGGAACTGTAGGATGGTGCTTCACATAAATCTCAAACTTATTGCTGGAATTCATGGGGATTTTTAGATTGCTTGCTGCCTTAGCCAATGCATCCGCAACACCATTTTGGATATGGGGCACACATGTCAAAGTATGTTCAGAAAACAGCTTCAAGATATCTAGGACAACATTTCGATATGCTCGCATACGAGGATGCTTGGCCTGGAACTCACCTTTCACTTGATTTATAACCAACTCGGAGTCGCCATATACTGCTATCTTCTTTGCCTTCAACTTCCAAAGGATTTTCAGGCCAGCAATGAGAGCCTCATATTCCGCCTCATTGTTTGAACAATCGAATGCCAATTTGTAAGAACATACTCGTACCTTGCTTGGGACTTTGTTTTGGACAGAAAATGGACTTCGAATCCACACACCTATACCAGCACCATCGCTGCCCACAGCGCCATCAAAATCCATGGTCCAAAGACCATCTTCATCATCTTCTAAGTTCTGAAAATGTGATGTCTCTGCATTTTCTGTTTGCTGCCCATTGATCTCAGCTGTTGGCTCCATGACAGCGGACCTTTCTTCACTTTCCTTTCTCAAAATTTCTCTAAAATTTTCTGTAATGTCTGGTATATCTTCCGCTTGAACTAACTGACTATCTATCTCATTAAAATTATCCGCAAACAAAACAAATGACTCTAAATCTGTATGTACATAATTTACAGGATGATTAACTAGCTTTTCCTGACTAGTGATCATGTATTTCATCTTTTGTTCCCGATATAATTTCCTCATCTGACCGAAGACCAGGATTGTAGCGTAAGAAAAATCGAGCTGAAGTGTACCTTTGAGCTTAGCTCCCCAAGATCTCGAAAGCAACATTCCGAATCACGGAGGAATATCCGCCACCACCACATCCATCAAAACATTATTTGCTGGGATTTGATCTAGGCTCACTACCAAGTCCTTGATCAAACCAATACATTTTACCCGACTGGAATCAAACGAATACAAATCATGATATTTCCTCGTGATGTCTAGTCCCAACTTTTCCATGATTGCTTTCGGCATCAAATTATGCGAAGCTCCCGAGTCAAACATAGCATTATGTAAAACATACTCATGCAATCGCAAACTGATATAGAATGGAGGAACATCACTTTCGGGAGACTCACCATTTAAAGCGGGCCCAAAAATCAATTCCGGCTGATCATCTTCTACATTCACCGTGTCTAGCATTGGATCAAAATTCAGCATCTTGGAGATTTTGCCTCGGTAAGTGCTGTTCTTCATGATTTCTGTCAAAGGAATGGACACTTTCAACTTTGAAATTTCATTCTCCAAACTGAAAGTTGAAACCTTCTCACCTTCTTTGGCCGGAACTTCTCTTTTTTCAACTTTATCTCTCGGTGTACTTGATGGCTGATCTGTCTTGCTTGCTGAAGATGATTGACTTGCTGAGGGATCAATTATGTCTTTTCCTTTTGTCTGTGGGGAAGCTGAATCATTTTTTGCTGAAGTATATTTCCTTTTCTGAATGGGATTTATGGGAACAACTCGGTTTCTTAATTGTCTCTGCTGAGCGGACAAAGCATTGAGATATCCTCTTTGGTATTCCTCTGATTCTTCCTCAAGTACTACCTCATTTGATAAGATATAATTCTCATCCTGATGTATGATGGAATTTCTCACGAATTCTTCTTCTTTTGTAATATAGGTAGGCAGATCATCAGGAGTGAAAAAGTGATTTTCCTCTCCTATAGTATCGCCTTCATCCTCCGATTCTTGGCTAACAAAATTCTGTTGAAAAGGAGGTTTAATTTGCTGCTGAACTGCTGCCTCTTGTTCCCTTGTTTCACGCTGCTTGATTCTGTATTGTGGCTGCTGTGGACCTCGGAAATTATGATTACGGATCTGCGGTTCCGGCTTGCTAAAATGAGTATGTTCAAGTGCCCTTTCAATCTTTTCAACCTTACGGAGGAGCTGATCTGATGTAGAAGCTTCCTCTTTGATTGTGACTCGCTTTTCCGCCTTCATCCTTGCTCTTTTATCATTCAAATTCGCTTCAACACTAACAACAATTTTCTGCATATCCTCCAAGGTAGGCGGATCTCTATCTCTCAATGAATAAGCCATCTCCAGATCAAAACCATCCGGGAATTTGAGAAGTGCTGATTTTCTAGATGGCCTTAAATCATCTGGAATAGCATTGTAAACTGTATTAAATCTGATTATGTAATCTTGAACGGACTCACCATGATTACGCTTGAGGTTGTTGTACTCGGCATTAATCTGAAGTGGATCCTTTCTGATTTCCCATCGATCTAGAAACTGCCTCTGAAGTGCTTCCAAGGTGGGTATGCTTCTAGCTATCAAACCTCTGAACCATTTTCTTACTTCTCCATCAAATGTTTGTACAAACAAACGCATAGTTACATCCTCTTCATCTATCTCATATAGATCAAAGAAAGTCGTCATTTTGTCTATATGTTGCTGAGCAGAGATACTTTGTGGAGTGCCATCAAACATGGGAATTTTACTCTGATAATCGGCTGGCATATCATGCAGATTTTGGGGAAGGGCAAGGGGAGCAAATCGGGCACCCATTGCTTTAGGTAGATTGGGTCTAGGAGTAGCAGGTGGAGTAGGTGTAGCTGTAGTATGAGGAGTATGAGGAGGAGAAGTGGTATGGGATGTAGAGGGCGAACCAACTGTAGATTCTGGATAAGTGATTATAGGAGAAACATAAATAAAAGGAGGATTGCTCTGCTCATGCGCCGTGATAGTGGATCCAATATGAACAGATATAGTTTCAACGAACTCAGCAAGATTGGTAGCGTGAATATCTGACTGAAGAGATCTTAGGATGAAATTGTCAACCAATTTGTTGTGTCTCTCAATGTCAAGGGCAGCTGCAAAATCAGGGTTGGGAACTAGAGAATCAAGTGCACTTTCAGATTTGGTTTTGAACAAGGACAACTCAAAACTCTCGTCAAAATCAATATCTTCAAGATACTCAAAAATAGCTGGACATGAATGAGATTTGAATATATGACCAGAATCAGAAGCCAGTTTGGATATCAAGGAACAAATAACCAATCAGCCTGTGAAAACTCTTAACTAATCATCCAAAAGTTCATAGTTTGCAAATAAACTGGGGTAAAATGCAATTGAAGTGGCCGTATTCACAAGCTCACGGAGATTGACTGAAGCAGAGTTTATCTACTTGCGCTTATGCAAAGCAAAAGCGTTTCGAAGGCTACCTGGCATAACTTCAGGCTCCGTCTAAGACTTATGAAACAAACACATCGATCCACAAACAATTTGTTCTTCCCCAGTGGAGTCACCAATATGTTAACGCTTGAAATTTCACCTCAGGCTGAGAAAGGCAAACTCCAAGGCAACATCAAACCACTTAGCCTCGTAGCTAGCCCTACGGGGCAAGAGAGGGCTCTCTCCGGTATATCTCGGCAAAGATCTTCTAAGGGAAGAGATAACCAATAAAGAACACTGATTTTAGGCTAGTAAACTGATAAAAGGTTTGATTTGCGATTTTAGGGTTTCGGTGGAAAGTTGGGGAAAGGCAATTTTGGGTGCGGGGATTGGACACAGTTTTTGCAGGGGGTTCTTTGGGGCAAGGTAGGAGACTGTATTGATGCCTTTGAAAGAGTCAGATGGGCAAGAATGACTGGTGAGGAGCTAAGGAGAGCAAGTAAACACCTTGATTTCTCCTTAAACAGATGAAAACATTGATATTAAGCAAACTTAAAAGCAGAGCATGGCAATCATGAATTCTACTTTAACACTTCATTTGCCTAATTTGCAGAAGGAAAAGTAAGAAGATGATTCACATAACAAACTTAAAAGTAAAAAGAGAACACACCATCAATACATGTAACCACAGGAATCCCAAAAAGGACTGCAAAACCCTGGTCTTTCTTCCTTTGCCAAAATTGCAGAGATACAATGAGTAATACAATAAACGCTTTCTCCCTCAAGAGTCCAACCATGAAAATGACCAAGAAAGTACATAATATAGGCAATCTAACATCTTCCCTTGCCTCCAGGGGTCGAGCTCACTATCCTAGGAGCTTTTTCAACCAATTCCAAACTGAGCACTAAAATCTAGGCAGTCAAAACAACTTGCCTCTATAAGCTAGGAAACCAATTCATTCATTAAATTTTTGCCTATTTCATGAATGAATCTTCTAGAAGAGATAAATAAGTGTCAAAGTATCATAAAATTACATCATTTACATCAAGGAGGATGAAAATCCACTCCAAAATGTCAAACCTAGTCAAAACTGCGTTTTTGCTGAGCTGTAGGTGCATTTCTGTGAAAATAGCCTGATGCGTAGCGCCCTGAATCTCAACGCGTAGCGCGCCTTTGGGCCTGCTTTGCAGGAACTTTCCGGTGTTCAAATGAGTCAAAAGTGGGCTTGTTGGAAAGGTCTTGATGTCTACTTTCCAACCCAAGTGGAATTTCTGAATTTGGTGACCATTTGCCCCTCCAAAATTGCAATCTCCCAAGACTGCTTCCTGTGTGTCAAAAAAGTGGCAGAAAGTCATTTTTTGCATGTTTTTTGACCTTCTGGAGGCTCAAAACTTGATGAAATATCTTGGAAATTGCTGAGAAAGTGTTTTTTTGCATGAAAAATCCAAAAATGCTGAGTTTTCATGAAAAGGAGTTGCCCATCTTCAGGGTAGCGCGCGGCGCGCTACGCGTTGGGGAAAACCTGTTTTTGCCCAAAAAATTCACAAATGACCAAAAATGCTCAAATTTTTTTGAAATTTGTGCTGTAGGTAAGTCATTTAGCACCATGCTCCTTCAAGGAAGCCTCAGCCAAGATGTGGAGGGGATCGGGCCTTTTTCTTCGTTTTAGTGCCTTGGCCAACCGTCCTTTGAGCACCTTCATTTTTGCCTTACATACGTGCATTCGAGCCCAATAATGATTTTTCATGTTCCAGAGCATGTCCTTATCTTTGTTAGCCCTGGCCAGCAACCTCTCCAAATGAGCATTGACCTGGAGAAGCATAGCCTCTCGCTCAATGGGTACCAAATCACCGGGTCTCTTACGAGCCAAGTTGCGGTCTTCATGGATCCTCCGCAACTCATCGAGAGTGTGCTCATCGTCTAATTGCTTGTTGAGTTGTTCTTAATATGTGATTTTCCATTGTGCCATCTCTAATTTTTCTTGCAACAAGCAATTTTCAGCCTCCCGTTGCTGAATGATCTCCTTAAGCTCCGGGCTAGGAGAAAGGATGTCAAGATCAATGATGTCAATATCAGGATCACCTGACAATCCCTCCTCAATCATGGGCTGCTTGCCCCTCTCTCATACCTGTGTTGTTGTCGGAAACGAGGCCCCTTCCACCTGGTGTGGAGATAACACTCGCGGTGCTGATGAAGAAGGCGAGACCCCTTCCACTTGATGTGGAGAAAATACTCGCCGAGCTGATGCAAATAAGGCCCTGTGGCCTCTCTGATATGTGATCAATGAAGGGGAGCTGGCATGTCTGGGCTTAGGGATGTCATACTGCTGTGAAGGTCCTCCCTCCTCACAAACAACCTCAGGGGGTGGCTGTGGCACTGTGAAGAAATCTCGAGAGATGAAATCCTCCCACGGAATACCCTACTGTGCCAACTGATGCATGACCACAATCTTGATCAAAGCATAATGGTAGATGCTCCTGTGTTGCTGTGCTGGGCTCTTTCTCTGCACCAAGGGCACCATCCTCTCAATATTTCGGCACATGAAGAAAGGAATGTTCATCATCCGTACCTGTGTGAAATGCATCAACAAGCAGATATGGTACGAATACAAACGTGAAAATCTGCCCTCATAGGTGAAATAGCGAATGATGACCCTCATCAAGGGTGCATACTCATCTCTCAAGAATCTGAAAGGAAATACACCAGTCATGTGCCTCATATATACAGGTTTAATGTAAGGCTCATACTGAAATCTGTCCAATAGCTGGCGCTTGTTCCATTCTTCTCCAACATTGGGTATCCCTGTTGCTTGAGCAACCATCTCAGGTGACAATGTAAAATCCACCCCTGCAAGATTCACATGTCCGTTGTGCAAATGTAATACAAATAAGCGAACCAATTCCCTGTGGTGCTGAATTTGAGAAATTCTTTCGCAATATTCATAGCATGCTTGATGACGGAAACATGTGACTGCAAGTGGACAAGCTTGCAAATAGGCCAAAGAGGTGGGCTCCTCTCTCACATGTTGACCACCCTTACCACCCCTGTGAGGCCTCCTTGGCACCTCAACCTCCGGTGTTGACTCACGGTCATCACTTTGCTCATAGTTTGTTTCGGTTTCTGACATCATTTCAAGAGCAAAATGGCTGAAATGTACTGCTGCTTCTGCTCAAATGACCTGCTGTTTTGACTGTTTGAATGCTGTAAAACTTAGGAGATTTGAGGTCGTTTTGAAGCTTCACTAGCGGTTTCTGTAGGTGAAAACCCAACGAGTAGCGTAGGGGTCCTGACGCATAGCGTGCGCCCAACGCGTAGCGCTCGACCAAATCTTCCACTGCAGAGCGTGCCCTGATGCGTAGTGCATGCCCAATGATAGCGCGTAGGCCCTGATGCGTAGCGCGCAGGTGCTGTCGCTCAATTCGCCCAGTTTCACACTAAATCGCCTTTCACACTTGCTCTTGGAGTCTTGGAGGCAAATGAATGACAAAATGAAGAGAGAGGGGCTTTTATAAGCTTGATTTAAATTAATTTCCCTTCAAACCCACTTTATAATGTTTATGCAATGACACTTTTTAAAACTAAGTACTGCTGACTTGTGGTTTCCTTTTTGTCATGAAATTGGTTGAAATGATGTTTTTTCTTGAAACTTTTTGTAGGGATAGCTTCTGAGGAGTCTTGGCAAAGGAGACCAGGGCTGCATGCCAACTTCTGGAGAATTTGAATTTTTACAAATTTTTACAAAAAATGAGAAAATGACCTTGCCTTCAAAAACAGGGTTTTTGAACTCAAGGTAAAAATTAGTTGTACAATATGAAATCCTCTGAAGTGGTGCTTTTCTGGACATCCCTCTGGCCCGCTGGGCATTTATTGACCTCAAAACACATGACCTCAAAAGACAAAATTGGACTAAACCCTAGACCTAGGACCTTGATTTCAAGACAAGACCAATGACCCTGTAAGGAATTTATTGACTGAGACAAACTGGATCCAGCAGTGCCAAGAGGGGAATAGAGACACAAGCTCCTCCATCAGGGTTATGGCATGCCTAATGGAATGCAATAAGATGACACTGATGAGACACCTACTTATGCAAATGCAAAGAGCTTTGATCGCTGGTGGAGGGCTACTAGACCGACTCTAACAGTTGGAAACAAGCCATGGCAAGTGGGCAGGCCTGCAATTCAGTCAATGAGGTGGGCTCTTCTCTGACATGTCTGCCACCCTTATAAGGCCTCCTTGGTGCATGAAGTTCTGTGGTAGAATCACTGTCTTGTTCATATGATGACTTAGTGTTTGTCACGGTGTTACAAGTCTATGCTAAGTGAATGTTTGATTTGTTGAAAATGAGAATTTGGTGCTTTGTTTCCAATTGCCAAATGTGTGCCAAATAGGAAAGGACTGTGGGAAATATGGACAGTGGGTGTAGTGGAGCTTTGTCAAGTGAGATTTAAAATGTAATTACAGTCAAATGTAATAACAGTCACTTGACTGTATTTAGGAATCTGGGGTTTGGGGATTTAGGAATTTAGGAGCTTTGAATGACATGGGAGAGTGATGATGATGGGGAATTGTAGGGTTTAGAGATAGGGATAATAGGAACGAGTGATAAGTGTTTTTGGATGTAGAGGAACAAGGGATTAATAGGAATGATAGGTTTAAAGTGAGGGAAGAAATCAACAAGGTGGAGGGGAAAAGGAGTCTTTAGCACCAAATTGATTTTAAAACACCAAAACCCAACCCTAAAGAGTAGTTTTTCACCAAATGGTAGGGTTTATGTTTTCACCACTCAAATTCTTATAACTAATCTTAAAACAACTCCAAACACTAACCAAAGGTAATAACAAGATGATATACACTTACATGGAGCAACAGAGATTGAACCATTTTTATTTTTTCAGAAGTGATGATGAAATTTTGGCTTGTCCGCCTTGTGCGCCGTGTGCACAACCTAGTGCGCCATTCCATGTGAGTGCATCGTGCACGTTCAAAAAAACACTGCGAATGGCGTCTCTATGCGCCACAACCTCCCGGTGCATCGCGACTACCTCCCAACGCACCACGCAACACTCCAATACACAGTCCGAGCCTCAAACACAAATTTTCGATCCTCCATGATTTTCCTTTCGGTATTTGACAACTTCTTGTGTGAAAATGACATTTGAATGGTGAAAATATCTTGTATAGTCATGGAGTTGATTTTTGTTTTGCAACAAACCACTTTCTTATGTTTTGAATTTGGCACTTTTCACTTTTAATACAAACTCTGTTTTTTGTTTCCATTCTGACTTTTTTGACTTGAATGATGAAACTTTTGTCAATTTTTGCAGGGATGGTTGGCATTGGATTTTGACAAAGGATGACCAGTGCTGCACCTGAAATACTCCATGACTGAAAAACTTTAAAAATTACATATTTATTACAAACAATAAATTTGACGATTTCTTCTTCAAAACAGAGTTTTGAAGAAGAATCATTCTCAAGCATTATTGATAATGAAAATTTTGGAATGGAAACTTATTAGGAACATCCTCATGTGCCTGCTGGCATTATTGGACACTTTGAAGACAAAATTTGTGAAACTCTAGACCTAATGACTGAAATGACTCTTCGCTGACCAAAAGACCATCCATAGTGACTGTAAAATTGACTTTGATGAACTTTGAAGATCAGACACAAACCAGCAGGTACATGACATGAGGGAAGTATGGAGACAAGACCCTTCCGTCAGAAGATTGATGCTCCTAATGGAATGCAGATGATCGAGCTGAATGAGACACCAAAAATGAAATGCAACAAAAGAGGTTTTGATCTCTGACGGAGGGCTGAACAGACTGAATCTAACACTATCCATGGGAGAATATGTATTGAATAGCCCAATGCTTTCCATTCCAATGGGCGGTGTTGATGTTGTACTAGGAGTCCAATGGCTACAATCCTTGGGTACAATAGCTTTTAATTTTCAAGAACTTTTCATGAAATTCTCTTCATAAGGAAAGGAAATTGAATTAAAGGGTATTGTAGGGAAACCGGGAAAGTTAATCAGCTCTAATGGAATGACAAAGCTTCTAAAAAAAGAATAACGAGGCATAATTGCACAATTATGTTCACTAGAGGTTCCCACGTTGAAATCATCCATTTCTCTAGATCTCCAAAAAGTATTGGACGATCATTCCAAGGTATTTGAGACTCCCAAAGGCCTCCCACCTATTCGTGATCATGATCATGCTATCAATATGATTCTAGGAAGTGTTCCTCCAAACATCAATACTTATAGATATCCCTATGTCCAAAAGAGTGAAATTGAACATATGGTTGTAGAAATGCTAGAGGTTGGTATAATTCAACCTAGTCAAAGTTCTTTCTCTTCTCCAGTAGTATTGGTTCACAAGAAGGATGGATCATGGCGCATGTGTCCAGATTATAGGGAGATCAACAAGCTCACTATTAAAGATAAATTTCCCATTCCTATCATTGATGAATTATTGGATGAATTGCATGGATCAATTTACTTCACCAAGTTGGAGCTTCATTCAGGATATCATCAAATCATGATGAAGACTGAAGACATTATAAAAACAACATTTAGAACTCATGAGGGTAATTATGAATTCTTGGTCACACCTTTTGGCCTTACTAATTCACCTTCTACATTTCAAGGTTTGATGAATTCCATTTTCAAACCCTTAGAAAATTTGTGTTAGTATTTTTTGATGATATACTAATCTACAACAAGTCTTGGAAGGATCATGTCCAACATGTTGACATGGTGCTCAAACTATTGGAGGAGAAACAATTATATGCAAAAATGTCCAAATGTTTCTTTGGAGTACAAGAGGTGGAATATCTGGGTCATATTATATCTCATGAAGGTGTTAAGGTAGACCCTAGCAAAATTAAAACCATTAAGGAATGGAAAATCCCCACATCCATAAAGCATCTACGAGGATTTCTCAGGTTGACAGGGTATTATCGCAAGTTTATTAAGAATTATGGGAGAATAACAGCACCTCTAACAACATTATTGAAGAAAGAAGCATTCTCATGGACACTAGAAGCAATGAAGGCCTTTGAACATCTTAAAGAGGCAATGTGCCAAGCACCAGTCTTAGCTACACTGGACTTCACAAAAACCTTTATTGTGGAATGTGATGCCTCGGGAAATGGAATTGGTGTTGTTTTAATGCAAGAACAAAGACCCATTACTTTCAAAAGTCATCCAATCAAAGGAAAGTATTTACACAAAGCTATTTATGAGAAGGAAATGCTAGAAATACTACATGCACTTAAGAAATGGCGACCCTACCTAATGGGAAGACACTTCAAGGTAAAAACAGATCATGATAGTCTTAAATACTTTTTGGAACAAAAATTATCTTCAGAAGAGCAGCAAAAATGGGTCACAAAGATGTTGGGTTATGACTTTTAAATCATCTACAAAAAAGGGAAGAAAAATGTTGTTGCAGATGCACTCTAAAAAAGGATGAGGATTTGGAAACATTTCTTTGCGCCATTTCTATTATCCAACCAGAATGGAAAAACGAAGCAAGGGATGAATGGAAGAATGACGAGGAAGTGTTGGCACTCATTCAAAAGATACAACAAGATCCCAGTACATCTGATACATTTAGCTGGAAAAATGATTCGTTATGGTACAAGGATTGGTTATACCTATGTAAGAATTCCTTACTCAAACAAAATATTCTCAGGGAATTGCACACCTCTCCCTTAGGAGGGCACTCAAGATTTCTAAAAACCTACCATAGGGTTAAGAAGGATTTTTTTGGGGATGGCCTTAAATTGGATATTCAAAAGTTTGTGGCGGAATTTTTGGTTTGCCAACAAAATAAAGTTGAAACAATTAAGACCCCAAGACTATTACAATCCTTATCCATTCCAAGCCAATGTTCGGAGGAGGTTTCAATGGATTTTATCACAGGTTTACCCAAGTCCAAAGGAAAGAGTGTTATCATGGTGGTAGTTGACAGACTTACCAAGTATGCACAATTTTGTGCATTATCATACATTTAAAGCAAGTACAATTTCTACTGCATTTATGGAAACAATTCAAAAGTTACATGGAAATCCAAAGATTATTGTAAGCGACAAAGATCCCATTTTCACTGGAAATTTTTGGATAGAATTATTTTTTTGTCTTGGGACTTAGCTAGCTTATAGCTCATCTTATCATCCTCAATCTGATCGGAAAACTGAGATAGTAAACAAATGTTTGGAATGATATCTTTGTTGATTTATATCTGATAAATAGACACAATGGGTCAAATCGTTGCCTCTGGCTGAATGGTGGTATAACACTTCCTTCCATACTGCAACAAAAATGACCCAATTTATGGCACTTTATGGATATCATCCACCATCCATCACATCATGTTTAAGAGAAAATTCTAAGGTTCAAGTAGTGGAAGATCACATCGATCATCAACAACAAGTTCTCCAACTCTTAAAGGATAGCCTTACCTTGGTGCAGAATAGAATGAAACAACAAGCATATAAACATTGCAGCGAAAGAAGTTTTGATGTAGGTGATTGGGTATTCCTACGGCTACAACCATATAAACAAATGTCCCTCAAGCAAGCTAAGAAGGATAATAAATTATCACCAAATTATTATGGTACGTAAAAGGTGTTGCAAAAGATAAGTACTATGGCATACAAATTGGAACTTCTTGCAGCTTCTCGAGTGCACCCAGTTTTCCATGTTTCATGCTTAAAGAAGGTTATAGGTGACAAGATTCCAGTTCAAACAATATTGCCAAAACTTGGCGAGGAAGGAAAAATCATATTGGAACCTGAAGCAGTCAAGGAAACAAGAACTCGATAGCTATGAAATCGATCAATTTCAGAGTATCTCATCAAGTGGAAGAACTTACCCGTTGAATATTCCACATGGGAGGATGAGAATTTTATACAGAAGCACCCATAACTACTCAAGCGTTGAGGAAAACACTTTTTTGAAGGAGATTGGCATGTTAAGTCCCTATAATACTAGTGATTCCCCCATTACTATTGTCATTGTATCCCTTATTGTTATTGTTGTGCCCCTATTGTCCCCATATTGTTATTATTGTGCCCCATAGAATCCCACTATTTTTTTTTTTGTGCCTTTAGATTATTATTGTTAGGTTGACTTGGTTATATTGTGTCCCCTTAGAATCTTATATATAGAAAGGAGTTTTTTTCATTTGAATCATCCAAGAATTATTCATTTGTGTAATGTAAAGGATGTTTCCCCCTCAAAGAGGCTTACTTCTAAGGTGTTGATATATCTTTTCTATCTTTTTGTGAGTTGATTTCATAATAGGATAGAAGGGGAGGAAGAAGATGAATTGTATCATACAACATCATAGCCAATTTTTACCCTAGATGTTGTTATAGGAGGGTGGAACCTGATGAAGATGACCTCATTGACCATATTCTTTAGAACCAATTCCCCAATATCATGCCTCTTAATGATCTAGTGAAAGAATCTGAGAGTAGTCCTTGGATTGAGTTATGCTCAATTGACCCAAGTCCCCAAAATGTCAAAGTTGTAGAGTTTGGCCCATCTATAAACTTAAATATTAACCCCTCTCTCTTGGCCAAACAGGAAGAGAAATTGTGCAAGATGCTGAGAGAAAACTTAGATGCCTATGCTTGGAACTATAAATAAATAAAGGGGGTGCATCCTTGATTTTGTACTCATCATATTTACATAAAAGGGATGCAAACTTGTGTTCCAACATCAAAGGAGAATGAACCCAACCCTTAAGGACATAGTAAAGGAAAAATTACAAAATTTGTTGGGTGCAGGGTTCATATACCCCATCTCAGATAGTGAGTGGGCATCCCCTCTAGTCTTAGTCCCCATTAGGTGAATTTTGAGGTCTAAAATGGGTCTCATAAGGAAATTATAAATAATAGTGGATCTATATTTTCTATCTTTTTGTGAGCTAGTTTCATAACAGGATAGAAGAGGAGGAAGAAGATGAATTGTATCATACAACATCATAGCCAATTTGTACATTATATGTTGTTATAGGAGGAGGGAAACCTAATGAAGATGACCTCATTGACCATATCCTTCAGAACCAACCCCCCAATATCATGCCTCTTGATGAGCTAGTGAAAGAATCTGAGAGTAGTCTTTGGATTGAGTTATGCTCAATTGACCTAAGTCCCCAAAATGTCAAAGTTGTAGAGTTTGGCCCACCTATAAACTTAAATATTAACCCCCCTCTCTCTCAACGAAACAGGAAGAGAAATTGTGCAAGATGCTGAGAGAAAACTTAGATGCCTATGCTTGGAACTATAAATAAATAAAAGGGGTGCATCCCTCAGTTTGTACTCATCATATTTACATAAAAGGGATGCAAACCTGTGTTCCAACATCAAAGGAGAATGAACCCAACCCTTAAGGACATAGTAAAGGAAAAATTACAAAAGTTTTTGGGTGCAGGGTTCATATACCCCATCTCAAATAGTGAGTGGACATCCCCTCTAATATTAGTCCCCATTAGGTGAATCTTGAGGTCTAAAATGGGTCTCCTAAGGAAATTATAAAATAATAGTGGAAATATTAAAATAAGATTATATTAAAATTATCAAATTTTAGAGAGAAAAAATAACAAACTATTTTTTCAACTCATATTTTCAACTTATCTCCCTATGGGTTTACTCAAATTTCAATTGGCAACACTTTTTAGATGCATAATTTGATTCCTCATCCAAGGAGTACCTATTAGTCCTTACAATCTCCTAGGTTGAAAAGGAAATCGAGAAGGGTAACCTCAAACCACTTTAGCTCAGTAGCTAGCCCTACTGAGCATGAGAGGGATCTCTCTAAGTCTCTTATCAGTGATATGACTTTAACACAAATGAAATTTAGGATAGATATGTATATTTGTTTGTTTGTTTGTGAAAATTTGAGTTTTATGGTTTTCTGAACTTAGGGTTTGGAGCCACAAATAGGTCTAGGCTATAGGAGTGCAGGAGAAAATAGGAGAACGAACTAGATATCAAAAGCCATGGTGTATTTTGAATATTGTCAGTGTAGTATAGAGGAGAAAGTGTATAAGAAACTAATGAGCATAAGTAAACATGATTTCATTAACTTAGGAAGACATAAACATTACTATGAAAACGAGATAACAGAGCTTGAAAAACAAGAATTCGATATATTTCACTATAAGGCATCCATAAAAAGAAGATATATCATGTAGATAAAGATGTTTAAACCATTAGAAAACAAATAGAATGAAGTACAAGCACCATGAATGTTGGCATTATGATACAAGTGTTGTCCTTGATGGCAACTCACACAGATGACAGATCATAGTGCAGTAGGTCAGTAGCAAAGAATTGATGATCAGACTACAAAGAAAGAAAAGTATATACGCAGGTTCGCTATATACCAAGTAGTGTATACATGCAGGATCACTATATACAAAGGTGCTTATATCGTACACACGCACTTTCACGCAAGGAAAGGTGCGTACATGTCGGAAAGCTAAGTTTTAGGTCCATGGTATTTAGTCCTTGGTATTTGGACCTATGGTTTTGGACCATGGTATCTCGTCCGAAGTGTTGAACCCAAGAATTGGGTCCATGGTATTGATTCTCTATGGTTTTGGACCATGGTATTGAGTAAGGCCTAAGACTATAAAAGGAGAAGAAGATCATTAGGCAAAGGCATTCAGAAAGTCTTGAATATATGATGAAGTATGAGATCTAGTATGCAGGTTATGGGTTCATGATGCTTTGCTTGATCTAAGCTAAGGAAGAATCTCACCAGTTGATGGAGAACAAGATCTAAGGATAGATCGGGATCAAATGGTTTGATTATGCTTATTCTAGATCTGTATACTGAAGCATGTAATGTTCTGATCTAGGTATAACTTAAGTCTGAAATAGCTGCAACTCATGAATGAATATTTACAGATGTATACACTGGTTGACTTTGATAAAAGCGTGTACATACACAGGTTATATACATCTAAGTAGCGTATACCATATACACTATCATATTTGAAGTTACAGGTGGTTCTGATAGTTGATGCAAAGTCTGAGTTTTGGTGACTGTTTATTAGTGTCAGTATTATGCATATTCAGATTGGTTGATTATGTTTAGCTTTAGTGTTGTTGGATAAGATTTATAATGGATCAGGATCATAATGACTTATCTTTATGTGATTTGATGGACTAAATCTGGTTGCTAACATGCATATTATCCTTGTATATGTAATGATTTGGTTATGTCTGAAGTCAGGAAGTGCAACAAAGACAGAAGTAAGTAATTAATGACATATACGTTGGTTCGCTTTGGTGAAGTTGCGTATACACATTGGTTCGGCTCTTCCAAGTAGTGTATGCACTCTGATGTATGATTTTTAATGATGCTATTAGATCTAAACATTGTTGCAGAGTTCTGTGTTCTGGTGACTGCAGTTTATTGACAAGGTTTCAGTGATTCAGTATTGGGTGATTCAGAGATTGATGATGCTAGTGTTGATTTATTGTGTGCTTCAATGATATTGATGGGTCCAGTATGAAAATTGGATGAAACGTGGCCTTTAGATTATGATGTTGTGCTCCATGAGTATCCAGTCTGAAAATTTATGAAACTTGGTACTTGGAGGAAGAAAGAGAAGGTTGTAGCCTTCTATAGGTTGGCACCTACGTACTAGTACATCAGCTAGTACAAGAGCTAAGGGGGTGGTAGCTCCCTTCCAGTAGTAGCTGGAAAATGAGTGAAGGTTGGTGCATTCAGTAGGTCGACACCTACGTACTAGTAAAAGGATTTGCTAGTACAAGAGCTAAGGGGGTCGCAGCTCCCTTCCAGGAGAAGCTGGAGAACGAGAGAAGGTTGTAGCCTTCTGCAGGTAGAAGCCTGTGTACCGGTATAAGACTGCACCAGTACATAAATATTGTAAAAAGAAGTTTCTTATTAAAAAAAGATAGAGACAACTTGCAGCAGGTGGTTTTCACCCACATTGGGTTTCCACCTTAAATCATGGTGTTCATCTGTGCTTCTTGTGTGTGATGATCTATTTTGTTTTATTGCACCTATTTACTATTCATATGGTTAATAAAAGTTCTGATGCACTAACTAAAGATCAACATTTAATGGATTAAATAAATCATAAGTTCACTGGATATACGCTAGTTGCATCAGACACAGTTGCATGTACACGCAGGTTCCCTTCACTGAAGTAGCGTATATGAATCTGAGTATGAAAATGAAAAAGTGTTTGATTTGATAATACTGATTTCCCCCCCCCCCCCCCCTCTCAGTATTATTTCCAACAATTGGTATCAGAGTAGGTACTTTAGTAGAAGCTTGATCGCTTGAAGGAGATCCGTAGAACAATGGGAACAAAGCTTAAGAAGAAAGCGCCTAAGAAAAAGAAGACATCCCAGAAGAACTATAATAGTGGGAGAATCGATTGGGGAATATGTGGAAGGAGCACTTCAGATTTAGAATCACTTTAGAATGAAGATGAACAAGCAAAAGAACTATCAGCTATGAATTTGTTATCCTCTGTGATACATTTCTCCATCCATTTGAAGATGATGAAAGTGATAGTGAAACAAATGAATTTGCTCTTATGAGTGAGAAAGAAATATATCAAATAGAGGCAAAATTTAAAAGGCTTACAGACAAAATTAGAGATCAACAAGATCTATTGCACAAAAGGGAATGTATCTCCAAAGAAGAAGTTGCTCAACTAGAGGAAGGAAACAAGGTAAGGAAGCTATTCAAGGAAAAGGAAGATCAATGTCAAAAGTTGCAGGATGAAGTGACATCATTAAGAAGGGAAGTAAATGAAAGGAGCACAACAATAAAGAAACTTAGAGAAAGATCCAGTTACTATGGAAGTCTTCAAGCTATGATCCTCTCGCTAAAAGAAGATCTTGAAGAATCAAATAAGAAGAATAAATAACTACTCCAAGCTCTTGGAAAAAAAGAAAACGAAGTTCTTGAATCAAGACACCAGTTGGAAGAAGGAAGAAAAGCTGAAGAAAACATGAAGAAACGGTATCGTGAAAAGGAATAGCAACATCAGGTTGAGGTAAATATTCTAAAAGAAAACTTAGAAGAAAAGGATAAGCTCTTATGATTTCAAGATAGTACTAATATATTGGATGATATTCTTAGTAGTCAAAGGTCTCCTGCTATCAAAACTGGTCTTGGTTTTCATGAATCTGTTGAAGGTGAAGCTAGCTCACAAAATAAGACAAGGAACTATAATGCACAATCTGAAATGCTCAACAAGGAGATGAGAGGTCAATCCCATCAACAACTAAGGAAAGAAAATCTTCAAAGAAAATCTTTTACTCCTCCGATGAATAATTTTGAATGTTATGTATGTCATAATCTTGGACATGTTGCAGCTAGATGCAGAAGTAGAATGGTTCAAGACCATCACACAGAAAGATCATCACATTCCAGGTACTTTAAGGGATATTGTTTTTCTTGCAATATGTTTGGTCACAAAGTTGTTGATTTCTACAGAAGGAATATGAAACATGTAAGATGTTATGCATGTAACAAGCTGAGACATATAGCAAAGGAATGCAAGAAAAAAGTATGGGCACCATACCAAAAGGAGAAAACATCATCACTCTTGAAGATATGGAAGAAGAAGGAAGTACAGTCAGAAAGATGTAGCACAGCACAATGTACAGACATAACAGACTTGGAGGAAGCTGAAAGTGTAAAACTTCAGTGTTCTTAATCTCATACGCAAGTTTCATAAAGAGAAGTCGTGTATATACGCGAGTTAGACAGTGCACAACCGCGTATATGTCAGTTTGAGAAAAGCAGTGGGACAGGCTCAGGAAAAGGGTCTGATATGATTCAGTCCTTTGAATCAGTTACCGGAGAATCCACAGTATGAACATTTTTATGCCAACGTTTCAAATCCCAATTGGGATCCATCATCAGGATTTATGAATGATGATAAAAGAAGAGCTACTTAGAAGGACATAAATAATAATGAGGATAATAAATTATTAGGATCAGCAGAATGTCGGCTGAATATTTTAATTTATTTATTAATTAATTATTCATTCAATTATTTATTTTTAATAAATTATTTTTATTTTATTTTTGAGTTTTATATATTAATTTTACAGGTGAGAGAATATATTAATTTAAAAATCAAAACCTACATGGTAATAATGATTAATTTTTTTTTTTTTGATAATGGTTACAATCTACTGATGATGTGTGGAAATGTCTTGATACTTGTAAGATGTTTAGAAGTGTTTTGATTCTAACTTTATGATGATGATGCCTTGATACTTCTTGCTGATATATGCATGATCAAGATCTAACAGTAAACAAGATGGCACAGGTTCAGGGGGAGCATATACTTTTAGTAATGCATTATTGGCATTATGGTTAGTAGTCCTTGGTGATGATGCTTATATGGCTAAATGATACATCTTGCTATGATATGGTTATGATTTGTCCATGATAAAATCTCATATGATTCTTGGGGTTACATAGTTGGTGTTCAGATCAGATTTGTGGTTGATTCTCTCATGATGCATATATGGTGCTTACATGGTGATCTTCATAAGGATAAGGAGAAATACAAAGCTTGAATACACAACTTCATTACTTGATGATGAGTCACACATATGTTGTTGTCGTCATATGCATAAAGATCATATAATACAGTTATGATGTAGTATTCCTATATTTCTTGGCGCTCATGTAGATGAGGATTGTTGATGTTGATGATATCAAGAAATCTTAACAAATGATCTTGAGCTCAAGATACATAGTGCTAGATACATGGATGATTACTTAAAGTTGCATTGTTGGAGACATGATGATGATGAGTTCTTACCTATATGATGATAGGTTGATACTTACATATGTTGATTGATGCAGATGTTCCCAAGTGATGATACTTGGATCATGCAGATCTTGATGTTGATGAGATGGCTATCGTGTCTTTCACATATGATATAATGTGAACAATTCTGTATGTCATATGTAGAATTCTATTCAAAAGGATGTCTTGATGTAGACATACCTTGTTATAGGTTGATGACTTATACACTAATGAACATATACAGGTTGTTGGCCTAGATGCTGTTGATAGATGCTTATGGAGCAGATCATACATTGTGTATGATAGTTGCTGATGACTATCATGATCTTATTTAGATGTTTGGTCTCTGTTATAAATGTCATGTAAAGGTCATATCAAGACTCATGATGTAATAGTTTGTCTCTATCTATTGTAGTCATTTGATGAATCCCTTTTGGTCATATGATGTAATTTGTACCCCCACTATGCATGGGAAGGATGATGTAATATTTTAGTCATGTACAAACAATTGGTATCTGGCATATCCCCATTTGGTTGGGAGATGGATGTATGTATGAGTATGTTGGTCACTTTAATTGCTTATTGACTTAAACAATAAAGTGTGACATTAATTGTCAACCCAGGGAAGTCTTGTTATTTCAAAGGCAACTGCGTACTATATGTACTCAATTTTAAAAGCAACAGAAGTTATAGTATAAAAAAATCACGCCTTAAATTAACAAACTGAAGCTCCACTCTGCATTACAGCAATTACACTCTGTTGCAGATGGCTATCAGAAAAACGCTTAATTCTAATAAAGAAATGGGAAGAATCAATCTACAAAAGAAAACAATGGTTGTGCTGTAAGAGAGAGCTAGGACCCTATCCCCCAGAGCAAGAATCTCCAGCACCTACCTCTGATTAATTCAGCTTGCCAATTCACTCTGTAACTTAATCACTGTTGAAACACTCATATAACAATTAAAAGAAACAGAGTTTCAACAAAGGTATTATAAACAATGTTCAACAAATGGTACTGTTAACAAGGCATGAATAAAAAGCACACTTAACGCACTGCAGAAATGTAATGGGTGAATCTTGTGATGAAGGTGGGCTCGGTCCTTCTCACAAGATTCCCCAAGAAACAAGAACTAGAAAAAGATGTTCAGAACAAAACTTTATTCATCCATCAATATGTCATATTACAAAAAGAGTTCCAGTCCTGTTCCTTCAGCTAAGCCTTTTTCCACTGTCTTTTCATCCCCCTCTAATGTAGATGTCTCCTCTTTATATAGAGGAGACATCTATTACAAAAGATTTACATCGTTCTAACCCATTATACAAAAATAGGGAAGTCAATTCCCTATCAATGAAATGTTGTTACAATAATGTTGTCTTTAGATATAAGCGTTACATCCAGTGTAACAGCTTCTTTGGTGATCAGTCCTGATTCCTTTGCTGCTATCATATTTAGAACATGGATCTCAACTGTTTCAGCAACTACAAAAATAGTCTTTCGGCTATTTCAGCATCACAGACTGCACAACATCCTTTAACTGTTTAGCACTTAATAATTCAAAGATTTAACTATGAAGATGTCGTGATTATATGCTAAATAATTAAATGTATAGTGATGAGAAGAATCATTACATACCTTTGGGATAATTGAGTTAAAATACTAACAAAGGCTTTTAAATATAAGTTGAAAGGGATGGTATCATAGCAAAATATATGGTCAAAAAGGGACAATATGAGGTCCTAACATCCCCCCAACTGAAGTAGTTGCATGTCCCCATGCAACATCTACTCTAAATCTGAATCGAAATACTAGGATGTGCAGTGCAAATTACTTATACAGTAAGCATACAAGGTGCTATCAGTTGAATCTCTAAAACCCTGGACACTCTGTAATCTCTGTCATGCTGCAAGCTCCTTCTTTTTGGACACCTTGAAGTTGGCCTTATATTGTTGTACTGGCAACCAGATAAGGGGGAAGTGAAAATGATAACCCAACCATTTATTACAACATCGCTGAACACATTTAACATAATTAGGCACACGTGAAATTGCTGCATGAAGATTGAGAGGGTTAAAAGGATGGTATTCCCTTCTCTCCTTAGGGCAATGTTCCCAGAACAAATTGTTTGCCTACATGGCAAGAGATCCTTTCTTCTTGATATACTGCTGACATTCTTCTAACACTGCTACCTGTAATTCCCTGATATGCTTAGTCATTCCTGGTTCTTTTATAATCCTATGATGTTCAACAATGAAAATATCAGCATTCTGTGGTTCAGCTCGAATCCACAGAAGGCGATTTCTTCATTATGTTTTGTGGAAAGAAAAGCATTTTGCCATGTGAGCTAATTGGCCATAAAAGAAACCAAGGCTCTAATCTGAATGTCACCAGCTACAGGAATCAAATTAAACTTCCTATCTTCTGGCATGGCCTCATTATGGAGATAAAGTTCACATAAGAGATTCTGTTCACTGACTGACGCTGCTGCAAAGGTTTCAATAAATTGCTGTGGTGTAGTCACTTCATGTGGTCATCCATCTCTGACTGCTTTTATCTGAAGGAATGCTAGGCGTTCTGCCAGGAACACGAAATAATTAAAAGATGGTTTCCTAGTGGCCAGAAGTCTTTGAACTAATTCAAAGATAAGAGAAAATCTAGTTTTTAACTTTTTATTGTCCATCTGTTGTGCGTGGAACTGTTCCAAGACTTCCCAATTCCTATATGCATGGTTCTGCCATATTGATTTTTGTGCCTGAAATGCCCATTCTTGCGAGAAGGCATACTCTTTCTTCCATATAGCACTGGGTTCTTGAATGCTTAAAGTTTGAGTAAAACCAGTCTCTTCACAAAGAGGCTTAGTCTGGGTAAATACTGTCTTTGCAGACTTTGGTGCAGGATTCTAAACCTTGACAAATGGGGTAGGCCGGGGTACTTGCGGTTTTTCTTCTTCTTCAGAAATCTTTGAAGGCCCTGCTGGTTCTTATGTAACAGCAGGGCGTTCCTTTTTAACTACAATAGGAGTAATTGTAGGAGTAGGTCCAGACAATGGAACTTCAACTATCTTATAACCAGCTCGAGAATAAAGATCACCACATTGGCTGCACATGTATTCCTCATACCGATCCTTATCCACACTTCTCTCGGCTGCAGATGCTACCTGGGCCAAAGTATACAGATTAAGTTCTCTTTCATAAGCTTCCCTTGCTATTATTAACTCCTGCTTATAAGCCTCAATCTCGGCTTTCAGAAACTCATTCTCCTGTTGAAGGGAAGCTATCGTGACTGGGCCTTCTGTAGCAGTTGCAGTCTCCGTGGTTGGTTCAAGTGGATGGGAGGATGGTTGTTTGGTGGCAGCTTCATCATTTATTTCTCCAGCAGGTGGTTCTTGTGTGACAACTGCTGGATCATCGGCTGGTTTTGTAACAGCTATATCTTCCTGAACATGCAAATTCTGCATACTGAGCAACTGAGTGACTAGTTCTTCTGTAGCAGCAGTATCCTGGGTATCAACACTTTGCTCATTAGCAGGTGGCTCTTGTGTATCAGCTGTTGAGCCAATAACAGCTAAGTCTTGTTCAATTTCCTATTCCTGGTCATCAGCAAGTGGTTCTTGTGTGACACTTGCTGAGACAGTGGCTGATTCAGCTGTATGTTGATTACCCGTTTCCTGTTTATCAGCAGGTGGTTCTTGTGTAACACCTACTGAATCAGTAGCTGCTATGTCCTGATGTGTTTCCAGATCATGGTCGTCAGCAAGTGGTTCTTGTGTAACACCTGCTGGACTAGTAGCTGGTTCTTGTGTAACAGCTATGTCTAGGTTGTCTATTTTTGGCTCCTCAACAGGTGGTTCTTGTGTAGCACCTATTGAGTCAGTAGCTGGTTCTTGTGTAACAACTATATGTAGTACATCGTCCTGGGTATCTACTTTTGATAAGTTAGCAGCTGGTTCTTGTGGAGCCACTGCATCTTCTGAGAGGAATGATGTCACAAAATCATGGACATTTTGCATTTCGATACCCGAGGGTGAGGAAGGTAGGGATTCGGGGTTTGGTGGGGTATGGGGTTTTAGAATAATGGGTGGGGCATCTAGGATAGGGGTCTCTATTGCTGCTGCAGGAGACTTCCTCCTTCGTTTTTTAGGTAAGGAGGCAGGAAAAACGAAGGTTCTCCTTTTATGGATGGCCTTTTCTGGGGTAGGAGGAACACTAGCTTGTTTCATTGAGGCCCTTATTTGTCTTTTTATTGAAGGGACAGTCGTTTCTTGGATTTTTCTTTTCCTTTTTAGCCTAGCCAGGGGATGTCATCGTCTGAATTACCACAAGGAATATGGACAGTGCGAATGGATGATTCAGATAAATTATGAGATGGGGTTGATACACTGGCGGGGTCAATTGGACTAGTTGTTGTGGATGGCTGAGGAATTTCATCCTGTACTTGGGAGGTCTCAGCTGCCGCCTGAGAAGTTTCAGCAATTTCTTGAGGAATTGCAGCAGCTTCCTGGGGTGGGTTATTAAGGGGGAGAGGGTTCTGCAGCGCAAAGCCCCTGAGGATTAAGAGATGAACCAAGCGATGGTGAGTAATGGAGAGGAGTGGGTACCTTGCATCCTTGGAATAATGCGACATATTCTTTAGACACCCAAGCAGATAGTACGGCATATTCAATAAACGACCATGTCTTAAATGATTCAATAGTACAAAGTCATGCTGGTACACTACCTGGTAACGTCCTTCGCAGGTAAGATAATGCTTGACAAACTCTGCAACCTTTTGCCATGGAGGTGGTAATGAACGCAGTGCAACACCTCTGCCTTTAGGTTCGACCTGCTCCCCAGGTAGAAGAAAATCTTGCTGAGCATTCAGAATTAAGTGTTTTCGGCTGAACCAGCAGATGCCATTGGCTGGTAATCCTGAAACCTGTGCTATATCCTCCTCTGTTACCAGAATTCGCACTCCCCGAACAGTAGAATAGTCTTCCTTTAAATTAAGTGCGAATTCCAGGACTTGCTGAGAGTCAAATTCTTGGAGTCTCCGGAAGTAATCCACCCAGCCTGCTTGCAGAAAAATTTGATATGCTTCTGGGTAAAGCTCCAATAAAGCCGTTGAACTAGGTTCATTTCGGACAGTGTTACCTCCCATAGTTACTGGTTCAGTAAAATGCACAATACAGAGCCGAGTTACCGCAGCCGAGACAGAGTAAGATATTGCAAATGGGGTTATGACAGAATAGAACCGGGACGGGGTGACGAGACTCAATCGTGTTAAAAAAACGACGGTGATTGGCATATCGGGTAATTATTGCGAAACTTTGATATTCCCCCCCAACTGCGGCTAAAATGATGAGTTTTTTAATGTACGACGATTTCGGCAATCATATCGTGATCTTCTCATTAACTATAGTTTAATATTTACACATAAACATGCATACCTCACGTTTTACCTTCGATTGCTGTGCTGAAAGTCCATTTTTGTCGTTTAGTGGATCACTAATGGTTATTAGAACAGGTTATAAGATATGAGGGTATTTATATAAAAGGCTTTCTTTCATGCACAGGAGGTGATGGCGAAGGAACTCAATTATCAGGATAAATGGCTGATTCTCTGAGAATGGATAATATTAATTATTTTTGAGAGAAATTGATGCCTCAATTACGGGAAAAATGGGAAAATTGACGCTTTTTCGAGAAAAATGAGAAAAAGTCGGTGTTTCCACAAAGGAGAAGAATGAGGAAAATTTGGTGTTTTAGCGACGGGGAAATGGGGAAAATTTTGTGTTTCAGCAACGGGGAAAAATGAGGGAAGATTGGTGTTTCAGCAACGGGGAAAAATGGGGGAAGATTGGTGTTTCAGCAACAGCCGAAACTAGTGTTTCAGCAACGGCTGAAACTGGTGTTTCAGCAACGGCTGAAACTGGTGTTTCAGCAACGGGAAAAGAGATGTTGTCGTTAACGAGGATAGGAAAATGTTGCTGATGGATAATGAATTGAAATGGAATGGCCATGTTTCCCAAACTGAAACCTGATCCTGCTTGTAATGCAATTACTCCTTCAACCAGCCTCCGGATTAAGTCCTGCAAAATAAATTGTAATATGGCAGCCCTTGACAGGGATTATTAGTTAAGTAATCTAATCTAATACTAATAAAAATAATGCAGAAATTAAGTGCAATGAGGGGCAAGAGTCTCCCCCAAAAGGATGTAGTGTGAATCTGCCATGCAGGTGGCCTTAAAATCCTCCTTAGAAATTGGTTGCTGGTATGGACGAAGCTGATACCCATTTACTAGCAATGGAGTTCTAGAACCATCAATTGTTAGGAGCCTTACTGTTCCATTGGAAAAAACAGTATCTATTTCGTAAGGTCCCAACCACCTTGTTCGTAATTTTCCTTGAAAATTTTCAAACCTGGAATCATATAGTAAAGCCCAATTACCTTTTTGGAACTGCTTATGTTTAATAGCTTTGTCATGGCACCTGGTTCTTTGCTCCTGAATCATAGTTGTTTGATGGATGGCATCCAGCATTTTTTCATCCAATTCCTGCAGTTGCTGCAACCTAGCTGTCTGTGCATCAGTTAAATCAAGGTTAACAGCTAAAGCAATTCTTAAAGTTTTAATTTCAAATTCCACAGGAAAAACAATACTTTTACTGTAAACCAATTCATAGGGTGAAAAACCTGTAGTGTTTCTCCAAGTAGTTCTATAAGACCATAATGCCTCAGGCAGTCGTTGAGACCAATCTTTCCTATTCTCTTTCACAATTTTTGTTAAAATAGCTTCTATGACTTTATTTGTACTTTCCACCTGACCATTAGCTTAGGGGTGGTAAGGTGTAGTCATTTTATGATTGATATGATATTTTTGAAACATATCTTTAAAACCATGTGAATTGAAAGGAGGTCCTCCATCTGTGACTAATTCTCTAGGCACCCCAAATCTAACAAAGATTTCTTAAAATAAAAAGGTTAAAACAGATTCTTCATTAGCTTTGATTAGTGCCTTAGCTTCCACCCATTTAGTCATATAATCTGTACAAACCAATATATAAACTCTTTGGTTGGATGGAGGATTGATGGGTCCTACAAAATCTAGAGCCCATCTTTCAAAGGGTTCAAGTATTACCTGAGGGTTCAGTGGCATTTCATCTCTATGGTTGGGTTGGCCCATTCTCTGACAGCTGTCACAGGCCCTGACATATTTCTTTGCATCCTTGAAAAGTGAGGGCCAATAATAACCCATCCTGAGAATTTTATGTGATGTTCTCTTATCAGCGAAATGCCCACCACAAGGGCCATCATGACAAGCCTTCAATATGTCATAAACCTCATCTTCTCTAATGCATCTTCGGATCTCCTGATCAAGTCCTGTATGAAAAAGACACCCATTTATCCAGTTGTACCTAGCACTTTGTTGAATGATCCTTCTTTTCTCCCTATGTGATAGGTGTGATGGTAACTTCCCTGCAACCAAATAATTGGCAATGTCTACATACCATGGTGAGTGAGCAGATACTGCAAACAGATATTCATCAGGAAAGGAATCATCTACTGGAGTATTATCATCAGTTTTTATCCGAGAAAGGAAATCAACAACCACATTTTCTTTACCTGGTCGATCCACAATTGTAATATCAAATTCTTGTAGTAACAATAACCACCTGGTAACTCGAGCATTTGTAACAGATTTATTCATTAAATACTTAATAGTTGAGTGGTCAGTGTGAAAAAAAGTAGGATAACCAATAATATAATGTCAAAATTTATTAATATCATAAATAACTGCTAAAAATTCTTTCTCGATAACTGTGTAATTAAGTTCAGTAGGGGTCATATTCTTACTAATGAAGTAGATAGCATAAGGAAGATTGTTTTCTTCTTGACCCAAGACCACTCCAATTGCAGTGTCTGACGCATCAGAGGATATGTGAAAGGGAAGTGCCCAATCAGGTCCCCTCAGAATAGGAGCTGTAGACAACTGATGCTTAAGTTCATCAAATGATTTCTGACAGGCATCAGTCCACTTAAATTCAGCATTTTTCATAAGTAACACAAACAAAGGGGATGCTATTTTAGAGAAATTTTTGATAAATCTTCTATAATATCCAGCATGTCCTAAAAAGCTTCTTACATCAGTTTGTGTTTTAGGAATAGGAAGGGTCTGTATTACCTGTACTTTGGATGGATCCACCTGAATCCCAAGAAATGAAATGAAGTGCCCTAATACAATTCCTTCGTTCATCATCATATGACATTTTTCAGTGCTCAAAGAAAGATTAGCTTGTATGCATCGTTTAAGTACTTTCTCAAGGTTTTGTAGCGCAACTTCAAAAGTCACACCATAGGGGGTGAAATCATCCATAAATATCTCCAAAGAATCATTAAGCATATCAGAAAAAATTCCTATTACTGCTCTTTGAAATGTTGTTGGAGCATTACATAGTCCAAATGGGAGAACTCTATAGGCAAAAGTTCCCCAAGGACTAGTAAAGGTGGTCTTGTCCTGATCTTGAGGTGCAATTCTGATTTGGTTATATCCACTAAAACCATCTAAAAAGGAAAATAATTTCTTCCCTGACAAACTGTCCAACACTTGATCAATAAAGGGCAAGGGGAAATGATCTTTTTGGGTGGATTTTTTTAAGGCTCTATAATCCACACACACTCTCCATTTCCTATTTTTCTTAGGCACTATCACCAATGGAGAAACCCATTCACTGTTAGATATGGGATATATAAACCCTGCATCAAGCAACTTTTGAAGCTCTTCCTTAACAATTTCTCTTAGATTGGGATTCATTCGTTGCTGGGGTTGACAGACTGGTCAGCCTCCCTCCTTAATATAAATACGATGAGTACATAATTCAGGAGAGATCCCCTTCATGTCTATGTAATCCCAGGTGAATGCTTCTTTGTTTTCATGGAGCAACCTCTTTAGCTGTTGTGTTTCAGCATCTGATAAATTGGGGTTTATGTTTAATGTTTTGCCAGGTTCAATTTCTATTGTTATGCTTTTAGATGAGATAGCAGTTGGTGTTTGAGGTAAATCTTCAGATTTAAGCTTTTGCTGCGTTTCAGGATCCATAATTGCAATTAACTGACTATGTGCTTCAAAAGTAACTGAGGAAGGTTCAGAAATAAAATTACTAATTACTTCGTCTTCTGTGGTATCTTTAAGAGTTAAGGCCTGTCCAATGGTCAAGATGGGTTGAGTATCATTATCCTCATAATCTAACCATACAGAATCATCATTATTAATCATAGGTGTAGCATGAGGGTACAACGTAAGCTGCTTAGTTTCACAGCCATTAGAAATTGTCATTGAACCTGATCTACAGCTGATAAAAGCATCTGCTGTAGCCAGCTAGGGTCTCCCCAAAATCCGAGGATGCCCCCAACTTTGCTTTAGTCTGTAACACCACAAAGTCAGCTAGGTAATTCCAGGATTCAACTGAAATAATCAGGTCTTCAATAACCCCTTCTGGTTTGATTGTGGAACGATCAGCTAATTCCAGGATAGTTGGTGTTTCTCTAATTACATTTTTCAATTGTAACAGCTGTGCAGTTTCAAGGGTCATGATATTTATAGCAGCACCTAGGTCTACCAGAACTCGCGAAACAATAGTTTTTCCAACCTATACTGTGACCGTAGGGTGACCAGGGTCACCATATTTTATAGGAGGGGCTTTTCCTGTCATTAAAGCAGCTAGATCTCCCATCACATGAACTGTAAGGGGATCTTTAGCCTTCCTACCAGGTTTCTTAATGCAAATGTCTCTAACAGTTCTGGCATAGATTGGTACATCTCTGAGTGCTTGTAAAAGTGGAATTTTAACATACAGATTCTGCAATTCCCCTAAAAGGTTAAAAGTAGGCGGCTCAGGCATCTTAGTGAGAGCCAAGCGCTCAAGGAATGGTGGTTCTGCTATTTCAGCAGTTCCATTAGAGGATGGCTTGACTGTTTCAGCAGTTTTATTGGAGGGTGGTTTGACTGTTTCCACATCCTTATTAGATGATTTACTCTGTTCTACTTCCTCTTTCTCAGAGTCTGAAGAGGTAATATCATCTACAATTGGCTCGACTACTCTCCCAGATCGTAAATGAATATCATTGCATTGCATAAGAGATGTAGGCAAGTTCTGAATGTCTATAACTTTCACAGCTTTATTGTTATTTGGGTTAGGGTTCGGTTGTACAGGCACCTAAGGCTTCATGGTCTGATTATTCGGCGGGGTACCTGCCAGAAGAGAAAGTTGTTGCTGGAACTGAGGAAATTGATTTGAGAATGGAGTCTGTTGAGCTCTCCAGTTTGGGTTCCATTGGTTAAAATAGGATTGTTGTAGAAGCCAGGGAGTCCACATTGTAGGGTCTACAAAGGGAGGGTTTGTTTGCTGCATGGGTGGGAAATTCATTTGATTAAAGGGTGGGTATTGCATTTGGTTAAAGGGTGGGTAATTTGCTTGATTAAACGAAGGATAATTATTCCAATGATTAAATGGCATACTAGAATTCGTACCTTGTCCTCATGGTTGCCATTGCCTCCTTTGTGTCA
This sequence comes from Pinus tabuliformis, assembly GCA_031772625.1. NCBI lineage: Eukaryota > Viridiplantae > Streptophyta > Pinopsida > Pinales > Pinaceae > Pinus > Pinus tabuliformis. The sequence goes on from CM062809.1 coordinate 81,840,520, forward strand.
ACAGATAAACTACTTTAGCTTCTTCCTCCGTTGGTTGTAACGCTGCCTTTATCCCTGGTAAAGAGGGGCATTGTTGAGTTTCCTGCTCCTTTTCACAAATGGTACAGATTGGCACCTTGTCTAGTGGGCATTCCCTCAATGGATGTTTTTCCCTGCATTTAGAGCAGAAGATGGCCAAAGTAGCTTCTGCCTCTACCTGCTTCTTTTTAACCTGCAAGGTATCAATCTGTGAAGCAAAAGAACTTAACATTTCAGTTTTGAATTCCTCAAGTAAATTACCTATTTTAGCCCTTGTTGCTCCACCACTAGATGATTTCTAGACCCTTGAATAAGTACTATCCCTACTCTTTAATTTATTTGCAGCACCTCTTGAACACCTCTTGCAGAGGTTAACAATTTCGTCATACGATTCTTTGGATATATCTCCTTTACCAAGCATATTTAACATATCTAAACAATCATCTCTTACCCCTTTCAATAATATTGTTTTGAGAATATCTTTACTTACATCGGGGTGCTCAGATCTCTGCAAATTATACTGGAGTCTTTCCACAAAGTCCTCCAGATTTTCATCCTCCTTCTGAACCATCTTGAATAATTCCTCCCTTTTTTCTCTTGTCTGGCAATAGTCTTGGTATTTGGCCAGAAATTTCTCCTTCATCTGATCCCATGTCGTGATCACATGAGCTCCCAAGCTCATAAACCATCTTAGTGCATTCCCTTTTAATGTTGCTGGAAACAACTTCAATTTCTGAGCAGGATTAACATAATCATAGCTTCTACACAATATATCAAATTCAAAAAGAAACTCATCAGGGTCTTCAGAGGATAAACCATGGAAATTGGGTAATGCTGAAAGTGGGATATTCTTCATAGGAGTTGTTCCTCTGGGGAGTTCCCCAATAGGGAATTCCAGGGTGGAGAGAGAATTCTCTCCCCTTCCTTCTCCTCTACGACCTCCACCGAAGATTCCTTCATTGTTATCCTCCATTGGTTGTTTTCCTGATGCGCTTGCCCGGTCTTCAGTGCTTTCTATTGGACTCTCAATGTCCTGAACTGGTTCCTCAACTTCAGTATCTTCTATTGGCTCTTCAATATTTTCTACTGGTCCTTCGACTTCCTCCACTGGTTCCTCAGTGTATTCTGGTGTTTCTATAACCCTTTCAGGTCCCACTACTTCCTTCATTTGATAGTCTGTTTGGAAAGAGTGCTGGGTTTGTGGCCTTCGAGAGCTTAACCTCTGGGATGTCTCATCTTTTGAAATAATATCATCGATGAAAGTTTTCCTTCCTCCTCTTCCTTTGCCCTTGCCACTTGTAGGATTAGTTTTCTTGTGTCCTCTCATGCATTCTGCATATCTACAGAAAAATCATTAGTACTTTTAAAATCTATAATTGCCTTCCCCGGCAACGGTGCCAAAATGTTGGTCACTTTAATTGCTTATTGAATTAAACAACAAAGTGCGACATTAATTGTCAACCCAGGGAAGTCTTGTTATTTCAAAGGCAACTGCGTACTATATGTACTCAATTTTAAAAGCAACAGAAGTTATAGTATAAACAAATCACGCCTTAAATTAACAAACTGAAGCTCCACTCTGCATTACAGCAATTACACTCTGTTGCAGATGGCTATTAGAAAAACCCTTTATTTTCATAAAGAAATGGAAAGAATCAATCTGCAAAAGAAAACAATGGTTGTGCTGTAACAGAGAGTCAGGACCCTATCCCCCAGAGCGGGAATCTCCAGCACCTGCCTCTGATTAATTCAGCTTGCCAATTCACTCTGTAACTTAATCACCAGTGAAACACTCATATAACAATTAACAGAAATAGAGTTTCAACAAAGGTATTATAAACAATGTTCAGCAAACAGTACTGTTAACAAGGCATGAATAAAAAGCACACTTAACACACTGCAGAAATGTAATGGGTGAATCCTATGATGAAGTTGGGCGGGGTCCTTCTCACAAGATTCCCTAGGAAACAAGAACTAGAAAAATATGTTCAGAACAAAACTTTATTCATCCATCAATATGTCATATTACAGAAAAGAGTTCTAGTCCTGTTCCTTCAGCTAAGCCTTTTTCCACAGTCTGTTCATCCCCCTCTAATGTAGATGTCTCCTCTTTATATAGAGGAGACATCTATTACAAAAGATTTACATCGTTCTAACCCATTATACAAAAATAGGGAAGTCAATTCCCTGTCAATGAAATGCTGTTACAATAATGCTGTCTTTAGATATAAGCGTTACATCCAGTGTAACAGCTTCTTTGGTGATCAGTCCTGATTCCTTTGCTGCTGTCATATTTAGAACGCGGATCTCAACTGTTTCAGCATCGTGATCCGCGTGTCGTTTCTGCTGTTTCAGCAACTACAAAAATAGTCTTCCGGTTGTTTCAGCATCACAGACTGCACAACATCCTTTAACTATTTAGCACTTAATAATTCAAAGATTTAACTATGAAGATGTCGTGATTATATGCTAAATAATTAAACGTATAGTGATGAGAAGAATCATTACATACCTTTGGGATAATTGAGTTAAAATACTAACAAAGGCTTTTAAATATAAGTTGAAAGAGATGGTATCATAGCAAAATATATGGTCAAAAAGGGACAATATGAGGTCCTAATAGAGTCGTTGGTGATAGGAAGGTCATTTATGATGTATAGAGTCATGTTCTTTTTTGTAGAACATCCTTTTACAGACCTTGCTTACAGTCGGGGGGAGCATGAACAACACACTTCAGCAGATCAGAGATTTCAACAGGTACTGATGGGGAGTATGGACAATAGAATGTATATCAAGGAATAGAATATCTTGGTTCGCCCTTTGCCCTTGATTTTAAAGGGGGAGAGTGACTTGGTATGGTTGTTGCCATCAAGTCTAAAGGGGGAGATTGTTGGCATTATGATGCATGTGTTGTACTTGATGGAAACCCCTTGTAGAAGAACAACTCACTTATATATAACTAGATGAATCTACAGAAGAGATATCAGATGTGACATAATACATGGGATGCAGGACAACTCAAAGGAATCAGTTCAGATGTAATGAACAATGACAACTCATTAAGATGACAGTTCTCAGTATGGCAAGTTAGCTTTGCCATCAAGTCCAAAGGGGGAGATTGTTGGCATTATGATACAAGTGTTGTCCTTGATGGCAACTCACACAGATGACAGATCATAGTGCAGCAGGTCAGTAGCAAAGAATTGATCATCAGACTTCAAAGAATGAAGAAAGAAAAGTATATACAGAGATTCGCTATAGACCAAGTAGTGTATACATGCAGGATCACTATATACAAAGGCATGTATATTGTACACACGCAATTTCACGCAAGGAAAGGCATGTACATGTCGGAAAACTAAGTTTTGGGTCCATGGTATTTAGTCCTTGGTATTTGGACCTATGGTTTTGGACCATGGTATCTCGTCCGAAGTGCTGAACCTAGCAATTGGGTCCATGGTATTGATTCTCTATGGTTTTAGACTATGGTATTGAGTAAGGCCTAAGACTATAAAAGGAGAAGAATATCATTAGGCAAAGGCATTCAGAAAGTCTTGAATATCTGATGAAGTATGAGATCTAGTATGCAGGTTATGGGTTCATGATGCTTTGCTTGATCTGAGCTAAGGAGGAATCTCACCGGTTAATGGAGAACAAGATCTAAGGATAGATCGGGATCAAATGGTTTGGAATGAATCATCTCTATATGGTTTTATTATGCTTATTCTAGATTTGTATACTGACACATGTAATGTTCTGATCTAGTTATAACTTAAGTTTGAAATAGTTGCAACTCATGAATGAATATTTTCAGATGTATACGCTGGTTTACTTCGATAAAAGCACGTACATACGCAGGTTATATACATCTAAGTAGCGTATACCATATACACTATCATTTTTGAAGTTACAGGTGGTTTTGGTAGTTGATGCAAAGTCTGAGTTCTGGTGACTATTTACTAGTGTCAGTATTCTCCATATTCAGATTGGTTGATTATGTTTAGCTTCAGTGTTGTTGGATGAGATCTATAATGGATCAGGATCATAATGACTTATCTTTATGTGATCTGATGGACTAGATCTGGTTGCTAACATGAATATTATCCTTGTATATGTAATGATCTGGTTATGTTTGAAGTCAGGAAGTGCAACAAAGACATAAGTAAGTAATTAATGGCATATATGCTGGTTCACTTTGGTGAAGTTGCGTATACACACTTGTTCGGCTCTTCCACATAGCGTATGCACTTTGATGCATGATTTTTTATGATGCTATTAGATCTGAACATTGTTGCAGAGTTCTATGTTCTGGTGATTGTAGATTGTTGACAGGGTTTCAGTGATTCTGTATTGGGTGATTCAAAGATTGATGATGCTAGTGTTGATTGATTGTGTGCTTCAATGATATTGATGAGTCCAGTATGAAAATTGGATGAAACGTGGCCTTTAGATTATGATATTGTGTTCCATGAGTATCCAGTCTGAAAATTTATGAAACGTGGTACTTGGAGGAAGAAAGAGAAGGTTGTAGCCTTCTGTAGGTCGGCACCTATGTACTAGTACATAAGCTAGTACAAGAGCTAAGGGGGTGGTAGCTCCCTTCCAGTAGTAGCTGGAAAATGAGTGAAGGTTGGAGCATTCAGTAGGCTGGCACCTACGTACTAGTAAAAGGATCGGCTAGTACAAGAGCTAAGGGGGTTGCAGCTCCCTTCCAGGAGAAGCTGGAGAATGAGAGAAGGTTGTAGCCTTCTGCAGGTAGAAGCTTGTGTACTGGTATAAGACTGCACCGGTATAGAAATATTGTAAAAATAAGTTTCTTATTAAAAGAAGATAGAGACGACTTGCAGCAGGTGGTTTTCACCCACATTGGGTTTCCACCTTACATCATGGTGTTCATGTGTTCTTCTTGTGTGTGATGATCTATTTTGTTTTATTGCACTTGTTTACTATTCATATGGTTAATAAAAGTTCTGATGCACTAACTAAAGATCAAAATTTAATGGATTAACTGAATCATAAATTTACTTGATATACGCTAGTTGCATTAGACGTAGTTGTGTGTACACGCAGGTTCCCTTCACTGAAGTAGCATATATGAATCTGAGCATGAAAATGAAAAAGTGTTTGATTTGATAATACTGATTCACCCCCCCCCTCTCAGTATTATTTCCAACAATGAACTCACTGGGCTAGAGTTCCTTGAAAATAGCTGCAACCTATCTCTGTATTATCTGAAAAGATGATTAAATGCAAGCTTCCTTCACAAAAAGTTCAACCCTCTTCTCCTCTAGAAAAATGATACATATAGACTCTCCTAGACCACTTTCCCACCTTCAGGAGTTGAACTCCTTGGTGGAGGAACTAACTCCAAGATTCTCTCAACCAACAGGTGAGAATGAGAAGGTGAAACTCAAACACTTCATGGAGAGTTTGTTTAGGAGTTTTCTTCTTTTATGAGGCCTAATAAACATAAAAAACAACCTATGATGTACATTTATTCATGCCTAAATCACCTAGCCTCGAAAATATTGCCATTACATAGAGAATATTGACTTTGACTAAGTCAAAATAGAAACTAGAAATTTTACATAGTGAAATTTACAAGTTAAAACACAGAAAAGTGCAGAAGCGCATTGGCGACTTTAAGCTGATTTTCAAGTGCATTCCAGGGGTCAAAATGCAAAAATGAGAGAATAGTAAACTAGCCCTTCAAATCTAGTTTCTAGAAAAGTTTGAATTTCTAAATTTGGACCATACTAAGGCCTTCAAAATTCCATTCTCCTAAGGTCGCTCCAGAAGCACAGCGCCTGTCAAAAAATGGTCCAAAATGCTACTTTTTTGCCACTTTTTTGCATTTTTCTCCAGAACTAAGCCACCTCTGCAAAATCTGAGCAAATGGATTTTTAGAGGATGGAAAGATATTTCCAAAAATGTAGACCTTTCATCAAATGGAGGCCTGAGGAAAAAGCGCAGTGCCAAGGAGTTGCACTTCTGGAGCAGCTAAATTTATGAATTTAGACCAAAATTTCTCAAAAAAATTAAAGTGCTTAGAATTTGCTCAAAATTGGATGGAAGGTATAAAAACATGTTTTTTAAAGCTTCATAGATGCTTTAGCAAGCATCTCCAAGTTTCCCTCATCCTTTTGGTATTTTTTTGCCTCCTTGAGCTTATTTTCAAGTTGCTTTACTCTGACATTGGCAATCATGTTTTGAGCTTGGTAGTGGTGTGCCATATGTTTGAGCAATTGATTATCCCTGTTTTCCTTCTCAAGGAGCTTCTCCAAGTGGTAATTCACACTATTTAGCCAATATTCCTTATCTGGATGAACCTCAAGGGCAATCCTATCCTCTAGGTCAAGGTCTTCATTCAACAGAATGTGTTGTTGCTCTTCTTGCAAAGATTTCTTGAGGCCCCTCGTTCTTGGTATTTTCCTCTTTCCTTTCCCCCTTGATCCTTCAAGCTCACTTGATTCTATGATCTCCTTTCCTTTTCCAACTTGTTGCAATAACTTGGTTTTTTCCTTTTCCATGATCAACTCCTTTGCTTTGAGCTAACTATTCTCCTATTCAATGAATGAAATGACATATTTTTCTCTTTATAAATTGATTGTGAGCTCCTTGATTTGATAGTCCTTATCCTTGATTGTCTGTCAAACATTTGAAGTTTGATCCTCAGCCTCTGAATCAACCAGTTCAAACTCATGCACAACTGTGTCTTTCTCTTTTTCTGTCGGTCCCTGCTTTGTCGATGAAGAAGGCTTGGCCCCTTTTTCTCCATGAGAAGAAAACACAAGCCTTTGTCCTCTCGTATACACTTTAGTCACCTCAGGCTTAGGTAGCTAAACCTTCTCCACTGATTTGTTAGAGGACCCCACCTCTGTTTGTTGTTTTGGAACACTAGGAGACTGAGATGCTACATTTGCTTCATGTCATTTCAAGGCTATTTCCAAAAAGGCTTCCAAAGCCATACCTTTCTCTATAAGCTGGATAAGGAAAATAGTTTTGACTAGATTGTGATGAAACAAGATTGGGGAGTTCTCTTTGTCCTTCAACTGTATTTTTCCAGACATTTTGGAAATGCTCCTAGATAAATAGTTACACATGTTGAGTAGCTTTTGAGAGGTGAAATGCATCAGGAGGCGAATATGATAAGCATACAACCTGGAGAATCTACCTTCACAAGTAAAGAACCTCATGACAGTCTTCATCAAAGGGGCCTATTTCTCCAATAAATATCTGAAAGGCATAAGGTGGGTATGTGTTTCTTTGTATGGCTTCTTTAAGAAAGGCTTGTAGTGTTCAAGATCTAGTCTCATTACTTTGAACCAATATTCACCATTGTCTGGTAACCATGTTACAAGTGAGATGGAGGAAAATAAAAAACTAAACTCAACACCAGTGATGACAACAGTTTCACCTTTCAGCGGAGTTGCCACCTAATCTGTTAGTTGTTCATGAAACCCCACCTCGCTGACGCTTTTGCAGAATTCCAGGCAATGTACATCCTCGAAGCATTGTTTGATGAAAGAATAGGATTTGATTGCATTGTAGTCTGATGGCTCATATCTGAGGATATTCCCTCCTTTAGGATTCCTTTTTCTCTCTGGTGAAGATTTTGCCTCCATGATGACACAAAATCCTAGCAGCAGGTAGCAAAAAATAAAGTGTAAGGTGTGAATGGAAATGAAGTGATATGAAGGTGGATTTTTGAAAAAATCATGCAAGAAGTTTGAAAAAGGTGAATATGGACTTTGGAAGCTGATGAAAATGAGTGAAGAAACAGTGGAAGAGTGATGTGCTTCCAAGGAGGAAAAACGGGGTTTATAATGAAACATTCCCAAAAACCTCTAGGAATGAGCTAGGGCTTTTCTTTTTGACTATTAAATTTTTTTTTGGGGTGGTTTAAATGGTTTATTAAACATGTATGCAGGTTTATGATATCATTTCACATGTTTTAGAAACCAAAAATAAAGATGGCCATTTTGACCTTATCATTTCCCATGCAAATTTCACTACAAACCCTAATTTGAAGAATCATTGACATGAGATGAATTTGGAAAACCAAATGAGGGATAATTATGGTGTACTTACTTGTCCCTTGGCTTAGAAGTCAATAAAATTAAGCTTGCAAGTCAAAAAATGAGATTTTGGAGAGTTTTGAACGATTTCTGGGCACTGTGTCTTGCACACAGCGCTTTGTTCCTGAGAGCAGTTCTTTTGAGCACAACGCCGACCTCCTTAGTGCAACACAGTGTTTCTAAGCATGGTGCCTGAAATGTTTTGTCAATTTTTCCTTGGAAACCAACTTTTTTTCTCTCTTGGATGGGCTAACTTGATAATCAATAGTGCATAGGAGGTAAATGAACGAATTTGGGGGATTTTGAGTTTATATAGGGAAAGTTACTTTTTTTTTTTTTTTTCAATGGGACCAACCATTCTCTAAAAACTAATTTTTCACTTTATGAAAGCAAATTTACCTTTACCACTGAAAGACTGAGCTGCCTTTTACTTTCTTGAGTGCTAGAACTCCTTCTTCTGGAACTTTTTGAACATGAGAGCATTAGGAATGTGTGAAAATTCAAAAATCAATTCCCAAGAGTTCTTTGTCATGCTCTATTCATTGCTAGTTTTATTCATGAAAATGATGGACCTTGGAAACCCTAGCGACCTAATGAATGACCTGAGACTAAATGGAATGATGATGATGACTGATAAGTTTTTATTGTGACACCTCCACAAAAGTGTGATAGGTGACCAGCATGAGTGAATTTCCAAAAGATTGACTTCATATTTAGACTGAGAAAATAGTGACCAAATTTTGTTGTGTAAACCTAGTAACATAAAAAAATTGATTTTGACAATCTAGACAAGAATAGTAAAAGCACATTTGATCTAGGTGACAGGCTAACAAGATTGACACTAACATTACCTCCAACTAGGGATGGCAGCTCCTTGGAGGTGTCAAGAACACCATAGACCAAGTAGCCTTATCCATTGGGTAATGGAGTCAACATGCATGAAAATAGATTTTTGTCTTAAAACTAACTGACCTTTTGACATGACAAAAAAACTGAAAAATAAAAACCAAAACAGTGTTGACCTAAAGAGCCTTAGGGCCTTCACTTCGGGCTTCAAACTCCTATGAAAATAATCTAAAATGCTGGAAATAAAATAAAAACTAGTATATACAATGATGATGAATTTTCAGGACCTTTTTCAAACATAATAGTGCTTGAGAAGCTTACCATTGGTCGCCCCTCCTGAATAATCTCTTCCATCCATTTCTTTCAACAAGAAAGCATTCTTTCCTCTAAAGGCAAAAATTTTGTAGGGTCCCTTCCATAAGTTTTAAAACTTACCATGTTTGCCCTTTTCTTCATTTTTGGCATCCCACCGAAGAACCATATCTCCCAGATTGAAATTGTCTTCCTTGGTCTTGCGGTCATAAATCTTTTTAATCTTCTCCTGGAGTTTGGATGTGTTCTGAAAAACCTCTTCCCTTGTCTACTATAAATGAATCATCTGATTTATCCTCCTTTGTATGTCATTAGTCTCACTATTCAATTCCTATAGAATATGCATTACTGGGGCAGTAAGAGATGAATGAAACATTGTATCAACTCCATACACCAGCTGAGAAGGGGACATACCTATTGAATTTTTAGTGGTGACCCTGTCTACCCACAAGGCATTTATGAGTGTTTTATGCCAGTTCTTCTTGTTTACCTCTAGAACCTTCTTGATGATATTAACCAAGGATTTATTGGAATATTTGGCAAGACCATTCCCTTGTGGATGATAAGTAGTAGAATGTCGTAACACAATATGATATTTGGCATAGAAGTCCACCATTCTTTTTGACTTGAAAGCAACAACATTGTCAGTAATTATTTTCTATGGGTAGCCAAATCTAGACAAAATATTAGACTCAAGGAATTGAATGATGATAGAATTAGTAGCTTGCCTGGTTGGGATTGCTTCAATCCACTTTGTGAAGTAGTCGGTGGTTGTTAATATCCATTTATGTTGTTCTAAAGATGAAGGATGGATTTCGCCAATCAAATCAATACCCCGTTGCAAGAAACAAGCTGAAATTAAAATGGGTTGTAGTGGTAATGGTAAAAGTTTCCTCTTTCCTTGAAAAATATGACATTCATGGAAAATCATGACTATTTTGTATGCATCAAAAAAGAGGGTGGGAAAATTGTTGGGCCATGCAATAGGTATAAATTTACTCTCAATTACACTACCTTTTTCCTCCTTTTTATGCATTTGTGCCATGATGTAATAAGGTTTTGATGAGATTTCGATAGAAAGTTAATGAAACTATTTTTGATGCGATTTGATTGTCAAAACTAACTTTCATTTCTTTTTATGCAGAAATTGGTGAATGGAACAATTGATGTTCAAACTATTGAACAACAAAGGCTAAACAAAGAAAACAGTGTGTGTCTTGTGCAGTCAATTTGAGAAGCGAATCAGGAGGATCAGCGCAAGATAGAAGACTTTCTGATAATAGCATTTAGTTTCGAATTCCTCTGGATCTCTTGATCCTGAGGAATCACATTTATCTCTTTTCCTCTTTGACTAGAAGAGGGGAAAGATGAATAGAATAGGAGATGGAATTTTTTTCCTTTTTCCTTCAGTTGTAATTATAATATACAGAGCATTATTCTGAAGGACATCGTGTTGTAATGACATTTGGATTTGATGAATAATATATAATTCATGTTGTTGTTAATTCGTGATATTTTGAATTAATCAAGTAGTAATCACTAGCGGCTTGGCCCTGGTCACTGGTGGACTTCACTGTTGTTCTCTATTTTATAGTTTACCTTTCTTTTACTGCAAGTTTAATTACTCTGTTTTATAGAATTACGATTGATTTACTTTCACTAGTGTTGAGTTTGTGTGTTCATCGCATTAATTCCTATTTCTGTTGATTGGTTTCATTTATTTATGTCGTGGATTGATTTGATTGTTAGATAAGAATAATTTCTTGTTAATTTAAAGCTAGAGTTTTATTGATTATATCAAGTGTATTACTTTTATGCAGAAGTATAGATTCAGTTGAAAGAGCTCTGTTATCGCTACGGTGCACTCGGTTGATGTAATTGCAGTTAGAACTTTCGATTAAGATTGATTTTTGGTTTTGATTAAGATTGAGTTTTGATGCTTGAATAGGTTAATTTCCTTGAAGTTACAAGCTTGATATTTATGGTTTGATCCAATTACTCTTATATTGAAATCAATAAATTATTTTAAAGAATTACTCTCTATAGATATAATGATTTACATCACTTGCACATATTCTGTACACTCTTGAAACAAAAATACTTACCCAGGTTGATAATTAATGTGAGGCATTTAAGAGTTCTAAAAGACACCTTATTTGCACCCAAAATTTTGGCGCCATTTCCAGGGAGAGTGTTTCCATTTCACAGAAGGTGATGTGTGTTTTATGTTTGTGTGTTGTGAAAGAACTGGGTATTAAAAACGGAAGGTAAGAACCTGTGTACAAGTAAATAAAGTGCTTGCTCCCTAGCCCACTTTTCATCACAATTATGTAGGAATAGATGTTTGATGTTTGTTTGTTGTGGAAGAACTAGGTCTTAAAAATAGAAGGTAGGAACCTACGTATGAGTAAGTAAAGTTCTTGCTCCCTCACCCAATTTTCAACAAAATTGTGTAGGAATTAAAGTAGAAATAAATGTTTGAATTTTTGAGTGAATGACTAAGAAGAAAAGAGTAGAAAAAAATTTAATTCCTCTGCCTAGATATAAAAATTCTAAGGGAACAATGCCCCTTGGACAATCAACCTTCATCGATGAAATCATAAGGAAAGTTGAGTCTCAGTCATCAGTAGGACTCCAAATCGTTTCTACAAGAAATCCTACTATAACCCTTCAGGCCGCAGGATCACCATCTACAGCTGACGCTGAGATTCACAGTAAGACTAAGGGGTCTGAACAGAGTTTTCAGAACACTGAAAATTTGCAGTTTAGCCCTTTACAAGAAGGGAATTCTTGAAACCTCCGTGAAGGAGAAGGAGAAATAGGAAGTCCTAAAAAGCTTAAATCATCAGAACCCAAATCTCCTGAAGCAGTAGTTGAACAGAGGACACCTAGTATTCTGAACCAAAGTAGTGCTATTAAAATCATTCTAAAAGTCTCTTCTAAATCCTCTAGGAACAAATCTCCAATTCTAGAAATCCCTGAAGAATATTGGCATTTTTTTATATCAAATGGCTAATAATCAGCGACAACCTTAGACCTCTACATTACAATACCCTATTGTTGATACAATTGTCAATGATCCCATGAAATTCATTCCATTACAGAATATTCCTACCTTCCATGGGCTAACTTCAGAGGATCCTGATGCATTCCTTTTCGAATTCAATGTTTTATGTAGGGGATATGATTACACTACTGACCCCCAGAAGCTAAAATTGTTCCCCTCTACTCTGAAGGGAGCAGCTCTGTGTTGGTTTATGGGGCTTGGTGGAGGTACCATTAATGACTGGGACCAAATGAAAACAACCTTTCTAAAAAAATACCAAGATTATTGCCAAACTAGAGAATTGAAGGATGAAATCTTTCAAATGGTAGCTAAGGCTAATGAGACTCTTGAAGAATATGTAGAACGTTTTCAATATAATATACAAAGATCTCTGTATCCAAATTTTCCTCCTGAAGTTCTTAAAACTACGATGATCAAAGGTATGAAAGACCAATGGGTAGAAACATTAAATTTAATGGGGAAGGGTGATATTTATCAAGAGGATTATGAAAATATTATAGAATAGTGCATCAGGTCTTCCAGAGGAAGTACAAGGCTGAAAACAACTAGATGTGATGCAATCACCAGAGACAACAAAGCCTTAGGAGGAAGCATTACACAAGTTGAAATCGGAAATATTTTAGAAGATTTCAAGACTGATATCCTGGGGACCTTGACGACACAATTGGATATCATGCAAGCCAAACAAAAGTATGCCAAAGCAGAACCGAATCTAGCTATTTTTTGTCCACGCTGTAGAAAGAAACACAATCATAGATAATGTTTGTTAGATACGATACAAATATGCGCCATTTGCACTAAGGATCATACTACAGAAAGCTGCCCATCGCTTCCTAGATTAAAAGCAGTCTTCAGGGAAGTAGAACAGGAAGTGGAACCAGTATATCTAATGAACCAGTGTCGTCAATGGAAAACACATCCGACAGGTATACCTACAGAACCATCTTAATTCTTTCCTTCTTCGCAATTTAATTCTCAGCAGTATTCAGGAGCAGCATGGTAGAACCAGCCACCTCAACCATTTTCTATGCCACCATGGCCTAACCAATCAAAGCCAAATAATAATTGGCCAAATTCCTCTTACCCTCCACCATTATAGCAAAACAACCCCTATCCTCTTAATGGTCTCCTTCTACCTCACAAAATCAGAATTGGCAACCAAATTGGAAGCGATCCGCAAACCAGCCTATGGGAATAGTTCCTCTGCCTCAACCAACCTTACCATCACCTTACACGTTGCAGCAAAATCGTCAACCTAATATATGACCGCAACTCCCAGCTCAACGCAACACAAATCTTAACAACAGATCAATCTAGTCAGTCCAAAGTATTGAGAGTCTAGGCCCTGAAGTTGAGATGAGAGAATGTAATGAAATTAAGTTAAGATCTGGACGCGTAATTTCTCCAGATGAGGACAAAAATCTGTAACCTAAAGTTAAAGAAACACATCTAGATAAGCCTTCGAATGTAGATGACCAGCAAAGAAAACAAGGAGGAGATACAGTTAGGTAGAAAGATCGTGAGAAAATTATAATTACTTCTCCCCCATTCCCAGAAATATTGATAATACCTCCACCAATTGAATATCCTAACTTTGATCTTCTGGGTGAAATCAAAAATCTCTGTATAAAAATACCCCTCCTCCAAGCCATTCAAGACATTTCGATATATACTAAAACCACTAAATTCTGTGAGGAAAACAAAAATAACACCAACTGTCCATGTTGTCGGAACTTTGTCTGATTTATTACTAGGTAAAGAGACACCTGTAAAATACGAAGACCCAAGAAATCCCATTGTCACAATAAAAATAAATGGCCACTCTCTTCCCAATGCCTTAGTTGACTTAGGGGCAGCCATTAACATTCTTATAATAGAAACTTGCGAAGTTCTTGGCATCACAGCCTTAGAACCCACCACTACCTTGTTGGAGCTAGCTTACCGTTCAGTCATTAGGCTAGAAGGAAAATTACAAGATGTAATGGTTTCTATGGACTCTTGGGAATATCCGACAGATTTTTTGATTATTAATCCCAGAAATCGGCTAGATGGACATCCCTCAATACTCGGAAGGCCTTGGCTAGCAATAGTCGATGCTTATTTAGGCTGCCAGATAGGCAGTATGACCATAACCAGAGGGAATGATGTAAATAATATAGATTTATACCCTCCTACTCAGCCAAGCCTAACCATTGTAAAAACTAGGAAACAACCAACAACATATTTAAAAGAAAATATTCGCTCACCATTGACTGTGGCAAATGCACTTGAATTCAAAAACCAAACAAAAGATGATGTCACTAACACCTTTATCAACGGATGCCAACAACCATTGTCTATAATAGAAAGACTATTGAAATCAAGCAAGGGAAAATCCTGAATATTCACAGTAATCTGAGTAATGACCAACAACAAAAACTTATCCAAGTCCTTAGGAAATAAAAAGGGGCTTTTGTATGGGACTACCCAGACATGAAAGGGATTGACCCTTAGTTATGCATGCACCACATCTACATTGAAAAAGATGCAAGACCAATTCAATAGCCACAATGTAGATTAAATCCACTTCTAAAGTATATTGTGAAAGAAGAGCTTAAAATACGGTTAGATGTGAATTTTATTTATCCTATATCTGACAGTAAATAGGTTTCACCATTAGTACTTGTCCCTAAAAAGCATGGAAAATTGTGGAAATGCATTGACAACAGAGAACTCAACAAAGCAACACAAAAAGACTACTTTCCCCTTCCATTTATTGACCAGGTCCTAGACACACTAGCAGGAAAGAAATTCTTCTCTTTCCTGGATGGCTTTAGTGGCTACAACCAAATCCATATTGCCCTTGAAGACAAGATAAAACTACTTTCACCTACCCCTGGGGAACATTTTCTTACAGGGTATTGCCTTTCAGATTGTGCAATGCACCTGCTACATTCCAAAGAGCCATACTCAGTATTTTTGCAGACTTGATAAATGAAGGATTGGAGGTGTACATGGATGATTTCACACCCTATGGAGATGACTTTGATCAGGCATTACAAACATTGGAGAAAGTCCTAGAATGGTGTATTGCTACTAGGTTATGCTTAAGTCATGAGAAATTTCATATGATGATGACAAAAGGCCTGATTCTGGGTCATTACATTTTAGTAGCTGGAATTCTGGTAGATCCAGCAAAGATATAGGTAATCCTCTTATTAGCTACTCCTTACACGCAAATAGAGGTATGCAGTTTTTTGGGATTTGCTAGAGATTATCGTAGATTTATAAAGAAATTTTTGCAAATAGATGCACCTTTATATGATTTTATAGGGAATGTTGATTTTATATGGATTGATAGATGTGACACTGCCTTTACAGATCTGAAATGGTTAGTATCAACAACACTAGTATTACGAGGCCCAAACTGGGATATACCTTTCCAGATTTCATCAGACACATCAGATACAGCTATTGGAGATGTTCTTGGCTAAGAAGAAGACAAGAAACCCTATGCTATATATTACATTAGAAAAAAATTAACTCCCACTGAGTTGAATTACATACTAACAGAAAAGGAGTTTCTAGCTGTTATTTATGTTATCAACAAATTTAGACAATATATAACTGGATACCGTGTATTTCAGTATATTGATCACTCTACTATTAAATATTAAGCCAATAAACCTATTACAAATGGAAGAGTGACTTGTTGGTTACTACTTTTGCAGGAATTTGACATAACTATAAGGGATCGACCAATGAAGGAGAACCTTGTGGCAGACTTCCTCTCCCAAGTGCCAAGAACAGACGATATAGTGGCGGTAGAGGATCAGTTCCCAAATGAACATTTGCTTGCTGTGGCCATAAAACACCATGATATGCAGACGTAGTGAATTACTTAGTAGCAGGAAAATTTCTCAAACATTTGACATCCAGAGAAAGGAAATTGATTGTGCAGCGTAACACTCATTTCTCCGGGATCAAACGATACCTTTTCCACACAGGAGTTGATATGCACATCCGCAGGTGCATCAGGAAGGATGAAATTTATGATATCCTAAAATCCTGCCATGATGGACGTTGTGGTGGACACTTTACAGATCGCAGAACTTGACATAGAATTCTACATATGGGCTACTACTGGCCCACTATTTTTAAAGATTCTAACAAATTTGTCCAGGCATGTGATAGTTGCCAAAGGATGGGTACCCTGGCCAATTTGATGAAATGCCCCTGCATCCACAACTGGTGATAGAACCCTTTGAGCATTGGGCATTAGATTTCATTGGGTTGTTCAAACCACCATCCAACCAGAAAAAGTATATATTGGTTGCAACAGATTATGTAAGTAAGTGGGTGGAAGTAGTAGCGTTACCAAGAGCAACAGAAAAAATTGTTATTAATTTTCTTTTCGATTTTTTTGTGCGGTATGGCTTACCCAGAGAAGTAATTACTTATGGGGGGCCACAATTCGTGGGTCACAAGATCGCTGCTACACTAAAGAATCATCACATCACACACAGAATTACTTCTCTGTATCACCCGCAGGTGAACGGGCAGGTGGAGAGCACCAACAAAGTTATCGAAGTTATTCTAACAAATATTTTCTCATCACATCGACGAGACTGGACTGCTTAACTGCCAGAGGCTTTGTGGGCATATCGCACAACTTGGAGAAAAAATATTGGATAATCACCGTATCAACTGGTATTTGGTAAGGAACCCATTTTTCTCATAGAATTTGAGATACAAACACTAAAGGCAACCCAAGAGTAGGACTGGATTTAACTGAAGCCCAGGTTAATATGTTACAACAAATGAATGATTTAGATGAAAATCGGCTGTTGGATCTACAATGTATGACAATTATTCAACAGCAAAGAACCAAATGGCATGATTCCCTGATTAAGAAAAGAACATTTCATGAGGGCGACTGGGCACCTCTTTACGATTCCAGGTTCAAGACTTCCCTGGAAAACTATAGATTAGATGGTTAGACCCCTATGAAATAAAGAAAGTACACGATAATGGCACTCTTATGCTAGCCACCATTGATGGGTTTGGTTCTTCTTTTAAAGAAAATGGGCATCGGGTGCGCCTCTACCAAAAGATACTTACCAAAGAATCTTTCTATCAGCAGATACGTGAGGACCCCACCATGCAAGTTTTAGCTACATAAGGAAATCCTTTGGTAGCTTCATCTTTATAAATTTTATTTCTTCTCTATAAAATATGTAAATATGATTGCTGATTTGATTTTTTTTCTCTTCTTTCTTTTTCTTTGCTTATTTTGCTGTTCAATTTATTGAACAATTGTTGTTAAATCTATTGAACAACTATTGTTCAATCTATTGAACAACACTTTCTTTCTCTTCGATTGTTTTTCTATTCAATCTATTGAACAACGCTTCTTTTCTTTTTGTGTGGTTCAATCTATTGAATAGCTGTTGTTCAATCTATTGAATAGTTGTTTTCCAGTCTATTGAACAACACTTCTTTTCTTCTTGTGTTGTTTTGATGTTCATTTAATTGAACAGTTGTTGCTCAATCTTTTGAATAGCCGCGGTCCAACTCAATTGAACATCAAAATTTTTCTTTTGTGTGATTTCTCTTCGCTTATCTCAGCCCCATTGTTCTTTTGTTTTTCATTTTGTTTTCTTTTCATGGCATGAAGTACATTACTTTTATGAGGACAAAGAATTTATGGATTCTATTGAAAGGAGTTAATACCATTAACGTTATGATCTTTAATAGGACAGGTTTTTAATGATAGATTCTTTTTCAAGAAAAGGGACATAGTTATTTATGTACTACTTTACTTCATTTTTTTCTACTGTACATGATACTGACTGATAATCTTAAATACCATGTTGGTTCCACCCTTCCTGGTTATAATCTTCTCTATCTATAACAAATAAGACTATGGGTATACTTTTTTTATTGACATGTTCAACTTCTTCCACCATCCCTGCTCTTAAGGAGTAGTGAGCCTCCCTTTATTTATCACAAAAATGTGTAATAACAACAAAATTTTGTTTTCAGATGGAGGATAGGTGGTCTCATTATGATCTAGCCTACCATGTTCATAAGGCTATAGAAAAGTGACATTACCATTATGGCCACCACACCAGGGTTATGATCCATTGGATAGCCAAAATATCCTTGGAATGGGAGGTTTCATCACGAGCCGACCTGATCACTTTTGCTACATCCCAATGAATGGCAATGTGGTTATCTGGTTACCACACAAGCATACTGATCTCTTATGTAGAACATCATTGGAACTCTACATTATAAATTGAGGATCCTGGCTCATATGGGTTAAAAAGCAACCCTGTCGAGGCTATGGATGCCTATTGGCAATAGAGGCTCTGCTTATGGTATTGAAGTTTTATCTTATCGTACCTGATATGTTGCTATGATATCCCATGATCAAATGACATGTGGCAATATGATAGTCCGAGAATTAATATTATTAATTATCATGGACATTTCGCTTGACATTATGGAATTTAGTTGTTATGTCTACTTGTTGTTCCATTTTTACCAAAGCAATTGTTGCTCTTTGCTGCGTTTTTCTGTTGTGTTAATATTTGAAATTGTAGGGAAAATATTGGAAGAATCTGAGCATATGGGTAGAAAATCAATTTGCTAAGAACCCTTAGTGTTGTAGATTTCTACCAGAATTAGGGAAATTCTAGTGCGTGCATGATGGATATGATATTTCACTAGACTTTAGGTCCCTAGCAAAGAAATCACTATCAAGTTTTTACAACATTTACAAGATGGGAAATCCATAGTAAAAGGTGTAAGAATAATAGTATCAGAGGCTGTGATAGCTGAAGTTTCCAAGCTACTAGCAGAAGGAGTAGTATAGTCTAAAAAGCACATAATGTTGCATGATGCGGTGGAGATTTTCAAAGACGTAGGTAAAGAATTAACCTGAAAAGGCAAGGGCATTCAACCGTCCTCTCTGGGGGAACCATGGTGCGAATTGGAAAGTGTGATCCAGAAGTACATCACTTGTGACAGTCGAAAGGATGTGGAAAAACCACGACAACTTAAACTCTTAGCCGTTTTAAGCAGAAGCTTACTGTCAATTTACCATTTTTCTTAAATTTATTATTACATGACACAACTGATAGAATAAGATGGGCTAGACATCCTAAGACTATAGTTAGTCATCATGGTTTGATAAGACTAATTGTTAGTCACAGTCTTTCCCAACAAAATTTAATTTGGGATAATTTTATAGCGTCGCTAGAGATAGGGACAAACCCTGTAGTCCAAACCCCTGCAACCGTGGAAGTTGAACAGCAGAACCCTATTCCAAAGAGAAAACGAATTTCTCATACAACAGTAGGACCCCATAAGCACAGGCATTCAGTGAGGCTAAACCCAGTTTAGAGGACTTTCGTAGATCCTCAGGGTAGTACCGAATGGCTAGCAGAACCATATTTTCCAATTACTGTATAGGACTCTGAACCAGAACCAGAGGAAGAAGGTAATTTTGAAGCAGAACAAGAGGATGAACCTATTTCTGAACAGGAACAGGAGGAGAAACCCAACTCTGAACCTGAACAAGAGAAGGAACCCAATTCTAAACCAGAACAGGAGGAAGAACATCATTCTTAATCAAAACCTGAGGAAGAATGCAATTCTGACCCAAAAAAAGGGGAAACACAACATTCTTTTCAGAATGATGATGAACCAGAAAATGAAGCATGGCCTTCTTAAACACCACCTATGAGCCCCCAAGATAATTTCTTGTAGGACTTTGACGAAGGGATGACCCAGGTTCTTACAAATTTGAATGAATATATGCAACTTGGAGGATCACTTGACCAAAATCTGAACAAAGCTCAATCCTCAGAAGATTCTGCTCACACAGAAATTTTGCCTTCCCCAGAAGCTGCACACCAGGAAGAGGAAGTGGACACAACAATAATTCATGAATCGGATAATCAGTCAGGTGACACAGTTATATTGGAACATATCCAAGACGAGCACCAAAAACCCTCTGATACAAAGCTTATTGTTAAACATGTTCTTACAAAAGATGCTTCTCAGAGGAAGCAGGTAGCCAAAATAAAGTTAAGGAAGCCGAGGAAGAAATACCAAAAGCTTTAGAAGACAGTTAAGTGGCTACGTCGGAAATTGAAATGAACTACAGATAGCGAAGCTCATAGCACTATTCCTGAGTTAATCACTATGGCCACACAAACATAAATATGTGAAGATAAGGCTATAGGAACTTAGACTGAATCCATTTCTACTTAGACGATCACCACAAAAACAAGATTTCACATAAAGTTGATAGATAGGTCTACTCAGACCAAGGGTTTACCCTCTAACAACAAAAGCACCCAAACAAAATAAATAATCAATAATGCTCCATCACGCAGTGATCATATTCTTTTAGATTTACAAGAGGAGCTGGCACAAGCACATCTTGCTTTAGCGCAATGGTAGAAGGAGATAGTTCCTCTGCAAAAGTATCAGGAGTTGAAAAAGCAATGCATAGAATTGACCATAACTAAGAATGAAACTTTTGATAAGTTCAAGTAGGAGGAAGAAAAGCAGAGGAAAGTAAAAGCCAAACTAGATAAGGTCATGGGTCAGATCGATGCTATTTGCTCTTTATATTCTGATGTCTTATCTTACAGGGCTCCTGCTACAAATTATGCTCTATTTTTATTAGAAAGATATTTATTGTTGAAAATTAAATCCGTTAAGGTCGGAAAGTTAGATGAATTGAAGACAACGGACGAATTCATAAATTGTTGTAAGGAGCATGGGATAAAATTCCAATGACTTCTCTGCAAATTTTATTTGCACAATTTTGTTTTAGAAGGGGAGGTTGATAATAATCCTAGCCCTTTTGTTGGGGATATTCAGTTCCAGGCCTTTATTTCTTTTGTCCCAAACCAACTCAAGTGGTCTAAGGCTTATAACACCTTTCAATGAAAAGAACATGGACTGGATTTGTGGGTAAGGAGGGAACCTACACACCCCTTGTAAATTTTTGTTAGACACAAAAGGCTCATGACACAAGAGGGTGTAACTAAGATTCTGGGGCCCATAAATAAAGAAATTGTGCAAACAGGAAGGGCATATTTCTTATCCATTCAGGAAAGATCCTTGCTTACATCCAAACAGAGATGGACAGTCTCAACTAATAGTGTCCGGAACAGAGAACCGTTTGGCTATAGTAATTTTAAAGATGTCGTAGGAAGTTTTGTCACTTACAACAATATTATCTTGAGGGAAGGACCATATTGTCTAGGATGTCGATATAGGAGTCCTATTATTTGGTACCCACCTAAAGGATACCATTTTGATTATGAGTTGCCTGAAGGTCATGAAGGGGTAGCCTTTGCAGATTTAATACAAAAGCACGGTTTTGTGTTAGATAAAGAAAAAGTATTTCCTTCTTACTCTTTAACTGCATTACATAATAACTATTTATGTTCACGAGGACATGAAAAAAGGTAAGCATGGGAGTATGTTGGGCCATGCAACAGGTATAAATTTACTCTCGATTACACTACCTTTTTCCTCCTTTTTATGCATTTGTGCCATGATGTAATAAGGTTTTGATGAGATTTCGATAGAAAGTTAATGAAACTATTTTTGATGATAATTGACTGTCAAAACTAACTTTCGTTGTTGTTTATGTAGAAATTGGCGAATGGAACAGTTGTTGTTCAAACTATTGAACAACAAAGGCTAAAGAGAGAAAACAATGCACATCTTGTGCGGTCAAATCGAGAAGCGAATAAGGAGGATTAGCTCAAGATCAAAGACTGTCTAATAATAGCATTTAGTTGCGAATTCCTCAAGATCTCTTGATCCTGAGGAATCACATTTATCCCTTTTCCTCTATGACTATAAGAGGGAAAGACGAATAGAATTGGAGATAGAACTTTTCACCTTTTTACTTTAGTTGTAATTCTAATATATAGAGAGTTATTCTAAAGGACATCATGCTATAATGACATTTGGATTTGATGAATAATATATAATTTGTGTTGCTGTTCATTCATGATATTCTAAAGTAATCAAGCAGTAATCACTGGTGGCTTGGGACACGGTCACTAGTGGACTTCACTGTTGTTCTCTGTTTTATAGTTTACCTTTCTTTTACTGCAAGTTTAATTACTCTGTTTTATAGAATTACGGTTGATTTAATTTCACTAGTGTTGAGTTTGTGTGTTCATTAATTCCTATTTCTGTTGATTGGTTTCATTTATTTATGTCGTGGATTTATTTGATTGTTAGATATAATCATTTCTTGTTAATTGAAAGCTAGAGTTTTATTGATTATATCAAGTGTATTACTTTTATGCAAAAGTCTAGATTCAGGTGAAAGAGCTTTGTTATCGCTATGGTGCACTCGGTTGATGTAATTGTAGTTAGAAATTCTGATTAAGATTGAGTTTTGATTCTTGAATAGGTTAATTTCCTTGCAGTTACAAGCTTAATATTTATGGTTTGATATGTTTACTCCTGTATTAAAATCAATAAGTTATTTTAAAGCATTACTCTCTATAGATATAATGATTTACATCACTTGCACATATTGTGTACACTCTTAAAACAAAAATACTTACCCAGGTTGATAATTAATGTGAGGCATTTAAGAGTTCTAAAAAACACCTTATTTGCGCCCAACACCAATAGAAGCCATCTCTTAAGATCTTATTTGCTGTAGTTTTCCAAAAGTGATGACCACCACAATCTCCTTTATGGAAATCATTCATGACATCTTTAGCTTAATTTTCTACCAAACAATTCAACGGCACAACCCCAAGACCTTTCCAAAATAAAACACCATCTAGAATACAATATTTTGAAGCTTTCAGTTTCAGTGATCTAGCTTTACCTTTGGGGACTTCCGGAGGGGAATTCAAGTGCTACAAGACATAGAAAATGTCAGAATACCAACGTGAGGACATGAACATATCTAACACCTGTAGGAAAGGATCATCTTCTTCTTGTTCTTCAGACAGTACAACAATCAAATTGATGTCTAGAGCATGTAGATTTGATTTAGCCATGAGTTTGGCTAAACCTTGTCCTTTGATGAGCTTTTTAGGCTTTATCTCCATGTCATACTTCGTCATGGCTGCAATCCACTTTCCTCTTCTTCCTTCAGGATCTGTCTGCACAAGAATTTCTTTAACTACTACAGTAGGAACATAAGAAATGGTGTGAGAATGTAGAATATAAACTCAGAAATAATTGAGGGCTTTTACCAATGCCAATGCTTTCTTTTCAATGATATTGTATCTTAGTGCTGCATTTCTTATAGTGCGACTAAAAAATGCTATGGGTCACTCATTTTCTTTATCTTTCTTTTGCATTAGGACTATTGTTAATATATGCTTAGAGGCAAAAGAAAAGATGATGAAATCTGAAGTATAATTTGGGCTAATCAAAATAGGAGCAGTAGATAATGAAAACTTTACAGCATGAAATGATTTCTTAGCCTCCAAAGACCACTTTACCTCACTATCCTTCTTCAACATGTTTTTCATTTCTTTCAAGTGCTCAGCTAGATTAGGAATGAATCTTCTCAGAAAATTGATTTTCCCATTAAAAGACTGAATCTCTTTCTTGTTCCCACGGAAGTCTAGTTGTTGAATGGCCTCCACTCTTGCAGGATCAATGTGGATTCCATATTTATAGATGATGTGTCCTATTAGCTCACCTTCTTCCATGGCTAACAAACTCTTCTTTGGGTTAAGTGAGATGCCAAATTTTCTGCATTTTTGAAAAACAATTCTTAAATGATGCAAATGATCTTCATCAGATTTTGAAAACACTGTAAGATCATCTAGATAGATAACCAGAAATACATCTTTTTCATTTGCAAAAGCTATGTCCATAGCCCACTGAAAAATAGCTCCTGCATTCTTCAACCCAAAAGGCATCTTGGCATACATGAACGTACCCCATGGCGTTGAGAAGGTTGCCTTGAGTTGATCGTCCTTGTGTACTAGAATTTGATTGTATCTAGAGTATCCATCTAGCAATGACATCCTAGAGGATCCAACCACCCTCTGTAGTATGTGATCCATCTTGGTCAAGGGATAGTTGTCTTTCAAGGACACCTTGTTCAGATTTCTGAAATCAATGCATAAACAAATTTCCCTGGTCTTCTTCCTTACAGGCACTAGATTAGAAATCCATTCAGAAAATCGAATTGGGACTATGATTCTAGACTTATAAAGCCTATTTACCTCTTTCGTGATCAAGGGCAGCAACTTGGGATTGATCGTCCTCAATTTTTGGCGAAATGGATTCTGATTGGGCTTAATAGGAATTGTGTGCTGAATGATACTTTTTTCATAACATTTCAGATCTGAATAGTCACAAGCAAATACATCAGCGAATTCTTTCATTAAAGACATGTACTTACCTTTTTTTTCAGGAGATAAGGAGTTTGATAACTTGACCATTTTAGGATTATCAGTTGTGCCAATGTTTACATCTTCAACTCCTTTTTTTGTAGGAACCATGGTGGGCTTCTTGGCAACATCATCACGGTAAAATAACTCTTCCAAAGGCACCAAGATTCTTGGAATGTTGTTGTCCTTGAGCTGTAATACTTCAATCTCAGCTGAGTGGATGTTCAGATCATAAAAATTGTATGCATCATCAATGTGATAATTCTGAAATTCTCCTTCCAATTACAAAAAAATGTCTATCTGTTTATCATCCCCAAACACTTGCCAAATTTCATGTTATCTGGGACAATTGGGCAATGTTTGACATGGATGGAGTGCTTCTGATTAGGAGGAATATGGATCTTCACAATACTTGCTGCAGTGGCGAGTGAGTCAACTATGACATTATGAGTTCTAGAAATAAGAGATAAAGTATATTCTGAAAAAGTATTAAGGATGTCAAGTACAACATTGCAATAAGATCTCATTCTTGGGTGCTTGGCATAGTATTCCCCTTTGACTTGCTTGATTACTAATTTGGAGTTGCCATAAAAAAAAACCTTTTGCTCCCAAATTTTTCATAATTTTGAGGCTAGCAATCAATGCCTCATACTTCGCCTCATTGTTTTAACACTCAAAAGCCAACTTGTAAGAACTCATTCTCACATTTCGAAGGATTTTATTTGACTGATGTAATGGACCATGTATCTAGACACCAATCCCTGCTCCTTCTCTTCCCAATGCACCATCGAACTCCATGGTCCAAAGACCATTTTCTTCATCTGGAAAAAGGATTTCTGAAGACTGAACTTTTTGCTTTTTAGGATTTTGACCAGCTATCTCAAAACTTTATGTTTTCTGCACTATTCTTTCAATTTCCTCAATAGGATTTCTAAGCTACAAACACCCTTCACTAACCTCTTTATCTTCTGCTATAATAACTTCATGTATGCTACTCATGACCTTGGGAACTTCTGAAATTTCCACTGGCTAACTTTCATCATCAACATAATTTATATCGCTAAACAGAATGAAAGAATCAAGATCCATATGGACAACATGTATATGATGATTAACTAGCTTGTCCTTGTTGCTAATCATAAATTTCATCTTCTTTTCCCTATAAAGTTTCCAGAGCTGTCCAAAAATAGGGATAGTGGCATATGAAAAGTCAAGCTGCAGATTGCCTTTTAATTTTTCTCCCCAAGACCTCAAAAGAAACATGCCAAACCTAGGAGGAATATCAACAACTATAACATCCATGATTACATTTTTGGCAGGGATTTGGTCCAAGGACACTACAACATCTTTTTTGAGGCCAAGGCATTTCACTCTCCTGGAATCAAAGGAATAAATATCATGGTAAGGTTGGGTGATACTCAATCCTCATTTATCCATGATGGCTTTAGACATCAGATTATGTGAGGTGCCAAAATCTAGCATGGCATTATGAAGGATAAAATCATGAAGTTTAAGACTTGGATAAAAAGGAGGGATTTCATTATCTTCAGGAGCTCCTTCTAAGTCTAGATGAAAGAGGATTGTTGGCTTATCATCAGCCACATTAACTATATCAGAAATTTTGTCAACCTTAAGCATCTTTGCAATCTAAAATTTATATTTGTCATTCCTCACCAATTTGGTGAGGGGAATAGCAATCTTCAATTTACAAATTTCATTTTCCAAACCAAAAATATTAGATTTATTTCTACCTCTTTTGCAGTGATGTCCTTCCTTTCTGTTTGGCCTTTAGCTTGAGATTCCTTCTTGTGGCTTTCAGTTTTCAATTCTTTGTCTTTCCTCACATTGTTGGTAGAGGCTTCATTTGTTCTATCCCAATTCAGTATGACAATGTCCTTGTCTTTATTCTGACCTACAGGAGCAGTTTCTTTGCTTGTTGTGTCCTTTTGTAGATTTTGTCTTTTCTGAGTTAGAGTGATAGGTACATTTCTATTCCTCAAATTGTACTACTTTTGGAGATGAATGAGGGAATTCTGATATCCTCTTTGGTACTCTTCAATTTGAACATCCCATAGATCTTCACTTGCAAACACAAATTTTTGATCACTTGGTATGAGACAATCTTTGGTAAATTGATCTTCTTTTGCTAGGAAAGTAGGATATCTCTCTCTCAGTGAGTATGCCATGTCCGGATCGAAAGCATCAAGATAATGAAGAAGATCCAGACCAGGAGGAGGCTTCATATCATCAGGTATGGAATTGTACACTATATTGAATCTTGCTGTAAATTCATGAACTGTTTCATTTGGATTCCTTTTCATTGAATTATACTCAGCCAATATCTGTAATGGATTTTTCTTCTCTTACCAACAAGCTAAGAAAAATTCAATCAATCTTTGAGAATTGCTAATAGAATTAGCAGCCATACTTCGAAACTATTTCTTAACATCTCCTGAGAAGCTTTGAGCTATAATCCTCAGCTTGGCATTCTCTTCATCAATTTCTTCTAAATCAATGAAATATATTAACTTGTCAACATGCTGCTGAGTTGTAATTTATGCACTTCCATCAAACAAAGGGAGTATTTGACCATAATTTGACGCAAAGCAACAAGTTTAACAAGAAATAAAAGAGGTGCAAATGTCACCATGACTGCTAGAGATAGTGGAGGTGCTACAATGGATTGTGTAAGGAAGGGTGACTATATTGATGGGGATGATGGAACTACTACAATTGGTTATAAAGGCAAAGATTGGACAAATGGAGGTGGTATGAAAGATGATGAAACTGAAGCTTTGGGAGATGTAGCAGATGTGCTTGGAGGTGAAACAGAAGATGAAGCAGTGGCTAGGTATTCAAGTTGATATTGAACAAAAACTTTTTCAGTAGTGATCTGGAGTTGGTCAGCAAGGCTTTGAAGCTTATCAAAATTCAACCATAGTTCATGATTAGGTTTAGCAGAAAATGATCCTAAGGAAATAGAGTGAGTTTCAACCTTTAAAGGTTCTAATGTTACTTTAGAAATACAGGACTCAGACTTCGACCTAGAAAGAGATAATTCTATCTGCTCATCAAAAGGAACCTGCTGAAAGGAAAACAAATTTTTAGGCAGAGGGTTGTTCTTTTAATTTTTCAAACTGCACTTTTAGCGATGGGTAATCTATGTTTTCTGAGCATTATTTATGGATCTTCAACAATAAAGGGTGGATTTGGGTCAGGGTTTGACCTGGTATGCCTTTTGGAAGATAGAATGTATACACCTTAAACTGATGAAATTTATTAATTCAACCTATCTTTGAATACTGGAAACTGTGAACTACAGAACCAATTCTTTGAAAGTTCTTTAGATATTTCCCAGGAATGATTTTACAGTTTTTCCTGGGCAATAGCGCCAAAAATGTTAGTCCTTACAATCTCCTAGGCTGAAAAGGAAATCAAGAAGGGTAACCTCAAACCACTTCAGCTCAGTAGCTATCCCTACTGAGCATGAGAGGGATCTCTCTAAGTCTCTTATCAGTGATATGACTTTAAAGAAAATGAATTTTAGGCTAGATATGTGTATTTGTTTGTTTGTTTGTGAAAATTTGAGTTTTAGGGTTTGTTGAACTTAGGGTTTGGAGCCACAAATAGGTCTAGGTTGTAGGAGTGCAGGAGCAAATATGAGAAGGAGCTAGATATCAGAAGCCATGGTGTATTTTGAATATTGTCAATGTAGTATAGAGGAGAAAGTGTAGAAGAAACTAATGAGCATAAGTAAACATGATTTCATTAGCTTAGGAAGACATAAACATAACTATGAAAACTAGATAACAGAGCTTGAAAAACAAGAATTTTGTATATTTCACTGTAAGGCATCCATAGAAAGAAGAGATATCATGTAGATAAATATATTTAAACCATTATAAAACAAATAGAATGAAGTACAAGCACCATGAACTCACTGGGATAGAGTTCCTTGAAAATAGCTGCAACCTGTCTCTGTACTAGCTAAAAATATGATTACATGCAAGCTTCCTTCACAAAACTTTCAACCCTCTTCTCCTCTAAAGAAATGATACATATAGACTCTCCTAGACTGCTTGCCCACCTTCAGGAGTCGAATTCCTTGGTGGATGAATTGACTCCAAGATTCTCTCAACCAACAGGTGAGAGTGAGAAGGTGAAACTCAAACACTTCATGGAGAGTTTGTTTAGGAGTTTGCTTCTTTTATGAGGCGTAATAAACATAAAAAAACCTATGATGTAAATTTATTCATGTCTACATCACCTAGCCTCGAAACTAGTGCCATTACATAGAGAATATTGACTTTGACTAAGTCAAACTAGAAGCTAGAAATTTTACATAGTGAAATTTAGAAGTTAAAACACACAAAAGTGTAGAAGAGCAGTGACGACTGTGAGATGATTTTCATGTGCTTTGCATGGGACAAAATTAAAAATTGAGATAGCGGTCAACTAGCCCTTCAAGTCTAGTTTCTAGAACAGTTTGAAATTCTAAATTTGGACCAAGGGAAGGAATTCACAATTCCATTCTCCCAAGGTCGTGCCAGAAGCGCAACGCTTGTCAAAAAATGGTCCAGAATGCTAATTTTTCACCACTTTTTTGCATTTTTCTCCAAAACTAAGCCACCTCTACAAAATATGAGAAAATGGGTTTTTAGAGGATGGCAAGATCTTTCAAAAAATGTAGACGTTTCATCAAATGAAGGCCTAAGGAAAAGCGCAGCACCAAGCGCTGTGCTTCTGGAGCAGCTAAATTTCTGAATTTAGACCAAAATTTCTCAAAAAACTTAAAGTGCTCAGAATTTGCTCAAAATTGGATGGAAGGTGTAAAAACATGTTTTTTAAAGCTTCATAGATGCTTCAGCAAGAATCTCCAAGTTTCCCTCATCCTTTTGGTATTTTCTGGCCTCCTTGAGCTTGTTTTCAAGTTGCTTTACTCTAACATTGCCGATCATGTTTTGAGCTTGGTAGTGGTGCGCCATATGTATGAGAAACTGATTATCCATGTTTTCCTTCTCAAGGAGCTTCTCCAAGTGGTCATTCACCTTATTTAGCCAATATTCCTTATCTGGATGAACCTCGAGGGCAATCCTATCCTCTAGGTCAAGGTCTTCATTCAACAGAATGTGTTCATGCTCTTCTTGCAAAGCTTTCTTGAGGCCTCTTGTTCTTGGTATTTTCCTATTTCCTTTCCCTTTTGATCCTTTAGGCTCACTTGATTCTATAATCTCCTTACCTTTGCCAAATTGCTGCAATAACTTGGATTTTTCCTTTTCCATGTGTTATCACTCAGGTTGTTCCCTGCCTCCAGAAGGGAATATGGCCGAGGTAACCACTAAACAGTCTTTTAGCTACAGATTCTAGCCAACCTACAGCTAGAGAGGGCTCTCTCTTTGTAATCTAGCTTTGTTTTGAAGTATTTTAGGCTAGTTATGATGCATAGAGTTTGATTTTAAATTTGTTGGATGGTGATCTTAAATAGAGTTGGGATGCAAGTCTAAAACAGTTTATACCATTGGGCAAATGGGGTCAATGAGGACAAACTATTGAGAGTGTTTTCTTTGGTAAGGGGTAATACTTCAGAGCAAGATAATCGATCTTGGAACAATTTTGAAATCTAGAAATTAATGGAATGTAAGCCAGTGGATAAAGGGCAGTTAAGAATCCTTTATCATGCTGGCAGAGGGAAGGTGCATGAATATTACCAAGGAGCAACAAAGAATTCCTAAGCAATATTCAGAATGAAAGAATCAGTGGAAACATGAGCAGCTAAGGATTCCTATTCATGCTAACTCTAAAGAAAACATAATTAATAACAGAGATTGAACACAGAGTGTATTTAAACAAGTTCTGGGCTATTCTTTTTCTCTATTACTAAGATCATGACACATATATGAATTTTGCAAACACAGAAGACATAAAACACAGGTTAGAGCAACTTATTGATCCATAGAAAGACACAAGAATTCTGTAGCAGGTCCCAGAACATCAAATCCACATTCAGACGGTCGAGCAGCAATGAAATTCAATAGCCTTTGTATTAAAAAGTCTCAGAGTTACAACGCAGTCCAGAGAGTAAATCACCAACCCCAACTACATCTTATGGGGAGGTATTTATACAAAAATGAGATGCAAAATATCATGTAGATGAGTGAAATGAATGGAACAGTAAATGTTGGTGTGCTAGCTGTTTAGTCTGTCAGATATATTTGACTTTTTGGATTGAGAGAGTCGGCTGGTAGCTGCGTCTTTACTCTGCGTTCCTGCGTTTGTTGTCTTGTTGTGTTGCTATCCTGGCCTTGTCATCGGTGCTTGGTCTTGCATTAATGAGCTGCAGTCACAATCTGACTTCCTCTTTCTGCTGTTTTCAGTCTTTGACAGGTGGCTCGTGCATTTGAATTTGCTGACCTGTAGCTGATCAAAAAAGGAAAAAGAAACAAAATTACCTCGGTAAAACCTCCAGCATTCCCTGCCACCATTCTTCTGTTGGCAACTGATGTCTTTGTATTTTTATTAGTGTTTCATCAGCTTCAGTATATCTATAGAAGTTGGGCTGGACTTCAAAAAGATGATTTATCTCATGTTCAATGTAGAACAAATTCTCTAATTTGTCATATAGACTCTGTCCAGAGGGAGGCACTGTGTCTTCTGACATGCTTGATGAAGCCGTAATTTGATTAGAAACATAGGTGATTACCCTGTTGGCATATTGTTCATGTGTTAACAGTCTTCCACTGTTGGCTAATAAGCTGGGTAACCCTTTGCTCTGCAATGTTGTAAACTTTAGTTTGAAAGCATTTATTTCTGTCTGCATTTCTTGGCACTTTCTTTCTAAAGTCTGTACAAAATTCCTTAGGGTCAGCACCTTTTTTACTATCAAAATAGTGTCTGTCTTGTTCCTGATATCTAGAGCTGCTAGTTGTTCTTTGGTATGAGTATTCAAAAATTGAATCATTCTATTGGATTTCTCAAGCATGTTTCCCAATGATGCTCTGGCCTTTTGAGTCTCAAATTGAGCGATCCCTATCAATTCTATTTGCTCATGTATAGTTTGAATTGATTGCCATTGGTCAATGATAGACTGGCCAATTTTGGCCCACAAAATTGTCTTTATTTCAGCCAGAGTTTTATGAAGAGTAAGCTCTTTTTCAAAAGATTTTATTTTGTTACCCAAGGCCTTTATTTCTCTTGTTTTTTCAGCCACTGTTATCTTGGACTTGTCATAGCTTACCTCTAGCTTGGCTAACTTTTCTTTGGCCTCTTTCAGCTCTGTCATTTGAACTTCCAGCTCTTTTACTTCTCTCATCATTTATTCCATACTCATGCTAGATTCTGGTGTTGTCATTACTGTTGCTGCTGAAGCATCCGTGGTTGATGTACCTATTGCTGATGCTGGGATGATAGGAGGGATTGCCGTTGCAAGTGTGGGAGGAGCAGAGGGAACTGTTGGAGCTATTTCAAGTGGCTGGGAGGTTGACTCTCCCTGCTTGCCTTGCAATGCTTTCTCCAATTCTTGCTCCATTTGAATTATTCTTTGATTCATCCTCATCAGAAAATCCATTGTATCTCCTTCTGCCTTCTCTTCTACAAGTTCTATAGTTTGTGGGTGCATGGTTGCAGGTAGCCTCAATTGCTTTCTAAGTGCAGCAATATCTTCTTCCTTTTTCCTTATGAGGGCTTTGATGCCCTTGGCATCCTTAGGATCATGCCCTAGCTCAACAATAATTTCCTCCAGGGTCTTTATTCTGTTGTCTTTAGCCAAGGAAGATATTCTTTCCAAATCCAATTGGGCAGATGTGTTGCTTAATGACTCCTTTAATTGATGGGCCAGCATTGCCTTGTCTGCCAATGTAGCATAGACCATTTCACCTGTTTGCTTGTGTAGCTCAATTTGGTCCATTGGATGTATGTCTTTGGCGAGGACTTCTAGATTGGTCTTTATGTAGTCCGCAGCAGTCTGTGGTTGCTGAACTTTAGGCTTGAAATGACTTAAGATCATCTTTTCCTCCTTAATGTCATAAGCTGCCATCAGTCTTTGCTGTTTGGAGGGTGTTGTTTTGAGAAGTTGATCATAAAGTTGTATTCTCAACAACTCATTTTGAGCTTTGATTTCCATGAATGTTCCTTTAATCCCAGATGGTTGCTTGCTTTGCTGTTTTGAGGAGGACACCTCCATACCATGTTGCCTCTCTGTTTCTTGTCTGTGAGAGCTGGTGGATGTTTGCTGGCTGGTTTCCCTCTCCCTCCTTGGACTCTCTATGATTCCTTCACTAATCTCCTCTTCAATTTGAGGATCTATTCTCTGCCTTTTGGCCTCTGGCTGCTATGTTGACCCACTCGCAGGTGTGGTCTCTTCCCTGTCTCGTTTCTTGCTTCTTTCCTCATTGAGAGGAGTCTATAATGCTGGAATCTGTGGTGCCTCTATCTGTAGTGGAGGGGCTTGCCCTTGACTCTTTTCCTTTGAGGTAGTTGGCTGATCTGTCATTGTTTCTTGCTCGGTATCTACTACCTCCTTGCCTTTTTTTGTACCTGCTGCTGGTGTAGTCTTTTCTTGGGCAGCTTGTGAAGCTGCCGTAGTTGATGTTCCTTCTCTGACTTGTTGTGGTAGTTTGAATGACACCTACCCGAAAGAATCCAAGTCAAGAGTCTTTTCCAAATCTTTGACATTTTGCTCCATTATCTCTTCCTCAGTGAACTCTTCAACTAGTGTTCCTTCTACCCACTCATCTTGGTTGGAAAATTGTTCTATCTGTGGGATTTTGCAATGTTCATAGGCTGAAAACCTATATTTTATTTTTCTGGCATTGATAAAGCCATTTGGGTCATAAGGTACCCACCAAAAACTCCTTTTTAACTTGAGTTTTTCCCCCAATATTTGATCAGCATCTTGCCATCCTTATTTTTTGTTCATGACAAAGGGGCCTAGTTGGTCTCTGAATTTCAACTGAGCCCTTTCCTTGGTGCTATGAAAATGAGTTAAATCTGAATTGATAAATTGCCTGTAATATTCCAAGGCAAACAATCTCATTGGCACATATCTTGGCAGCCTGTAGGGACACAACTCATAGCCATATATCCTAATGACAGTGTGATTCTGGTAAAAGTATCAGTCACCTATTTTGTAGTTTTTTGAGAGCTGCAATATTTTCTGCATGTCATAGGATAGTCTAGGAGGAGGAGTTCTCTTTAGGAGAGAAGAGACTGGATAGACAAACATGTCAATAAACTCACAGTAGGAGTAGGGAGAGCTGTGGACTTCATGAAAGACTGAGGTCCAAAAAATCACAGACCTCTTTTCTCCTTTAGAGTCCAATCTTTTGATGGGGCATTGGAAACAGTCTGGCTGATAATACAGGAATAGATGATAGATGTAGGATGAATACTTGAAGACTCCCTCCCTGTCTAGTTTCACTAGTTGATCATGTATCTTGTTGGCAATGAATTTGGCATAATTGTACTTGACAGCAGGGGGCTGCCCTGGGGTAAATGTAGACAGCAAGACTAATATAGTTTCATCAATATGTTCACTTGTCTTGAAAACTGGAACATAAGATATCATATCAACAAGCAATTTACCCACTTCATTGAAACATACATAGAGAAAAGGAGGTGGCCTTGTAGGTTGGTGATCTGCTCTCATGTGTATTTGGGAAATTCGGGCTATCTCTGAGCTGGAGAGTTTGGGACCTTCATCAAGCAAAAATTTCATAGAAAGAGGGAACATCAGCTGAGTTGGCTTGAAATTTAGCATTTGATTGATGGAGTCAGGAGTTATATGAAATAGGATGCTCCCAGATGGAGACTTGACTGCCCTTTGAGTTGGCTCATAGTTTTCACAGCAGAGGTGAATTATCTCAGGGAAGATATTGACAGAGGGGAGGAAGTATAGGTGAAAATTTGATTCCCATATCCCATACAAATCATTGTTATTCAGATAACTGTTTCTTAGCTCACAGAATGTCTGCAGGTGGTTTCTGTCACCAACCAAATCTTGGATTAGATAATCCCCGTCAGCCAAAGGTAGTGTTTCCAATTCCTTGTGCGGTGCATTGAGAGGGGTAATGTTTAAGGCCACTGGAGTCTCCATGGCTCAATTATATGAGTGTGAATTTGGACACAGAGGACTGTGTGGGTGAAATAAGCAGAACAACAGCTTTGGGCCTCTTTCTATGGAATTTTATAGATTAAATTCGGTTGAATGAACTCATAGGGTGAAAATGGTAGTGAAAAGGATAGTCTGCAGAGTTTTCTTTAGCAGAAACTAGATATGGACAGCTATGGGCTTTTTCCTTCGGCGTTCACAGAATAGAGTGAACTCGAGTTTGAGTCCAGGGGAGAAATTTTGCAAAGGGAGACTGCGTTTATACAGGATTTCTTGGTAAAAAATTGGAGAAAATTGCAGTTATGGTGCACTTTCTACAGGTATTTTGATGGGTTTTAA
Source organism: Pinus tabuliformis (assembly GCA_031772625.1). Taxonomy (NCBI): domain Eukaryota; kingdom Viridiplantae; phylum Streptophyta; class Pinopsida; order Pinales; family Pinaceae; genus Pinus; species Pinus tabuliformis. The sequence goes on from CM062809.1 coordinate 81,875,680, forward strand.
CTTAGATTTCGGAGTTCATAAGAAATTTTAGCAGAGGAAACTGAAAAACACAAGGTTTGGGCACGATTGTAAGTAAATACCTATTTTGATGGCATGGTGAGCGATTACCAGAGGTGACTCAAGCTGCGGGGTCAAGCTATGGAGCAAATTTGCAGGGTGATGGACTGTGCAACTTTGGAGGCAAATTGGTCGTAAAATCGCATGCAGAGGTCTCCACTAACGAGCAAAAATAAACAAAAAACAATCATTTTCGTGACTTTTAACACAATTTGGGCCTTTTTGGGCTTTTGGCGCTTTTTTATGATGATGTCATCATGACGTATTTTTTGTCGTGTAGCGGGTACGGAGGAAGACGTGTCGGGTGACGTGGAAGACAACACGGTGGCGAGGTGGTGATGTCAGTAGATGACATGGCGCTGATACGGAGTGGTGGTGGGTGACGTAGACGCAACGTCATCAGGTGACGTGGGGATGACGTCAGGGGGTAGGCGGTGAGGCGGTATTCCCCGCACTGCCTTTGGCCCATGGTGGTTTTGGAGGAGGGGGCTCCGATCATGCCGAGATGCTGATGTGTGGCAGGGGTACAGCACAAATACTGCCCATCCCCCGGACGCTAATGTTTGGCATATGGGGCCTTTCGATATCGCCACCAGGCATTAGATCTACGGCGCGGGATCCGACGGCCGACAGGTAATGCAAGTAGCGGGGGTTTATTAATGCGGGACCCGCACTAATATTTCAATGTTTTATAATGTTCACAGGGGTTATAAAACCTTTGGTCATGGTGGAACGATTATTCATTTAACCGAATGTTAAATGAAACCCGATATATACATGCGCACGAGGATTTAATATATGGTTTAGGTGGGGGGTTTAGCGCGGTTGTTTATTTAACCGGATGTTAAATAAACCCCAAGGTTTTTGAATGCGGAGGGGCTATTATTAAGGTCCCAAATGGACTAATAATTCCCGGAAGTGTGTTATAAGGCTATAGTTGCCAGGGGTAGGAATATTATGTATTTTTGGGTTTTTTATATAGTTTTTTGTAGAATAGGGGTAGGGCAAATGATAAAGGAGCTATATAATAAAGTTAATGTTAATATGATTTTATGGATAGGTAACGCTAAGTTTATGAGGAAATAACTTAGGTTTTTTGGGGAAATGAAGTAAAATGGTAAGATCTTTTACACAAGAAATGTGGCTTGTTTTAACTAAGTAAACTCAGAGTTCAACTTAGCATTTATCATCAAATAAAGTGAACTGGGACTACTGGGCAGATCCCAATGTCCTTGAGGGAATGTTAGTAAATGATTTCTGGGGGAATGAAAGGGGAAATTAGTCATGCTTCCACTGTTCTACAACCAAACAACTGCCATGGTACTTGTGTCATCCATGAGATAAGTCTTTCTTGACAAGACAAAAAGGTGATCACAAACTTGCTTCTGCAACCTCAAACTGCCTACTCAGCCTAATACACCTAGCATTTTTTCTTCCTTTTGATTGGGTGCATTTGGACTAGCAAACCCTGATTTTCCTCTTTTTCTTTTGAATGCCCTCCTATCTAAGTCTATCCTTATCTCTTCCAAGGGCCCAGATTAAGCATTTGGGCTCCTTTGTTTCTCTACCTATTTACTCATCTGCCAAGCTTGAACTGTTTGGACAAATCTTTATTCTCTATGCTAAAGACAAGTAAATTCAAACATGATCTAACCAGGATTGAATTGTCTGGCTATTCATCAACTGTGTCAAGATTCAACCACCTGTACACAATGAAATTGCTCACAAATGGAACAGTAGTGGCATTTAAATTAGCACACTTTCCTGGTCTTTTGGTTTGGGGTTCATTCTTATCATTTTTTCTGACCAATTTACTCCTTTTTCTTTTAGGGCATACCCTCTTTTCATTTTTTAATTTTCTTCATTTGTTTACAAAATATGGAACCTTTGCAGCATGAAAGGATGAACATATTTGGCTCTTCTACAGTCAATCATGAAAAATGAAACCTATTGGTATAGGAACCTAACACCATGATCAACTCCTTTGCTTTGAGATGATTATTCTCACGTTCAAGGAATGATATGACATATTTTGTTCTTTCCAAATTGGTTGTTAGCTCCTTGATTTGATAGTCCTTATCCCTAATTGTCTGCCACATGTTTGATGTCTGATTCTCAGCCTCTGAATCAACCAGTTCAAACTCATTCTCAACTGTGTCTTTCTCTTTTGTTGTCATTCCCTGCTTTGTTGATGAAGAAGGCTTGGCCCCTTTCTCTCCATGAGAATAAAACACAAGCCTTTGTCCTCTATTATACACTTTAGTGACCTCAGGCTTAGGTGTTTGAGTTTTCTCGACTGATTTGCTAGAGGACCCCACCTCTATTTGCTATTTTGGTACACGAGGAGACTAAGATGCTGCAATTGCTTCATGCCATTTCAGGGTTGTTTCCAAAAAGGCTTCCTAGGCCATGCCTTTCTTTGCAAGCTGGTGAAGGAAAATATTTTTTATTATATTGTGATGAAACAAGCTTGGGGAGTGCTCTTCATCCTTCAATTTTATTTTTTCAGACATTTTGGAAATGCTCCTGGATAAAGGGTTACACATGTTGAGCGGCTTTTGAGGGGTGAAATGTATCCGGAGGCGAATATTATAAGCATAAAACCTAGAGAATCTACCTTCACAAGTAAAGAACCTCATGACAATCTTCATCAAAGGGGCATATTTCTCCAATAAATATCTGAAAGGCATAAGGTGAGTATGTGTTTCTCTGTATGGCGTCTTTAAGAAATGCTTGTAGTGTTCAAGATCTAGGCTCATTCCTTTGAACCACTATTTGCTATTGTCTGGTAACCCTATTGCAAGTGAGATGGAAGTCACTGAAAAACTGAACTCAACACCAGCGATGATAGAAATTTCACCTTTTAGTTGAGTTGCCACCCAATCTCTTAGTTGTTCATGAAACCCCACCTCGCTCACCCTTTTGCAAAATTCCAGGAAATGTACATCCTTGAAGAATTGTTTGATGAAATGATAGGAGTTGATTGCATTGTAGTCTGATGGCTCATATCTGAGGATCTTCCCTCCTTTTTGATGTATTTTTCTCTTTGGTGAAGATTCTGCCTTCGTGATGACACAAAATTCTAGCAGCAGGCAGCAAAAAATAAAGTGTGAGGTGTGAATGGAAATGAAGTGATATGAAGGTGGATTTTGACAAAATGATGGATTAGGTTTGAAAAAGGTGAATATGGACTTTGGAAGCTAATGAAAATAAGTGAAGAAATAGTGGAAGAGTGATCTGCTTGCAAGGAGGAAAAATAGGGTTTAGAATGAAACATGCCCAAAAACCTCTAGGAATCAGCTAGGGTTTTTCTTTTTGACTGTTAAAAATTTGTTTTCAGGTGGGTTAAATGGTTAAAATGATTTATGAAACATGTATGTAGGTGTAGGATATCATTTCACATGTTTTAGAAACCAAAAATAAAGATAGCCATTTTCACCCTATCATTTCCCACGCAAATTTCACTACAAACCCTAATTTTAAGAATCATTGGCATGAGATGAATTTGTAAAAGCAAATGAGGGATAATGATGGTGTGCTTACTTGTCCCTTGGCTTATAAGTCAATAATATTAAGCTTGCAAGTCAAAAAATGAGATTTGGGAGAGTGTTGAATGATTTGTGGGCACTCTGTCTTGCGTGCAGTGCTTTGTTCCTAAGCGCAACGCCTAAGCCAAGCACAATTATTTTGAGTGTAGCGCCGGCCTCTTGAGCATAGCATAGTGTTTCTAAGCATAGTGCCTGAATTTTTCTTTTCAATTTTTCCTAGGAATCTAACTTTTTTGCTCTCTTGGACGGGATATCTCGACAATGAAGAGTGAATACATGGTAAATTAACGACTTTGGGAGATTTTGAGTTTATATAGGGAAAATTACTTCTCCTTTTTTTTTTAAATGGAACCCACCATCCTCAAAAAACTAAATTTCCACTTTATGAAAATAGAGTTACCTTTACCACTGAAAACCTAAGCTTCCTTTTACTTTCCTAAGCACCAAAACTCTTTCTTTTGGAACTTTCTGAACATGAGAGCATGAGGAATGTGTAAAACTTCAAAAAAAAAATTCTCAAGGGTCCTTTTTCATGCTCTATTCACTGATGGTTTTATTCATGAAAATCATGGACCTTGGAAACCCTAGCAACCTAATGAATGACCTAAGACTAAATGGAATGATGATGATGATGACTGACAAGTTTTGATTGTGACACCTCCATAAAAGTGTGATAGGTGACCAGCATGATTGAATTTCCAAAAGATTGACTTCATCTTTATACTAACCAAACAGTGACCAAATTTTGTTGTGTAAACCTAGTAACATAAAAAATTTTGATTTTGATAGTCTGGACAAGCATAGTAAAAGAACATTTGATCTAGGTGACAGGCTAACAAGAGTGACACTAACATTAGCTCCAACTGGGGGTGGCAGCTCCTTGGAGGTGTCAAGGACACTACAGACCAAGTAGCCTTATCCATTGGGCAATGGAATCAACATGCATGAAAATAGACTTTTGTCCTAAACTTAACTGACCTTTTGACATGACAAAAAAAACTGAAAAATAAAAAGCAAAACAGTGCTGACCTAAAGAGCCTTAGGGCCTTCACTTCGGGCTTCAAACTCCTATGACATCCATCTAAAATAATGGAAATAAAATACACACCGGTACATATAATGATGATGAATTTTCAGGACCATTTTCAGACATAGTAGTGCTTGAGAAGCCTGCCATTGGTCGCCCCTCCTGAATAATGTCTTCCATCCATTTCTTCCAACAAGAAAGCATTATTTCCTCTAAAGGAAAAAATTATGTAGGTTCCCTTCCATAAGTTTTCAAACTTACCATGTTTTCCCTTTTCTTCATTTCTGGCATCCCACTGCAGAACCACATCTCCCAGATTGAAATTGTCTTCCTTGGTCTTGTAATCATAAACTTTTTAATCTTCTCCTAGAGTTTGGATGTGTTATGAAAAACCTCTTCCCTTGTCTGCTATAAATGAATCATCTGATTTATCCTCCTTTGTATGTCATTAGTCTCACTATCCAATTCCTACATAATTCTTATTACTAGGACATCAAGAGGTTAAGGAAACATTGTATCAACTCCATACACCGGTTGAAATGGGGACATACCTATTGAATTTTTATTTCTGACCCTATTTTCCCACAAGGAATTGATGAGCTTTTTATGCTAGTTCTTCTTGTTTACCTCTAGAACCTTCTTGATGATATTAACCAAGGATTTATTGGAAGATTCGATAAGACCATTCCTCTGCGGATGATAAGTAGTAGAATGTGATAGCACAATATGATATTTGGCACAGAAGTCCACCATTCTTTTTTACTTGAAAGCAGTAGCATTGACAGTAATTATTTTCTATGGGCAGCCAAATCTAGACAAAATATTAGACTCAAGGAATTGAATGATGACAGAATTAGTAGCTTGCCTAGTTGGGATTGCTTCAATCCACTTTGTGAAGTAGTAGGTGGTTGTAAATATCCATTTATGTTGTTCTGAAGATGAAGGATGGATTTTTCCAATGAAATCAAGACCCCACTACTGGAAAGGCGCTGAAATTAAAATGGGTTGTAGTGGTAACGGTAAAAGTTTCCTCTTTCCTTGAAAAATCTAACATTCATGGCAGCTCATGATTGTTTTGTATGCATCAAAAAAGAGGGTGGGCCAATAGAAGCCAGATCTTAAGATTTTATTTGCTTTAGTTTTCCAAAAGTGATGACCACCATAATCTCCTTTATGGAAATCCTTCATGATATCTTTAGCTTCATTTTCTACCAAACAATTCAGCAGCACACCCCCAAGATCTTTCCAAAATAAAAAACCATCTAGAATACAATATTTTGAAGCTTTTAGTTTCAATGATCTAGCTTTAACTTTGGGGACTTTCGGAGGGGGATTCAAGTGCTGCAAGACATAGAAAATGTTAGAATACCAAGGCGAGGACATGAACATATCTGACACCTATAGGAAAGGATTGTCTTCTTCTTGTTCTTTAGACAGTGCAGCAATCAAATTGATGTCTAGTGCATGTAGATTTGATTCAACCATGAGTTTTGCTAAACCTTGTCCTTTGATGAGCTTTGTAGGCTTTATCTCCAAGTAATTCTTCGGCATGGTTGAAATCCACTTTCCTCTTTTGCCTTCAGGATCTGTCTGCATAAGAATTTCTTTAGCTGCCATAGTAGGAACATAAGAAATGGTGTGACAATGAAAAATATAAACTCAGAAATCCTTGAGGGCTTTTGCCAATGCCAATGCCTTCCTTTCAATTATATTTTATCTTAGTGCTGCATCTCTTATAGTGCGACTAAAAAATGCTATGGGCTGCTCATTTTTTTGATCTTTCTTCTACATTAGGACTGTTGCTAACGTATGCTCATAGGCAAAAGAGAAGATGATGGAATCTAAAGTATAATCTGGGCTAATCAAAATAGGAGCTGTAGATAATGAAAAATTTATATCATGAAATGATTTCTTAGCCTCCAAAGACCACTTTACCTCATTGTCCTTCTTCAACATGTTTGTCATTTATTTCAAGTGCTCACCTAGATTAGGAATGAATCTTCTCAGAAAATTGATTTTCCCATTAAAAGACTGAATCTCTTTCTTGTTCCTGGGGAAGTCTAGTTGCTGAATGGCCTCCACTCTTGCAGGATCAATGCAGATGCCATCTTTATAGATGATGTGTCCTAGTAGCTTACCTTCTTCCATGGCAAACAAACTCTTCTTTGGGTTAAGTGAGATTCCAAATTTTCTGCATTTTTGAAAAAAAAATCCTTAAATGATGCAAATGATCTTCATCAGATTTTGAAAACAATGTAAGATCATTTAGATAGATAGCTAGAAATACATTTTTTTCATTTGCAAAAGCTATGTCCATAGCCTGCTGAAAAGTAGCTCTTGCATTCTTCAACCCAAAAGGCATCTTGGCATACACGAATGTACCCCATGGCATTGTGAAGGTTGTCTTGAGTTGATCGTCCTTGTGTACCAAAATTTGATTGTATCCAGAGCATCCATCTAGCAATGACATCCTAGAGGATCCAACCACCCTCTATAGTATGTGATCCATCTTGGGCAGGGGATAGTTATCTTTCAATGACACCTTTTCCAGATTCCGGAAATCAATACATAGATGAATTTCTCGGGTCTTCCTTCTTATAGGCACTAGATTAGACATCCATTCAGAAATTCAAACTTGGACTATGATTCTAGAATTATAAAGCCTTTTTACCTCTTTCTCGATCGATAGCAACAATTTTGGATTGATACTCCTCAATTTCTAGCGAAATGGCTTCTGACTAGGCTTAATAGGAATGGTGTGCTAAATGATACTTTTGTCATAAACTTTCAGATCTGAATAGTCCCAATCAAATACATCAGTGAATTCCTTCATTAGATACATGTACCTACCTTTTGTTCCAGGAGATAAGGACTTATCAGTTGTGCCAATGTTTACATCTTCAACTCTTTTTCCTATAGGAACCATGGTGGGCTTCTTGGAGTCATCATCACAGTCAAATAACTCTTCTAAAGGCACCAAGCCTTTTGGAATGTTGTTGTCCTTGAGCTTTAATACTTCAATCTCAGCTGAGTGGATGTCTAGATCATCAAAATTGTTTGCATCATCAATGTGATAATTCTGAAATTCTCCTTCCAATTGCAGAAAATTGTCTATCTATTTATCATCCCCAAACACTTGCCAAAATTTCATGTTATCTGGGACAACTGGACGATGTTTGAAATGGATGGAGTGCTTCTGATTAGGATGAATAGGGATCTTCACCATACTTTCTGCAGTGGCGAGTGAATCAGCTATGACATTTTGAGTTCTAGGAATAAGAGATAAAGTATATTCTGAAAAAGTCTTGAGGATGTCAAGTACAACATTGTGATAAGCTCTCATTCTTGGGTGCTTGGCCTAGTATTCCCCTTTGACTTGCTTGATTACTAATTCAGAGTTGCCATAAACATAAATATTTTTTGCTCCCAACTTTTTTAGAATTTTGAGGCCAGCAATCAATGCCTCATACTCCGCCTCATTGTTTGAACACTCAAAAGCCAACTTGTAAGAACTCATTCTCACATTTCGAGGGATTTTATTTGACTGATGTAATGGACCATGTATCCAGACACCAATCCCTGCTCCTTCTCTTCTCGATGCACCATCGAACTCCATGGTCCAAAGACCATTTTCTTCATCTGGAAAAAGGATTTCTGAAGACTGAACTTTTTTCTTTTTAGGATTTTGACCAGCTATCTCAAAACTTTCTGTTTTCTACACTATTCTTTCAATTTCCTCAATAGGATTTGGCTGTAAACACTCTTCACTAACCTCTTTACCTTCTACTGTAATAACTTCATGTATGTTGCTCATGACCTTGGGAACTTCTTAAATTTCCACTAGCTGACTTTCACCATCAACAAAATTTATATCGCTAAACAGAATGAAAGAATCAAGATTAGTATTGACAACATGTATAGGTTGAATAATTGGCTTCTCCTTATTGTTGATCATAAATTTCGTCTTCTTTTCCTGATAAAGTTTTTGGAGCTTTCCAAAATAGGGATATTGGCGTATGAAAATTCAAGCTGCAGTGTGCCCTTTAATTTTGCGCCCCTAGACCTTGAAAGCAACATGTCAAACCTAGGAGGAATATCGGAAACTACAACATCCATGAGTACATTTTGGTCAGGATTTGGTCCAAAGACACTACTAAGTCTTTATTGAGCCCAAGGCATTTCACTCTCTTGAAATCAAAGGAATAAAGATCATGGTAAGGTCGAGTGATACTCAGTCCTAGTTTATCCATGATGGCTTTAGGCATCAGATTATGTGAGGCGGCAGAATCTAGCATGGAATTATGAACGATAAAATCATGACGTCGAAGACTTAGATAAAAAGGAGGTATTTCACTATCTTCAAGAGCTCCTTCTAAGGCTGGACCAAAAAGGATTACTGGCTCATCATCAGCCAGATTAACTGTATCAGATATCTGGTCAACCTTAATCATCTTTGCAACCTAAAATTTATATTTATCATTCCTCACCAATTCGGTGAGGGGAATAGCAATATTCAATTTAGAAATTTCATTTTCCAAACTAAAAAGATTAGATTACTTTTCTACCACTTTTGCAGCGATGTCCTTCCTTTCTGTTTGGCCTTTAGCTTGAGATTCCTTCTTGTGGCTTTTAGTTTGCAATTATTTATCTTTCCTCACATTGCTAGTAGAGGCTTCATTTGTTCTATCCCAATTCAATATGATAATGTCCTTGTCTTTATTCTAACTTGCAGGAGTAGTTTCTTTGCTTGGTGTGTCCCTTTGTAGATTTTGTCTTTTCTGAGTTAGAGTGGCAGGTACATTTATATTCCTCAAATTTTACTACTTTTGGAGATGACTGAGGGCATTCTGATATGATCTTTGGTACTCTTCAGTTTGAATAACCCATAGATCTTCACTTGCAAACACGAATTGTTGATCACTTGGTATGAGAGAATCTTCAGAAAACTGATCTTCTTCCGTTAGGAAAATAGGCAGTTGATCTTCTTTAAAGAAGTGATTTGATTCTACAATTTCTTCTTCATCTTCTTCCTGACCTTCAGTATAATTTTGTTGAAATGGAGCTCTTACTTGACCTTGAGGATCTTGGTTTCACTGCTCTTTCTGTCGATTTATGAATTGATGTTGTTGTTGTCTGTGAAAGTTAGGATTCCTCACTGAAGGTTCAGCTTGTTGATCAGCTATGAATATTCTATCCATCATCCTCTCCATAGTTTTTATTAGATTGTCAAGCTTTACATCAGAATATGATGTGAGCTCTTCTTTAAAGACAAATTTCTTCTCAACCCTCTCTGGCTTTGATTTTGACTTCTTAATGAGCAAATTGGCTTCAACACTGACCGCATTCCGCTGCATCTCTTCAAGAGTAGTAGGATCTCTCTCTCTCAGTTAGTATGCCATGTCTGGATCGAAAGCATCAGGATAATGAAGAAGAGCTAGACCAGGAGGAGGCTTCATATCATCAGGTATGGAATTGTACACTATATTGAATCTTGCTGTAAATTCTTGAACTGTTTCATTTGGGTTCCTTTTCATTGAATTATACTTAGCCAATATCTGTAATGGATTTTTCTTCTCTTGTCAACGAGCTAAGAATAATTCAATCAATCCTTGAGAACTGTTAATAGAATTAGCATCCATACTTCGAAACCATTTCTTAACATATCCTGAGAAACTTTGAGCTATAATCCTCATCTTGGCATTCTCTTCATCAATTATTCTAAATCAATGAAATCTATTAACTTGTCAACATGTTGTTGAGTTGTAATTTCTGCACTTTCATCAATCAAAGGGAGTCTTTGACCATAAGTTTTAGGCAAAGCAGCAAGTTGAGCAGGAAATAAAAGAGGTGCAAATCTCTCCATGACTGTTGGAGATAGTGGAGGTGCTACAATGGATTGTGTAAGGAAAAGTGATGATACTGATGGGGATGATGGAACTACTACAATTGGTTGTAAAGGAAAAGATGGGAAAAATGGAGGTGGTATGAAAGATGATGAAACTAAAGCTTTGGGAGATGTAGCAAATGTGCTTGGAGGTGAAACAAAAGATGAAGAAGTGGCCAGGTATTCAAGTTCATATTGAACAAAAGCTTTTTCAGTAGTGATCTGGAGTTGGTCAGCAAGGATTTGAAGCTTATCAAAATACAACCATAGTTCATGATCAATTTTAGCAGACAAAGATTCTAAAGAAATAGAGTGAGTTTAAACCTTTAAAGGTTCTAATGTTACTTCAAAAATATAGGACTCAAACTTCGACCTAGAAAGAGATAATTCTATCTACTCATCAAAAGGAACCTGCTCAAAGGAAAACAAATTTTTAGGTAGAGAGGTTATTCTTTTCATTTTTTGAATTGCACTTTTATGATGGATAATCTAAGTTTTCTAAGCAGCCTTTTGGGATCTTCAACAGTAAAGGGTGGATTTGGGTCAGGATTTAACCTGGTATGCCTTTTGGAAGCCAGAATGTATACACCCTAAACTAATGAAATTTATGAATTCAGCCTATCTTTGAATACTGGAAACTATGAACTACAGAACCAGTTCTTTGAAAGTTCTTTATATATTTCCCAGGAATGATTTAATAGTCGTTCCCTGGCAACGACACCAAAAATGTTATTCCTTACAATCTCCTAGGTGGAAAAGGAAATCGAGAAGGGTAACCTCAAACCACTTCAACTCAGTAGCTATCCCTACCGAGCATGAGAGGGATCTCTCTAAGTATCTTATCAATGATATGACTTTAAAGAAAATGAATTTTAGGCTAGATATGTATATTTGTTTGTTTGTTTGTTCGTGAAAATTTTAGTTTTAAGGTTTGTTGAACTTAGGCTTTGGAGCCACAAATAGGTCTAGGCTCTAGGAGTGCAGGAGAAAATATGATAAGGAGCTAGATATTAGAAGCCATGTTGTATTTTGAATATTGTCAGTGTAGTATAGAGGAGAAAGTGTAGAAGAAACTAATGAGCATAAGTGAACATGATTTCATTAGCTTAGGAAGACATAAACATAACTATGAAAACTAGATAACAGGGCTTGAAAAACAAGAATTTTGTATATTTCACTGTAAGGCATCCACAGAAAGAAGAGATATCATGTAGATAAAGATGTTTAAACCATTAGAAAACAAATAGAATGAAGTACAAGAACCATGAACTCACTGGGCTAGAGTTCCTTGAAAATAGCTACAACATGTCTCTGTATTAGCTGAAAAGATGATTACATGCAAGCTTCCTTCACAAAACGTTAAACCCTCTTCTCCTCTAGAGAAATGATACATATAGACTCTCCTAGACCACTTTCCCACCTTCAAGAGTTGAATTCCTTGGTGGAGGAAATGACTCCAAGATTCTCTCAAACAACAAGTGAGAGTGAGAAGGTTAAACTCAAACACTTCATGGAGAGTTTGTTTAGGAGTATGCTTCTTTTATGAGGCCTAATAAACATAAAAAACAACCTATTATGTACATTTACTCATGCCTACATCACTTAGCCTCGAAACTAGTGCCACTATATAGAGAATCTTGACTTTGACTAAGTCAAACTAGAAACTAGAAATTTTACACACTGAAATTTACATGTTAAAAAACAGAAAATTGCAAAAGCGCAGTGCTGACTTTGAGCTGATTTTCAGGTGCTTTCCAGGGGTCAAAATGAAAAGCTGAGAGAATGGTAAACTATCCCTTCAATTCTAGTTTCCATAACAGTATGCATTTTTGACTTTGGACCATGGTAAGGCCTTCAAAATTCCATTCTCCCAAGGTCGCTCCTGAAGCGCAACGCCTATCAAAAAATGGTCCAAAATGCTAGTTTTTTGCCACTTTTTTTCATTTTTCCCCAAAAATAAGTCACACCTACAAACTTTGGGAAAATGGGTGTTTAGATTATGTGAAGATATTTCCCAAAATGTAGAACTTTCCTCAAATGGAGGCTTGAGGAAAAAGCACAATGCCTTGGGGTGCAACTAAATTTCTGAATTTAGACTAAAATTTCTCAAAAAACTTAAAGTGCTTAGAATTTGCTCAAAATTGGATGGAAGGTGTAAAAGCATGTTTTTTAAAGCTTCATAGATGCTTCAGAAATCATCTCCAAGTTTCCCTCATCCTTTTGGTCTTTTTTGGCCTCCCTGAACTTATTTTCAAGTTGCTTTACTTTGACATTGGCGATCATGTTTTGAGCTTGGTAGTGGTGCACCATATGTATGAGCAACTGATTATCCCTATTTTCCTTCTCAAGGAGTTTCTCCAAGTGTTAATTTACCCTATTTAGCCAATATTACTTATCTTGGCGAACCTCATGGGAAATCATATCCTCTAGGTTAAGGTCTTCATTCAACAGAATGTGCTCTTTCTCTTCATGCAAAGCTTTCTTGAGGCCTCTTTTTCTTGGTCTTTTCCTCTTTCCTTTCCCCTTTGATCCTTTAGGCTCACTTGATTCTATGATCTCCTTGCCTTTGCCAACTTGCTGCAATAACTTGGATTTTTCCTTTTCCATGATCAACTCCTTTGCTTTGAGCTGACTATTGTCCTATTCAAGGAATGATTCAAATATTTTTCTCTTTCCAAATTGATTGCTAGCTCCTTGATTTGATAGTGCTTATCCTTGATTGTCTGTCGCATGTTTGAATTCTGATTCTTAGCCTCTGAATCAACTAGTTCAAACTCATGCTCAACTATGTCTTTCTCTTTTGCTGTCGATCCCTGCTTTGTCGATGAAGAAGGCTTGTACCCTTTCTCTCCATGAGAAGAAAACACAAGCCTCTGTCCTCTCTTATCCACATTAGTCACCTGAGGCTTAGGTAGCTGAGTTTTCTCCACTGATTTGCTAGAGGACCCCACCTTAGTTTTCTGTTTTGGCACACTAGGACAATGAGATGCTACATTTGATTCATGCCATTTCAGGGTTGTTTCCAAAAAGGCTTCCCAAGCCATACCTTTCTCTACAAGCTGGTGAAGGACAATAGGTTTGATTAGACTGTGATGAAACAAGCTTGGGGAGTTCTCTCTGTCCTTCAATTTTATTTTTTTCAGACATTTTGGAAATGCTCTTGGATAAATAGTTACACATGTTGAGTGGCTTTTGAGAGGTGCAATTCATCAAGAGGCAAATATGATAAGCATACAACCTAGAGAATCTACCTTCACAAGTAAAGAACATCATAACAGTCTTCATCAAAAGGGCATATTTATCCAATAAATATCTAAAAGGCATAAGGTGAGTATGTGTTTCTCTATATGCTGTCTTTAAGAAAGGCTTGTAGTGTTCAAGATCTAGTCTCATTCCTTCGAACCAATATTCACCATTATCCGGTAACCTTGTTGCAAGTGAGATGGAGGTCACTGAAAAACTGAACTCAATACCAATGATGATAGCAGTTTCACCTTTCAACTAAGTTGCCACTCAATCTGTTAATTGTTCATGAAACCCCACCTCACTCACCCTTTTGCAAAATTCTAGGCAATGTACATCCTCGAAGCATTATTTGATGAAAGGATAGGAGTTGATTGCATTGCAGTCTGATGGCTCATATCTGAGGATCTTCCCTCCTTTATGATGTCTTTTTCTCTCTGGTGAAGATTATGCCTCCATGATGACACAAAATCCTAGCAGCAAGCAGCGAAAAATAAAGTGTGAGGTGTGAATGGAAATGAAGTGATATGAAGGTGGATTTTGACAAAATGATGGAGGAGGTTTGAAAAAGGTGAATATGGACTTTGGAAGTTGATGAAAATGAGTGAAGAAACAGTGGAAGAGTGATCTACTTGCAAGGAGGAAAAACAAGGTTTATAATGAAACATGCCCAAAAACCTCTAGGAATGAGCTAGGGTTTTGCTTTTTGAGTGTTAAAACTTTGTTTTGAGGTGGGTTAAATGGTTAAAATGGTTTATTAAACATGTATGCAGGTGTAGGATATCATTTCACATGTCTTAGAAACCAAAAATAAAGATGGGAATTTTCACCCTATCATTTCCCATGAAAATTTCACTACAAACCCTAATTTCAAGAATCATTGACATGAGAGGAATTTGGAAAATAAAATGAGGGATATTGATGGTGCACTTACTTGTCCCTTGGCTTAGAAGTCAACGAAATTAAGCTTTCAAGTCAAAAAATGAGATTTGGGAGAGTGTTGAACGATTTGTGGGCACTCTGTCCTGCGTGCAGTGCTTTGTTCCTGAGCACAACGTCTAAGTGCAATGTAGTTCTTTTGAGTGCAGTGCTAGCCTCCTGAGTGCAACACAGTGTTTCTAAGCGCAGCGCCTAATTTTTTTTGTCAATTTTGCCTAGGAAACCAACTTTTTTTTCTCTCTTGGATGGGATAGCTTGATAATCAAGAGTGAATAGGAGGTAAATGAATGAGTTTGGGGGATTTTGAGTTTATATAGGGAAAGTTACTCTCTTTTTTTAAAAAAAATGGGACCCACCATCCTCTAAAAAATGATTTTTCACTTTATGAAAACAGAGTTACCTTTACCACTGAAAACCTGAGCTGCCTTTTACTTTCCTGAGTGCTGGAACTCCTTCTTCTGGAACTTTTTGAACATGAGAGCATGAGGAATGTGTGAAAATTCAAAAATCAATTCCCAAGAGTTCTTTGTCATGCTCTATTCACTGCTGGTTTTATTCATGAAAATGATGGACCTTGGAAACCCTAGCGACCTAATGAATGACCTGAGACTAAATGGAATGATGATGATGACTGACAAGTTTTTATTGTGACACCTCCATAAAAGTGTGATAGGTGACCAACATGAGTGAATTTCCAAAATATTGACTTCATCTTTAGACTGACCAAACAGTGACCAAATTTTGTTGTGTAAACCTAGTAACATAAAAAATTTGATTTTGATAGTCTGGATAAGCATAGTAAAAGCACATTTGATCCAGGTGATAGGCTAACAAGACTTACACTAATAGTACCCATGTTGCATACTTTGATGGATCTTTCTACACAAAAGAAATGAAAAATACATGAAAAATGTGATTGCAATCATGCTTTTTCATGTATTTCTCATTTTTCTTATAGCAGGGTCCATCAAAATTATGCAACATGGATAATTCTTGGATGAGGAATTAAATTTTGTATCCAAAGAGTACTCCCACTCAAAGTTTGAGTAAAAACTTAGGGAGATAAGTTGAAAATACGAGTCGAAAAAATAGTTTTATTATTTTATTAATTTTTAATCTTTTTTTTACTCTAAAAATGGTGAATCATCTGCCATGGTTGACATCATCATATTGAATCCTATTGGTTCTTATACAATATATTTTGGTTGTACATTTTTCTTAGGAGGCCCATTTTAGACCTCAAAATTCCTGCAATGAAAGAAGCATGGGAAGTGGAGGATCTGTGCGGATTACAGAGAACTGAACAAGGCCACAAAGAAAGACTATTTCCCTTTACCTTTCATTGACCAAGTTTTAGATGGTCTTGCAAGGAAGAATTTATTCTCTTTCTTGGATGGATTTTGTGGTTACAATTAGATCCATATCAGCGCTGAAGACAAAGACAAGACTACATTCACATGTCCTTGGGGTACCTTTTCTTATATATTCCTCCCATTCAGTCTATGCAATGACCCTACTAATTTTCAAAGGGAAGTTCTGAGAAGCTTTGTTGAGATTTTTTAGGACTCTGTGGAGATCTACATGGATGATTTCACTCGCTATGCGTGTGAATTCCTAGAGTCTCTCTCTAATCCGGGTAAAGTTCTAAGAAAATGCATTGCAATGAACCTCTTGTTGAGTCATGATAAATGTGAATTCTTAATGAAGGCAGGGACTCTCCTCGGCCATTCAATATCTCAGGAAGGGATATAAGTGGATGTGAACAAGATTTCCATCATCAAAAGGGTCCCTACCCCTCAAAAGCAGAGGGATGTTAGGAGTTTCTTGGGCTTAGCTAGCTATTATAGGAGGTTTATCAAGGATTTTAGTAAAGTGGCTTCACCATTGTTTGGATTTCTGGCCAAGGACTCATAATTATGTTGGACAAGTAGCTTCTAAGAGGCCCTTGAGATATTAAAATAGAAATTGACCACTGCACCCATACTTATGGGTCCTAATTGGGTTCTTCCTTTCCATATCCATACTAATGAATTATACAAATTTGTAGGAGAAGCCTTGGGGAAAATAGATGATAAGTTACACTATGCCATTTATTTCCTTAGTAAAAATTTGTCTAACTTTGAATTGAACTACATTGTCACTGAAAAAGAACTCTTAGTTGTTGTATACTCCTTAAACAAATTTAGGCACTACATCACTGGATACCAAAATTTTGTGCATGATGATCATGCAACTATTAAATATTTGATGAATAATCCTGAAGTGAATGTTAAGATCATTACATGGTTTTTATTGTTACAATAGTTTGATTTGACTATCAATGACAAGTCTGGAAAAGAAAATGTAGTTGTTGTTTTTTGTCTAGACATACTTTGCCTAGAGATATTGAAGGGATGGTTGATGATTAGCTTCTAGATGAGCACCTATTTTCTATCTCAGTGCTCTCTCCTTGGTTTGTTGACACAGCCAACTACTCGGTTGCTGGGAGATTTCCTCCAAATCTGTTGATCTGAAAATGGGGCACCAAAGGCTTCTTGTCATGCTTACAAGAACCTCTTCCACTTCCAAAGCTTATAAATTTCCAAGACCTTATGATTAACCAATTGCGGAATTAAAAATGATTGAAATAGGTGTATGCTTTTAGTCCCTTTAACTATTAAGTTCTTTGAGTTTTGTTGCTTATGTTGATAATTAAATACATGCAACAGTAAGTAAAGAAGCAAATAAACAAACACACATAACAACAATATAATAAGGAGTTCACCCAAACCTCTTGGGCTACATCTCCTTGAGCTCTAGTCAACTCAACTAGTGTTATAGACATTTTTGGGCACTGCAACCCCAAGCATAAAATGTCAATAAATCAAGGGCTCCTAAGTCCCTAAAAGTGTTGTTCTAATCCCTAAAGGAACAAGGTCAACTGATTACAGCTTCTCCCAGAAGTTCTCCATGAAAAATTGCTCAGAACTGGTCAAAACAGGATCATTTCACCTGCTCCATAGGCAAAGTGTGTTTCATTTCAAAAAGCCCTTCTATGGGGTGCGATGGGCAAGAAGTGACAAATGGCAGTGTCAATCTGCGAGGTGGAGAGGCATGGAATCTTCCAGAAACTTCTCCTGTGACACTTGCCTCTCTGAATTCACCAAGGATGAGTAAGAGATCATCAATCTCCAAGTGGAAGCAAGAACTATCAGAGGGAATACACTAATCAAATCACAAGCTGACTCATCTCCCTTACAGATATCTATATATGGATCCCTCATCCCAGAGATCGAGAGGCTGGAATTTTGCATCTTGTAAGGAATTGCTGTTGGTTTCTTGAGACAAAATCATAGTGTTGGATGATCTAAGCTTTGTATGAGGTGAAGAAGGGCTTACTTGCTGAGAGGATGATGCTAGGTCAGAACAACTAGTTGTAACTCCCTTGGCTCTTTCTTGATTATCAATAAAAGCTATTCAAGTTTTCCTCCATACTCTTGTGTCATTTATGTTTTATGCATTTGTATGGTCAATTTACATCTAATACTAGATTGTTTATGATTATAGATCCATGTTCTTGTATAGTGTTATGCTACTCTGATTCTACAGGTACTCTGTGAAGCTGGGCGTACAAGGAAGCAAGTAGCAAAAGACTATCAGAAGAGAGAGGAATCGAATTAGGAGCCAAGCGCAAGACAGAGGTTGGTCTCCTCTATTCTTCTCTCATCTATCTTTCATAAAGGAAAAATGAAAGTAGCTTTACTTTGTTTGTTTCTAAGGTAGCTACCACACCTTAGTGGGATAAGCAGTTCTGTATAGACACTTTTCCCTTTAACAAAATGGCGACTCCACTGGGGAGCGACTAGGTTGTTTGTTTATCTTCCTTGTTGTTTATTTTATAAACTTACAGACGGAGCCTGAAGTCGAGCTAGGTAGCTTTCGAACTGCATTTTCTATGCAAATGCAAAGTAGATAAATGCTGCTTCAGTAAATCTCCGGGTTTTGTTTATGAATTAAACAACTAATTTACAAACTCTCTAATTGCCCTTGTGGTAGCTCTAGTAACCTCCTTAGATCTACCCCTGATTGTTGATTTACTGATTACCATTTGCTCGGACAAAACCCCTGAACTGAACTGCAAACTGTGACCCGAAACCCAAGCAAAGTCTAGTCTCTGGCCCAGTGCAGGCTCTGTTCTGTGCATCTGAAATTCAGCACACTTCCCGAGTGTAGTAGGTGCGCTGCATTTCAAGTTCACTGTGTTATAGGTGTGTTGATCAGACTAGGCATTGTTCCTTAGTTTTGGTTTCTGTGTTCATTCTTTTCAGTTCTATTCATGAATTTTGCTGCCTGTAGTCAGTATACCTTTGTTTGAAACCCCTTTTCCTTGCTGTTATTCCGCCTCCATTGTGCAAAGAACTGTAAATGTTTTTGTGTATTTGTTGAGTCATTTTTAGTTCTCCTTTGCAAAAAAGTGACGTAGTTGTACTGTCGTTTCTCGATTTGAAAGTGTCGCAAGTGTCGTTTTCAGTCGTAGAAGAGAGTCTGATTGCTCTTGATAGTCGATTACCCTGTTACTGTTGTATTTGATCTGGATTTGTAGTTTTTCTAGTGTCAAAAGCAAGTATTCATTTCCAAATCGCAAAGTGTTGTCATTATCTTCATTTTTTATTTTGAAAAGAAACTTGTTAGTAATTGTCACTTGAAAAGTAATTCAGATTTGTGCATTAGCTTTCTTTTTATCATTCACATATTAAGAAAGCCAAAAACAAATACATGCATGTGCATTTGCATTTAGACTGTTTGATTGGTTTGATTTAGGACAGTGCATATAGTGTGTGCTCTTTGCTCTTTCTGAAAGAATATTGTCTCTCTTTCCTTAGTAGTTAGGATTTTCATTGCACAAAGAAGATAAAAGACTGTTTATCATCTTAGATTGCATTTTAGGAATTGTACATCTACATCACGCGGTGAACCTGAAAGGCAAATTTCTTAAGCAAGATCAACTATAAAATAAATTTAATGAATCTAACAACTCTTTGGAACCTAACGCACCACATCTAGAAGTCTAGGCTAGAGACGTATTCCGGCATTGTAAAGCCTGGTAACTGTTGTTCTCACTGATGGTTGGGTGATTCCTCCACTTTGAGACAATAAGTGCCAGTACGGACTTGTGCTCCCATGTACTGTCGAGTATATTTTGGGAGACCACAATAGGCTTAATCCTTTATCCATAGGAAGCCGTGTCTGCTGCCCTATCGATCGCAATGCATTGAACACAACATTCGGGAAGATTGACTGCCGTACTGTAAAAATTATTCTGTAGTTTTGCGATTGGTTGGTAATCCCTCTGCCTAGATTTCCAGAGCAGTCCCTTTCGTTCCTTTTCAGACTCCTTAACGGAAAAGGTCCATCTGAGCACTAGTCACTTCAGGCTCATTAAAAATCGAAGGCGACTAGAGTCATCTTTTGTTTTTTCTCGACTCTTAAAAATTCAAAAAGAAAGTTGTGTCAAAGCGTCTAAAATTCATCTAATTTGGAAACATACTTCCCCTTGATTTTTAGTTGATCAAGTAATCCACAATCGTGGAAGAAAGTCAATTGAAACCCCGTCGCTCGCGGAGGCTTACGAGTCAACCGTCTTTGTCTCCAGAATCAAAACTATTACGGACAAAGCGAACTCGTTTAACCAGTTCCAAACCTCCTGGTAAAGTTAGAACAAGTGTTCCAACAACATCAGAGACTCCGGTTACTCCAAAAATTTCTGGTATCCCTGCCTTAACAGAAGAAGTTCAGCAGCTACCGGAGGACAGTAGTATTGATCCTAGTGTGAGGGTAAACACTCGTATCACTGAACTAGTTCCATCTACAACCGGTTCGGAGAGTGTTGTTCCCCAAACATCTGTCGCTGCAGATTCCATACCTTCTTCAGCACTAGAAATATTGTACGGACCTGATGATCTACCTCTTCCACCTGGTCTGATTGCTATAGAAGAGATTGTGAAGGATCCTCCATCTAGTACTCCATTGCAATTTGGATTTGGGATCACTATGTATCCTTCTTCATCAGAAATTAGTCCACCACTAGCGGAAGCTCCTGTAGAATCGTTAGGTAATCTTTTGGATAGACTAGAAATGTCTGAACAACCGTCAACATCTAGGACTATGTCGTCTGACACAGCGACGGCAGAACTTCCTGCTATCACTCCAACAATGTTCGCCGGTATACCATCTGTCCCAACTAGCTCTCAATCGCTAGAAGGAGCCCACTCAGGGGCTATTTCGACGGTATGTTCCGTTCCTGTTTGTTCATCCGGAATAATATCCGGAAACTCTTATGTCGAGTCTCAACAAATTGATCCATTTGGAGGTCAATTTGGGCAGTCCGGTCCTCAAGGGAAAACCATTCCCTTAAGTACCGGATTACCGCTGTATGGGGGTTAGTATACCCTTTCATTGTCCCCTCCGGGAGGACAGCCATACGGGAGTTCACAACAAAATTTGAGTTATGCTGGAATTACATCAAGCGGTTGGGTACCAATACTGCCTCAACAACTAAGAGTTGTATATTCGAAGCAACAATGTTTACCTATGTCAAGTATACCAACTACACCAGCTATTCTGACGGTGTCACAAGTACAAGCGCTGCCTGTTGTATGCCAACCTCAAGTTTCTTAGGTTGTAATGCAACAGCCTCTTGACCCTGCAACTCAACCACAATCGTCGATTGGTGGAATGAAGCAGGTTCAAACGGGTACAATTACCCCTCATATTGGTCAAACAGTTAGTATCGAGCAACAACACATGACTTCACAACCATGGCTAGTGCAATACCAACAACCGTAGTTCCAACAAGTATACCAAGGTTTTGAGCAACAAATCTTTGCAAATAGTGGGCAACCGTATATTCAAAACGGTCAAAATCAACCATTCTACAATGGTCATGCCCACTAACCTTACCAAAGTTACCAGCATCAAATTCATTATGCTGGTATGCAAATACCAACTGCTCAGGCGATCCCATCTTATCCTAGGTATGCTTCACCTAACCTGAATCAACAGTTACGCTTTGTGACAACTTTAGAGTTACCTGATTTAAATTGGTTAACAAACGATCCAATCGCTTACGCCCCTTGGTGGCCAGCGATTCTGCATAAACTTCCATCAGATATTCCTAAATTTAATGGAAATCCGAGTGAAGATCTGTCGATGACCTTTCATTTGTGGTGTTCATCAAACACCCTAAACGATGATTCGATTAGGCTTCGCCTTTTTCAAAGGACGTTAACTGGTCCGGTAGCAAAATGGTATATCGAATTGCCCAAAGCTTCGTTTGACAACTTCAATACCCTAGCCACAACCTTTTTAACCCATTTTCAGTTACCGATAAGGTACAAAACAGGAACGGAACTTCTTACCAATTTCAAACAAACAATGGCCACTCACATATCTGATCATATACATGAGTGGCAACGTCGTCGTAGAATGGTAAAAAAGTATGTTCCTGATCAGCTTTTAGCTGAATGGTTTATTAAGTCATTATTGCCTTCCATCACGGAAGATGTGGCAAAAGGGGGAGTCATCACCGAAGAGCAGGTTATCGCTCGTGCACAATATTTGGACTTGATTTACACTCAGTCTGGCATGCTCTACGATAAAATACCTAACGCTCCTAGACCGGAATTCTCAGTCCCTCCTCCTCCTAAATCAAACAATGACTGTCATGCCGGTGATGGCATGATTGGCGCAACAGACACGAAATCGACAAAGTCTACATCTAAAAAGGCCAGTAAGATTTCCAGTCAAAATGCAAAAGAAGAACTTCTTGCGTCGGAAGTAAATGCCGTATCGACAGATAAAGGCAAAGAAACCAAGAAACCAGGGGGCAAGAAGAAAAGCAAAGGGAAGAAGAAGAAACAGGAGGAATCATCACCTGAAAAATCTTCTACAAACCCTTCTGGAAATAGGAAACCAAGTCATCCATGCTTTATATGCGATGAGGATCATTGGACATCAGATTGTCTGTATAAAGCCGAGCTTAAAAAATTCTTCAAGAATTCAAAAACATCGGCAGTATTAACTGATCCATTTCCAAATCCAGGAACAAATATGGTTGACAGTGGAAATGCTTCCCCGTCTCAAGTGCTAATGTTGTCAGTTTCCAAACAGCAAAATGATGCTTTGATATCGACAAGGAACAAAGATTATGGGAATCCACAGCTGTCGAACAACAAGGATAAAGATCAACCTAGTAGTTCGACAACAACTTCGACAGAAGTTGTGCCACCCATCATTCCTAAGTTGACAATAAAACCGCCAAAGGGAGTAGTACACAAATTGACATTTAATCCTCGTGCTAGAGCAGCACCGTATTATAATATAGTGGAAGATTTGGCCCAATCGCCATCCGCTATGTCGACGCTTGAGGTACTGCAAAATTGCCCATCCCAAAAGCAGGCTTTATTATCGGCCATCGGTGGGATAGACCCAAAGGATTCCAATCTTGTATCCTTTGATCATAAAGGATACGATCCTCAGTTACCAGCTCAACTAGCTTTCCTCGTTCAAGTGAAAGCCCTCAACAAAATTGTTCATCGAACAATTATTGATGAGGGGGCATATACATGTAATATGTCGATGAGTTGCTGGAAAACTTTAGGATCTCCAACCTTGTCGCGATCTTCGACGACATTAAAAGCATTTAACGAACGAACATATACCCCATATGGTATTCTAAGTAACTTGAAGGTTGAACTAGGAGCGAAAAGAATAGAAATAGATGTTGAAGTAATCGACGGAAACCTCGATTACAACATCCTACTGGGAAGACCATGGATATATGCTATGGCTACTATTGTGTCGAACTATTTTAGGAAGATTGCATTTCCCTTTCAAGGAGGGATTACAATCATCGATCAACAAAACTTCCTCCCCAATGGTTCTCAAGTTACGGGAAGCATTCCAATGTTCCATGGAAGCCCCCATTCGCTTCAAAATATCGGAGTAGGCCTGCTAAAAGACCCTATATTAATGGGAACTTTTGCCCTTCCACCTCCAATCACTTTGGTGGAAGTAGCGTCAGTAGGAACCTGCAATATGATATCTTCAATTAAAAAGATCTCAGAAAACGATATCGACATGGATCATGCGCAGGTTTTGCCTCCAAGCCCAACAAAAATATTGTAGCAATCAATGTTCCTAGCATGGGAGGCAAACCCAAATCAATGCTCATCAAGCGTTTGGATAGATAGGTCTAAGGAATATGACACCCCTTCAGATCCTTGGTCGCGAGTGCATGTCACCGACGGAGGAATTGTTCAATCAATGGTAATTGAAGGGGCACCATGGGAAGATTACCACCATCGTTCCCTTCTTCCGGATTGTGAAGAAAATACTCCTGATGACCTTTATCTATCAAATACTGTAAACATGGTGGATTTCGAGCAAAACTTGTCCAATATTGAAGAGACTATCGCCATAAATATCTCGACCAAAACAGATGTTGTAGAGAATATTTATGTTGGCAAATGTTGTTCTCCTTCAGAACTGGAAATATATAACGCTCTTTTTCGCGAATTCAGAGATGTATTTTATTGGTCATATAATGAAATGCCAGGCATTGACTCGAGTATTGTTGAACACGAAATCAAGATGTATCCAGATGTCAAAGCAGTACGACAACGGCTACGGTAGGTGCACCCCAAGAAAGCCGTTGCCATCAAGGCAGAAGTTGAAAAGCTTCTCCATGCTGGTTTCATTTACCCGGTTCCTCTAACCGATTGGGTATCGAATATTGTCCCTATTATGAAAAGACAAGGAACAATTAGAGTGTGCGTCGATTATAGGGATGTAAATCAAGCTTGTCCAAAAGACAACTATCCTACACCCTTCATCGACCAGATAATTGATGAATGCGCCGGATGTGAAATCTTTTCATTTATGGATGGATTCTCCAGGTATAATCAAATAAATATCCGCCCACAGGACCAGTCAAAGACTGCATTTATTTGTCCGTGGGGCACATTCGCATATCAAAAATTACCCTTTGGTTTAAAGAACGCAGGGGCAACATTTCAGAGGGCAATGAATTATGCCTTCCATGACATCAAAAACATCGTTCAACCGTACCTCGACGACCTTCCGGCTCATTCGCGAAAGCAAACTGATCATCCGCAACATTTAAGAGCGATATTTCTACGTTGCCGACACTACAAGATACGACTCAATCCACACAAATGTGTATTTTGTGTCAGTTCTGGTCGTTTACTTGGATTTGTAGTCTCGAAAGACAGGATTTGTCTCGAGCCATGTAAGGTTCAAGCAATCATAAATTTGCCTCCACCTTCGAATTTGCTTCAGATTCAGAAACTCCAAGGGAAAGCAAACTTTCTGAGGAGGTTCATTCCAAATTATGCCAAACTTGCTAAAGGTTATACGCGTCTTTTGAAAAAGGAAGTACCCTTTGTCTGGGATCAGGTTGCGCAAGCTTCCTTTGATGCTTTAAAAGAATCCCTAATGAAAGCATCATTAATGTACGCTCCTGATTATCAAAAAGACTTTAACTTGTATCTGGCTGCAGCGAATACAACCATCGCAATGGTTTTAGTTCAAGAAGACAAAGGAATTGAAAATCCTATATATTATTTAAGTAAGAAATTAAATGATATAAAAAGAAAATATTCTTATGTTGAAAAGCTAGCGCTTGCAGCTATTCAAGCAATACAGAGATTTCAACATTATTCCTCTTTCAAAAAACTACCATTCTGTCAGATTGCAACCCCATGACTTATATATTGTCGCAACAGTTGCTGGGGGGGAAATATTCAAAATGGATAGCAATTCTACAAGAGTTTGATCTGGAATTTGTAAAATCCAAGTCAAAGAAAGCTCTGGTTTTCGCAGAATTATTATGCGATCTCCAATCGTCGTCCAACGATGAAACATCCGAAGAAACGATCGTGGACGAAAATTTGTTTCTGATATCTTCAAGCAATCTGTGGTATGGGGATATAATCATTTATCTCCAAACCCAAAAATATAGGCCCAATACCTCTTGCTCCGAACAAAAACGTATTCGATACCAATCAAAAGACTACATGATCGTTGGTAATACACTTTACCATCGTGGTGTCAATACAGTTCTATGGAGGTGCCTCACCCATGAGGAGGCCGAAAAAGTCCTGAATGATTGTCATTCAGGCGCGTGTGGGGGGCATCAATCCGGTTACACTATAGCACAAAAATTTTTACGAGCAGGATACTTATGGCCAACTATGTTCAAAGATTGCATAACCGCAGTCAGAAGTTTCCATGCCTATCAAATTTTCGATAGCAAAACCAGAAGACCACCTGCACCTCTGCAGCCAGTAGTTGCTGTTGGGCCATTCGCCAAATGGGGCATCAATTTCATGACATGTAACCCCACCTTGACCAGGGGGCATGGCTATATCATAGTCGCA
Organism: Pinus tabuliformis; assembly: GCA_031772625.1. Taxonomy (NCBI): domain Eukaryota; kingdom Viridiplantae; phylum Streptophyta; class Pinopsida; order Pinales; family Pinaceae; genus Pinus; species Pinus tabuliformis. The sequence goes on from CM062809.1 coordinate 81,901,816, forward strand.
GTTGACTATTTTACCAAATGGGCCGAGGCGATGCCTACATTAGATAATACTAGTGAAACAGCTGCCCTATTCTTTCTCAATCATGTAGTCGCCAGATTTGGCATCCCACAGGGTATAGTCACAGATCATGGATCGCATTTTCGCAATCACATGATGGTCGAATTAGCTGCAAAATTAGGGTTGTCTCACGACAGCTCTACTCCATATTACCCACAAGCCAACAGACAAGTTGAAGCAATCAACAAGGTCCTGAAGCGCATGCTGCAAAGGATGATTGGAGTTCACAAAAGAAGTTGGCACCTAATCATGTACTCAGCCTTGTGGGCTTATCGAACATCGGTAAGGAATGCGACCGGGTATACACCTTTCCAACTGGTGTATGGCCTAGAAGCAGTCTTACCAATCCAGTGTGAAATCTCATCCCTCAAACTCGCAATTGACCTTCTCCCCGGAACTTCAGAAGAGGAGGCTCGTTTCTTGGAACTAATCTAATTGGATGAAACCCATCGTGATGCCTCTTTGGCTAATGAAGCCCATAAGAAACGAGTCAAGGTGTAGTTCGACAAAAATGTCAAACCCCGTGTCTTCTCAGAAGGTGACTTGGTCTTGCTTTATGACCAAGAATTCGATAAATTGGGCGTAAGTAAATTCAAGTCTTTATGGATGGGCCCCTATATTGTTAAGCGGATGTTAGCAAAAGGAGCCTACGAGTTAATGGATTACGACGGGATTCCACTGGCACAACCTCGTAACGGGTTGTACCTTAAGCGTTACTATGCGTGATTCAGTATAGTAACCTATATGCTTTTGTTATGTTTTTGTTTTCACTAAAGTATTTGTTTTGGTCAAGTAATCAACTTTTTACATTTATTGTATATGTCAAACCTATTGGAGTCATGTGTTGGATATGCCGATGGAGCGAGTCGTAGTTCGCGGGACCTATCTTCCGCTGCCTGGGCCATTTTTGATCCAAGCGGCGAGTTAGTAAGTTTCAGAGGGGTATGTATTGGTCGATCAACGAATAACATTGCTGAATATAGCGCATTGATAGAACTTCTCTCTGATGCCATCACACATTGTATACGTCAACTGATTGTCAGGCTAGACTCACAACTCGTCATACTACAACTCACTGGTATCTACTCTGTCCGAAATCCAGCTATTTATTGCATGTCCCTAAGGGTTAAGATTTTGGAAAGGCAATTTGATTTTATTCAATATCAGCATATTTCCAGAAGCTTAAACACATTAACTGACTCATTGGCAAATTATGTGTTAGATAGACATTTGCAACATTTATAAAAAGAAGCATCCCATCAATATTTGCATTTGGATCATGTAACTTAACCAAAATAAAACTCTGAAAATCAAAAATATATATGTAACTGTTTATGGGTTACACATAATGTTTCGTAACCAAGACAAAATTGGTCAAATGACCCAAAACTCAAAACGCTAGGGGGCACCCTAGTCTAATGATGCTCATGATAGCAAGTCACAGCCTGTGCGATCATGCGTAAGAGCTTAGTCCATCGTCTTGGCACACCAGTAGTATGCCGCTACAACCTCAAAGGCAGCTCGTCAGTCCTCACATCTGGAATACCGAGAGTGAGGCCCTCGACCTGGTCCTGTAATGCTATGAGAGTCTCGGCCACATCAAGGTCGCGAAGGATAGCCCTTCCAACAGCCTCTCCTGCTTGGGGCGGCAGCTAGCACTCTCAGGCGTACTACTCGCCGAACAGGACCGACATCTACATGAACACATGAGTTTTTATTAGTCTTGATAGAATAAAGCACAAGGACATTATAAAAGAAAAAACGATAAACAGGAATATGGTTAAAGAATTTACCAATGGCACCCCACTGTTCGCTAGCCGGCAGTACTAAATCTGGGTCACCCCGGAAGTCCATACCAGCATATGGATACTCGGAATAAACCATCTCCTGACGATCAAACCACCCGAAGAAGGTATCAGAAAAGGAAATCTGAGACTGACCAGCATGCCTAGACATATGGTCGACCCATCTCTGCATACGTGGTTTAGTCAGTGAAGGTAAATTGAGTGCAATATACTACGGCTGCATCAATGGTATCTTTTCCAAGGTGAAGGCGGTCAAGATAGAACCATACCCAAAGTTCTTCAACCTCCCGCTCTTCACCTTGGTCAACTATTCTTTCATCACAAGGAGTACTGCGTCGCACCAGTTGAACACCTTCGGTTGGAGACATTCCAAGGCATACTGCATATAAGATCGGTTGGCTACATGAAGAGCCGCACCACCAGCCATCCTACCAAAAGTAAATAGAATAGTCCTCAGGGACCTGTCAGTGACATCACGGATGATGATCTTTCCGTCTTTACTCGGCTGAGATCCCTCTCTGCAATACCTGCGAACATAATCTCTCACAGATTCACCTCCTCGGGCCAAACCTGATAAAGAGATGGGGGCACCCCGCCTCGATAAGCTGGTCAAGAAATAGATGTCCACTACAGTCAAGGGGATGGATTTGCCCCTAATCTAGAACACTTGGCTGGTAGGATCCCAAGCATCAAGCAAATACTGCAGCAAGTTGATTTGTTGTCTCATGCTAGAAATGCGGAAAAACTTCAGCAAGCCACAGTTCCGCAGTGCGTTTACTGTAACCGGATCATGTAAAGCAAGCATGTCCTCTTCTTCATGCTCATGTTCTCACCATGTAATAGTCATCTTTCTCCAAAAATCTCTGAAAACAAATAAGAGAAGAGTTAGATCCTGATTTGGTGAGAAACAGGCAAAATTTCCATAAAAAAACTGTGCATAAATTTCCTTCCTTGCGCCCATCGCACCTACAGTAGTGTTCTGGGTGCGTTGCATGTCAGTTGGCCAGTAGACAGGCTAACATCCAACACACCTTTCGATACACAAGGGGTGCGCTGAAGCCAGGGCGAGTTTTTCAAACCCCAGAGGCTCAGAAAAACCAGGGATCAAGCTCAGAATGCAAAATGGAAGGCATGAAATGAAAGAGCTCAGGTTTAGCTCCTACCTGGTCCAGACGGTGCCGAGAATCGTCCACAGAATCTCCCAGAATCAGCTGATGAAAATCAAGGGGGAAAAGCACCTCCAAAGCTCCAACAAGCCAAAGTTCAAATGAAATGGTAAAATGAGAGGTAAAAGCACTTTTAAATTACTTTTTACGTAATTCGAGTAAAATATTAGTGTTCTAACTCATTTTTCAAACATATATTGTTCATTTCTAACTAGTTTGATGAAGCAATTGAAAATGCAGTACAATCTTTGAAAGAACAAAGCTATTTATGGTAAAGTCAAGAAATGACCATTGTATCGAGCAGTTTTAGCACATAGTTCAAGCTCGTTAAAAAATAAACATAAGTCATGAGCAAATGTTTCTCCCCGCGTTTAAGCTCATTAAAAAATTAACTATTTCCCAGTAAATAACCATCGTGAATGTAGTACTTCAGCCTTTAAAGCCTTGGTCGTGTTCTCATCATCACCTCCACTCTGTATTGGCCGATCATTCACCTCCACTTGACTGTTTACCCCTTTTGAGGAATAGCTATGAAGGGTGATCCCACTAGCCATCCTTGTAACACTGTCGTGATTGGAAAATTCCAAACATTACCTGGAATCAGTTGCTACCCAATTTTGTCACTCCTTCCTCAAAAGACGAGTCTCCTTTAAGCTCTTTTCAACTGACTCGTAAAATATGAGAAGATTGCCGAGCCATTGGCCTCTCCAGCTCGTTAAAGGGATCAAAAGTGCTATCCATCCTTTAGATTTTAATCTTTTTGGACCTGAGGGATTATTACACAAAAAGATCGAGCGCTTGTTTTGTTCGGCTCGTTAAAAGTATCGAAAATTCATCCCTTCTGTATTGTTTTATACTTTTTCGGACTTAAGGGATTAGATGACGAAAAAGGAATTTTGGAGTTTCCTTTACATCCCTTTTCAGACTCTCTAAAATTGAAAAGGACCAAGTTATCTTTGTTGTTAAACTCAAACCTAATAGCGACAAACTTGTCCATAGCAGACAAGAACGAGTTTCACTATCGCTAGGCTCGTTAAAACATAGCGATGGGTTTGCCCGAAGGGAAAATTATAGAACAAGCATATGTTATCCTCCTCAAGCTTGACAAAAATAAAGAGGTACTGGTCAGCAATGACTGGGGAAAAATTGGGAAGAAAACTTGAAGAAACTTTTTTGGTAGCAAGTCGCTCTTGAACATGACACTTTCACTCTGCATCCAAGTCGGGTTGGGTTGTTTCATTCACCAGTCACATCACCATGGTCCCATTGCACCATCCACATTTGGGGTTAATGCTGCCAATCCATCATGTCAGTGTCGCCGATATGTTCAAGAGAAGTCATTCAGAGAATTCACCTGTGTCTCACCCGCTACATTACATTTACGCTCCATTCTTTCATGACCGCCACCCTGAACCTTATATCACTAGATCGTTTTCACCTCCATTAAAATCATTTGCTCCGTTCCGTGTCATTGATGTGGGATTCATTAAGGCCCTCCTATGACGGATCACTTCTTGTCGACATCAACTCATTATCCAAGAAGTCGATCTAGGAACACCCCGTTCAGTACTTTGAAGCTTGCATGCCTCAATGGCAAGTTTCTCACTCCGGCGACAGGTTTACATCAATGGCCTTCGACCGAAAGATTTTGCGTGGTGTTCGATGCCAAGTCCTTTATTCACACCACGTGAATTTTACTGCAGTACCTTGAGGGTCATTATCATTATCGGTGATTCCTCTCGCGCCCGTTAACAACTTACATCATTCGCTGGTAATCAGGCGATGTCTTTCCATGTTCGACTCCAGAACATCTCTCACATGGATAGACTTGTACTTCGAGTGAAGATCGAACGAGATTGAAGACCCCGGATGTAGTTTCATCCATCCGGGCTGTGATATATATTCATGGAAATAAAGACATCAAATGTACATCGTTGCTGCACAATAATCATCCAATCAAAGGGATGATGGCTCTACCAGAATCATCAGTCTACACTCAGACGATTGTCTGTCCTATGTACATGAAAATGAATTTATAAAGTTGAGCATGGGAATGCCCACCTCAGCTAGATCATGAAAAATTATGAAGATAATGTATTGTATTGTATCTTATTACAGGTCTCCTCCCAGCTTGAAAGAACTTCGGATCCTCATAATAAAGCATTTCACCCGAAATCAAAAAAGATTAACGACCTCATGCTTTAGGGGGCAACTGTTATAGACATTTTTGGGCACTGCAACCCCAAGCATAAAATGTCCATAAATCAAGGGCTCCTAAGTCCCTAAAAGTGTTGTTCTAATCCCTAAAGGAACAAGGTCAACTGATTACAACTTCTCCCAGAAGTTCTCCATGAAAAACTGCTCAGAACTGGTCAAAACAGGATCATTTCACCTGCTCCATAGGCAAAGTGTGTTGCATCTCACCTAAGTACACTCTGTGGGTGCGTTGCATTTCAAAAATCCCTTCTATGGGGTGCGATGGGTGAGAAGTGACAAATGGCAGTGTCAATCCGCGAGGTGGAGAGGCATGGAATCTTCCAGAAACTTCTCCTGTGACACTTGCCTCTCTGAATTCGACCAAGGATGAGTAAGAGATCATTAATCTCCAAGTGGAAGCAAGAACTATCAGAGGGAAGGCACTAATCAAATCACAAGCTGACTCATCTCCCTTACAGATATCTATATATGGATCCCTCATCCCAGAGATCCAGAGGCTGGAATTTTGCATCTTGTAAGGAATTGTTGTTGGTTTCTTGAGACAACATCATAGTGTTGGGTGATCTAAGCTTTATATGAGGTGAAGAAGGGCTTACTTGCTGAGAGGATGATGCTGGGTCAGAACAATTGGTTGTAACTCCCTTGGCTCTTTCTTGATTACTAATAAAAGCTATTCAAGTTTTCCTCCATACTCTTGTGTCATTTATGTTTTATGCATTTGTATGGTCAATTTACATCTGATCCTAGATTTTTTATGATTATAGATCCATGTTCTTGTATAGTGTTATGCTACTCTGATTCTATAGGTACTCTGTGAAGCTGGGCGTACAAGGAAGCAAGTAGCAAAAGACTATCAGAAGAGAGAGGAATCGAACTAGGAGCCAAGCGCAAGACAGAGGTTGGTCTCCTCTATTCTTCTCTCATCTATCTTTCATAAAGGAAAAATGAAAGTAGCTTTACTTTGTTTTTTCTAAGGTAGCTACCACACCTTAGTGGGATAAGCAGTTCTGTATAGACACTTTTCCCTATAACAACTAGGCTCTTTGGGATTATGGCATCAATTCTTTTACAAGCCCCACACTCAACTCCTTTGGTTTACACATAAACAATGGGCTTAGAATACCATCTTATCCTGTTGGATGTCCTCACTCTGTAGACAGATCTAGGCTTCTCTAGACTTGACTCCTTTAGCCAGTGCGCTGAGCTTCTTGAGCTTCTGGCTACTCTGACTTCCTCAGAATCCTCTTAATTATCTCTAGAACTCCTTCTTCTATCTTTAGCACACTTTGGACACTAGCAACAACTTGATCATTTGATCTCTTTTCTGTTCTACAGCTTCATTACAGCTCCCTGGCTCTTAGAAGTCTGTTGTGATCTCTCTGGCTCTAGCTCTCGGCTCTAGATCTAGCTCTTGGCTTTGGCTCTCATGAGCTTCTGGGTTCGCCCAACCTTCAAGTGACCCTCTGTCAGTTCTGCTCTTTGTGTTTTCTCTCGGCCTTTGCGGACATTCTCAGCCCACTTCTGGAATTGTGCACTCTGTGCATTTGTAACACATCGGTTACAGTCCTCCATCATGGAAAACTTGATTGTTCACCACAAGAATCCATTTACAATGGAAAGGAATCGTTGGCATGGGGAAACTAGATTGTGTTGCCTTCCTCTGGCCGTGACAGCCAGATAATGGAAATACACAGGAAACACATGAAAAACCCATCATGGGTGTTTAACCGGACTTCAAAATGCATTCAATCGCATCTATATCTCTCTCAGGTCCATCCTATCATCACAAATCATGATCACATAGGCAGGAGGTCAAAAAACCCAAATACAAAGGAATACATAGGAAATCTGAAAACCTGGACTTTAAATATTATAGAATCACATCTATAAACCCATCGAGTCCACCATTCTATTGAAAATCACAATCGCATGGCGTATTGGCCAAAACCCAAATACACGGGAAATACAAAGAAAATCCAAATAAACCATATTTCAACTATTATGAAATCGCATCCATAATCTCTATCGGGTCCGCCTTCTATCGGCATATCACTATCACAAATTGCATGGTGCATTGGCCTTTGTGTCGGGGATCACAGATCGCTGATCAAATCTGGACCATTGATCTTGCTCCTCGATTGGATGGTCAATATCACATATCGCTATCGACATATCGCATTGGTAACGACCCTTTGGTATCGGGGATTCACTGATCTCTCGATTGCCAATTAAATCTGGACCATTGATCTAACTTCTCGATCAGATGGTCAATATCGAATCTTGCTATTAGCGTATCGCATTGGTAATGGCTCGGGGGTTCTTTCCTTTGGTCATGCCAATTGGCAATCCGCCAATCAGATCCTAACCACTGATTTGCGACCAATAATTTGATGGCTAACAATCCATTTTAGGTGCATAACTTACACGGGAATTAACCACCCGAAAAAGTGGTTTCCTATCTCCTTCGTTGTGCCATGCATTAGTCAATGTATGGAATCTAGTGGAACCCATACAATACCACTTACTGCTTGAAGCCTGCCCAAAATACCATTTACAGCCTTCCTTTCGGAATTCAAAAGGTTTAGTCGATTTTCTATAAGTTCTTCAGGTCTGTCTGGCTGCTACTGCCCACGTGCTTTATCTGAATTTTAATGCGAAACATGCTTCATAAAGGTTTAGTGCTTAACAAGGGTTTTTAGTGCATAAGGCTAATATTAACCCTTTAGGCAACATTTTATAAGAAATGCCTCCTTTTCTAAGGTTAAGGGGCAAAATTTGTTTTGCGATAATTTCTTCATCTGAAGTTTGTTTTGGCCCATTCAAATTGCATTGGGTTCAAAATGAAACAATCTACGCAATAAGACTATTTACAAGATCATCCGTTGACTTTCATTTTCCTCTGCGAGGAACACTTTAGACTTAGAAGTGTATTCTAGATCCATTTTAGATCACACCTTCCCACTAAAAGAACTTTTGGTCTCCAAAAGACTGACATACTGATCTGAACAGTAAATGAGAGGAACAAGACCCTCTTCTTCTAGCCTCCATACACTCGCCTTGCATAGTGCCTCTGAACCAAAGCCTTTGTCCACTTTCCTTCCTAGATTTGTTGGTCCTCCTATGAAGAATTGTTTTCCTCCTTGATTTCAAGTAGAACTCTTGCTGAAATGGTCACAAAAGGTAGTTTTAACTTCTCCTCCTTGATCATTGATCCAAGGTGGTTCAAACCAATGTGAAGTTACATCTACTTCACAAAAACTTTCATTTGTACCTATTTGACATGTTGTCAACAAGAATTGTTAACAACAACAGAAATACAGACAACAACTGGATGGCCTAAATTCCCGCTTCAACAAACGAAATAGATTTTCACATCTTGTGAACACCTCCATGTCTTTACATCTGCATACAAATGATTGACTAGTTAAGAAGCCAACAAAACATTCCTTTAAAACAAATGACCCTTCAAGTCAAGCATGTCTTTTCATCTTTTCTACATGCTTTTCCAAATATGAAACACTTCATCATTATCTCCATCTTGGAGACCAAATCAACTTTTCTCAAGTCAATATTGCATGCATGTTTAAGACAAATCAATCAACCCTTCAAGTTAATTACACATACATGTTCAAATACAAGGAAATCATCAACATCCCTGTGTTCATGCACATCATTCTCATGCATTCATTTCATCCTTCAACTTTTGCTTAAGCGCATTGTACTTTCGAAGCTGAAATGAACATAATGTTGCAGCAACAAAGTGAGTCTCCTACTCAACTTTTTCCATTCACCTTCTTGGTAAAACCCTGTAGCTTGCATCTCATTAACAAAGAAATGCAAACAGATTCGTCAAATCAAAATACATGCAATCTTTAATTGGATAAGAACTCTAACCATTTCTTACCAATCCATTTCAAAGGTGCTACCTTTGTCTGCACATCAGCATCAACATGTGAATCAACCTGAAACACATCAATCATGGAAACTTCCTTTCCATTCCTGACATGTTCTCTTTCCACCTTCTTCAACTTTTGTAGAAGCATTGTTGGATTCAAAGTCTAACACTTTTCAGCAATGTGTCTTTTCTTATGGCAGTAAGTGCAACACATGTGCATCCTCTTGATAACATGATTTGCCTTGTCCAATGGACCTTTGGCTTCTTGCTTCCTTTCCTTCAAAATTTTCCTATATGTGGCCATTCTCTTCCAACATCTAGAAACATTATGGTTATCCAAACCACAAAAGGAACATGCAATTATTTTCCCACACTTATATGGAAATTTATCATGCTTAACATAATCAAAAGGAGTATGATTAGAACCAGATTTATACCTTTCTCTTTCACCTTTATTGCCTTCATGAGGAGGTGAACTAAATGAAGAAGTGGCTCCCCTTGGAACACCATCAACCTCTTCAAGGCTTTCAGATTTTCCACAACTCTATGGTTCAAGTGTATGTTGATATACACCTTCTTTCTGCAAAGTATGCTTCACACTATTGCATTCCCCAAGAATACAATCTTCACAATCTTGAGGTAGAAGACCGGAAATGAAACTCCTTCTTGGAACTGTTTCAATGGCCTTCATGGTAGCTTGGGAACTCTCTCCATAAGACTGTCCATAGCCAAGACCCAAATTCTTAGGCCTTTCCACAACTATTATTGGCTCAACAATACCTTGTGCATGTTTCCCAAGCCTTTTCCTTCATATCCCATCTTGGACATTAACTTGGAACCTATGCCTTTGGTATGTTTTTCAAAAGAACCAATATAAGCATTCTTAGAAGAATTTGAAGACAAATAGGAATTTTTACCTCTTCTTCAAGATGATACTTGAATAAGGCTTCTTCAGTAAAAAAGAGTTGTGTCTCCAACTCATGCATCCTTTTCAGGTTCATATTTTCACTATGAAGTTGCCTCTCCATTTCCTACAACTTTTCAGAAAGAAACTGATTCTCTTCCTCCATGGAATTCAACTGCTCTCTAAGTATGTTGCTCTTCCTTCCATCCTCATACATTTATCTCACCATATCCAGCATGATGAGCAAGTCTTGCTTCATATCTTCATCAAAGACTCTTGTGATGAAGGAGGAATTTGAGGACTCACTTGTAGAAGTTGTCATTATCAAAATGAACAAAAGAACTTCAAACAAGACTAACGAAGAGCTTATTCAAGAAACCTTTTGCAACAAACCTCTTATGATTCAAGTATTGCTTTGAGGTCCTTTAGGATAAGAAGAATGCCTTCAGCCCTTCTTCCTTCTTGTCCTCTCCTGGACTGAGCTATCAATAGCTTTCCCTTCACCTCTACAAACTCAAACAATAGTCAGTCTACAAACAAGTATACAATCAATCAGACAATCAATCCTTGACTGCCTAAACACCTTTCAGACAAGCAATATTTGCTCTGTCAATCAAGAATTCTAATCTGATACCACTTGCGTCATGATATAACCAGTTTCTGATATAACCTTCTTTGAAGGTGGGGTTAATCAATCTTAAGCTCTGATACCACCCGATCTGAAAATGGGGCACCAAAGGCTTCTTTTCATGCTTACAAGAGCCTCTCCCACTTACAAAGCTTATATATTTCCAAGACCTTATGATTAACCAATTGCTGAATTAAAAATGCTTGAAATAGGTGTATGCTTTTCGTTTTCCTTTAACTGTTAAGTGCTTTAAGTTCTATTGCTTATGCTAATATTTAAATACATGTGACAGTAAGTAAAGCAGCAAATAAACAAACACACATAACAACAATATAATATGGAGTTCACCCAAACCTCTTGGGCTATGTCTCCTTGAGCTCTAGTCAACTCAACTAGGCTCTCTGGGATTATGGCATCAATTCTTTTACAAGCTCCAAACTCAACTCCATTGGTTTACATAGAAATAATGGGCTTAGAATACCATCTTATCTTGCTATCTATCCTCACTCTAAAGACATATCTAGGATTCTCTGGACTTGACTCCTTTAGTTAGTGCTCTAAGATTCTTGAGATTCTGGTTGCTCTGACTCTCTTAGAATCCTCTTAACTGTTTCAGGAAATCCTTCTTCTGTCCTCAACACACTTTGGACACTAGCAACAACTTGATCATTTGATCTCTTTGCTGTTTTGCAGCTTCATTACAGCTCCCTGGCTCTTAGAAGTTTGTTGCGAGCTCTCTAGCTCTGGCTCTGGCTCTGGCTCTTGGCTCTGGCTCTCAGATCTGGTTCTAAGTCTCAGCTCTGGCTTTCACGAGCTTCTGGGTTTGCCCAACCTCCAAGCAATCCTCTGTCAATTCTGCTCTCTGTGTTTTCTCTTGGCCTCTGCACACATTCTCAACCCACTTCTGCAATTGTGCGCTCTGTGCATTTGTAACATGTCAGTTATAGTCCTCCATCATGGAAAACTTGATTGTTCACCACAAGGATCTATTTACAATGGAAAGGAATCATTGGCATGGGGAAACTAGATTGTTTTTCCTTCCTCTGGCCGTGACAGCCAAATAACGGAAATACGTAGGAAACACATTAAAAACCCATCATGGGCATTTAACCGGACTTCAAATTGCATTCAATCGCATCTATATCTCTCTCAGGTCCATCCTGTCATCACAAATCATGATCACACAGGCAGGAGGTCAAAAAACCCAAATACAAAGGAATACATAGGAAATCTGAAAACCCGGACTTTAAATATTATATAATCGCATCTATAAACCCATTGGGTCTGCCATTCTATTGAAAATCACAATCACATGGCGTATTGGCCAAAACCCAAATACACAGGAAATACAAAGAAAATCCAAATAAACTAGATTTCAAATATTATGAAATCGCATCCACTATCTCTATCGGGTCCACCTTCTATCGACATATTGCTATCACAAATCACATGGTGCATTGGACTTTGTGTCGGGGATCACCAATCACCAATCGCCGATCAAATCTGGACCGTTGATCTTGCTCCTCGATCAGACAGTTGATATTTCTATCGCTATTGGCATATCACATTGGTAATGACCCTTTGGTATCGGGGATTCACTGATCTCCCAATCGCCGATTAAATCTAGACCGTTGATCCGACTCCTCAATCGGACGATCGATATCACATCTCACTATCGGCATATCTCATTGGTAATGGCCCGGGGGTTCTTTCCTTTGGTCATGCCAATCACCAATCTGTCGATCAGATCCTGACTGTTGATCCGCGACTGCTAATCCAACGGCTGACAGTCCATTTCGGGCGCATAACTTACATGGGGATTAACCATATGAAAAAGCGGTTTCCTCTCTCCTCCACCATGCCATGCATCAGTCAATGTTTGGAATTAGGCTAAGCCTGTCCAATATTGCTTATTGCTTGAAGCTTGCCCGAAATACCATTTACGGCCTTCCTTTTGGAATTCAAAAGGTTTAGTCAATTTTCTATAAGTTCTTTGGGTCTGGCTGGATGCTACTGCCCACGTGCTTTATCCGAATTTTAATGCGAAACGCGCTTTATAAAGGTTTAGTGCTTGACAAGGGTTTTTAGTGCATAAGGCGAATATTAACCCTTTAGGCCACATTTAATAAGAAATTCCTCCTTTTCTAAGGTTAAGGGGCAAACAAATTTTTGCAATAACTTCTTCATCCGAAGTCTGTTTTGGCCTGTTTAAATTGTGTTGGATTCAGAATGAAACAATCTACGAAATAAGACTATTTATAAGAGCATCCCTTGACTTTCATTTTCCTTTGTGAGGAACACTTTAGACTTAGAAGTCTATTCTAGATCCATTTTGGATCATCTGTCATCTAGGGAGAAGAGAAAAATTGTAAGGAAAAGCTCCCCTTTCACTTGGATTGGGGGCAATATTTTCAAACTGGGACCAGATCAGATTTTAAGGAGATGTGGTAGGGAAGAGGAGGTCTTTGACATCCTCTCAACCTACCATGATGGGTCATGTGGGATTCATTTTGCTGCCACAAGAACAACTTTTAAAGCTTTACAAGTTGGCTACTATTAGACCGCTCTGCATAAAGATGCAAGAAGGTATACTAGAAGATGTGATCAATGCTAAAGGATGGAGAAACCCATGCCTAGGGATGAGATTCCTCTACAACCTCAAGTGGCCTTAGAGCCATTTGACAAGTGTGGCGCAGATTTTATTAGGCCAATTGATCCACCATCGGGGAAGAAAAAGTACATCAATGTGTACAATGATTACTTAACAAGGTGTTGATACAAAGGCTGTCAAAGCAACAACAAAGGAGGAAGCAGTTGATTTCTTAAGGAAAAATATTTTCTACAAGTTTGGGTATTGAAGGGAGATAGTCACCGATCAAGGGACTCAATTCACATCACATTTGATTGAGAATATACTAAGGCATCATAATATCTAACATAGAACATCTAATGCCTATCACCCTCAAGCAAATGGACAAGTAGATGTCACAAATAGGGCGTTGGAGAGCATCCTTACCAAGGTTGTGAGTAGCAGTAGAAGAGATTGGGAATACATATTAGTGGAGGTGACTTGGGCCTATAACACCACTTCGAAGACAACTACTAGGTTCACTCCATATGATTTAGTTTATGGGAAGAAAGCTCTGATTTCTATTGAGTTTGAATATAACACTTTGAGAATGGAAACCCAATTGGACTTAGATGTCACCATAGCACAACAATAAAGGCTTCTCCAATTGAATGGCTTGGATGATTTCAGAATGTAGGACCTCCTCCACATTGATGTTATACAATTTAAAAGGAAGGTCTCACATGATAAGCATATGAAGGAAAAGTTTTTCAAGAAGGGGATTGGGCCTTGTTATCTGATTCTAGGTTCAAAGATTTTAATGGAAACTTAATGAAAAGATGGTTAAGCCCATACCTGTAGAAAAATGTCATGACATTGGAGTTGTCCAAATCATAACAATTGATGGGGAAGTGATTCCCTTGCTTGTCAATGGTTATAGGTTGAAGTTATATAGGAAACCTATGTCTAAGGCAGGATTCATTAATACAATCAGCAAAGAAGTCAATGTGGTTGGGAGTGTCATAGATTTAAGTCCAAAGCACCTTTAGATATTTCTTTCGAGAAAAAAAAAAGGAAAAAAACCTGGATGAAAACCTATATGAGGCATCTGAGGCCAACTCTTGGGTTGAAAACCTCTCTAAGGTAGCCTAGGAGCAAAAAAAATAGAAAAATAATAAATATCCCTAGGTAAAAACCTCTCTTGAGGCACCTAGGGTAGAAATGCAAGTCAAAAACCTCCTTTGAGATAGTCTGTGTGTCTCAAGAAAAAGAAAAAAGAAATAAAAATAAATAAAAGAAAAGAGAAAACACAAGGAAAGAGTTTTACCATGTCTGATGACTTTTTTTTTTCATTTTTCAAGATTATACACAGTGGAATACTTCATGGCTACAGGGCCAAAATTCTCAAGATTTATTTCATTTTTTCATCCATCCACTTCCTATCCATCATCTCCACTCATGTGATCACCTCTCTCCACCATCCCATTAGCCTGAAATTCAAGTTTCACCTCCTCTTTGGACTGCTACAGGAAGGACCTATAATTGGTACAGGAAGGACCTATAATTGGTATAGGGAGGACCTCTAATTGCTACAGGAAGGTCCTATGGTGCTACAGGAGGGATTTGAAAAGCTAAAAGAGGGAGATCCAAAGACAAGGATATCCCAACAAGGACCTTATGAATTTAACAATTATGAATAAGGTTCCCCCATTACTATCCATCATCCATCCATCACTCAAACATCTCATTTCACAAAAAAAACACTCAAATTCTCCACTTTGTCCTACCTTTTTTTAATGTTTTAATTTTTTTTAACAAAGAATACATCATCTTCACTTCTGCAAATCCAGATTGCTCCCTCATGATCCTAGTATTGTCCTTAGGACTTGTTACAATTTCTCTGATCAATCCCATGCAGATTGAAGACCCTAGAGGAAAAGGAAAGGACTACTATAGGAAGAAAACCTCCTCTTGTAGCAGCCTATGCACACATCATAGAAATCATTGATCTTTTTTTTTCTCATCAGAGGGGATGATGGAACCTTATGAGACAACTATGAAGAATTTGTATCACTCCCAGGAAGACTTTCCACTAACAACAACAACTTGAACATCAACGAGGTACCTGCACACACAACAAACACAACAATCAAGTATCATGAGGAGAAATGAAGAAATACATAGGAAATAAGCCAGCAAGTCAACTCCATTAATGTCGATCATATGGTCCAACTCCAGTATACAAATACCTGTAGCAGTTTGATCATGAGGTAGGCACAGGTATGTAAAAAGTTTACCTCCTCCCTATGTGTGAATAACGAAAATGTATAAATGTCGAGAGGAGATGTTTTAATAAGTTGGAGGTGGCCATTTAAGTTGGATAGCTTTGGATAGTGAATTAAAATTGATTGTAAGCACTCATGCAATGTGGAGATGTCAGATTAGCCGATTTGGGATCACGAATAGTGGGTGGTGATTACGAGGGAAGAATAAATAATTACTCAGAGTGGGGACAATGACCAAAAAGAGGAAATCTTGTGTGATGTTAGGTCCCCAGAGCGCTCCAAGTCTCAACTCAAGAATGACATATTATGTACTTTGGCTCGGGTTCTTTTGCGTACTCACTCATTTCAAAAACAATTAGGGAGAGGACAAGTTTGTTGTGACATCGAGGAGTTTCGAACACCATTATGAAATTGCAATAGGAAGGAGCTACAAGCATGCCCGCGACTACTATAGGTGGGCCAAGAGACTGCCACAGGAAGGTTGAGAAGGTGAAAAGGGGCCACAGAGGTTCAAATTGATTTCCAAATTACCATATTCATCCTAGACTACTCGACAAGAAGTAAGTGTCACCATTTCTTTCATCGACCATCCATCAGATCACATGCAAATTTTACTTAAATTCTACAAGATAGTGGAAATCTAGTTGTGCAATTACAAAGTATTTTTTATTAGTATTATGATTGAAACATAGGCAATTGTCATTAACTAGGAATTTTTTACTCACTGTTTCCACTAAATTAAACACTAAAGCTATAGAAGAAGCATATCTCCCTCAATTGATTAAGAACAAAGAGAATAGGGGGGGGTGATTTAATAGGAGGGAGCCCTCAGATACCAAGAGAATCCACCTATGCCCTCCTATGGTAGACATTTTTAGAAGATACCAGTAGCTAGGATTCTTTTAGTTATTGAAGGGGTATGTTGATGACCTTGCCTTTGAATTTGCCAAGGTTCTGAATTCACAAATAGAGTACAGTTCCACCATTGCTGTGATGGAATTGGCTATCTCTCTCAGCCCTGAAATAATTACCAAAGTAACAACCCTACCTCTAGGGATCAAGTGGAGAAAAGAAGACAAAGCCACCAGTGTCACTGCTAAAATGAATTTCTTCACTACCAATGAAAATCTTGTTGAGGACAAGAATGGAGTTAGGAGGGAAATCCTACCTTATCCTTGGGATGAGGTGGCCTACCATATTCTGAAGTACATATCCTGTGAGGGAAGAATGAGTGTGGTATATGCTTACCACTTTAGATTACTTCATGAAATCAGGTTCAAGGAAAAATTTCCTCTTGCTCAAAGACTTAATGTGCCATACTTCCTCCTGTATTCCATCAAGGAAATGATTCAAAAAGTAAGAGAGGGTAAACACCAACACCTAGGCCACCATGGACTCATTAAATTGATAGTGGTGGATGCCTTGAACAATTTGAGAATCCCTATACTTTCGTCCAAATTCATAGACATGGATAGAGAAGCTTTCATATGGACATAAGTCCTCACACCAAGTGAGATCCAAGCCTCTAGTGTTGGAGGAAGAGAGGGAAAAATAGTGGGAGAAGAAGAAGGGGAAAGGACAAAAGAGTAATAGGCAACAGGGTTAGAAGAAAAAGAAATAGAGGTAGGAGCAGAAAGGATTGTAGAAGAAATAGAGGCAAAGGTAGGAGAAGAAAAAGATGAAAAAGAAGAGGGGAAGGAACAAAAAAAAGAAACATTAAGTCCTAAGAGGACTATTGAGCTTGAGAAATAGAGATACCCCCAAAGCAAACAAGTTTGTCTCTAGGAACCATTAAACATGAGGTAGCTACAACTTTAGCTACCTTAAGCACCCCAATCAAACTGTTAGGAAACCAACGAAAGGAAAGGACAAATGAAATCTACCCTATACTTTAAGAAAAAGAAAAACACCCAGATAAGGCAAGGTAGGCCACAAACACCCACAAAGGTCCTCATCACAATTGAGGAGTCCCCCAGCAAGAAAGAGGAGGTAGGACCAACTGAAATAAAAATTAAAGATGTAAACTCTCCAATACCAAAAACAAAGAATCCTATAGCATATGTGAGGAGGCCTACCACCAGATAAACCTCCTTCAAACAACACAGGACACCAACAAACCTCCAACAAGAATAGAAAGGGAAGCTACCAGAGGGGCAGAATGTGCTGCTAGAGGAGCAGAGTGTGCTATTAGAAGGGAAAAATGTGACACAACAACTACAGGAGGCAACAACTTCCCCAATAACATTTGAGAAGGACTTCTCAGAGTTCCAAGAGCCTAGTCCACAACCTAACCTAAGCTCCTACTACAAATTCATTGAAGGAGGGAGGATGATTCCCCAAAAATTTGCACTCCCACCTTTGTATGAGCTAGAAATAGAAAGAGGAAGAACCCACAGGTTGATGAAAATTGCTAAATCTAAGAAGGTAGTGGAAGAGGGCCTCATGGAAGAAAAGGTCCTTGAAATGAGTAAAGAATTAAGTGAGATGAAAATGAGAGTGTCTACAATGAAGGAGAAGTTATAGGCAAAAAATATGTGGTTGAGAGAAAATATGCAGGAGAAAGAAACACAACTTGCCACCATGGCAAGCCTCTCCATGGAGGCATTTCAATGCATACAACCATCGAAGTATTATGCGCTATTTCTCAAAGAACAATGGTTTTAATACCAAATCAGAACCTTAGCACAACATGGATCTATGCCCTTTCAGGATTACAAATAGTTCATTAAATTTTGCAACCAAGCTAACATGGAGGAAAAAGAAAAATTGGCTGAATTTTACATACACAACCTCACTCTGACATATATGAATTTTTGGGATCCCAATGCAATATTGGGGGATACACAGTTGATGGCCTTATAATCCTTGATGACTCATGAGGAGGCAGGAGTTGAGGAAGTGAAAATAGTAATGGAAAAGGAGGAAAAGGAACCATTGTATATTAGGGAAAAGCTAGTGAGCCCAATGGATGTCACTAGCAATCATGGCATCATCAAATCTAATGATGCTGATTTAGCACCTAAATACCTTGCCAACTAGGAACAATCTGTCCTACAATTTGAAGACACATTCAGGCTATTGGGAACAGAAAGCCTGCAAGAGATGGTATGTCTTAACCCACAGCCTCCAAGTAAGAGAATATCACTCTTTTGAAAGGCCAAGGAATGCCTTGGAGAGAACACCCTTATACAAGAGGATAATGCAAAGGTTGAAAATCAAGTGGCTAGGACTCAAGCTCAGTCCACCCTTGTTGGTAGGCCTACAAGAGGGAAGAGATGAAGTATAAGAGAAGAGGAAGTGGACAGAAATAGGGAAGAATGCAAGTTTCTATCCCCAAGAAGCCAAACCATCTAAGGAGCCTTGGGATGTTAGGGAGGCTACTAGGGCCATGAGAGAGATGCACATGGATGCCTGGGTCTCTCAAAGGATGGGCAAGAATTTCAGTAAGGGAGTGATGATGAGGCTCATCAATAGGTATATTATAAGGGTCATGATTCCATCCTCTAGCTTTAAAACTATCCCTTTCTAACATTTATTTACAATTTTTTATATTATTCTTAGTGAGAAGGATAAAAGATGTTTGTTACGTCATGTGGCCTAATATGGTTTAATTGTAGGAAATGGAACAACTTTTTAGATGATTTCTATGTAGGGGCTCGGAGTAGAGAACAAGGAGAGAATATAGGGCGTTGTCCACCTCTTTAACTCCCTCAATCAACCCAATATCACAACACTCTCTCTATCATAAGCTCAAGGTTATTGGCATCCAAGCAAGTTAAAGTATCGAGGTCATTGGTAGCCAAGCAAGTGCAAGCAATGAGGAACAAGATCCACCATTCTCGAGTTGTGGGAGGAAAATATTCCTATTTTCTAAGGAGCTTATAGTAGCTACCCTATTGAATAAATAAGCATGTAAAAGAGCTCATTAGGATTTGAGTTTTATTTTCATCTAGGTATTTATTGAGCTCAAGGACCTGGCACTGTTATTTTTTATTGTTATGTGATGCATTAGACATTAATTCAATGATAATGAGAAGTTTATTATTGATTCATCAGTGAGTTAGTTCCAAAGGGTTGAGGCTCTTGGGTTTGGGCCCAACCCCAGTGGATTAGGTCCCTCTTGGGTATTTGTGTCTCTTTTAGTTCAAAGAACTTATAGTTTATTTCATTTCAATAGAGAATAATCCATCAAAATATTTGATTTGCAAACTCTACCTCATCTCTCTCATGGGAGCATGAATGAAAGGATTTACAACCATAGTCCAAAAGTATTATGTTTATGATTTTGTTGAAGAATATTTGTGTTAGTAATATTATTTTTCATGTTCTTGTTGCAGACTAGTAGTTGGCTTATCGACTAGATCAGAGTTTTGGCATAGATTAGATAGCCCTTAAATTCAACTCATCTTTTCCACTGCTAGTTGTTTCATTTTGTCAATGATAAATGGGTATATGCATGTGATGATTGTAGGGATGTTTGGATCTAAAAGAAGGGGCACCTTCACCACCTCCATGTTTGACTTCCTCATCTTCTCTTGTGAATTCCAAATTTGTCCTAAAAATTCTATTCATTAGATCATTTTCCTAGGATCACCAAGAGCATCTCTCCTAGTGCAAAACAATCCTTCAAATGGGCTCCAAGCTTAGCTAGGGGTTTTTTCCACCCTTAACTCATCTCCCTCAACCTCCATCCAAATTTCCATACCATGAAACCATCATTTTTGCCTCTTAAACCTTCTCGACAACCCTCCTGTAGCATTACAAACCTTCCTGTAGCAATACAGGGCACTTGTAGCAGCTTGTTTATTCACCAGTTTTTATCCTTGCTACAATTTTGGATTATTTTAGAAGGATGTCGACCCACAACTATGACTTCATGATCAAGGGAAGCTCCTAGGCCACTCCAAAGCATCGTTTTCCTTCACTACAAAATCAGAATAGTGTTAGTTTCCTTATCACAGATTTGGTGCAAATAGAACATTGATTTAAATGCAAGTATGAGCTCGTTAGATGGTACATATAATCTTGAGTTATGGTTTTGTGGGTCAGCTTCATTTTTGCAAGTATATCTGATAACTAGATGGATGATTTCAAGATAATGTAGTTCCCTTTCTGCAAGTAGTTTAGCTCTTGCCTTTTCATGATTTTTTTCTATGGCATTTGCAAGTTGAAGTTAATGATATTTTCCTTTTCATAGTTAGTAGTGGCTTCTAAATTGCACCTTCATTAGCTAGATTTCATTCAAATTGCATGAAAACTTTATTTAAATTCCATAATATAGAGGAAGTCTAATTATGCAATTAAAAGGTGTTTTTGAGCAGTATAGTGATTGAAACATAGGCAATTGTCATTAACAAGGAATTTTTGACTCACTGATGCCACTGAATTAAACACTAAAGCTATACAAGAAGAATGTCTCTCTCACTTAATTAAGAACATAAAGAAGAGATGGGAGGATAATTTAGCAGAATGGAGTGCTCAGAAACCAAGAGAATCCACTTACACCCTCCTGTGGTAGATATTTTTAGAAGACACCAGTGGCTAGGATTCTTCAAGTTTTTGAAGGGGTATGATGATGATGTTTCCTTTGAATTTTCCATGGATCTGAATTTACAAATAGAGGATAGTTCCACCACTATTGTGAGGGGATTGGTTATCTCTCTCGGCCTTGAAATAATTAGTAGATTAACAACCATACCTATAGGGATCAAGTGGACCAGAGAAGAAAAAGGCAGCTGTCTCACTGCTAAAAAGAAATTCTTCACTACCAATGAAAATCATGTTTAGGACAAGAATGGAGTTAGGAGGGAAATCCTACCTTATCCTTGGGATGAGGTGCCCGACCATATTCTGAAGTACATATCTTGTGAGGTAGGAATGAGTGTGGTATATGCTTACCACTTTATATTAAGTCATGAACTTAGGTTCAAGGCGGAATTTCCTCTTTCTGAACAATTTAGTGTGCCATAATTCCTCCTGCAGTCGATAAGGGAAATGAGTCAAAAAGAAAGAGAGGGGAAACATCAACACCTAGGACACCATGGCCTCATTAAACTGATAGTTTTGAATGCCTTGAAAATTTTGATAATCCCTATCCTTTGGTCCAAATTCATAGACATGGTTAGAGAAACTTTCATAGAAATGTTCGCCCAGTGGGCTAATTTTCCATGATTTTTCCACAAAAAAGATTCGCCAATTTCCAATTTTGTAAAAGACAATTCACCCAAATTTTAGAATATAAAATTATTTTACCTTAAAAATCGCCAACATTATATAGACACTATATATAAAATCATTATAAATTTGAATAATTTTACAAATATATCAATAAACATTTTATAGCTTTCATATTAAGGATTAGTGATATTCGCCAATGGTTTTAAACTTCATGAAAATTTACCATCCTTAAAATTTTCCATGCTCACACCAGGTGAGACCCCAACCTCTAATGTTGGAGGAAGAGAGGGAAAAATAGAGGTAGAAGAAGAAGGGGAAAGGATAGAGGAGGAAGAGGTAACAATATCAGAAGAAAAAGAAAGAGAGACAAAAGCAAAAAGGACATTAGAAAAAACAAAGGCATAGGTAGGACAAGAAAAACAGGGAAAAGAAGAGGGAAAAAAACAATAAAATGAAACATTGAGTCCTAAGAGGACTATTGATCCTAGAGAAACAGAGATACCCCCAATGTAAACAAGTTTGTCTCTAGGAACCACTGAACATGAGGTAGTTTCAACTTTAGCTACCTTACGCACCACAGTCAAACCTCAAAGGAAAAGATAAAGGAAATCCCCCCTATGTTTGAAGACTAGAAAAAAAACCAAGATCAAGTAAGGGAGGCCACAAAATCCCACAAATGTCCCCATCAAAATTGAGGAGTCCCTAAGCAATAAAGAGGAGGTAGGACTAACTGAAGGAAAAATTGAAGAGGTCACCTCTCCAAAAGCCAAAACAAAGACTCCTATAGCATATGCAAGGAGGCCTACCACCAAATCAAACTCCTTCAAACAACCCAAGGTACCAAAAACCCTTCAAGAAGAAGAAAAATGGAAGCTACAGGAGGAACAGAGGATGTTACAGAAGGGGCAGAATGTGATACTAGAGGAGCAAAATGTGCTACTAGAAGGGCATAATGTGACACAATAGCTACAAGATGCAGTAGCCTCCCCAAGAACATTTGAGAAGGACTTCCCACAGCTCCAATATCCTAGTCCACAACCTAGCCTAAACTCCTACTACAAATTCATTGAAGGAGGGAGGATTATTCCCCAAAAATTTGTAGTCCCACCTTTTTATGAGCTAGAAACAAAAAGAGGAATAAATCACAGGTGGATGAAAATAACTAAATCAAGGAATGTAGAGGATGTGCACCTCATGGAGGAAAAGTTCCTTGAAATGAGAAAATAATTAAGTGAGCTGAGAATGAGAGACTCTACAATGAAGGAGCAACTATAGGCATAAAATATGTCATTGAGAGAAAATTTGCAGGAGAAAGAAACACAACTAACCACCATGGAAAGCCTCTCCATGGAGGACTTGTAGTGTAGAAATCCATCAATGTCTTATGCCCTCTTTCTCAAATAAAAGTGGTTGCAATTCCAAATCAAAAAATTAGCACAATATGGATTTATTCCCTTTCAGGATTACAAACAGTTCATTGAATTTTGCAACCAAGCTAACATGGAGGACAAAGCAAAATTGGTTGAATTTTACATACACAACCTCACTCTGACATATATGAATTTTTGGGATCCCAATGCAATATTGGGGGATACACAATTGATGGCCTTAGCATCCTGGATGACTCATGAGGAGGCAAGAGCTAAGGAAGTGAAAAGAGTAATGAAAAAGGAGGAAAAGGAACCATTGTATATTAGGGTAGAGCTAGTGAGCCCAATGGCTATCATCAGAAATCATGGAATCATCTCTAATGATGCTAATTTAGCACCTACATTTTGAAGACACATTCAGGTTGTTGAGAACAAAAAGCCTGCAAGAGATGGCATGCCTTACCCCATAGCCTCTAGATCAGAGAATATCACTCTCCTAGAGGGCTAAGGAATGCCTTGGAGAGAACACCCTTATACAAGAGGATCATGAAAAGGTTTAAAATCAAGTGGATAGGACTCAAATTCATTCTACCCTTGCTTCTAGGCCTATTATAAGGAAGAGATGAAGTAGAAAATGAGAAGGAGTGGAAAAAAGTAGAAAAGAATGCAAGTTTCTATCCCCAAGAAGGAAAACCATTTGAGGAGCCTTGGGATGTCAGGGAGGCCAATAGGGCCATGAGAGAGATACACATGGATGACTGAGTTGCTCAGAAGATGAGCAACAATTTCAGTAGGGGGTGATGATGAGGCTCATCAATAGGTACATTATAAGGGTCACGATGCCATCCTCTAGGTTTAGAACTATCCCTTTCTCACATTTATTTACATTTTGTGGTATATTATGCCTAGTGAGAAGCATAAAATACATTTGTTATGTCAGGTGGCCTAATATGTTTTAATTGCATGAAATGGAGAAATTTTTGAGATGATGTCAATGCAGGGGCTCGAAGTAGACATGAAGGAGAGAATCTAGGGTGTTGTCCACTTAATTAACTTCCTTAATCAACCCAAGATCACAACACTCTCTCTCTCTCTCATCAGCTCGAGGTCATTGGTAGCCAAGCAAGTGAAGGTAACGAGATCATTTGCAGGTAAGTAAGTGCAAGAAATGAAGAACAAAATCCACCATTCTCAAGTTGTGGGAGGAAGATATTCCTATTTTCTAGGGAGATTATAGTAGCTACCCTCTTGTATAAATAAGCATGTAAAAGAGCTCATTAGGATTCAAGTTTTTGTTTTAGCTAGGTAGCTATTGAGCTCAAGAACTTGGCACTATTATTTTTTATTGTTATGTGATGTATTAGACGTTGATTTAATGATAATGAGAAGATGCTTATTGATTCATCATTGAGTTAATTCCAGAGGGTTGAGGCTCTTGTGTTTGGTACAAACCCCAGTAGATTAGGTCCCTCTTGTGTATTTGTATCTCTTTTAGTTCAGAGAAATTCTAGATTCTTTTATTTTAGTAGAGAATAATCCATCAAAATTTGTGATTGCAAGCTCTACCTCCTATCTCTCATGGGAGCATGGATATAAGGATTTACAACCAAAGTCCAAAATTATTATTTTTATGACTTCATGGAAGAATATTTGTGTTAGTCATATTATTTTCCATGTGCTTGTTGTAGCTTAAGAGTTTGTTTGTTGATTAGATCAGAGTTTTGGCATAGATTAGATAGATTTTAAATTTAACTCATCTTTTACACTACTATTTGTTTCATTTTGTCAATGATAAATGGATATATGAATGTGATGATTGCGGGTTTTTTTGGATTTTTAGGCAAGGGAAACTTCACCACCTGCATCTTGGACTTCCTCACCTTCTCTTCTGAACACCAAACTTTGTCCTAAAAATTGTGTTCGTGAGAACATTATCCTAGGATCATCGATAGCATCCATCCTAGTGCAAAACATGACTTTGAAAGGGCTCTGAGCTTGGTTAAGGACTTTGGCCACCCTTCACTCATCTCCCTCAACCTCCATCCAACTTTCAATACCTTGAAACCATCATTTCCACCTCTTAAACCTTCTTGTCAACCCTCCTGTAGAATTATAGGCCTTCATGTACAATTTAAGGCACATGTAGTATCCTCCTGTAGCACACCTATAACAGCTTGTTTCTTCACGAGTTTTGATCTTTGCTACAATTTGGACTTATTTTAGAAGGATGTTGACCCCCCGTTGTGACTTCATGATCAAGGGAAGCACCTAGGCCACTCTAAACCCTTATTTTCCTTCACTGCAAAATCAAAATAATGTCAGGTTTCTTGTCACACATTTGGCACAAATAGAACATGATTTACATGAAAGTATGAGCTAGTTAGATGGTACATATAATCTTGAATTATTGTTTTGTAGGTTATCTTATTTTCTACAAGTATATATGATAACTAGATGGATGATTTCAATATAATATGGTTCCTTTTCTACAAGTAGTTTATCCTTTTTCATTTCATGAATTGTTTCTATGGAATTTTCATGCTGAAGTTAATAACATTTTCATTTTCATAGTTATAGGTATCTTCTAAATTGCACCTTCATTAGCTAGATTTCATTCCTATTCAGTCGGAGGAATAGTCTTAGAACACTATTGGTCAAATGTCTTAGTTTAGGGTGGGGTGATTAGAATCCCATCTACTCTGCATATAGCACTATCACCTCAAAGTTTGTACAACCCTTGGGTTGATAAATAGAGTTGACGAGCCCTTGGGAGTTGCAACACTCTTGGGTAAATACCAAGGCTCACCACTTTTTGGCATCGTTGTAGGAAATGGAGAATTTTTTTAGATGATTTCTATGCAAGGGCTTGGAGTAGACAACAAGGACAGAATCTAGGGGGTTGTCCACCTCTTTAACTTCCTCGATCATCCTAATATCACAACACTCTCTCTCTCATCATCTCGAGTTCATTGGAAGTCAAGCAAGTGAAAGTAATGAGGTCATTGGCAACCATCCAAGTGCAAGCAATGAGGAACGAGATCCTCCATTGTCGAGTTGTAGGAGGAAAATATAAACTATTTTCTAGGGAGTTTCTAGTAGCTACCCTCTTGTATAAGTAAGCATGTAAAAGGGCTCATTAGGATTCAAGTTTTCTTTTCAGCGAGTTAGCTATTGAGCTCAAGAACTTGACACTGTTATTTTTACTGTTATGTGATGTATTATACATTGATTCAATGATAATGAGAAGTTGCTTATTGATTCATCATTGAGTTAGTTCCAGAGGCCTGAGGCTCTTGGGTTTGGGCCCAACCCTAGTGGCTTCGATCCCTCTTGTGTAATTGTATCTCTTTTAGTTTAGAGTACTTCTAGTTTCTTGCATTTCAATAGAGAATAATCCATCAAAATCTATTATTGCAACCTCTACCTCATCTCTCTCATGGGAGCATGAATAGAAGGATTTACAACCACAGTCCAAAAGTATTATGTTTATGATTGCTTGGAAGAATATTTTTTTTAGTAATATTCTTTTTCTAGTGCTTTTTGTAGCTTAGGAGTTGTTTTATAGATTATATCAGAGTTTTTGCATAGATTAGATAACAATTAAATTCAACTCATCTTTTCCACTAGTTGTTTCATCTTGTCAATGATAAATGGGTATATGCATGTGATGATTACAGGGCTATTTGGATCTACAGGAAATGGCATCTTCACCACCTCCACCTTGGACTTCCTCACCTTCTCTTGTGAACCCCAAATTTTGTCCTAAAAATTTTGTTCATGAGATCATTTTCCTAGCCTCACCAAGAGCATCCCTCCTAGTGCAAAATAAGCCTTCAAAGGGGCTCTAAGCTTGGCTAGGGGATTTGGCCACCCTTAAATCATCTCCCTCAACCTCCATCCACCTTTCCATAACTTGAAACCATCATTTCCACCTCTTAAACCTTCTCAACAGCCCTCATGTAGCATTATAGGCCCTCTGTAGCAATGCAAGGCACCTGCAGTAGCCTCCTGTAGCACACCTAGAGCAGCCTATTTCTTCACCAGTTTTGATGATTGTTGCAATTTTGACTTATTATAGAACGATTCTGGCGCCCATATACGACTTCATGATCAAGAGAATTTGTTAGGCCACTCCAAACCCTCCTTTTCCTTCACTACAAAATCAGAATAGTGTTAGTTTCCTTATCACAGATTTGGCACAAATAGAACATTGATTTATATGCAAGTGTGATCTAGTTAGATGGTACATAGAATCTTGAATTATGGTTTGGTAGGTTAGCTTCTTTTCTGCAAGTAGATCTGATAACTAGATGGATGATTACAAGATAATGTAGTTTCCTTTCTGCAAGTAGTTTAGCTCTTTCCTTTTCATGAATTGTTTCTATGGCATTTTCAAGTTGAAGTTAATAGAATTTTCCTTTTCATAGTTAGAGGTAGCTTCTAAATTGCACCTTCATTAGCTAGATTTCATTCTAATTTAGTAGGAGGAATGGTCTTGGAACACTATTGATCAGATGTCCTAGTTGAGGGTGGCATGAGTAGAATCCCATCTATTGTGCATATAGCACTGTCACCTTGAATTTTGTATGAACCCTAGGTTGATAAATAGAGTTGAGGAGCCCTTGGGAGTTGCAACACTCTTGGTGGAATACTAGGGCTCACCAGGGCATTCATGGGATGACTAAAATTGGTCTAGACATTAATTCAACTATTTTTGGAAAATCAGTGAGATTTTCTTGATGGGAAAATTAGAGAAGATGGAAGTTGAACTTGATGACAACAAAAATTTTATATATTTTTAGGTTATTAAGATATGGGAGGATAAATATCCATAAATTACATTATTGGGAATTGATACAACCTTTCATGACTATGCCATTCTGAATCTAAAACAATCTTGGATGTTGTTTGAGAAAACACACATTAGGGTGATATAACTATTTAAATCTAATGCAATGTTAGAGGTTTGTTGAGCAAGTGGAAGATGTTTTGGAAGGTTTCCTATTATAGCTCTATAATCCATCTAGAGGATAATATGAGGAATACATTAACCAAAATTTTAGAGGAGATCTAAGTTGAAAAATCATTTTCTATTATAAAACTAATTCATGAGAAGTGACTAACCAATGGTAGAATGGGAATTATAAGTAACCCACCTAGAAATGCACTATGTTGAAGATAGTTTGATTTATTGGCACAAATATTAATTATTGACAAGTGCTTTATGCATGGTGGATGCATTAGACTTCATGGTATAGATTGTTAATAATAATATTGATGAAAACAATGTCACATCATTATATTTATCTTTGATGTAGACCTTCGCTAGATGTTGGTTTGTGCATAAGTATACCTTAAACACCTATGAAGATACCACATAGGCACTATCAACATGTTTTTTTAGCAAGTATTCAATAGTTTATGTTAAGGAAGCCATAGGAACAAGCTCAACTATATTAATGAAACAATTTGGAGGTCAATCTCACTTGATGAAACATATGCATAATTTCAAAGATTGATGAGTGTTGTATGGAATTTCTATTCAATAATGGTTCATAAGTTCATGCACACATTATAGCCATTTCCAAGGAAATAGTACCTCTAGGTTGAAATATAATAATAAATGAACCACTATCTAGAACTACAGGAAATGTTTTATGACAGTGAGGACACATTGGTTAGGGATGCCATACAATAGATTTAATGTTCCCTGTAAATGAAAACCATGTAGTGTTTTACTATAGGTTATATAGAGCAAAATCTCATAGATAAGCTTTAACATCTATATTATTAGGAAATAGAAGGCAATTGAATAGTACAAGACTCAAGTAACATTGGAAACTCTATTATTATCATGGGCCATTAAAAACACCAATTTCCAACATTGGTATGGAGGATGTGTTGAAGACCACCATCATTGAGGAACATTAAATAGGGAACATGTTGACAGTGTTGGACCCACCAACATTCAATGGATCTCCTCGGTATGAAGTCCTAACTAGACCTCATACCATTTGGTGTAGGATTCCCATCTAGTTTGATGGCCTGGTTGCCATTATCTTAAATGTCTGCCTTAGCTCTTGCTTGTTAGCAGTTGAGAGTGGTCTTCTTTGTCTTCGAACAATGACATTCATGTGTCCGGTGAGTGCTAGTGTTACTTGTGTCAAGGTTCTTTCACCGAAGATGGAGAGGGTGAAAGTGAGTCTCCAGTCGAAAGGGAAAAGTCCCAACTCTATCAGAGACACACAACACAACAGGACATGCGCAACATTCAGTGGAGCAGTCCAAATGGATGTGGTTGTCACACACAAAATAAAGGATAACATGTACAACACTCAACGGAGTAGTCCGTGTGAATGCGACGGTTGTTATAACAAGTTTATGGAAAGGTTCTGCTTGATGTCCGGTGAGGTAGCCCATGCAGGTAGGAAAACATTAACAACTTATACAACACATTTTCATAAATATATGTATTAGAACAATTGAAAAAGTTCAATTATTTTAACACAAGTTAAAGCAACATGCATTACAAGTGTTCCAATATTAGTCTTACAAACAATTACAATACATGTGTGAAAATGCGCTGACATGTTATCAAACTTCTAAATTAAGTGAAAGTTATAAGATGCATCGGTAAACCATACATCACTAACCCCATAAACAGGGCATTAGAGCCACTTCTTTCTCTTCAAAGAAAATAATATAGACTCTCAAGTCTATGCTGGAGGAGCCAAGGTGAAAAGTATTTTGCATGTACAAATGAGGGGTATTTATAGCCAAGGGTAAAACTGGCCCTTGTGACTTTTCGACTTCCCTCATGGCTGTTTGACTTATTTTACTCCCCAACTTTACATGACTCTTCATATTACATGTGGGTCTCTTTGAATTCCATGTTACATTACATTGATTTACAGCAGTGTGGCCCACAATAGTGATGTGGTCTAGATGACTCATGACACGATTTGACACGACAATGATGGTATGTCCATGCTGTTGGTGGTGTCCATGTTGATCTATAGTGCTGCTGAATGATGGATATGATCTTGGTGTGTGATAGCTTCACCTCTGCATGGAAATGTGTGTGGAGTCTTTGATGGTCTTGGTGCTCGCTTGATGTCACATGTGAATGTAGCTCCTTCACTTGTACTTTGGAATGCTTCATGTGTTCGTCCATTTGCGAAAAAATATCCTCGCATGCATTCTTCATTCATCTGTTCGTGAATAAATCTCCTTGCATGCATTCTTCGTTCGTCCATTCATGAACAAATCTCCTTGCATGTGCTCTCCTTATTCATCATATTTGTCATCACATCATGTCTCATCCATGTACCTGTATCTGTAATCACTCATGACAAGATGACATCAAATCCTTAAATCTCCTAGTCTACCATGATGCATTGTCATTCAATTTCGAATGCAGGTGACCAGGAACGAGGACAAGGCTATGAAACTATGCTAGGAAGATTTCAAGCTGGGATGCGGGCTCCGAGCACTATCGATGAAAATTACGTAGAAGTCACTGGGAGATTGAGATGGACAATAGGATCAGCTGTGATTATCCATGGGATCTAGCTCAGCTGGAGGACAAATTTGTACAATTTCTTGAGGGAAGCAATGCAGGCTATAGAGGGTTTTGGCAGAAAAAAAACTATGCAATTCCTCTGGGGAGCTGGTAGTAGGTTGCAAGAGGTTTTTTGGGAAAACATGCGCAATTTTTTCAGGGAGCTAGCAGTGGGCTGTGGGAGTGCTAGTGGAAAAAACTGCACAATTGATGGGAGGTTAGCCTGCTAAACATCCCTGCGCAGTTTTTGAGATGAGCAGGATGCTCGGTAGCTAGGGACTACTCATGAAACCTATGCAGTTTTCTGGGTGAGTAGCAGGTCGTTTGACTGGGTGACTGGCTGGAGAAACTGTGCAATTTTTTGAGAAAGATACTGATAGACACTGGGTATCTTTCTGACATGTCTACGCAGTTTCTCCAGTCAGCGGAGCAGGCATGCTTGGCAACTTTTACACAATTTTTTAGGGGAGTGAGTGACGTGGTCAATGCCCGATCAAACCCTTGGATTGACCAACTCAAGGCTTGGTTGATGTGCTTGAAAACATCGCATGTTGAAATGGCTTGTTGGGAATCTTTTGTGTTGTTTTGGGTGACAGCCGGTCTAGTCAATTCCCAGGTTGCACAGTGCAAACTACCTCGGAGGCAGCCTCAAGCTATACACAATTCTAGGCACCAGTCCTTAATCACTGAGAGCTAAAACTATGTCATGCAGCTCAATGGATGTCTGGTTGTTGGAGGTTGGTCCGGTCGATAGAGTTTCAACAAAATGACCAAGTGTGTGAAAGAGTGACTTTGCACATGCATGACCTCATGAATACACACTCAACATGACATAATGACAAGAACCTCGAACCATCAAGACAACATACACTCAGTGTGACTGACCGACGAAGTGAGCGACAAGCGAGACACTTGTGATAGATCATTTAACGACCAGGACAATTCTTGCGTGACAACACATACAACTTCGTGTGTGAGTGTGATAGATGTTTACATAGCAGACACAACATGTGCACATGAAGGAAGACCTTGTGCATGGCCAAAACATGACTGCAAGCATGACATTGTGACCAACATGCAAAAGGATGTCTGATGAATAGTCAAGCGAGGAGGGTGCAAAGGCTCAACATGGGCTCATAGGATGAGCCCAAGTGCTTGCAAACATCAAGGAAAAACCCAAGGAAGGCTGGAAAATTGAATGCAGGAAAAAAGTTTGGAGGGTGTTGCAGCTGCTACAACACTTGGTGACGTAGTGGTTGAACTCCACATTTTTTTTTTGGTCCATTGACAGCACAGGGCCTTAGTATTTCAGGGAGTATTGAATCACTATGTGAGTTACTTCAGCTTCCCCACATACCCCACGGATAGACATGATTCAACCTCCACCAACTCAGTCAAATACAACAACAAGTTTCAGCTTGATCACAATGTTTCAAAATAGGGAAGCGTAGTTTGGCTCGCGAGTTAAAAAAATTTAGAGTATAAGTTTTCATCTCTGGTGTTGCTCCACTGCTAGCAGGCCTAGACAATACCCCGACAACGTCATGTATAAACACATGCATTGCTTCACTACTAGTGAGCCTAGTCAATACCTTGGTGGAGTTGCATGCTTCACCTCTCTGCGCAGGAAGCCTTTATCTTATTTCGCCTTTATATATTTTAAGAGGATTGTGCATAGGCACTTATTTATTTTTTGGGAAAAAGAGGGATCCCAACTTATTGAGAGAAAAAGAGGTTGTTCCTTTAGAGAAACATTTAAGACCTCTGACATAGGTTTTCTCATTTAGATTTCCCCTTCTCCATTTCTGCTAGTTGGATGAGATTAAACACACAAAGCAGAAGGCTGAGTATAGGCATGGGGTTTCCCAGTGTGGACACAAGTTCATGGTTGGACCCAAGCTTCCATGGTAGACGACTCATATTTTTCCTTCAATACTTCATCGAACAAAGGTTACAACCAAGCACAAAGAATATTGACACAGGACTGGCCAAGTGTTGCAGTGTCACAAGACTCTTTATATCTTAGCCACATACTCATTGAAAAGCCGAAACTTAGTAAAGGGAAACACTTATCTACAAACAAAAAGTAGCATGATGCTAAACAAGTAAAACAAAATAAAACAAAAAAATAAATAAAATTGAAAAAGCAACAAGAAATACATAGACTATGTACATGGCATGGGGCGCAACCCAGCTTACTGAAGACAAAGTTTGAGATCTTGGTCGTTGATAGGAAGGTTTTCAACCCTCCCATCAAGTGATTGCAAACAGTACATGTGTGGGCCAAGCTTCTTTTGAACCAGTATCAAACTATCAAGTTCCACTACTAGAACCTGGTGGTATCCTGAAAGACCTTTAAGCAGAGACAAGATTCTTGCTCTGGATACTGCGTGTAACATAGGTTCCGATGATGGCACGGGGTAGTTGTTTTTGTTCTAGGAAGGGTTCAAGTTTATGAAATCAATGCATAAGAAAATTTACCTGTATTTCTTACATACAGAGCTTAAATTAGAAACCCATGTAAAATAACGAACTTTGTAATTGATCGAGCACCCAACAACTTAGTCAGTTCTTTCTGTATAAGGGGTTCAAGCGACAGATGTATTTTACCCAGTTTTTGCTGCAATGACTTGAATCCTTCTTTGATTGGAATCCTGTGTTGGATTATTCATGTCTCTTATGTACTCAGGCCATCATATGTCCATGCGAACACCTCTCGGTACTGTTTGAGCAAGCGAACAGAAACTTGCCACTCCTGCAGTGTGTAACACGTACCAAGACTAACGAACTTCGAATTGTGGTCTGTTCCCAGGTTGATCCATTCATTGATCATGGTGGAACTGTGGGTTTTTCAGTTTCTTGACCCTTGAAAGTGGTTCTGCAAGTCATAGATCCCTTTGAGAGAAACCAAACCCTTGGGGATGAGGTTGCCTTTCTTGACATCAACTACAACTTGCAAGAACTACTCGTGCTCATCTTCATAAGCTATTGTGTTCTTGAAGGCGTCAGCATTATCCATGAAGTGCAGTGTTTTTTATCATTATCAAAAACACGTAGATTAGTTATGTTATCATGGATAGAAGACTTGTAAAAAATTTCAACAGTAAATCTATCCCTAAGCGGTGACATGCTAGCAGTTGCGTTTGCTAAGGTATCAACAGCTGCATTATGCATTCTTGGCACAGCAATGATATTGAGTGCATGGAAGTGAGATATTAGTTTCCATAGCTATTTCTGGTAACTTTTGAGATGAGGAAATAAATAGTGCATGGTGTTACATTATTGGGCGTGGGATCCCCCAAGGATAGTTTTGGGGCTAAAAGCCCATATTTTGGTCAAGTTTTGTAATCAAGTGTAAAGGCTTTGCATTTTGTGGTCACAGAGCGCATAGGTGTTAAAGAGTCATAGGGTTGTCCACCCTTATTTTGGAAATGTAAGGTCAGATGTAAAAGATCTACCCATGGTCCATGGACCATGGGATTGTATAAATAGAGTTAAGCTCTAAGTAGTTTGACAGCAAGAAGAAAAGAAGATAGACACACAAAGATATGATGTGGGAGAGATAACTATGAGGTAGATGTCTAAGTTTGGGTCATAGTGTTGGTAGAGGCTCTGCAACTGAGTGCGAAGAGGCCTAGGGTAAAAGTCTGCAACTGAGTGAGAAGACCCCTGCAACTAAGTGCGCAGGGTGAGTTGAGTCTGTAATCGTTTGGAATTATCAATAGAAAGAAATATTCTACAATTTCTATGTCTTTATTTCCTATTTATGTATCTTGTTATGTTGGGTATGAATTTCACTTATAATACTTATATGATGCATGAATGTATGTAAATGTGTTGGTTAAGTGAACGCAAGTAAGAACCTCTATTTACACAATGCTAACTAAGATCGATTAATAAGATAAGTAAGACACTTAGCCTAGTTTGGGAGATATCGCAGTTCGCTGCCCTAGCAGCGCAAAAGTCCCTGAGCCATTGGTTAGGGTTGCGTGGAAGCCAATTATACCCTTTTGTGAAGGTAGTAAAGGGTGGAATAGAGGGCTAAGCAACCTGCATGAAGGTGGGCATAGCCAGAATAAACCGACATCACAACCATCTCTAGGTGTGGAAAATTGGTTCCAGTACCCCCCCCATATTTCTTCAGGTGAGACTTTAGTCTGCGCTCTACGGGTTGATGCCGAAAGGGCCAGTAGTGTAGGGATTTGTTTGGCTAACTAACGCTGAACCTGGGTCAGGCCCCCTCAAGCCAACAAATGGTTCCGTTACCGGGACCGGAATCTGCATAAGAGATGTGTGATGTTGTATCACTAGAATCCAACTAAGAAGGAGATTGGAGACTGGTTGGATAGAAAAATCCATGAATTCATGGCACAGGAGAACAAAAACCCGTGACTGACAAAGGAATAGTGGTTGGACAAGTACCTAGATACAGAGATCCACGAGATATTTTTCTGCTCTTTCCCTATTGAGATATATGAGTGGATCGCCAAGCTAGCAGATACCCAAGGAAGGTGGAAACTTGATGGTCCTATTGTGTGGACCCCAGAGCTAGTGCAAAGGTTGGAAGCATTGGAGGATAAGATCACCTGAGCTATCAATCATTTTAATGATCGCGTCATACGAGGATTTTTTACTAAATTCACGGTCGACACCTTAGTCAGCTATAGCGGGGCAGAGCGACACTTTTTCAAAGGACCATGAGGTAAGTACGTAAAATATTTGAATACTTGGATTAAAATGTTTTTGTGTGAAAAATAGGTTATGCAGCTACCTTGATGTTTGGGACTACGCGAAGTGAAAAAAGTTATAGAAATGAAGGAAATAAGGGTCCAGAGTATAGCCCCTTGATTTCACCTCTTTGAAGGGACGAAGAAGCAATAGCGAAGGTTTCTCCATGAATCACTATTTAGTTAATAAGACAAGGTTTCTTGTGAATACCACCTCTACCCACACCACCTCCAACTTCACTACCATCGCCTCCAACTTCACCTGTACCACATGCACTTGCACTGTGGTTCAGTATGGAAAATATAGTGAAGTTGAATTTGTTCAAAGGCTTGGGAAATGAGGACCCGGACCAATTCTGGTTCATTGTGAGGGTTGTATGGGAAGCTCAAGGTGTTATAGATGATCACATAAAGAAGGAGACACTAGTAAGTTCTCTGCAAGATCGTGCGTTAACTTAGTATATTAAGTACTCTAACGATAACACGAATGTTGTAGTAGCAGACATCCAGGCAACACTAAATAGGGAATTTAGTAGGCCTAAATTTGAGGCGCAGTCGATTGTGGGATTCAAAGATATCGTGATGCGACCATATGAGAGGCCTTGGGAACTAGATCAGAGGTTGAAATGTACAATCCGCGAAGCCAACATGAATTTAACATATGGAAAACATCGTGAGTGGTTTGTGGCTCCACTACTACCACACTTAAGAAGTGCATTGTCACAGCAAAAGATAACAACTCGGGCATAGGCCTTGGAGATTGCCATGAGACTACATGAGACTCCGATGCAAGATCCTAATCTAGGAGTTCAGTATATCCATGCATAGTTGAAGAATCTGTGCCTTGATATGCAAGGTCTGAAGCAGGACAGGATGGTTCGACCAAAGGTATGCGAGGAAGTATGGTGCTTGAAATGCAAGAGTCAGGGTCATGAAAAAGACCATTTCCCAATCTTTGTGAATTACCTTGTAGGAGGAGATCTGATTCCTTTAAGGCCAAAAGCTCAAGCAGGACCTAGCGAGAGGCTTGCATTATGGTGCACTATCTATCAAGTAGCTGAAAAACATGCCACAGATAACTGTCACTTGCTACAGAAGTATGTAGAAGCACCGCAACAACTGTTCTGCAACTTTTGTAGGTTATTAGGACATGATGAGCATACTTGTAGGAGCTATGGATTGATGATGGATAGAACTCCCACCTACAGGGTTTAGGCTGAAACATGGCCCCTCAACTAGAATGCAGGAATGGTGCGGACAAAATTTTAGGGTCATGGACAAGGCCAAGACGGAGGAGGAGGTCAAGGACAGATGATTTGCTACAATTGCAGAGGACCAGGACACTATGCCCATGATTGCACTAATCCAACATGTTTGTCATGCAAGTATTGCATGTTATTTGATCATGAAAGAGAAGACTATCGTACACTGGTAGCTAGGATACAAGACAAAGGGGCGCTACCACCTCCACCAACTCAAAACCTACAGATGATGAGGTATGAGCCACGCGAGGAGGATCCGAACGTAAACATAGTGCTCAAGAGTGGGATTGCGATAGGGGATGACAAGGGGAAACAACCAAAAGACAGTACATGGGTTCGCAAATCCCTAGCAAAAGAGGTTGAATTCGACTTGGAGTGTGCTCATGAAGCCTTCATGGAAGCTAAGAAGAGATTCTTTGAGGCTTCCACCTCAGGAAGCAAGGATAAGCCTGAGCCGGAGATGGACCCTTCTATGCTTACAACTTTCCAGGAAACCTGTATGAAGTTACTGCATGACAGTAAGGTGATGAAAGGGTTACAAGAACTCATCAATAGATGTGTTGGGGCCTACACCAGGTGAGCTGCACGTAGTATGAAAAATTGGAAAGCATAAAACGAGGACAGGGCAGGAGATGAGACCAACTGCACAAATAGGAGAGTATGAAATGGATCAAGTCATTTTGGACCTAGGATCAGATGCAAATTTCCTACCAAAGCAGGCTTGGGAGAAAATGGGGAGACCTGCACTGCAATGGTCTCTGATTTAGCTAAGGATGGCAAATCAGCAGAAAATCATCCCCATGGAGCAGCTGCAGGGGGTGACCGTGGACATTGAGGGAGTGAGCGTGTTGGTGGATTTTGAAGTAATAGAGATAGTGGATGATAGAAATCGCTACCTTGCGCTCTTGGGAATTGACTGGGCTACTGATATGAACAGGGTAATCAATTTGAAGAAGTGAAAGATGATCTTTGAGAAGAAATCATTGCGCGTAATAATACTCCTGGATCTTGCTGAAGGACCACGGTATACGGAACTAGTCCACGATTATGAGAGTGATGATGATTTGTACTACATATAAAAGATAACAGCGTAACACCAAGACTAGGTGAATCCCACCACGGATGGACGAATTACATGGAATCGTGAGAGTTCCTGCACTTTGGATTCCGATGAACAAATAGAATGCTAGCAGAATCGGTTACACGAAGTAACTACATTGAATTGCAACATGATGACCTAGTCGCTATGTTGTGTGTCATCAGAGGCAAGAAATTTTCCTATTTATGATGGTCTGAATGAGGTAGATATCTTTTTGGATGCATTTGAAAGGGATATACCAGAAAAGTAGCGCTTCCAAGCCTTAGACTGGGCATTGCGCGCTACGCCCACAAGATGGTGGGGTACGCACAAGGGAAGCTTTGATGATTGGCGCGAATGTAGGAGGATGATGAGAATATGATTTGGGAAGCATAATATTTGACTGATAGACAAGTACGATGGGTAGAATGATCTGCGCGCGCATCTGACCAAATGGACGCAGGCCTATGGAGAAAAGCCCCAACCTGAGTGGGTGCACCTATTCTGTCATACCCTACATGTTATCCCAATGAATTGGTATATAGAAACAAAGCTCTGCCATGGGACAGGTGACTGGGATATCCTATGTGAAGGATTCATGATGACATTCAGTTTTGAGGATGGGTTTGACAGTATTGATGAGGTGCTATAAGAGGTGAAAGCATCCATCTTTAGGATACTGCAGGATCCTTTAGACGTAATTCAACCTAAATGGGCTACTCAGCTGAGTCATGTGCTCGAATGTTATAATGTAACTGCTGAAGATGAGGATGAACATTCGTAGAAGATTAACATTCTAGAAACAGAAGGCCACAGCGAGGTTCAAGGACTGCAGATTGAGAACCCTAATATAACTGCACTAGTGAAAACAAAACAAGTGAACATTGGTATGGAGGAAAAACCCAAATTCACAAATATTGGAGACTACCAGGATGACACAAGGATAGATAAGGTCGATGAATTGCTCCGTGAATACCAGGAATTATTCCCTACCAAGTTTACGAATCTGAAAGGAATAATTGGAGACCTAGGAGTGATGAAGATCACGTTAAAACTCGACGCGAAGCCAGTTAAGAAGAGGCCTTACTGCCTCAATCCGAAATACAAGGAGAAGGTCCGCTCAGAGCTAGACAAGATGCTAGTGGAAGGCATCATTGGGCATGTGAAAGAATTTGATTCGGTAATCCCTTTGGTGGTGCAAGAGAAAAAGCAGAAGGATGAGATAAGGATATGCATGGATCTCAGAAAACTAAATGACGCTTGTGTGCATGATCCTTTCCGAACTCCGTTCACAGATGAAGTGTTGGAAAATGTAGGTGGTGAGGAAGCATATTCCTCCACTTATGGGTTCTCTGGTTACCACCAAATAAAAATCGCCCAGGAGGATAGGAGCGAGACAACCTTTGCGACTGAGTGGGTTTGTTTTCAATACACCGTAATGCCGTTTGGATTGAAGAATGCTCCTGCAATATTTTCGCACGCGGTTATTGCAGCATTTAAGGAATTTATTCATAAGTTCTTGGAGGTATATTTTGATGATTGGACTGTATTTGGGTTGGTTACACCACGTAGCAAGCTTGCGCCTGATGCTGGATAGCTGTTGAAGATGCCATATCGTGCTCAATCTCAAGAACTGTCTGTTTTTTGTTCCTTTTGGGAACCTATTGGGACATGTGGTTTGTAGACAAGGACTAATGGTAGTACCCACGAAGATTGCGGTGATACTGAAATTTGAAGTGTCAAGGAGTGTGAAATAGTTTCACACTACTTTGAGACATACATGATATTATAGAAAGTTTATCAAAGTCTATGCCCAGATCACCGCGCCAATGGAAAAATTGTTGAAGAAGGATGTCATGTTCTACTAGAACGATGACTGTAAGAAAGTCTTGGATATATTGAAGGACAGGATGGTTATCGTGCCGATTCTAATCTTCCCAGACTAGAAGAAATAATTTCATGTACATGTTGACACGTCATGTATAGCACTGGGGGTAGTACTAACACAGGATGGAGGCAAAGGCTTGGACCATCCTATTGCATTCGCAAACCGCAAATTATCCAAAGTAGAGAAGAACTATTCTACCACTGAACATGAGGGGCTAGCTATGGTGTATGCTCTCCAGAAGTACTCACACTACTTGCTAGGAGGCCATTTTAAAATGTATATGGATCACTCCTCGCTGAAGTACCTAGTCAATAAGCCTATGTTGGGGGGGTGAATCTACAGATGGATCTTATTGTTCCAAGAGTATGATTTTGAAGTTGTTTTGAAGCATGGACAATTGAACGTGGGACCAAATCATCCATCACGCATCGAAACAGGGGAGGAACATACTAACTTGGAAGAAGGATTGCCTAACGCGTAGCTATTTGCAGTACGTGTTGCCGATGGTCATTTTGAGGATATAATACACTTCCTAACAATAAGAACTACACCGGAAGGATACTCTATCGAGCAAAAGAAGGAATTAGTGGTGCACACGGAAGATTTCTCTGTCATTGCTGGGCATCTATGAAAGATGGGGACTGATGAGATATTGTGATGGTATGTACCTGAGTTTGAACAAAGTAGCATCCTCGCAGACACTCATGGAGGCACTGTGGGAGGACATTATGCAGGGAGAGCAACCACACAGAAGATTCTACGCATAGGGTTGTGGTGGCCAACCCTTCATCAGGTTTCAAAAGACTATTGTAAGGCATGTGATGTATGTCAAAGAATGGGAAGGCCATCGTGGAGGGATGAAATGCCTTTGAATCCAAAAATGACATTGCAACCTTTTGAGAAGTGGGCAATATATTTTGTAGGACCCATTTAGCCACAAGGGAAGATAGGGGCGAGGTACATTATCACTGCGACAAAGTATTTGACTTGTTGGGTAGAAGCGTAGCTAGTGAAGGACTGCACGAGTACGATGACCACAAAGTTCCTATTTGAGCATGTACTGACATGATTTGGATGTCCAAGGATCTTGATGAGTGAGCTTGGTATGCACTTCATGAATGAGGCGATAAATGCACTAACGGAAGAATTTCAAGTATATCACCAGAAGAGCACACCTTATCACCCACAAACTAATGGGATAGTGGAGGCATTCAATAAAGTGCTAGAAAATGAGATGACCAAGGTTTGCAATGCTCAATGAAGTGATTGGGACCTACACATACCTACAGTATTGTGCGCTTATCGAACAACATGCAAAAAGTTGACGGGACAAACCCCTTTTAGGCTTGTATATGATGTGGAAGTTGTAATTCCTATGGAATACATCGTGCCTAGTCTGCGCATAGCAGCACTCACAGGTATGACGGATCACAGAGCCCTGGAAGAGAGGCTTGCGCAGCTGGATGAGCTCGAAGAAGAAATAATTTTGGCTAGGTTTACCAACAAGTCCAAAAGCGGCATGAAAATGCATGGCATGATCGACACATAAAGCTATGCACATTTAACGTAAATGACTTGGTTTTGTTGTATGATAGTAAGTTTTATAAATTCCTCAAAAGATTCAGGATGCACTGGTTAGGGCCTTATGTTATTAAGAAGATTAACAACGGAGGAGCGATACAGTTGGTCAAGTTAAATGGAGAACCCTTCTTAGGAAAGATGAATGGCAGTCGCTTGAAGCCATACACCGACAGTCCAGCTATGTGATTAAATCAAAGTGGCATAATCTTAGTGCTCTAGGATTCTAAAAGGAGGTGCGGGATATAAACTACACTACCCAGGTTGGGGAGCTGCGCGATTTCAAGACTGCGTAAAGCAGGGAAGTGTCACAGGGTCCATGACAATGTGAAGGCAACTGTGCTACTCATGGAAATAGTGCACGAGTTTGTCAAAACGTGAGCATTAAAGTCACTATTCATGATTTGATGGTCGAATTGTGGCTAAATGGAGTGGGCAGTAGGCACTTAAGGTGAAATTTATGGATTAGATTCTTGAAAATATGACACCAATCTAGCATTAATGGGCCAAATGTGAGTGGAACGGTCGAATTTGAATTCAAAAGGCCCTATAAATTACAAGTGGTTGTCCAGCAAAAAACACTTGGTATTTTGAAAATTCAGCTGTCACGCTATCAGATGTGTATGGACTGTGCAAATTTTGAGGCTTTGAGAGCAAGTTCAGTGTTTGAGAGATTACCGAAGGAGACATAGGACCTCCTAAATAGAATGATTTCAACACCCATGGAATCCATGGACACAGAAGAGGTGACAGTTGAAGAAGCCGCACAGGAAATTGAGGTAGTAGAAGCTACCCCAGAGAGTGCCGAAGTGGTAGTCGAAGTCCCTAAATGACCTAGGACACTGAGACCAAAGAAGAATAAGCAAACTATGCTACCTATGTGCATCTCACCAAGAAACCCATGGAGGACCAAGCTCATTTGCAGGAAAAGGGGAAGGTCATTAATTTGTAGGCGGACGAGGAAGAATCTGAAGAAATCATGGCAGATGAGGAGGATTTGAAAATGGAAGTTGAAACCTAGGGTGTGGACCCTATTAACAGGTTACTAGAATATGTTCCTTTGTGCAAGGGAAAAGCCAAGGTGCCAAAGGACATAGACGAGAGCAAGAGCTCCCTGCAAACTCCAATGCTCCTGGATGACATTGTTTTTGACGGGCCGCGCTTAGGGCAGATTCCTGTGCTAAAGTTCGAAGATTGGGACCTCGCAGATCAAGAGAAATTCCCACATTTAGCGATTGAGCAGCTAATGTGCTAATTGATTGACATGACTACTAGAACGATCAAATTAGAGCCTTGGACATGGCTCAAGGGTGTAGAGAAATCCAGGCTGCTTAGCCTACTCTAGGTACTGCATTAGCACCGCACCCTAGTGGCCATCTTCGTCATCAGGTAGCTGCTCCGCTTAGTGCATGATGAGTGTTTGTGGCTAGAGGAGCCCATTCCCATCACAGACCACTTGATCCATCAGATCACATGGCTACCTGACTTAGGGGAGGATCCAGCTAATATATCAAACGGAACAGGTGGTGAGTTGGCCCTCGTGGAAGCTATGAAGAAGAAATTCAAGTTGGAGAAGAAGAAGTGGGGATATGCCATCTCCAACATTAACAACCCTGCAATCAAGGTAGCGATGCAAATATTAGCAAGGAAGGTGATGCGGAAGTGCCACGCAGATGAGGTGCCTACACCTATGATTGCACTAACATCCTAATGTGCTGAAGGAGTCCAG
Organism: Pinus tabuliformis; assembly: GCA_031772625.1. NCBI lineage: Eukaryota > Viridiplantae > Streptophyta > Pinopsida > Pinales > Pinaceae > Pinus > Pinus tabuliformis. The sequence goes on from CM062809.1 coordinate 81,944,712, forward strand.
TTCAACTGGGAAAATTATCTATGCGGCGAGTTACTTGTGAACTTCTGCAGGACACAGAAGCAGGGCAAGACGTTCCACTACACGTGGCTCTTGCTATCGATTGTACTAATGGCATGGGACTGCCTGAAGACATCCAATTCCCTTCAATTGTGCGGGACCTTCCAGAGGCAGCAAAGTATGCTTCACTGTGGGTGACCAAGAACTTGCAACGCGTAAAAGAAAACAAGATCTTTTGGATATTGATGGAAATGAGTATCCGGATGGGGATTAATCCCAAGTCGTGGTTGTCACCCACAATATATGTTAGTTTGCAAATCTTTGCGGAGTTCAAAGTGGATTTCCACCATGTCTTTATCGGGGTGTGGAAGGACCCTATTAAGACATGGCATAACTTACCATGTCTAGAAAATGATGATGTTATATTTGTAGTCCTCGAGTCTTGGCCTTTGGAGTGGCGCACTACAACAAGCTCAGTGGTGGAAATGGACAAGTCCACCGCGCAGTGTAAGAAGGAAGAAACAAAGCTTAGAATGGCACAGCTGGCTAAGAAGTACAGAAAAGAGGAAGTGGAGGCTAAGACCCAGGCAACATGTGACGCCACGAAATTGGCAGAATGGTAAGAGACAAGAGGAGAAGAATGCGAAGGACAAAAGTCACCTTCATTTGGGGCTAAGGCAGAAACAAATTAGCTGATAGAAAAAGGTGGTGCGGACCCGCAGACGATTTCCACCCAACTCAAGCATCAGCGACCGCAAGAGAAGGCAATGTCATGAAAGAAAACCAAGGCTTCAAAGACATCCTTGGACCCAATCACCCTCACTGAGGAGGATTTGCACAGTATTGGAGAAACGGTGAGGGATGTCACTATAGAGGCCCACTAATAGTTTGAAGAGCAGCAGCAATTGGTATTAGCAGCTCACCAAATAGAGTTGTAGGAGTTGCAAGATTTCACTCCAAAGGCTGGCACAATTTCCACTAGCCTCGCGATCAGCACTCCAGCTGCCATAGAGATGTTGCGCATAAGGATGGCCAACACAATATGCTACCAGGTGGGGCACTTACTACAAAAAATGAGGCCAACAGGCTCACTATCAGCAGCCTGAAAGGGGTGGGATTGAATATGGCTGCGCTTCCTTAAGAGACGCTCCACCTCTTGCAGGATGAAGTCACCACAGAACTTAGGTCCTGGGAGAGTCGAACTCTGTAGATGATGAGCAAGAAGTGCATCAATGTCAAGCATTTGGGCCTGTAGCGCAACAAGGCAGTGGAAAAAAATAAGAAAATCATGCAGGTAGTGGAGGAAGCCTACCGAATGGTCCCGGAGTTGGACATTCAGGCAGAAGAACCGATTGAGGCACACGTCTACAAGTTGGCCACAAGAGTGCATGACGCTCAAACAAAGATGGCCAAGATTCAGCTAGATTTGAACTTGCAGATCGCAGAACTGTAGTTGAGGGCTCACACGATACTTTTTGAATAGTCATTCGAGGTCCTGACCACCCTGTAGGAGGACCCGAATGTAGAGCGCTTAGAGACAGAGGTGCACAAGCTACAACAAAGGTGTGAAGAGGTCAAAGGGACCACGTAGATAGTTTCCCTTACATAAAAGCTTGCACGGATGCAGGAGGCAAAGGCACTTAAGGAACAAGTGGATGCTACTCGGTACAAAGAAGTGGTCCTAAAAGAGCTCCTACAACCATGGATAGATGAGCCATATACAATCACAGCTTCCATTAATGAAAAGTTCACGACACTGTAGGAAACTCAGCAAAATATTCAGGGTGGCAGTTCAATGGCAGTCATCGAGCAGAGAGTGGAAGAAGTATAGCAAGCAACCGCTCAGTGTGTTGTCGAGGTTGTGGTCATCCAAATAGAGTTGGGAGGCCTTCACGCTAAGAGCTCCGCACCTGAAGGGTGACTCAAGGGTGATTCACGATGTTTGTGTTTGGGGCCTATTGGGCATGGGATCCCCCAAGGATAGTTTTGGGGCCAAAAGCCCATATTTGGGTCAAATTTTGTAATCCAAGTGTAAAGACTTCGCATTTTGTGGTCATGGAGCATGTAGGTGTTAAGGAGTCATAGGGTTGTCCGCCCTTATTTTGGAAATGTAAGGTCGGTAGTAAAAGATCTACCCATGGTCCATGGACCATGGGATTATATAAATAGAGCTAAGCTCTAAATAGCTTGATAGCAAGAAGAAAATACGATAGACATAGGAAGATATGATGTAGGAGAGATAGCTCTAAGGTAGAAGTCTAAGTTTGGGTCGTAGCGTAGGTAGAGGCTCTGCAGATGACTCCACAGAGGCCTAGGGTAGAAGTCTGAAACTGAGTGAGAAGACCCCTGTAGCTGAGTGCGCAGGGCGGGTCGAGTTTGTAATCGTCCGAAATTATCAATAAAGAGAAGTATTCTATAATTTATGTGTTTGTATTTCCTGATTATGCATCTTGTTATGTTGGGTATGAATTTCAATTATAATACTTATATGATGCACGAATGTATGTAAATGTGTTGGTTAAGTGAATGCAAGTAAGAACATCTGTTTACGCGAAGCTAAGTAAGATTGGTTAATATGGTAAGTAAGACACTTAACCTAGTTTTGGGAAATATCACAGTTCACTGGCCTAGCAGTGCGAAAGTCCCTGCGCCATAGGTTAGGGCTGCACGAAAGACAATTATACCCTTTCGCGAAGGTATTGAAGGGTGGAACAGAGGGCTAAGAAACTTGTGTGAAGGCAGGTATAACCGGAATAAACCGACATCACAACCATCTTTGGATGCGGAAACTTGGTTCCAACATCTCCCCATACTGCTTTGGGTGAGACTTTAGTTCGCGCTCCGCAGGCTGATGCCGAAAGGGCCAGTAGTGTAGGGATTTGTTTGGCTAACTGACGTTGAACCTGGGTCAAGCCCCCACAAGCCAACATACGTACCTATTGTACTGCGATTTCTGCATCACCTACCACTTTGAGCGCGACCACATTGAGGATAATGGCCTTTTTGAAGCCCAACACGAGTGCTTCATATTCAACAATGTTGTTCATGCACTTTGTTATCCCCCAGAATGTCCCAGGCTGATGAGGAAATCGATGGAGGTAACGACAGACCAAGCTTTTAGTTTGGTAGCTATTCATACCAAGCCAAATAGGGCACTCTCTATGGAGTCACAACCAAGGGATGAGAGGAATGTAAAGGATTTTAGGCTAGATATGTTAGGATCATGGTTTTATTTGATTTTGATTGTTTGCTGGATGGTGGCTTAGGTCTAGGGAGCTAGGTCTAGGCTTTAAGAATCAGATTTACAGAGATGTAATGGGGAAAGTTAGGAACACATTTTAGCACTTTAGGGTTGTCATTCTATATATGGGAGATAGGTAGGGTTTCTCAATGAGCATGAGTCATAAATTTGTTTATATCAGAAGAGAAATGAACAATAATGTGAAAGATTCTCCAAAACAGAGCATTACATGAATGAATTTTGTTTATTATCTTAGGAAACAAGCACATGAAACATGGAAGTGGAAATGAAAGATACAATACATTTCAAATTTATGATCACATAAGGGGAAACACTGCTAAAACACATACCACAGGAATCCCATTATAATAGCTACAAACTATGTCTATTAGTTCTTTTCAAATTCTCAATTGCACTAGCATTCAAGGCTTAATTCCACTACATACAACCCTTGAAAATTATTAAAAAAGGCCTCATATAGGCTCTGAAGTTGAAATCCTCTCTAGGAGGTCGAATTTCCAGCAAAGAATGTCAAATACATGCACCTATCTAATCACTGCTACATACTAGGGAGGTTACTTAGCCATTTCCTCTTTTATCTAACTATCACAAGATATTTATCCAAATCATTAAATGGAGGATAAGAAACCTATTTACCCATATAGTAATCCATTTACATTTACATTTGACCATTTACATTCATCCACTTTCACCTTTTTACTTTTACAAAACTCAAACTAGAAACTCTAAAAAATTACAGAGTGAAAATTTTGAGGCCATTTTAGGTTCCTTCCTAAAATCAATATTGAAATATGAAAGAATGGTAAACTAGCCTTGTCTATCTAGTGTCTATAACATCTTATATTTTTGAAACTAGCACATGGGAAGGCCTCCAAAAACTCATTCTCCCAAGGTGTCTCGAGAAGGGTCATGCCAGGCCCAGAAGGGTTGCACCAACAAGAAAAAGGGTCATTCCTATTTGAGGACATTTTTAGGTTCCTTCTTGAAGTAAAAATTGAAATCTAAAAGAATGGTAAACTAGCCTTGTCTATCTAGTTTCCATAACATCTTGAATTTTTGAAAATGACCCATGGGAAGGCCTCCAAAAACTCATTCTCCTAAGGTGTCTCTAGAAGGGCCGCACTGCTTTACAAAAAGGTCAAATTTATCCTAAAAGGATCACACTTACCCACCAAAATTTTGTGCTTCTCCTCAGAAGGGTCACACTTCTCCCAAAATGCAACAAAACCCTCGATTTTCATAAATTTTTCTCTTGCGCAATGATGACTAAGAGATGCTTGAAATTTTTAGATTGCAAATGAGTTAAAAACAACTCATCTTACCCTTTTAAACTTGAAGTTGGAACCTTGACACTTTATGACCTTTGAAATTTGAAACTTGGTAACTTTATTTACTTTCTTGAGACATTGGGTCTTTTTTGAATTTTGAACTGTAGCCTTTGGAACTTGGAACTTTGAAGTACTTATTACATATAAAAACACAAAATTACATTTGATATCAAAATTTATTGAAGAGACTTGCTTATTGCCACTCCTCCTTTGTCGGATTTTATGCATGAAATGAGAGCTTTAGTGACCTTGAAACTCTAATGACCTAATGGAGACACTAAACTGAATGAAATCATGATGGTGATGACTGACATGATATTGATAGTATCTTAATGATGATACACTTAGCTGAGTGATGAAAGTGATAGAAATGAGAAATTCTTGAGAGAGTGTAGATAACCCTAGACACATTAACCAGTGACCAAATTTTATTCTGAAAACCTAGTGACATGATAAAATTTGACTTTGAGACCCCTAACAAAACTTGGTAAAATCATATTTGATCACTAGTGACAGGAAGAAATGACTGAAACTAACACACTTGAACTCCAAGAGACTCAAGATAAAGTGTTTACTGTGCTTTGGGTCAATCAAGACACACTCGGCTCCAGAGCTATCTTGTGTCTTCTATCCATCAAAATACATGGTCCATAGCTCATCTCTACATGGACCGTTCAACGTGCTTGTACTACTGCTACTTCTACTACTATTGCTACTAATGTTACAATGTGTTGTACAAGTTTCATTTCCATCAGTTGGGCAAGGAAGGAGACCCAACTACGTGTCTAGTGGGGTTGAAGTTGGCTGTGTGAGATAAAACCCGAACGTTGTTTCCAAGAGGCATTTTCTGAACATGAGCTCTGTTAAGGCCAACATTTTGTTCTCTTCATTGATGGGAATGACATTGTGCCTCATGTATCTCTTGGATAACACCCAAATTTGATTGCTTTTGCCCGTATATGGAAGCCACATGTGTGACTAGTTTGTAGTAAAATACCCATTCAACTTGCTAGACCAATCTCTACTGAGAAGTAAGCCATATGCTTCTGGTATGTCCACAAAAAATGATGTTTATGTACTGGTGAACTCAACCATCATGAGATAGTCTGATGATCACATCATGAATTTCACCAATGGCTGGTATGCATGTAGGATCAATTTAGATGATCTGCACAAATGTCTTTCTGCATTGAGCATTGATCTTCTTGTAAATGGAGAGAAGCATGATGTTAGCTGACGCACCAGAATCAACCAAACAGTTGTGAACATTGCAGTTAAAAATTTCAAATGAAAGAAAGAATGGAGGGAAAACAAAGTTTGCTTCTTCCATCCAGAGTGCGTTGAGTACAGTTGTAAGTGAAACGGGAGATGTGATTGCTCCCTTGCTGGTAGAGGCTGTGTTGTCTGTAGATGTCTCCCCCAGAGCGTGCAACAGGATGTCTTGCTGACCTTGAATCTTGGCCAACTCGAACAAACTAATGTTTGCATGAGTTTTCTTCATATATTCCACAATGTTGTAATCAAGGGTGGGTAGACTCACCTAGATGTTCAAGGTTAGACTGGTGTTCGTATTGTCTGGCAAAGTGTTCTATAGTTTCTTCTCATGGACGTATTCTTGTCCGTCGCTATTTTCCCCAACTTGATTTGTGTTTTCTTCTTTGGGATAGCTGGTGTATCAACCTTCCTCATCAGTTCAAGCCTTTCTTGCATTTCCCCAATTGTAGGGGGAGCCCCTTGACTTCTGAGATTGTAACAACCATTTTTCTTTTGGGGTTTCTTCTCGGTGTTTGTCTTCTGCGCTACTTCTGAGCACTGATACATGTTGATCACCTACCCAGTGCTTGATGTCTCATCAGACGTAGCATCTTCATCATCATTGGTATCTCCTAGCTGTCCCTGCATACTTCTCACTACATCTAGTGCATGGTTGCATACTGAGCCTACAACTTGTTTCCAGTCCGAACAAGACTCTTATGTTTGATCTCCTTCATGGAATGAATAAAATTTTGTGTTCGCGCACTGTTCTATCTGGAACATTGAGTTGTAGCTCTACACGGTTTTAGTCAGGAAGTGATTGTTGCCTGATGACATCCTTCCTATCTTTGTCTGGGTAGTTGGTTGCTCGCAGATGTGTCAACTGTTCGTTGTTTGACCTCGAATAGTTCTATTGTCAAGATCTTGACCAGATGAGTAAGGGTTTCAATATCACTTACTTCCTTGTCTTTACCCTTGCTCGTTGCAACATGGGGCTTCCTGCTCATGTCTCTTGAATCCTTCATTGGTTCATAATCCTTGATGACTCTAATCACTCGTAGGTTTTTCTCAACAACGATTGCCTCTTCGCATTTTTCTAATAATGTTGGTTTCGCAGCTCGCTTGATGAACTACATAATGTTGGTTTGCAGTGCATATGTGTACTAATCGATAGTGGTGGATTCATGAGGTTTCATGTCCACTGCAAACTTATTCAATATGCGCATAAACCTATGATTGAAATATTTTACCTTTTCTTTCCCCTCCATCTTCAGGCTTCCCAACTCTTTGAGCAACATGGTTGGGGTCTTGTATCAACAAACTTTTCCAAAAACATGCGTTTGAATGTACCCCAGTTATGGATGGTGTTGATAGGAAGGCTATGATACCATACTGCTACGCGACCATCCAAGGGACATGGAAACAATCTGCATGCAACGTCATCGTACTTACCTTGAGTGTTTGAAGTTGTAGGTAGCAGTTGTCTAAGTGATATTCTTCCTTCACTGCTCTGTCAAGGTCATACTTTGTGAGAATTCTCTCTGAATGCTTTAGCATCTTGAGCAAAGAACCCAGGAGAGCCAATGGTCCCTGAGTCATCCATTCTAGATCTTGGTCAACCATGTATTCTTCTTCTTCGTCCTCCTCTTCTTCATAATCTAACAGTTCTGGCTCTGAGTCTGTTGGTTCGTCTCTGCCTCCACCTCCTCCATTGAATTTCCCCTCCACCACCCCCGCCTCTTGTATCAGAATCTGAGACCAAGATCATGAGGATGTATCATTCTCCCTATTGGAAGACTGGAGGTTCCTCTCCATTCTCAATAGCTTATGTCAGACCTTCGAGTGTGACAAGAACTACTTCTTCCACTAATGATACAAAAACTCCTATGGGAGTGGTTTTTGACTTTCTTGATGCATATATAAGGTGTTTTATTCTTGGGATTAGTGTGAATGCTTTCAAGAATTGACGTCTAATGGGACAGATAGAGCGAAGGTGCTAATAGGAAATTTCATGTTTGTGTCTGGGAGGTGAGGAGTAACCAAATTCAGAGTCGCTTGTAGGTGAGAGGGAGTGTGAGTTACTTCCTTGACAAGATGATTGATGAGTGGGGGTGAGAGGACATTTAGTCAAAAACAACTAGCGGCCCTCCTTCTAGCACTAGAAATGTTAATGGTGTTGGACCCACCAACATTCAGGGGATCTCCCCGGTATGAAGTCCCAACTAGACCTCACACCATTTGGTGTAGGAGTCCCATTCAGTATGATGGCCCGGTTGCCATTATCTTAAATGTTTTCCTTATCTCTTGCTTGTCAGCACATGGGAGTGGTTTGCTTTGTCTTCGAACAACGAGGTTCATGTGCCTGGTGAGTGCTAGTGTTACTTGTGTCAAGGTTCTTTCACCGTAGAGGGAAAGGGTGAGTGAGTCTCCAGTTGAAAGGGAAAGTCCCAACTTTGTCAGAGACACAAAATAATAGGATATGCGTAGCTTCTGGTGGAGAAATCCACATAGATGTGGTAGTCACACACACAAGAAGGGATAACATGTACAACACTTAATGGAGTAGTCCATGCAAGTGTGACGGTCATTATAACAATTTTATGGAAAGGTTCCTTCTAATGCCTGGTGAGGCAGCCCATGAGGGAAGGAAAATGTTAACAACTTATACATCAAATTCTCATAAAAATTTATATTAAAACAATTGAAATAGTTCAACTGTTTTAACACAGGTTAAAGCAATATGCATTACAAGTGTTCCAAGATTAGTCTTACAAAAAATTACAATACATGTATGAAAACGTGTTGGCCTGTTATCATGCCTTTGAATTAATTGAAAGTTCCAAGACACATCGGTACACTATACATCACTAAGCCTGTAAATAGGGCATTGGAACCATTGCTCATTCCTCAAATAAAAGACTATAAGTTCTCAAGGCTATGTGGGAGAAGCCAAGGTGAAAAGTATTTTGCATGTACAAATGAGGGGTATTTATAGCCAAGGGTAAAACTGGCCCTTGTGACTGTTTGACTTATCTCATGACTGTTTGACTTATTTGACTCTTCAACTTTAGATGACTCTTCATATTACATGTCGATCTCTTGGACTTCCATGTTACATTACATTGATTTACAACAGTGCAACCCATAGTAGTGATGTGGTCGAGATAACTCATGACACAACTCGAAATGACAGTGCTGGTATGTTCGTGATGCTATTGGTGTCCATGTTGAAATGGAGTGTTGTTGAGTGATCGATATTCTCTTGGTGTATCATTTGCTTCACCTCCACATGGCAAGGTGTTTAGAGTCTTTGATGGTCTTGGTGTTCGCTTGATGTCGCATGTGCACGTCGCTCCTTCGCTTGTACTTTGACATGCTTCACGTGCTCGTTTGTTCGTGAAAAAATCTCCTCGCATACATTCTTCATTCGTTCGTTCATGAATAAATGTCCTCACATGAATTCTTTATTTTTCCATTTGCAAACAAATCTCCTTGCATCTACTCTCATTATTCATCCTGTTTGTCGTCGCGTCATGTCTCATGATGATATGACATCAAATCCATAAATATCCTAGTCTACCATGATGTATTTTCATTCAATTTTGGATGTAGGTGATCGGGAGAGAGGAAAAGGCTATGAAACTATGCAAGGCAGATTTCAAGATGGGATTCGAGCTTTAGGCACTGCCAGTGAAAATTGTGCAGAAGTCACTGGGAACCTGAGATGGACAAACCGGATCAACAGTGATTGTCCATGGGATTTGGCTTAGCTGGAGGACAAATTTGTGCAATTTATTTAGGGAAGCAGTGCAGGGAGCAGAGGGGTTTGCCAGCAAAAACTGCACAATTCCTCGGAGGAGCTAGCAGTGGGCTGCAGGAGGCTTGTTGGGAAAAAATGCGCAATTTTTTAGAGAGCCGGTAGTGGGCTACGAGAGTTCTAGTGGAAAAAACTGCGCAATTATTGGGAGGTTCGCCTACTGAACATCCCTGCATAGTTTCTGAGTTGAGCGGGATGTTGTGCAGCTGGGGACTACTCATGAAATTTGCGCAGTTTTCTTGGTAAGAAGCAGGCTATCTGACTGGGCGACTGGCTTGAAAACCTGCTCAATTTTTTGAGGGAGATAGTGGTGGAAAATGGGTGTATGTCTGACATGTCTATGCAATTTCTTTAGTTAGTGGAGTAGGCATGCTTGGCAGCTTTTGTGCAATGTTTTAAGGGAGTGAGTCCCGGGGTCACTGCCAGGTCAAACTCTCCTGTTGACCAGCTGGAGGCTTGGTTGATGTGCTTGTAGGCAGCGCGAGTTGAAATGGCTTGCTGGGAAACTTATGCATTGTTATGGGTGACAGTTGGTCAAATCGATTTCGGGGTTGCGTAGGACAAACTTCTTAGGAGGTAGACTCAGATCTATGCAATTCTATGCAGTAGTCCATAATCACTGAGAGCTGAAATTGCACAATGCAGTTGAGTAGATGTTTGAATGTTGGAGGTTGGTCTGGTCGATAGAGTTTCAAAAAGATGACCAAGTGTGTGAACGAGTAACTTCGTACATGCATGACCTCGTGAACACACACTCAACATGACTTGATGATAGGACACCTCGAACCATCAAGACAACATACACTCAGTGTGACTGACCAACGGTGTGAGTGACAAGTGTGACACTTGTGATAGATCATTGAACGACTGGGAAAATGCTTGTGCGACAACACATACAACTTCATGTGTGATGCGACATATGTTTACATAACAGACACAACTTGCACACACGAAGGAAGACCTTGTGCATGGCCAAAACATGACTACAAGAATGACATTGTGACCAACATGAAAAAATATGTTCAATGAATGGTCAAGGAATGAGGGTGAAAAGGCTCAACATGGGTGTTGCAGTCACTACAATGAGGGTGTTGCAGTCACTACAATAGAACATGAAGATGGTTTCTTTTTTCTATGAATATGTTGACCTACTTCCATGTAGCTTCACTGAAATGAAATGTGTAGTGAGGGAGGTTGGGAAGATGACGATTGATTTGAATCCTACCACCTAACCTATTAGAAAACAATTGTATTGCATAAATTCACATTGTATGGAATAGGTCAAGCGGGAGATAAATAATATGTTGGTGGCGGGGTTGATATTTCTAATGGAACAGTTGGATTTTATTAGTACGAATGTAATACATGTTAAGATAATATGTGGAATCCATGTTTTTTTGGATTTTATCAAACTCCATGAGGCTTGCATACAGTATCCCTTCCCAATGCCATGTAGTGTTGATATTTTGGAGAGTAGTAAAGAATGAAGCTTACTCCTTCATAGATATATTTGTAGGATATAATTTGATTTGGATAGTCGATGTGGAGAACAAGAAGATCATACTCATCATAGATGGAGGTTATATGCATGCAATGCCATGTTTGATTGTTTAAACAATTCACTAGTAGTTTTCTTGTGGTTGTAGTAGCTACAGTTTGTGAGTATATCAATAAGTTATTGGTATTCTATTTAAATGATTGGATGGTATAAAATATGTTGAAGGGTTGCTTAGCTAGAATTATTTTTATGTCAGAAAGGTTTTAGAGGATGCGGTTATCCCTAAATATAAATAAATGCATTTTTTTACCCTATTGTTGATTCTCGAAAGTTGTTGAAGTCAACAGTGAGTGAAACCACCCAATCAAGGTCCAAATTAGAACTATATTCTTTTGGGATGGTAATCCTCACTAATATGTAGGTTTGGTTGCACTAAAGGTGTTTTTCTCATTGATCAGAGACTTAGTGATGATTTATCTTAGATATAACACTAATTATATTCTAATTTAATAAATGGAATTTAAATAATATGATCTAATTCAGTTCTATCCCAAGAACTTGATTAATTAAAATATGAATTGCAATAGATTAACAATTGAGAAAGAGAAATAGTTCTTATATTTTAAGCAATCCTTATAAAACCAACTATAGATAACATATCATTCATAAAAATAGTTTAATGAACAAATATTAAGCTATAACATTCATAAACTAGTATTTACTAAATCAATTATTCAACAAATTTGATAGTTAACAATGGTGCAACAACATATCACATTATAAATAATAACAATTTAATTGAAAGAGTAAATAGTGATGCAGGAGCATCGGGACGGGCCAACAATGTGGGAAATTGCCCGCATGTTGTGGCTTGACAAATTGGATTTCATTTGCTGTTAATTTTAGTATTACTATGAGAGTTGATTTCATAATTAGTTTGTTATTGTAATGAGTGACATCTCTCCATTTAGTATTTGATTTGTTAGGCGCATTAAAATAGTTCTGTTGGAATAAATTTATGGAGGATCACCTTATCTATCTGTTAGAGTAATTAGTGGTATAACAGAAGCTAATTAAGGGGCGATTCTGGTGGCAATAAATTGTAAACTGAAGATCTCTTGGAGCGTATCAACGCCGATTCCTCATGGGCCTGAAATCTGGTAAATTGTTGTGTTATATACCTGTGCTAACCGCCGATTGTGGCAAATACAGCTGTGTTGGACCAGATTCTCGGTCAATCATCGAACCTGTATTAAACATCCAACTGATATATGGCGGATGGGGGAAAAAAAAGGTCGTTTTTTGGGTGAAGGGACGCTAAGCTAAGCTCTGTTTTTATCATTGGTTATGAATAAAAAAAAACAAATAGTTTTTGCACCCACGTGTTATGATTGCTCTGCGTTATGAATGAAATGTGTTAATGACCTGTAGACTTATCCGTTGACAGTCTTTTAAATCATTTCGAACTGTGGTTTCATGACCCTAACAATATCGCATCAATCCTGGAGGTTGTTGAATGTTAGTGAGATCATAATTAATTGATTGAACTGCTGTGCAGAGAGGAGTGATCGTGGAGAACAGAACCAAAGCGCCGATTTACTTTGGGCAGATAAAAAGACACATAATTAATTTTGATGGGGAGGAGATCTGATCGATTCTCCTTGTTTATGTCTGTGAAGATAATACGTTTTTAAAATGCAGATTGCGGAAGCGCGGAGAGTTCCCAGTTCATTGAACACCGAAGTGATACCACGTGTTCCAGGCCAGTGAAGTTACAAGCGTAGATCGGGTGGAAAGGCGTTTTCTGGGCATAGATGTATGGTAGAAGAGCGTTTTTTTACGCAGATACAAAACAAGATTGGATTGTTCATTTGTGGCAAGAGGTAATCGACTGCAGTTGGATAGATTCAAGCGATAAATGGTCGCTTTTACTTACTATTGCCATTACTGAAACGCAGGTGGCCGCAAGGGTCTTTGTTCAGTTAAAACAGTGGCTGGTCCCAATTATATGATGTAAAAACTAATTATGTGGCTGCGCCCTCTATGAATTAAGAAAAGCATCCAGTTCTATATTTAAGTCAGAACAGAGTTTTTTTGTCTTGGTAATTCGATATTGTAGAAGTCAATAAGATTGTGTTGAATGAAAGAGAAAGTCTATTGCTTGTAACAGTAGCGGATTGAGCCCAGCGTTTCAGGTTCTTCATCATTTTTGGTATCAGAGCCAGTGACAGGTGTTGCAGCAAAGATGCCGCCAAGGAGAGGAATTGGTCGAGGAAGACCAGAACCTAATGCAGTCCTGATAGAAGAAGTGCGAAGACTGCATGAACGAATGGAGACAATGGAAACAACCCAGAGAAGAGCACCTGATGAGGGGGCTGAAAGTTCTTTAGAAGAATCTGAGGAAGATGTGGAAGCAGAAGAAGAGAATGAAAACGTTAAACTCATGAAGATGCTGGCTAAGGTTGGAAGCAAACCCAAGATAGAAATTCCTATGTACGAAGGGAGTTTAAATGCCAAGGAGCTCATGGATTGGATCAGATCCATAGATCAGTATTTCGATTATGAAGAGGTTGAGGAGAATAAGAGGGTGAAGTTTGCAGTCACTAGACTGAAGGGCCATGCAGCCATCTGGTGGGACGAGTTACAGACATCAAGAACGCGAAAGGGGAAATCTAAGATCAAGCAGTGGGATAAAATGGTAAGCAAACTCAAAGCCAAGTTTTTGCCTAAAGACTATCATTTGAATCTTTTTAAGCAGATGCAAAATTTGAAGCAGAAAGGAATGTCTGTTAAAGAATATACTGAAGAATTTTACAGGTTAAGCATCAGAACAGGGCATGTAGAAGATGATCTGGAGAAAGTAGCCAGATATGTTAATGGGCTAAGGTATGAGATCCAAGATGAGATTAGCCTGTTAAGTTTGAAAACTGTTGAAGATGCCTATCAAGCAAGTTTGAAAGCAGAGGAGAAAATATTGCGGAAACAGAGTCAAAGGAACAGAGGAAATAGCTCAGCAAGGGGTAGAGGATCAGCCAGATCTAGAGGAACACAACATCAGTTTGAAGTAGGAAGTTCCAGCAGCAGATCACCACAGATGGGTGATTCTAGTAGAGGGAGATTCACGCCCAGAGGAAGAGGGCGAGGAAGAGATGTCAGGTGTTATACCTGTGGAGAATGGGGACATACGTCATGGAATTGTCCTCAGAACAAATTAGCAAGCCAGAGAGGTGCAAATATGGCTGAGGCAAAGCCGGAACCACCTCGACTTGTAGAGAAGGAAGAACCACCAGAGGAAGGTGAATCATTGCTGCTCAGAAGAACTTTGCTGAGATCAGAAAAAGAGATTGGAGAACCTGCGCAAAGGAAGAACTTGTTCAGAACTACATGCAAATCAAAGGGTAAGTGTTGTAAGGTTATAATTGATAGCGGGAGTACTGACAATCTTGTGTCTACAGAGATGGTGGAAAAGCTTGGGTTAACAAAGAAAGCGCATCCTGCACCTTACAAAGTATCTTGGCTTCAGAAGGGTCATCAAGTCACCGTGACAGAACAATGTAATGTGGAAATGCAGATTGGCACATACAGAGATGTGATTTTATGTGACATAATGCCCATGGACGTATGTCACCTGTTATTGGGGAGACCATGGCAATTTGACCGAAAGGTGATTCATGATGGAAGAAGAAATACCTACACCATAGAAAAGGATGGAGTTAAGCATACGTTGCTGCCCATGAAGAACGATGCTGATAAAGAGCTACCTGAAAATAATATTATGCTGATCAGTGGCAAAGAATTTCTACAAGAGGTGGATAAAAGCGCAGAGATGCATTTCGCTATCGTGGGAAGGCCAAAGGTAATTTTAACCTCCACAAATTTACATGATTTGCCTGAAGAAATTCAATCTATGTTAGATAGCTACATGGATATCATTGTGGATGAATTGCCAAATGAATTACCACCGATTAGAAGTATAAGTCATCATATCGACTTAATACCAGGAGCAAGTCTACCTAACAAAGCTGCATATAGATTAACTCCTTAGGAAAATGCAGAAGTTGCAAGACAGGTTCAAGAGTTGATGGACAAGGGGCTGATTCAAGAAAGTGTGAGCCCGTGTGCTGTGCCAACGGTGCTTAGTCCGAAAAAGGGAGGAGAATGGCGCATGTGCACCGATTCCAGAGCTATCAACAAGATAACAGTCAGGTATAGATTTCCTTTGCCCAGGATGGATGATTTAATGGATTGTTTAAGTGGGTCCAGGTACTTCACTAAGATAGATCTGAAAAGCGGGTATCATCAGATCAGAATTCGGGAAGGCGATGAGTGGAAAACCGCTTTCAAAACCAACAGTGGATTGTATGAATGGTTAGTGATGCCTTTTGGGCTCACTAATGCGCCCAGCACATTCATGAGACTAATGAATGAGGTTCTAAAAAAATACACAGGTAATTTGTTGTTGTTTACCTTGATGATATCCTAGTTTTCAGCAAAAGTAAAGAGGAGCATGTGGAACACTTGAAGTTAGTTTTGAAAACTCTGCAGAAAGAGAAACTACTAATCAATCTGAAGAAATGTAGTTTTATGAAAGAGGAGCTGGTATACTTGGGATTTGTGATTTCCAGAGACGGTTTGAAAATGGATCCGGAAAAGGTACAAGCAATCAGAAACTGGCCTATTCCCAGGAGTGTCTTTGAGGTAAGAAGTTTCCATGGACTTGCTAGTTTTTACCGAAAATTTATAAAGGGATTTAGTCAAGTTTGTGCACCAATCCTTGAGACAATCAAGGAGGTCAATTAGCCATTTCGATGGACAGAAGCAGCTGATAGAAATTTTAATTTGTTGAAAAGAAAGATAACAAAAAAGCCTATTCTAGCCTTACCAAATTTCGAGAAAGTCTTTCAAGTGGAAACCGATGCAAGTGGAGAAGCAGTTGGTGCAGTGCTAAGCCAAGAACAAATGCCGATAGCATATTTCAGCGAGAAGATAAATGATGCAAAGAAAAAATATTCTTCTTATGATAAAGAATTTTACGCTATTGTGCAGGCATTAAAAAAGTGGAGGCATTACTTGCTACCGAAGGAGTTCATCTTATATTCAGACAACCATGCTTTGCAGTTTATTAATAATCAGCCAAAGCTAAATCAGAAGCACACCAAGTGGGTGGAATTTCTGCAAAGTTTCACTTTTGTAATAAAGCATAAAAGTGGTAAGTCTAACAAAGTGGCGGATGCATTGAGCAGAGTAAGTTTTCTTTTGCAAGAATTTAAAGTGGGTGTTGTAGGATTTGATGAAATGATAGAAATGTACAAGGATGATGAGGATTTTAAAGACATCTACACAACAATGCAGAATCCAGTGAGCCATAACAGAAGTCAATGGATGGATTACCTTATTCAAGGAGGCCTGTTATTTAAAAGCAACAAACTATGCATTCCTAAATGTTCAATGAGAGAGAACATCATTAAAGAGAAGCATAGTGGAGGATTGTTTGGTCATTTTGGCCAGGAAAAAACTTTTGCTCAGGTGAATGCTTTTTATTATTGGCCAAAAATGCAAACTGATGTTAAAAAGTATGTTGAGAAATGCAGGGTATGCCAGTATGCCAAAGGAAGGAGTCAAAATACCGGACTATATCAGCCATTGCCCATACCAGATCGACCATGGGATGCAGTGAGTATGGACTTTGTTTTGGGATTGCCAAAAACTCAGAGAGGAAATGATTCTATTTATGCTGTTGTAGACAGATTTTCTAAAATGGCTCATTTTATTGCTTGTAAGAAGACTAATGATGCCACACACATAGCAAATTTGTTCTTTTCAGAGATTGTAAGATTGCATGGGTTGCCTGTAAGTATTGTATCAGATCGAGACACTAAATTTGTAGGGCATTTCTGGAGGACACTTTGGAAGAAACTGGGAACTAAACTCAGTTTTAGTTCAGCTTACCATCCTCAAACGGATGGTCAAACTGAAGTTGTAAACAGAAGTTTGGGGAATATATTAAGAAGTTTGGTACATCAAAATCCCAAACAGTGGGATTTGGCATTAGCGCAAGCTGAATTTGCTTACAACGACACACCAAACCGAAGCACTGGAATGAGTCCATTTCAGATTGTCTTCGGAATGCATCCGAGAGGAGTATATGAGCTAAGAGACTTGGGGAAACAGGAAGCTAGAAGTGCAAGTGCTGAAGAGTTTGCTGAACAAATGCAAAAGCTACATGAAGAGGTTAAAGGTAAACTACAGGAAAGCAGCAAGAGATACAAGCAAAGAGCAGATTTGAGAAGGAGAGAAGAAGAGTTTCAGGTAGGAGATTTGGTCATGGCATATTTGAGAAAAGAGAGATTTCCTACAAAAACTTACAATAAGCTGAAACTGAAGAAGATAGGGCCATGTAAAATCAAAAGGAAATTTTCAGCCAATGCATATGAGATTGAGTTGCCGGAAGGGATTGGAATATCTCCCATTTTTAATATTGCAGACTTGTATCCATTCAGAGAGGTAGAAACAGAATTGCAGACTGAAACTACAGGTGATCAAGTTCAAACTGTGGATTGGAAAGAACAGGTGCCAAAAACATTCAAGAAAGAAGTTGAAGCTATTTTAGATCAGAGGATATCCAAGAAAACTCGAGGGCAGACATATTTTCAGTATCTTGTCAAGTGGAAGGAGCAGCCAGCAGAAGATTCCAGTTGGTTGACAACAACTGAATTGCAGAAATATGGCATAAATCTTGAAAGTTTAAAGAACCAATCTTTTCTTCTCCAGGAGTCTGATGCAGGAGCATCGGGATGGGCCAGCAATGTGGGAAATTGCCCGCATGTTGTGGCTTGACAAATTGGATTTCATTTGCTGTTAATTTTAGTATTACTATGAGAGTTGATTTCATAATTAGTTTGTTATTGTAATGAGTGACATCTCTCCATTTAGTATTTGATTTGTTAGGCGCATTAAAATAGTTCTGTTGGAATAAATTTATGGAGGATCACCTTATCTATCTGTTAGAGTAATTAGTGGTATAACAAAAGCTAATTAAGGGGTGATTCTGGTGGCAATAAATTGTAAACTGAAGATCTCTTGGAGCGTATCAACGCCAATTCCTCATGAGCCTGAAATCTGGTAAATTGTTGTGCTATATACCTGTGCTAACCACCGATTGTGGAAAATACAGCTGTGTTGGACCAGATTCTCGGTCAATCATCGAACCTGTATTAAACATCCAACTGATATATGGCGGATGGGGAAAAAAAAGGTCGTTTTTTGGGTGAAGGGACGCCAAGCTAAGCTCTGTTTTTATCACTGGTTATGAATAAAAAAAACAAATAGTTTTTGCACCCACGTGTTATGATTGCTCTGCGTTATGAATGAAATGTGTTAATGACCTGTAGACTTATCCGTTGACAGTCTTTTAAATCATTTCGAACTGAGGTTTCCTGACCCCAACAATATCGCATCAATCCTGGAGGTTGTTGAATGTTAGTGAGATCAAATTAATTGATTGAACTGTTGTGCAGAGAGGAGCGATCGTGGAGAACAGAACCAAAGCGTCGATTTACTTTGGGCAGATAAAAATACAGATAATTAATTTTGATGGGGAGGAGATCTGACCGATTCTCCTTGTTTATGTCTGTGAAGATAATACATTTTTAAAATGCAGATTGCGGAAGCGCGGAGAGTTCCCAGTTCATTGAACACCGAAGTGATACCACGTGTTCTAGGCCAGTGAAGTTACAAGTGTAGATCGGGTGGAAAGGCATTTTCTGGGCATAGATGTATGGTAGAAGAGCGTTTTTTTACGCAGATACAAAACAAGATTGGATTGTTCATTTGTGGCAAGAGGTAATCGACTGCAGTTGGATAGCTTCAAGCGATAAATGGTCGCTTTTACTTACCATTGCCATTACTGAAACGCAGATGGCCGCAAGTGTCTTTGTTCAGTTAAAACAGTGGCTGGTCCCAATTATATGATGTAAAAACTAACTATGTGGCTGCGCCCTCTATGAATTAAGAAAAGCATCCAGTTCTATATTTAAGTCAGAACAGAGTTTTTTTTTTGTCTTGGTAATTCGATATTGTAGAAGTCAATAAGATTGTGTTGAATGAAAGAGAAAGTTTATTGATTGTAACAATAGCGGATTGAGCCCAGCGTTTCAGGTTCTTCATCAAATAGTTGTAGTATTAGTCAACCATACCAAACAAAATGAATGAATAACAATACCATACAACATATTGCAAGTAAAGATGAAAAACACCATTCGTGGCTTCAAATATTCAAAAATAGTGTTTGTACATTAGTGCACAACCCTTTTTTTTAGAAAATGTGAAATCTTTGCAACTTCAAATATTTTTCTGAGATAGAAAAAGAATAACTAAAAGCACTAATATTTGTTTATTTAGATGAAAAAATTTATGATAGATAAACATGAAGAAATTATTTTAATACTTTGTAGATATTTCTTCCAATTCAAGATATTTTATATTCCTTATTTATGATTCAAGAAATTAATGATAGATGCTTTCTCTCAACATTAATTTCAAAATCATAAACTTTTCCTTCTATGCTCAGCAATTCACTATGTAGCTTGGAAGAAGCATTTTTCACAAATTTCATGTAGCTCTATGGTTGGGAAGAAACACTTTAACAACTTTCATATCAACTTTAGTGAATTATAACCAGTTCTTCAAAATATTTTCCTTGTTTGTAAACATCTCAAATACATAAGTCTCCTCTAATAATTTCTCCCATAAACTTTGTACTTGTCATATCAAAGTGTATGCTTAGATCCACAGGTCCATCAATCAACACATAGTCGTCTATATGTGCATCTTCAATCAGATTTTTTTTTTTCCGAAGAAAAAACCAGATAGATTATATTAAGAAAATATAATAAAACAGTTGCATACAAAATACAAATTGCCGTATAAAAGAAGCGGTTGTCCAGGAGATACAGTTCTAATTGTTCTGTACAGATAAAATGATCCAAACCATCTCTCTGTAAAAAAGATTCCTAAGCCAGATAAAAGACAGTATGTAGATTCAGTCAGATCTTTGAAATAAAACCATTGACAGAACTTGCATCTTCAATCATATTATGAGAGCATGTGAGTGTTTTTTCCAGCTATCCAATGCAATTATGATCTCTATTCTACCACTTTATGGTAATATCGAAAGGTATTTTGGAGCCATATATTTCCTATATTTCCAGCATATCAATCTATTAAAGTTAGCATGTACCTCTGCATGTTTAGTTTCCTTTACATTGATTGTTTGAAAGTGATTATTCAAAAGAATTTGTTGAACTTGAATAGAATTCAGGTGTTAAACTCTTCTTGAGTTGACTTTAACTGCTAATTTACCTCAAAGGAATCTTCCTTGAAAATATTAATATCAACAATGTTTTCATGTAGTTCCTTCACACGTAGTTTCAAATTAGCAATTTGAGAATCCATTTCATTTGAGGAAATTTTGGATGCTTCTTGAACTTTTATGGATTTTGGGACTCAACTCATTCTTTAAATCTTAAAGTTCTTTTTCATGTTATTTTAGTAGGACCACTGTTTTTTTTTTTGCTGGAATTCTCCTTCAAATTGAGATTGTTGTTGTTCTAAATTGGATTCCAACTTAGTAAAATTGTCCGTATGATGCCTTATCGTTTATCTTAAGTTTTTAAGATACCATTTATAAGCTATGACAAATGCCCCCATTGACTCTGCAACTTCCTCAAAAAAATCTCTTCTTTATTTTTTGAAGCATACCATATTGTCTATTGGATAGGGGGTTCATATTTTGTTTTTTAAGTTTTTCTTCTTTTAGACCTTCCCTTTACAATATCTTTCCCTTTTCTACTAAAACAATAGTTTTTGGGAGGAATATCTTCTTTTGCAATAGACTAGAATGAGTTAACATAAACAATATCAGGGGAAGTGATCCCAAGAAAAGAAGAAATAATATTTTTGATATAATCCTTGTGTTGATAATGCTAGTTTGTTCCTTAGTGTTATCAGTTTATGTTTCCTTCATAGGAGAAGTATTAATCTCTTGACTATGATTATGTTGAAGTAAAAGAATTGTAGATTGAGAGTTATCTACTTTAATTTTCTCTAATATAGTTTCTTCTCTCTACTCCTTTGGAATGGGCATAGTAGAATTTTGTGCTTTGTATTGTCCTTTTGTAGTATGGGATTGTTCAATCTAAGTCATTTTAAATAAATCCCATTCACCTCGTAGTTTTTCTTTAATACGTTTTCAGCTTGTAACTAAACTCTTTCAATAATAATATTTTTGGCTAGTGGTTCTTCCATCATAGTTTAATACGCTAGAGGCTGATATGTTTATGTTTCCCCTACATTAATGCTCCTAGACTATGAATACGTTATCAGTGGTGGAACTGAACTGAAGTACTTACCTGTTTCCAACTCTGTAACTGAGAATATGTCATAAGTGTGCCTTGAGAAATAATTTCCTTCTTTGAAAAGCATAAAATCATTTCTCTTTTCCTTAGGTGTTAGTGTCAGTCTTTGAAGCCTTCCTCTAGTGATCAAACATGCTCTTACACAATGATTTTAAGGTGTCAAAGTCAAATTTCGTCATTTCAGTGAGTCTTCAAGTAAAATTAGGTCAGTAGGTATTAAGTCTAGGGTTTGTTTTCACCCCTTTAAAGGTTTTCCAAATGTCGGTCCATGTCACCATTTAGATGAGTGTACCATCATTCAGATATTTTTCATCATCATTTCAGGTTCCAATGGGTCATTTTACACTTTGTTCGTGCTTCAGTTGTGCCTAAGAAAGATTCATTTCCCTCTTCTAGGGTTTTGAAGGTAATTTCTCTTAGATGGTCAAATCATGAACAAAACTTGTATCCTGATGCACATACACCTTCCCCTATCCTTAATGTATCTTCTTAAGCACTTCTCGTCACTGATATCCCTCAAATTCATCATTTTACCACAAACCCTAGCTTGTTGCTACAATTTGACAATTTTCTAGGCTAAGCCTGTGCTTTCACCTTTTAGACCCCTTCCCCTCACTCAATCTTTGAAATTCCACTTTCCCATAATTCCTAACATCCCTCCCTAATTCCTAAAATTTTCTCAATAATTTAGAAGCCCCTCATCCCCTTCATTTCCTTTCATTTCCACAAATCCCCTGTTCCACAAATCAAAATAGGTTCTATTCAAATGATGTTTCTGAGAACTAAAAGATGAATTTGACAAAAGTGAGAGAGGTTTCTGTCCACCATCGACCCAAGAAGAATCACCTCTTTCATTTTTTACACAGGTTTCATGGTTTGGGAGAAATGTCGAAAACATCATTGGCCTCAAGAGGATTGATGAACGTTTGGAGTGACCTTGGCAAAATCAAGATTTAACCTAGTTGGGATGTTCAAATGACTTTCTTGATTATTTAAATGATATCTAGATAGATAGAGCTTTCCAATGAGCTATCATTATCTCAATTTGGAGTTGAGGAAGACCTTCAGAAGTTGACTGCAATAGCACTCTGCATTTAGGCAACCTCATTCTACACATTTTGACCAGTGTTGGGAGATTTGACTTTTGATAGGGAAAATGAGCTCCAAATTGAAAAAATTAAGATTTTTTAGAAAGTAGACTCAACAAGATTTCCAATGAGCTATCACATGCCCAATTTTGACACCGGGAAGGCCTTCAAAAGTTGTCTGCGAAAAGGTGTTATGCATCAGGGAGGCGCTGCGCATTAGATAGTTTTTGCCAGTGTTATTTTACATAGACACTGCGCATCAAGCAGGTCTTGCGCATTGGGCTTAGTGCGTTGCGCATTGGCCAGGGAGTTTCCAAAATCACTCAAATTTATCCCAAACTCTCCCAAATGCTGTATTTCACTCCTACAAGTAAGTTTTCATCGATCTTCAGCTAAAATTAGTCTTCTTCATGTTTTTTTCATGAGTTTTGCTTCTTAAAACCAAAACCCTAGCTTGCCTTCATACTTTTCACTTCATTGCAAAATTTTCACCTCATTACAAAACCAACATCCCTTTTCTCTTTTCCCAAACTTCATTGCCCTAAAACTACCAATTGATTCCATTTTCCCTTTCCTTTTTCCCCTAAGAAACTAATCCCCTTTATTAAACCCTAGGTCCCTTATAAGTCGAAACTCTTTCCCTTCATTCCACTACTCCACTTCATTACTGTTGTTCCATTTGCAAAATATCTTCATATTCATCTTCTTTGTCCTCACCCATTGTCATTATTCACTATGCCATCATCACATTACATCATTAAGACAAGCATAAAGGAAAGAAGCAGTGAGTATGATTTTGAAAAAGACACTCCAAGTGATAGCTCAAGGGAAATACATGCGCAGTCTAGGAAGCCTCACGAAGGTGGAAAAATCATTAGGGAGGAACCTATTAGCATGAGTGAACTCCTTGCTTGCCCTTTAGCCACCACATGTTTCAGATATCAGTCCTATTTCGAGTTTTGTGAAATAGTTGAGAGGGTCAAATTTCACCATGAGTTAGCAAGGCAGTTTGTGATAAACATGGATAACAATATGGTACATCTTTTTGGGATAAACTTCACTCTTTCACCCCCTATCATTTCAGAGGCCACAGGAATTCCGAATGTAGGGGAAAAATGGAACAAAAGGCAAAAATAAGGATGAAAAGCTCAGCATTTTGGTTGATGTCACTTTAGCCCAATAAAGTAACCCATGATGCAGCTTTGAGCCAAAATTGGGCAAATTTTGTGACAATTTTGTCATTTTCTGAATTTTAAAAATAGAAACACAGGAAATTCCAGCTGATGCGCAGCACCACCGGCACTGCGCATTGAATTGGTGCATCCTCTTGACAAATGGCTTGTAGATTTGGATTCAACATCAAAAAATAAGAAAACCTAGAAAGTTTCATCAATTTTGGAGGAGATCTTAGCCACCAAAAGGGAAAAACACACTCAAAATGTGCCCTCTCTACCACTTTTTGGACACACAGGAACTAGTATTGGGAGAATCCACTGTTAAGGGGGGAAATGACCTCTGAATATGAAAATTCAAAGTGTTCCAGAAACTAGACAGGCAGGGCTTTCCAACAAGCTATCTTGGGCCTGATTGGGATGAGTGGAAGGCCTCCAAAAGTAGCCTTGAAGCAGCACTATGCATCAAGCTCAGGGCGCTGTGCATCAGGTAAATTTTTGCCAATTTTGCCTAAAACTCAGAATTTCGCCCAGTTTTACTATCAGTTGACTTTTTCTCTTCTCCTTGGGAAATTTTTGATGGTAAATTATGTAATATGATGTAAATTTGATTGAAAATGACTTAAGGAGGTAGATACATCAGTTAGAGGTGTTTTGAGGATGAATGAATCAATTTCCATAGTTTTAGAGGCAAGCTGTTACATTGCCTATTTTCTAGTTCCTAGTTTAGATGTTGTTGAAACAACTCCTTGACTCATGGATTCAACCCTTGATGGCTAGCATAGGTGGTTTTATGCCTATATTATGTACTTTTTAAGTCATTTGTAAAGGTTGGACTCTTGTGGATGCTTTGAGCTTCATTGTAAATCACTTCTGCATTTTGGCAAGGAAATGAACCAGGGTTTTGCAGCATTTTGTGGGACTCTTGTGGTAATATATCTTGGCATTGTTTCTTCCTTTGTTATTTAGTTTCTCTAATGTGTATATGTGCCATCATCTACTTCTTTCTTCATAACTAAATGAATCAAGATAAATAGGTGGAATCCATTGATATTCAGTGCTCTGCCTTGAGGATACATTTAGTTTTTAATGTTTTCTGTTGTTTGAAGAGGACTCATGAACCTTGCATTCCCTTTCCAACTCCTCATTGGTCTTAGGCTTACCATCACATCCAAATCAAAGTGCCAAAACACTTGCCTACCTCGCCCCATAGAAACTCTTGCAAATCTAAGTTGATTTCCCAGACCTAAAGCTACCTTCCTCATTTGATCAAGCAACCAACCATTAAAATCAAACAAAATCCTCTAACCTAATATACCTAGCCTAAAATCAACATTTATTTTCAGTCATCTCAAGCTCTAGTTTCCATAATCTAATCGAGATTGACAAGGAGAGAGCCCTCTCCCGACCTAGTAGGGCTAGCTACCAAGTTGAGCGTGGTTTGATGTTACCCTAGACCTGCCTTCCTTCAGCCTGAGGTAGATTTAGGTACTAACATTAGATATTCCTAGTTTTTCTGTAGGACTTCATCATAATATTTGACTCCTTTAAAAACAGCATCAAAAGTATTTTTTTCATCACTGTATTTCTTAAATCCTACCAAATAATTACAATGATTTAATATAATTGTTAAGTTAATTTAAGTACATAAACTAGGACATAACATTTGTATCAATTCAGGTGTTTATAAACATAGAAGCACAATACAATACGTAAAGAGATACACTATATTTTCTATCACTTTATAATATTAAGTATTAAAGTTAGCTAATAAAAATCAAAACTAAAAATTCTAGTACAATTTAAAGCTAAGCCAAGAAAGCATGAAAGAAACATTCTAAACTAAACACATTTCTTGTAATACAAAGTTCGCACACTTGAATTATGAACCCTTAGGATTGGGTGTGCATTAGGGTACCTCACAAAGTTCATATTCTTGTGTGTAATCATGTTCGAAAATTTTCAAGTTCTCACACTAAAATGCTTGTAAATGACCAAAATTAGAAACAATTATTAATGGGTTTTGGTTTCATGGATTGGTAATGAACTAAGGAATTTCTTGTTGATCAAAGAAAATTGAAACTCTGGTATTCTTTTATCTAATTAAAATTCAACCTATCACCAAGTTTTAAAAGGTAATAATGCATTATGGCCTTCTCCACTTATGAGAGAGAAAGTGGATGGTCACTCAAGTAGTATTTTACTGAACTTCTTAGTTGGTGTATGCCTAAGTCATTGATTTAGTCTAAGAAAGAAAGAAATGAATAATGATTTTGAGAGATAAAGGAACCATGGTTCAATATTAATACAATACTAAGTGAAAAGTTGTGAAAGAGTTATTGCATTCTTCACTAAGAAAGGTAGTGGATGACACACTTGGTCCTTTACTCAAATTGTCAACTAGCTTGTCCTCATAGGCAGAATCTCCCTATGATAATTATAGCTTATGAACATGACTTTGAACATTGAAATATGAACAAAAATGTATAATGAACTATAAAAAAAAATATGCAGTAAGGTATGGAAACAAGCTCACATGTAACCTACAAGCACATTAGCATAAAATGACTAATATGCACAAGATAGTGGAAATTGAAAGTTAAGGTGAATGAACATGAAAGAAATACTTATGAATAATATATACCATCATGTACAAGTCGAACATCAAACAAAATATATTAAGAGCTTCAGTTGTGGGGGCTCTGCACACCTCAAAAATCACACCAATTGACTACCAATGGTTTGAAATCAAAGGAACTGCATATATTATATGAAATAAACCTGAAGCAAGCTTCAAAGTTGAAGCATGAGCTTAGAAAGTATTTCTTCAATGTATTCTACATACAAACTTACTTAAAAAGAACTATCTACTTGATTTTATAAGAAAAATTAAAATTGAAAACCCATAAATTCTCCTTTCTTATCTTTGTGGCTTATCCTAGGATTATAGATAAATCAAATTAAACTTTCTCAAGGCTCATATCATTGAGAGAATTGAAAACAATAAAACCTGAGGAAAAATACTAAATATGAATTCTTTGCATTTTTGTTGCTAGACTACACATGTTTACCACACATTGATTGAGCATATTGGGATTGATTTTGGTTGAGCGGATAGAATCTCATACATCTCAAGGAATTAGGAAACAAAACATGTGTATCTTATTTCATGTAGGTGGCCTACATGTATGGAAATGAATGATTAATTACAAGAGTAATTAAGGTTGTAATTGTGTTTTACAATGCAATTATTACAAGAGAAATTGTAGTTGTAACTGCTTTACTTTTGGTATAAAAATACTTGATGCTCAAGATAGAAGCTATAAAACATGGTTTCTCTTATGAATTTTCTCATTTATTGGATTTTATAACTGTATTCCATAAGCAGAATGAACTCACACAATATCTTTTATGTAAGCTATATATGGATAATTTATTATTGATGGAGAAAAGGGATAAAAATATTATGCTATTTGTTGGATATGTTCAAATCCAAGCCTTTATATCATTCTCTCAAAACTAGATTAAATGGAATAAGGCTTGTAATACTTTTAAGAAAAATGAGAAGGATTGTGAGATGTGGGTTAGAGGAGAACCTGAAAAAGCATTCACTACATTTCGTAAGCATGACAACTTTTCTAGACAACCAAATGTTCCCTATACACTCAAGGGTATTCATGTAAGAGTATTGATTTCATGACTTGAAAACTTGAAGGATATTAGAAAATCTGCAATCAAAGGAGACAAGTTGACATGGACGAGGTCTTCATGAGAAGTTAAGCATAGGGATCCCTTCAGTCTCCATAAATTTCAACAAGCCCTTTCCATGTTCCATTCTTCTATTGCAATTGTGATGGAATTAGATGTCAACTGGATGTGATGTAGATATCATTGCCCCATGATCTTTTGTCCTCTATCACATTGCCAATATGAGTACAAGCTTTATGCACAAGGTGAGTATTTGGCTCTTCAAGAGTTCAAAACTAGAGTCGGATTCAGAGACAGAAGGGAGGAAGCTTATGAAGTGTATTCCCTAGATGATCTACATGTCAATGTTATTAGTTTACTCAATCAAGACTTTCTGCATGAGGACATGCAATTAGGTCAGTTGGCGGTTGATGTTTTTCCTTGTAATTGTTTCACTTATTTCATTTAATTCCTTAGTTTTTATATCAATTTGTTTTCCTTTCTAACTCATATTTATATTCTTTTGATTGTTATGGTCCAAACCTTGGTAGAATATAGTTATTCATATAATGATATCTGAATGAGATGAAAAGGGTTGTTTTACTTATAATTGAGCTAACAGTTCGTTGGATAAGATCTTTCTATAAACAAGGATTTTGAAGGTGAATGCAGGGCAGTTGCATCTAGGTTGATTTGTCATTGATCCAGGTGAAGTTATTCCTAAAATAAGAATTTAGTTGCAGAGACAAAGCTTGTGGTCTCTCTGTCGAGGATAGAAGAACCATCTTAACTTAGGAAGAATATCCTAAGAATATCTGATTCTCAAGACATTCCTTATCTTGTAAATCTTCTATTGTAACTCTTTTTGTAATATAAAACCTAAGGAGGTTGCCTATGGATAGACGATGAACAATTGTAAAACTTGAGACAGAGTTGTGAATTGAGTTTTGATTGTATTTACCTTTTGAAGAATCATGATGCTAATACTTAGTAGTTAATTTTAGTTTTTCTCAATTATATCTTGATCTGAGTTTATTTTAAAAGGAATTTTAACTCCTGGGCTATTTTTTTGCGGGTGAGACCACCCTAGGGCTTTGGGTTGAGAACCCCAATAGAGTAGAGGGAAAACCACAACAAGAAATGCTCAGGCAGTCAACCTAAATGATTATTCTACTGAACTGTGCAGGAGTGTCCTTAGATGTCCTACGTTTGGGTAGATCCCATAGGGTGCAAACCCTCAGCTTCTCCTAATGTTATTAAAACCTGAAAATTATTCAAATGGAACATATAAATCAGTGGAAACATAAACAATGTTCATGATATTAACGTTAATAATATAAATGAATGACCAATCATACATTAATATAATATTCATAAATGAATTACAACATAATTTGAAGCATAAATAGATTTAATATCAGAAACACAACACCATTCCATTTACTGAAGTTAGCTACAAGTAAATTTGAGAAATACGACCTGAGTCCTTCTCCGACTCCAAGCAAAACCATCCTCTAGATTCGTCCTTTCCCGGCCTTCAACAATCTTCCTCCATCACCAATACAAGGATATATCAAGAGGGATGAAGGATATCTATAACAAGGAAACAAGGGTTTCCTAAATCTTTGGGGAGTGCAGGAGGCACATGGATTCATTAGAATTG
Source organism: Pinus tabuliformis (assembly GCA_031772625.1). NCBI lineage: Eukaryota > Viridiplantae > Streptophyta > Pinopsida > Pinales > Pinaceae > Pinus > Pinus tabuliformis. The sequence continues at coordinate 81,973,893 of CM062809.1, forward strand.
ATCAGGGATAATCTCACTATAGTATCAATATCTCATATCTTCTCCCTTAAGGCCTTCCCATAGAAGTTTATTTATACTTATCCAAATTAGTTTTTTTTAGTTGGGCAACAATTGGGCCACAGGCAATAGGAGGTGAGTAACAAGTAAATCCCATGAACTCCACCCTAAATTAAGGAAATTTGATTTTTTTAAGTGTTTTAACATGTGTACATGGGTTGGGTATCTGCTGACCCGCATGTACACGCTTTTAATCACAGGGAAAAGTACCGTATAGGGAATAAAACACTATTTTTTAGGATTTGGACCAAGTCTGGAAGGAAGGGTTTCCCTAGGCCATAATCAGAGCATCAGACCTACCAAGAGTTTTAAATGGGGCTATAACAGATGCTCCCTAATATATGAGGTCATAAGGGGTACATGATGGCCAAAATGTATTGTGTATAGAAGGAATCATGCTGAGACCGAGGAGGATTTCACCAGAATTTAGCTTGCCAAGCCATTGAAAGAGATCAGAAAGAAACTCTTGCCTGAGGCAGGAATACCCATGCTCAAAAATAGTAAAGCATGTTCGCATGTTAAGTACAAAAGCAGATCTAATATGCATATAACTATAAAGGAACTGAAAATACATAATGGATCATCTGATCATAATCAAGAAAGTACATGTCTGAATATCACATATAAAGAGCTTATCAATGATGCTGAAGTATGAAGCTGATCACTGGAGTCAAGAAACTGATCCAAAGAGTACCAAGTGAAAATGATGGAATAAATGGTACTACACCACAACTCAGGTGCCAACATATAAGATGCCATTGTAAGGAACTACAACATATAAGGTGGATGGCGTCAACTAGTAGAAACAGGAGAAACTAACAAGTGAACCAAGACATGTTGATGCAAACCTGAGGTCTTCATCGACCATCGTGGTACAATTCTACACAATGGGAATGAATGATATGAAGTCGACCATGTGAGAAATCATTTGATTACCGGTCATTGATGTATACCATTAACAAACGTGAGGCTACTCATAGATAATGATGATGAGAGTCAAGGTACCTAGTACAATCTGACAAGTATGAATAAATGAGCTATAGTCGAACACTTGAAAGAATCTATTAATCAGGAGACAATGATGTTTTCCCACTATCGATAGTGAAGGAATCTACTACTAATGACTGCAAATCCTAAGGTACTACCAAATGGACTCTAGATCTCTTTCTCATAGCAATGAGCCAAAGTCGATGGGAAAAGATCCACTAGAAGGAAAGCATTAAGGCATCCTTCATCAATCTAGTGTGAGTGTAACTCATAGGCAAATAATGTGGAAGGAATCAGATGAACAAAGATGTAGTAACCAAACCGAAGCACATTTCTGGCATACACAAAATGTGGCTAGCACACGATAGAAACCCTCTAAACCAACCAATAATGAAAGCTAACATAGAGGCGAGGAATCCACCAATAGGGTCAAATGGAAACCAAGGCACTACATGAATCCCAATGTGTGATAATAAAAGATGATTTCGAACACAAGGGAAACCACTTAGTCAAAGACCCATAATGTTAAGGGACAAATTCCCCGAGGGTCTTTGGGTTGAAACCCTAGCAGATCAGAGGTTGTCTATACAGAGAAACACACATTCCACACAGCCATAATGCTAAGATAAGAAAACTATAGGATAAGGGGTGTACCCGGGGGTCCTACGTTCGAGAAGAGCCTTCCAGGGTCCAAACCCTCTTGGAGTTCCTTTTTCTCCTTCAACCTGCAAAACAGTCAATTCAAGAAAGTACATCAGTATGTGGACTAAACATCATAAAGAAATCATCTTCATAGTATATTGAAAGGTAGTTAGTTATGCAATTAAACAACCATTCACATATGAATCATAACATGGATATCATAAACATGAAGAAAATTTATATCAAGAACAAAGACAAGTGTTTCTTTTATTATAGACAAATAAAGTACAGAAAGGAATAATTTCACCTGATTCGTCCTTTCGTAGGCTCCAAGAAGAACCGTCCTCCAGATTCGTCTAGTCTCAAGCCTTTAACAAACTCCTTCCATGACTTACTCCATGATATCTCAAGTGGTAGATAGACATCATCACACAAGGAAACAAGGGTTTCTTGTAAATGGGGGAAGTGCAGAAGGCACTAGGATCTTCAGACCTGGTTAGGGAATCTCAGTATAATAACCTTTCTCTCTCTTCTCTCCTCCCTTAGGCCTTCCCATTGAAACCTTTTTATACTTCTCCCAAAGTAGTTTTTTAGTTGGGAATTCATTGGGAACAGTTGGGCCACGGGCACTAACAGGTGATCAGCAGGTAAAACCCGCGATCTCCACCCAAAATTAAGGAGATTTAATTTTTTAAGTGTTTTAAGACATACACGTGGGTTGGGTATACACAGACCCGCATATACACATGTTTAGCTGAGGGAAATGTCACGTATAGGGAATAAAACACTGTTTTTTAAATTTTGGACTAGGTCTGGAAGGAGGGGTTGCCCTGGGCCACGAGTGCAACATCACAAACCTCAAGAGTGAGATTTGGAGCTATAGCAGATGCCTCCTAATATATGAGGTCAGAAAGGGAACATGATGGCCAAAATGTATTAAGCAAGTACATGGAAAGGAAATCTGCCAAAAACTGAGAAGGACTTCACCAGAGTTCAGCCTGCCAAGCCACAAAAGGAGATCAGAAAGAAACACTGTCTGAGGCGGGCATACCCATGCTCAAAGAAAGTAAAGCATGTCCGCATATCAAGTACAAGAGGATCCACTAAGTATACAAGTATAAAGAACTGGAAAATACATAATGGATCATCTGATCATGATCGAACAAGTACATGTCTGAATATCACATATAAGAATGTCAATGATGCTGAAGAATAAACCAGATCACTGATATCAAAGACTAATCACAAAAGGTACCAGCTGAACATGATGGAATAGGATGGTACAACATTGTAAACTCAGGTGACAGCATATAGAATGTCACCATGAATGACTGCAACATATAAGGTGGAGTGGTATCAACTAGCAGCAACAGGAGCAACTGTCAAGTGAACAAATGAATGCTGATGCAACCTAAGGTCTTCACCGACCGCCGTGGTACATTTCTACACCATGGGAATAAATGACCTGAATTCGACCATGTGAGAAATTGTTTGATTACTAGTCATTGATGTATACCATTAAAAAACGTGAGACTACTCACCGATAATGATAATGAGCATCAAGGTACCCAATACAATCTAACAACTGTGAATAGATGAGCTGGAGTCGAACACTTGTAAGAATCTATCAATCAGGAGACAATGATGGTTTCCCACTATCGATAGTGAAGGATCTGCCACTAATGACTGCAAACCCCAAGGTACTGCCAAATGGACTCTAGATCTTTGCCCCAGAGCAATGAGTTGAAGTCGATAGGGAAAGATCCGCTAGAAGGAAGGCATTAAGGCATCCTTCATCAATCTAGCACGAGTGTAACCCGTAGGCCAATAATGTGGAAGAAATCGGATGAAAAAGATGTAGCAACCGGAACGAAGTACATTTCTGGTGTACACAAGATGTGGCTAGCGCACGACAGAAACCCTTTGAACCAACCAATAATGAGAGCTAACATAGAGGCGAGGTATCCACCAATAGGGTCAAATGGACACTAAGGTACTGCACGAATCGTAATGTGTGATAATGTAAGCTGATGTCGAACACAAGGGAAACCACTTAGTCAAAGACCCATGATACTGATTGATGCTGAGCACAAGGTGACCTATCAATAATGAAAATAGGGCCAGGGTGTAGCTCTAGGCCTGTCCTCAGAGCAAGATGTCGTCGTCGATAAGGACAAGACCCGCCAGCAAGAAGTCAATGGGGACCTTCTCAAATCGGCACAAGTAAAGGACCAATATAGCTGATGTGATGATAGACATGATACTAACAATCAGGGATGGCCGACTGAAAAATGAGTCAAGAGACACCACAGAGAGGCTGACTCAGGCTAACTTCCCTTGAACAAAAGTACAACTCAATGTGACTATGTGGCAACATATGATGACTCTGCATAAGTTTGTCATGCAGGAGGCATGAACGAACCCTCCATATGATTGGAAGAGATAACCAATCGGGCAAGAACTAACTCAATAACAAGGTTAAGGCATACCTACGTCAAAATAAATCCCACCCAAACGGAGGAGACTTTGCTTTGAGTGTTTTGTTCAAGGGCGACACGACTGACTCTAGCTGCCAACAATAAATGGAAATATTGTCCCATTCCCGCTCTTTTTGGAATATATAATTTTTTTGTCTTTTTCTTTTAAGCTGGAAAAAGAATAAAAGAATGTTATAGTACAGTGGAAAGAACGAGTGTCGGTGAAACAGATGATTTAGTTCCTGGGATAGGAACGTTCCTATGCTCAATGCAGGGAGGCGAAAACTGGTCAATGACACTCAAAGGCTTGTTCCTTCCACGGGTCAAGGTGTGTCAAGTTGTAGAGGTCAAAGGTATGCAAGTTTGATTTTGCAGTCATCATGGTAAGAATTTGGCTTAAACACGAGTCCAAGTGAAGCCGGCTAAATGCCAAAAGGTGCAAATGGTCAAAATGCAATGCAGTGGTACAACTCAACACAAAGGAGCCTCTAGGGTATAAGGCCAGAACAAAAGCGAAGAAGAAAAGTGGAATGAGTCTTCATCGCATAGGTCATGGCGAGACTACAAAGGACTCCCGAGCCTACTCAAATCAGAGTAGCATGGGAAAAAATGTCAGTGAGGTGCTAACTACGATGCCCATGTAAAGGATGGCTTCTACCATTGTGTTATGATTTAAAGAATTGGCAAGTGAAAATGGTTTATGAACCATAACACGATGGGATCGACCCTATGGCAAATGTATCGAAAGATGGAGGATAGTATGCATAATGCAATGAAAAATGGCTTCACTAACCTATATCTCAGTGAGAAAACGATACCTGCCATGACGGGTCAGTAGTCATGGAACCGTCTCGAAACCATCAAAATGGTCCAAAATGTCCTGAAAATCAAATCATTCTCGACATTCCAAGCTCCCAAGTTAAAAGTTACATGAGGCCAAACAAAATAAAATTTTGAAAAATTTTGCATTTTCGAAACCTATAAAAGAGTTTTTTGACTCACCATTTTCACCATTTGAATTTGAGAGCAGAGAAGTGGAGCAAAAGAACCAACTTTTCCATACGCCAAATTCAACCGTTCAGATTCTTCCAAAATCTTCAGGTAACCCTTATACTTGTCTTGCAATCAATCGTGACTAGTTTTAGAATTTTTAATTTATGTTTTACTGTTGAATTCTTTGTCAAAAATTTCATCGTGGCGTATAAGTGGGTTGAGTATATGAAACCCATGTACATGTGGGCCCTACATGCGACTACGTGCAAATGGACCCGCGTATATGCCATGAACATTTGAAACAAAAAAACTAACGGTTTAAAATCGTTTTTTCTTCTGGATGTCAGTCACTTGGCGAGAAAGAGAGAATACCACAGTGGATGATTAGGTCATGAACGATCTTGATGCTTTGGATGCCTTACGAGGATGTGGTTTGCTAAAATTCTTCGAATTGCCAAATATGAAAGCAAACACATGTCTGCCTGAGATGCTCATTGATTACTGGAGTATCGATGATGATTCGTTTATGATTGACCAGATGCCACTTAGGATAGAAGTGGATGACATTTATTTCATCACGGGCCTTTCCCGAAGGGGAGAGGTAGTACATTCTAGGGGCAGGACACGAGGCAGTTTCTCGATTGAGGACTACGTGCATATCTATTGCCCGGGACATCCCAAAAAGGTTGGAAGTCATATTTCAATCACACATGTGGAGAGTTTATCGCTGAAGATAATCCTGTTCACCATAGCTAGAGTGAACGGATCAGCTTCTTTGCACCAGGCATCACAGCTAACCATGAGCTTGGCAGTAGATTGTCTCACCACTGTATTCGACTGGTGTACTCCTCTTCTGGCTAGCTTGAAAAGCCAGCTCACTTCCATCGAGAGAGGATAGACCAAAAACTTTGGATATGGGACTATTTTGTGTTCTTTCTTTTTTGAGAGGGTCCCTGCACTCCGCCCTAGGGTAGCAGTTTCCATTAGCACCCCGCAAGATCCATGTATGGGCAAGTGGGCCGACTTGATGAAACGTCTAGGGGGTGGGGACGTCCCATGGACTGCATTTGATGATGACTTCTTTTCCTAGTGGGATCAGCAGATCATTGCCATAGATGACTACCCTTATGCTGGGTTGGAGTTCCAAGGAGATCCCAATCTAGTATTACCACCAAACGTAGCATGGGCGACATTGGTAAGTATTTTTTGATTTTATGATTTTTTTGTATTTTTCAAATATAATAATGAATTTTTAAATTTTTTTTTGATAGGATTCAAATGACTAATATGATGATCATGTTCCAGATATTGGGCCGGTATGACCAGATGATTTCCCATGGCACAGACGTCGCGGCCGAGGGGCCGAAGAGGCCGCTGTAGACATAGAGTGACTACTTCACACCATCCAACGGCACTTGGTGAGACTCACTCATGGAGTACCGATGGCAGCGGTGGAGGATCTTCCTGAGCATATGCAACGTCATGTGGTTGGCATGACACATGACTGGGTCCACACTTTTAGGCATGTGGCAAATGCGATAGCTTCCTACTTAGCCACTCATCCTGATCGAGGGCACTAGATGTACTAGACATGATTATGGGCATTTGAGTCCCAATTTTGTATATTTTTTGGACAGAATTATATACACTTGAGATGTTTTATGATATATATATATATATATATATATATATATATATATATAGTTTGACTTTTTGATGCTTGATTTTATTGTGATGAATGATTAATGTGCCAGTCTAATGCTTGATTAGTGATAGAATCAGCTAACCAATTATGAGATCTTGGAATATGCATATAATTAATATAAGTAAATGATCTTTGCAACAACCTCACCCTTAAATAGTGGCGATATAAACATGGACCCCTTGCCCAATAAATGTTATTCAATTGCAACACTATCAATTGTGAATCAAGATAAGCTACCGACGAGTTGATTCTGTGAGAAATTGCCTCGGATAGTAAATTAATGACAGCAGTATACTCAGCCATATTATTTGAATCAGTACCAATGCATACTCCCCTTGATACCATCAACTCACCAGTTGGATAATAGAGTACCCAAGCTGCGGAAGCAAGGTTCCGAGTGTGCCGACTAGCACCATCGTCGAATCTAAAATAGACCAAGTCATCCATCAACACCTACCACAGCAGACCAAAAAGTGTTGATATCAAAAAGCTCTCGATGAGATATGTACAAATATACACAATGTACAAAGAATCCATTGCCTAGGTGCTACTTAAGCAAAGTACTTCTTGAGGTAGAGCCCGTTTCGGGGCTCCACCAACTTGTTTCCCTCAAAATAGATTAACTCATACGACCCTTTTTCTAAAAATCATTTAATTATGAAAGGAGCGTACCACATAGGCTTAAAATTGCCTGCCCCCAAGGTGTCCTTATCTTGGTTGTAGACCAAGACAAGGTCACCATCAAAAAATACTTGAGGACAAACAGCTTTATCATACTGCGTTTTAACCCTTTTCTTATGAGCCTCATTCATCGTGGCGGCATCTCGATGCTGCTCATCGAGATTTTCCAAATGAATGAGGTGCTCTTCAAGACTAGAAGTCTCTGGAAGGAGCTCAATAGCTAACTTAAGAGATGGAATTTCACATTCGATAGGAAAGATAGATTCCATCCCATAAACTAACTAAAAAGGTGTAAAAATAGTAGCAGTCTTCACGGAGGTTCGGTATGCCCAAAGAGATGGATACAACATAAGATGCCAATTGGACGGATTTTTGTTGATTGTCCATTGCAGGATCGTCTTAAGAGTTTTGATGATTGCCTCGACCTGTCCATTGGCCTGAGGATAATAAGGAGATGAATGCTCCTACTGGAAACCCAATTTGAGAGCCAATTTAGACATTAGTTGATTCTGGAAATCACTGCCATGGTCGGTGACAATCTCTCTCAGGATACCGAACCTTGAGACAATCTGATTAAAAAGGAACAATTTTGCCATGTCACTATCATTTTTATAAGTGGGCATGGCCTTGGCCCACTTCGTAAAGTAGTCTACAGCCATGATAATGTACCTGTGATTCACCACTGAAGGCGGATTACAAGTTGTAAAATCGATACCCCACTTAGTAAAAGGACTGACAATGACAACATGTTATTGGGAAATATATTGTCTATGCAGATCTGCTAGTCCCACTAAGGCTGGTAGCTACCTTAGAAACAAACAAAGTAAAACCACTTTCGTTTTCCTTTATGAGAAGTAGATAAGAGGGGAACAAAGGAGACCAACCTCTGTCTTGCGCTTGGTTCCTTGCTTGATTCCTCTCCATTCTAATAGATCTTTGCCACTCGCTTCCTCGTCTACCCAGCTTCAAAGAGCACCTGTGGAATCAAAGCAACATAACACTATCCAAGAACAGAGATCTACTATCATAAACAATATAGGACCAGATATATATTGACCACACAAATGCATAGATCATCAATCATACAAGAATGTGGAGGAAAACTTGAATAGCTTTATTAATAATCAAGAATAGCAAAGAGGATTACAACCAATTGTTTTGACCCGGCGTCATCCTCTCAGCAAGAAAGCCCTTCTTCACCTCATGAAAAGCTTAGATCACCCAACACTATGATGTTACACCAAGAAACCAGCAACACTTCCTTACAAGATACAAAATTCCAGCCTCTAGATCTCTGGGATGAGGGATCCATATATAAATGTTTGTAAGGGGGGTGAGTCAGCTTTTGAGATTTTATTAGTTTCCTCTCTCTGATAGTTCTTGATTCCACTTGGAGATTGATGATCTCTTACTTATCCCTGGGCGAATGCAGAGAGGCAAGTGTCACAGGAGAAGTTTCTGGAAGATTCCATGATCCTCCACCTCACAGATTGACCCTGCCATTTGTCCACTCTCGCCCATCGCACCCCATAGAAGGGCTTTTTAGTATGCATCGCACCTCCCATGTGCATTTAGGTGGGATGCAAAACACTTTGACCGTGGAGCAGGTGAGATGGTCTAGTTTTGACCAGTTCTGAGTAGTTTTTCATGGAGAACTTCTAGGAGATGATGTAATCAGCTGACCTTGTTCTTTTAGGGGTTGGAACAACACTTTTAGGAACTTAAGAGCCCTTGGTTTATGGACATTTATGATTGGGGTTGCAGTGCCCAAAAATGTCTATAACAGTTGCCCCCTAAAGCATGAGGTCGTTAATCTTTTGATGTCGGGTGAAATGCTTTATCATGAGGATCTGAAGTTTTTTCGAGCTGGAAGGCAACCTGTAATAAGATACAATACAACACATTATATTCATAACATTTTCATGATCTAGCTGAGGTGGGCATCCCCATGCTCAACTTTATAAATTCATTTTCATGTACATAAGACAGACAATCGTCCGTGTGCAGGTTGATGATTCTGGTAGAGTCATCATCACTTAGATTGGATGATTATCTGTGCAGCAATGATGTACATTTGATGTCTTTATTTTCCTAAATATATATCGCAGCCCGGATGGATGAAACTATATCTGGGGTCTTCAATCTCGTTCGATCTTCACTCAAAGTACAAGTCGATCCATGTGATAGATGTTAAGGAGTCGAACATGGAAAGACATCGCCTGATTACCAGCCAATGATGTAAACTGTTAACAGGTGCGAGAGGAATCACCGATAATGATGATGACCCTCAAGGTACTACAGCACAATTGACGTGGTGTGAATAAGGGACTTGGCGTCAAACACCACGCAAACTATTTTGGTCGAAGGCCATTGATGTAAACCTATCACTGGAAGTGAGAAACTTGCCATTGAGGCATGCAAGCTTCAAAGTATTGAAAGGGTTGTTCCTAGATCGACTTCCTGGATAATGAGCTGATGTCGACAAGAAGCGATTTGTCATAGGAGGGCCTTAATGAATCCCACATAAATGACATGGAATGGAGCAAATGATTTTAATGGAGGTGAAAACGATCCGATGACATAAGGTTTAGGGTGGCGGTCATGAAAGAATGGAGCGTAAATGTATTGCAGTGGATGAGACACAGGTGAATTCTCTGAGCGACTTCTCTTGAACATATCGGCGACATTGACATGATGGATTGGTAGCGTTAACCCAAAATATGGATGGTGTGATGGACCAATGGTGATATGACCAGTGAACGGAACAACCCAACCCGACTCAGATGCAGAGTGAAAGTGTCATGTTCAAGAGCGACTTGCTACCAATAAAGTTTCTTCAAGTTTTCTTCCCATTTTTTCCCCAGTCATTGCTGACCAGTACCTCTTTATTTTTTTCAAGCTTGAGGAGGATAACATATGCTTGTTCTATAATTATCCCTTCAGGCAAACCCATCGCTATGTTTTAACGAGCCTAGCGATAGTGAAACTCGTTCTTGTTTGTATGGACAATTTTGTCGCTATTCGGTTTTAACGAGTCTAACGACAAAGATAACTCGGTCCTTTTCAATTTTACAGAGTCTGAAAAGGGACATAAAGAAAACCCCGATAATCCTTTTTCGTCATATAATCCCTTGAGTCTGAAAAAGTATAAAATAATACAAAAGGGATGAATTTTCGGTAATTTTAACGAGCCGAACAAAACAAGCGCTCGATCGTTTTGTGTAATAATCCCTCAGGTCCAAAAAGATTAAAATCTAAAGGAGGGATAGCACTTCCGGTCACTTTGACGACCTGGAGAGGCCAATTTCTCGGCAATCTTTCATATTTTACGAGTCAGATGAAAAGAGCTTAAAGGAGACTCATTTTTCGAGGAACGAGTGATAAATTCGGGTAGCAGCTAATTCCAGGTAAGGTTTGGAATTTTCCAATCATGGCAGTGTCACAAGGATGGCAAATAGGATCACTCTTCACAGCTGTTCCTCAAAAGGGGTAAACAATCGAATCGAGGTGAATGATCGGCCAATACAGAGTGGAGGTGATGATGAGAACACGACCAAGGCTTCAAAGGCTGATGATAATGCATTCACGATGGTTATTTAGTGGAAAATGGTTCATTTTTTAATGAGCTTAAACTCTGAGGGAACGTTTGCTCATTTTATTTTTTAACGAGCTTGAATTTTGCGTTAAAACTACTCGATCTGATCGTATAACAAGGATGTCTCATTTAAAATGGAATTTTTTCAAAGCTTTGCCCCGCATCCTTTCTTTATGCAAGTTAGGAAACGACCAATCCTAGGAGTTTAAAGGGTTAGAGGACCTACAAATTTAAAAAATAAATGGTCGTTCTTCGCTTGCATGCCCCCGGGTATAGTGAAAAATTTCCAAGTTACCAAAGATTGTTCTGTCCGTACTGCGGACAAAACACTTCCTTGGCGATGTCTACCGAAATAAACAAAGGTGAGTGGCGTAACTGGCTCCACTCACATATCTTTGACGAAGGAATCTTATTCCAGTCTAATCTCAAAAACTAGTCATATATCCTTCAAGGAAACCTACCCTATACCCAAGGTTTTCCTGCCGAAACAGACCAGGGTGCAGGCCCCCTAGGTTTTAGTCATGTCCTCCGAATCACTCGCGCTCATCAGGTGGACGAACTAGGGATTGATGAGACATTACTTGCATGAAAAGACCATTCAGGGATGGTATTTGACTATTTTCTATGTGTGAACCGTGGAATGAAAGCTGGTCTACGAGCTTGACCACTCTTCCTTCATGCGGAAAACACATTACTCTAAAGAGTGAGGAGACAATGACTCCCATGCAATAAATATAGTCGCATCCAAGGAGTAGATTATAATCTAGGGGTCCTTGGACTACCATTACGTTCATGTGAACGATTTTCCTTCTCAATGTTATCGGCACATTGGGAAGGATCCCTAACAGTCGACTAGTTCCTTTGTCAAAGCCTGTTAGATTTCTTATTTCAAGCAAAAGCGATGGCGAACCAATCTCTTTCCAAGCAGTTGAGGAAAGGATACTCATAGAAGCCCCTTCATCTATGATGGTATCGGCCATGACCATTCTATAGATTTGAGCAATGATTCGAAATGCTACACTTGCCGGTAAGTGGGGTCTGCCTAGTAGATTCCAATCGGAGGAAACAACTAGGTTTCTTGGAGGTGGGGCCGAAGAGACAGCCGGATATGACTCTGATGAACTTCCTTCCTACGATAAAGGAACGGGTAGACTGCCCCCATGTTCATCGGAGTCTATGCTTATGAAGAGAATTTGAACGGTTTCATTCATGTTCTCTCTGGTGACTGTATCATCTGAAGATGGACTTTTTGAAGGCAAGACCGGGTCAACTCTCACCTCGACCTTTTGACTTTCATCTGATGTGGATTCAGAGGGTTCATCTTCAATGACAGACGCTTCAGCCGACCACAATGGCGAGTCAGCCGGATTTTCAACTAGTGACGGACTCAGCAAGAGTTTCTTATATCCAGGAGGAAGCCGTAATGGTGAAACCGGACGGTCGTCCAAAACTATTTTAGCCTCGTCTAAGAAGGGACAACGGTGGACGGCGTGATCGCCTTCACACAGTTTACAAGGAAATTTACATTTTCCTTTTTGTCCAGGGGCTTCACTTTCACTAGTTAACGGTGTATTCTCAACATGATCGTCAGAGGTTGATGACACTGGATTATGCAAACGAGGAGACCAGTCCCTTAAGATCCGAGGGATGCAAGGAAAATCTCGATGATAGTGGTCTCCTTTGCAAATGACACGGCGATTTAGGCCTGGACAGTGCAGTGTGTGGATTTTCGCTAGACGATGCTTGGTTGCCCCTTTTCGCCTTTGGCTCCTTCTTATTCTTCTCCTTCTTCTTCTCAGTTACTTGATTTTTGGCTTTACCAGCTTCATCAAGCAAAGAGGAAGGAGGAGAGGGAGAATTGGACGAAGTAGAAGGTTGGGGGGTAACTCTGGTATCATTTAGTTGCTGACTTGATTGTCAAGAATCACGGTGTTCTGAAAGACGGAGGTCGAGAAGAGCCATACGAGCAAGTCGATCGTCAATGCTGGAAGTGACAATGTGGCCATATGGGGTGCACCAACATCTCCCTGTTGAAGCCCCGAAAATCAAGTCGACAACAAGGGGGATACTAGCCCGGTCTGGACCTTGGTTGGCAGCTCCTTATCCGTTTGGTATAGCAGGTCCGACTGGGGATAATGGGACCAATTTCCTAATCTATGGGTGTGTGTGTGTAGAATTGGATGTTGCTGATCTAACAGTTCCTATCTAAGCTATTCTAATTCAAACTTTAATCTAATTCTATGCTATTGTAATCTAATAAAAACAGCACATCTAATCTATGCTAACCCGGGATGTAATTCTTCTATTATGCGATCTAAAGAGATTTCAAATAACAACTAGTAATAAAGATCATTCAGCGATTATAAGAAAGGAAATCAATTAAGATAAACTATTTCGCATAAAAAGTTAGGCAAAACAGTTGTGAATAGCATATCGCATAATAAGCTATTCATACATTAAACATAAATAAATAGCTACCACCGTACAAAAGTGCCAAATGGTAACTCAAGCATTCATGCAATAACATATAAATAACTAAAAACTGTATATCACTTTAAAATATAAGCAGAAATGGTCAAGAGATAAAAGTACCATTTATGACTGGTCCTACTCATAAGCTTCAAGCAACAATGATTTATCTCTCCTTGCTCTAACATCTACTAAGAGTATAGAAGTGCAACATCAGTAGCAGATATCAAATGCAAACATCAATAAATCTTGATCCATTCATTCACCAAAACCTCCTCTGAGGGTGCAAAAGTGCATGTTCTGAGGACAAGTTTTTGATAAATTTCTGGACCCTTCTCTAAATGCATGAGGAGGGTTTAAATACTACTAACTAAATAACTAATTACATAGATTCAGGATACAGTTTAAATGACCGCCCTTTTTCTAAGCAAAATTATTTCTAAAAATTAAATCTAACATCTAAATATTTCTGCATTTTCTCCTTAATGTTGCGAGCATTCAATATTTTCCTGGGTAGAGTCAGCTGACTGTCTTCCGCTTTTGGTTGAGCTAAGCAAACAGAAATGGCAAGTGCTGGCACCATTTTTTCAGCAAAATAGAAGATATATTTTGAAAATGATTCTCTGGCTATGTGGATTTACTGTGTATGCTCAGTAATAACCCAAATTCCACTTGGTTAACCCTCAAATTGCCTCTGCCTTTGCTTTCTTGCATTTTCTGGGCTTACAAGTGACTAAGCAGTTAGGGACTTTGCTTTTTGAGCAATTTTCGAAAACTGCCTCCGTTCTTTGATCCGGGACTTTGCTTTCTTGCATTTTCTGGGCTTACAAGTGACTAAGCAGTTAGGGACTTTGCTTTTTGAGCAATTTTCGAAAACTGCCTCCGTTCTTTGATCCGGGCTTTTCGCCTTTTCCTTCACTGGGTATAAGCTTCAAAATTTTGTAAACATACTGCTTTTGTGAGCTTCTAACCTTGAACGTTAAATTGCCTGTTAATATCAGCATTGTTCAACTACTCATTCAACCATGGCTCTGACTGACGGATCTGTAATGGATAGCTCAGCAGCGCTCTGGAATTTGCGGCTCTGTTGCATGCGGTATCCATTCATGAGGGCATCTCTTCTCTGCTTCCGAGCATTAGAGCTTTACCATTTTCCTTAATCGCTCCCTACACATTGCTTCATGTTTTTTTTGTTTTTCATTCCTGCAGTTCACACATAAGGAGAGAGTAATGATAATAAAAATCAACAAGAAAGCTCTGAGCTCTACGGATGTACAAAAACATACCACCTGACGTGAACTAACTCTTCGAAAAACACAAAACTGTCTTTCATTAATACTTGGCTTACATTCATTAATTTTCATTAACGCGCGTATCCAATTTTTGGTTTATGGACAAATTTTCTTGAATGTTGAGCCGGGGAAATCTGCGATGGACAATTTCTGCGATTCGCATCGCAGCATCGCATCATCGCATTATCGCGTTATCGCATTTTCATCAAGATGTGTTATCGCAGGGTTGCCCAATCACGTTTATCGTAGAATCGCAGATTGTTGTATCGCGCGATCGCAAGATCGCCGATCGCAGTATCGTGTTATCGCAAGATCGCATATTTGTTATAATCGTTAAATGGTTCTGTGTTTTTTATGCGATATTTGTGATATGCGATGTCGCATATCATCCATCGGAGATTTTTTAAGGTTTTCGAATATGAGCGTTCCTTAATGCATGCGATGTAATGGATTTCGCGTCGCACTTTCGCAGTTTATCATTTTACTCACAAGGAAATGTCCTATCCTCTTCGCGTGATGCGATGTTTTCTTAAGGAGTATAAGACATAAATCTTAATTGAATTTTTTGAATTTTTTACTAAGGGTCCCCACTTGCCTAGTGTTATTGCTAATACTAAATAAGGAGGGGGGTTGTTGGTGGCCACAACAATTGGTGATTCACTTGGAAGAACCAGTTATCTCTATTTTTCTATTGAATTTTTCAGACTTCCAAAACAGAAAATTTTTCAAAAAATTAAACTTTTTTATGGAAAGATAGAGTACATTTTGCTTTAAACTGTCAATGATATTTTGTTTCAACCTCTTTCTATTCTAATTATTCGCTTCCTGAGGCTAGTCCTTGTATTTACATCAGCCATTACTTGGTCTTGTAAAGATAAAATAAAGTCTCCTCTGTAAACCAGTTTTAAATATGCTCATTTGTCGTAGGTAGAGCCTCTGCTGCCAGCAGGCGTTTATAGCCTCAATAGGGTTACCTGTTACCCAACAATGATCTTGTATCCTACTCAAGGTGACCTACAACTTTCAAAGAAAAATCCAAATTCAGACTTATTTCTTTGATTTTCTTTTTATTCTTAAATAACAATGTCTTGGTTTGGTAGCCAAATTATGACACAGTCACTCACTTGATTCATAACTTTGCTGAACAAGCTGGCTCGTGATGAGACCCATTGTCTTTTGATTGCAACAATCTTGAGTCATTGCCCTGTTGTGGTAGACAGTATTGGCAAAGTCAGCAAGTTATAATATCTGTGATCATGATAAGCCGGCTCGTGATGAGACCTCTTATTCTTCAAGATATAGTGTATCCTTGGATTATCCCTCTGAAGGCTGTGATTTTCCTTAGCAGGGAGGAAGTCATTGTTCCCTTAAGATAGCTCTGGACGACAATAATAGAGTTTTTTGGAAACAACTGTTTTACAGAGAATCTTCATTTTGTTATTGATACCTTTCATTGTGCTGATATAAAACAATTTCTTCACTAAGGGTTGCTTTCATCAAATTCTTTGAAGTTGAAACTAGTATCATATCTAGGCTAAAGTTTTTAACTGTATCTGTCAATAATAGAGATCAATTTTCCAAAAGATTTGCTATTGAAAAGCTCAAAATCTGAAAGAGAATTGGAGTCTTTTCGTAAATACCTACTGTAACCACTTACAACTGATTTTATTATGAAAAGAAAAACTATTCTACAAAAATAGAAGAATAATCTTCTATGGAAAATATTTCTTGAGAATTTGTCCATTAATAGGCAAAGGATCCCTCTTACCTGCTAAATCCTGTAACACAAATGTTGATGGACCTATGACTTCAACAATTTGAAAAGGACCAAGACACATCCTTTGAAATTTTGTATGTTTGCCCTTTTCTTCATGAGCCTTGTCCCACTTTAAAACTAAATCTCCCATCTGAAAATCTTTTTTGGTCATTATGTTTGAATCAAAAGAGGATTTCACTAGCGCTTGATGATGAGCATGTGTTTTCTTAGCTTGTTCTCGTTGTTCTTCTAATTTAATTATTTTCATTTGTCTTCGCTGTAAGGAGGAAGTGGGTACTTCATCAATGTATTGTACTAAAGACAAAGAGGGAATGGCTAAGTGAGTCGGAAGAACCACTTCTTTCCCATAAACTAAATTAAAGGGAGAAGTGTCGATTGAAGCTTTTTGCGTTATTCTATCTACCCATAAAGCATATACTGAAGCCTTGTGCCAATTCTTTTGATTCTAGTCAACTGTTCTTTTAATAATCCTGATTAGGTTTTTATTTGTTGACTCAGCTAACCCATTACCTTGCGGATAGTAATTGGCCGAATATTTAAGTTTGAATCCTCTTTTAAGCGCAAATTCTGTCATTGCATTTCTAGAAAAGTATGATGCATTATCAAACATTAAAGCGGATGGCAATCCAAAACTAGTGACTATAAATTGATCTATGAACTCAATAATATGTTCAAAATTAGTTGTCTTGAGCAGAACTGCTTCTACCCATTTAGTAAAATAATCTGTTTCCGTGAGGATGTATCTATGCTGTTTAGAAGAGTGAGGAACAATCTCACCTATTATGTCCAAGCCCCACTGACTGAAAGGTTGCTCGATGTTTACCGGCTGTAATGGCAAGGACGACTTCTTCTATCTTCCAGTAGTAGTTTGGCAGACTTGACATCTTCTCACGTAACTGTGCGAGTCTTTGAACAGCGTGGGCCAGTAATATCCTGCGCGTAATATTTTATGTGCAGTAGCATCTCCAGCATAGTGTCCGCCTGCTGGCCCATCGTGGAGTTCCTGCAAAACTTTTCAGCTTCAGTTTTTTCAAGACACCTAAGAAGAACAGAATCATAATTTTTTCTGAAAAGAATAACATTTATGAGCTGATATTGTTTAGCTTTCAACCTGAGAGCTCTTTTCTTAGTATGATCAAGGTGTGAAGGGGCATACCCGTTCTTAAGATAATAAATGATATCAGCATATAATGATTCTGCATTGTTTAGGCTTACCTCACACATTTGTACCTCTTCAGATGGAATTTCAGAAATTTGCGATGCTTCGGCCAGCATTTTGCAGAAGCCTTGACCTCTTACAATGTTTGCTGGCTTGATCTCAAGGTCGTATTCCTATAAGGCAGTAACCCAATTGGCCCTTTTCTCACCCACATCCTTCAGTACTAGAAGATTCCTTACCGCTGGAAACGGTACTATGATCTTAGTATGGGTTTTAAGTAAGAAAGGTCTGAAGTATTTGACCGTTTTGAAAACAACATAAGCCTGTTTCTCCATGTCTGAATAATTGAGTTCAGCACCCTGTAAATTCGAGCTAAAAAATGCAATTGGAGCTTCCACTTTTTCTTGATTCGCTTGAGTTAGAATCACAACATATGATTTATCTGAGGGAAATGTGTATAAAATAAAAGATTCTAAAAAATTTGGGGTTGCTAAAGATGGAGCATTAATAATAGCTTGCTTGATCAGGTTGAATGCTTCATGTTCATCTTGACCCCATTTAAAATTTGAATTCTTTTTAATAATGGTTTGCAAAGGAGACACGATTCACGAAAATTTGGAACGAATCTCTTTACAAAATTGATTTGACCAAGGAAAGATTGCATGGCTTTTTTGTTATGAGGTAGGGATATTTCAGAAATTTTTTTGATTCTATCGGGATCAATGTGAATACCAGATTTTGACACTATGAATCCTACAAGTTTCCCTTCACTTAGCGCGAAAAAAGTTTTCTTTGGGTTAAGTGAAATTTCATACCTTAAATACCGTTGAAAGATTTGTTTCAGGTCTTTGAGATGGTCGCTTCGCTTCTTGGAGTACACTGTTATATCATCCAAATAAATTACTAAAAATTTATTGAATAAACCTTTGAATGCGATGTCCATGGCTCTCTGAAAAGTTGCACCAGCATTAATCAAAACAAATGGCATCTTCCGATATGCATATGTGCCCCATTTAGTTCTGAATGTGGTTTTCAACTAATCATCAGGATGTACCAACACTTGATTGTATCCTGAAAATCCATCCAAGAAAGACAATATTTCTGAGCCCGCCACCGCCTGCAGTATCTGCTCCATAGGTGGAAGAGGAAAATTATCTTTTTGACAGGCTTTGTTAAGGTTCCAAAAGTCAATGCAAATCCTAATGTCTCCGTTTTTCTTTCTAACGGGTACCATATTGGAGACCCATTTGGAATGTCTGACGGGAAAGATTATCCTTGCTTTCAGTAACTTATTGAGCTCAGTTTTTATCTGATTTTCTAAATTGGGGTGGATCTTTCTCAACTTTTGTTGGACTGGTTTTTCTTTATCGATCATGGGAATAGTATGTTGGAGGATAGAAGTGTCGTATGTTTTCAGCTCATCATAATTCCAGGAAAAAACATTTTTATATTGTCTCAAAAGACGAATATACGCTAGTTTCTCTTCAAGGGCTAGGCCAAGGCCTAGATTAATGTTTTGTGGTTTAGTATCGGTCCCTAGGTTTACTAATTCGTATTTCAAGGTTGAACTGTAGAGTTTTGAATTGGTAGACCTCTTAAACCGATCTTTCAAATCGTATAAGTCTTCTAACTTGACCACCGACTTAGGTATAGCATTATTAGTGCTATTTTGTTGCAATTGTCGATTGTTCTGGTCTTCGTCAATTATTTGATTGGAGTAGGACCCTTCAGACGTGAGGAAATTTACGATATCAGGATCGTCATTGAATACTCTCCAATTTGTGATGTTGTCAGGAATGGACGGTCTAAAGATTAATTCTATTGAGAATCTATCTGGACTAAAATCTTCGGAGGGAATAAGCTTAGAAGCTACATTAGCCAAAAGGTCTGCACTTGCGTTTTGGAGTTTGGGGATTGAAGAAATATTAAACGCTATGAAATGCTTAGTCAGATCTTGTACTAAAGATTGATAGTGTTTTAAATGACCTGATAAGAAATGTATAGTGTTACGTACCTATTTAACCACAATCTCAGAGTCTCCAAAGACTTGAAGATATTGACATCTAACCCGATCGCTTTGTACAGGCCTTGAACCAAAGCCTCGTATTCTGATGTATTGTTTGTGCAATCGAATTCGAGTCTGCATGTGAGCATGATTTTTTCTCCTTCTGGACTAATCGGAATGCATCCTGCTCCTGCTCCTTAGTTAGATCGAGTAATTGCCAATGATACTGCTGTTATATGCTACCAGTTCATTTTCTCCCTCTAACTCCGTTACTATGTACTTCTGGTGTAGCTCTCGTTCAACTTTTATTTGATTCGGTTTACCATTGTAGGGAAGCCACATGTGCGACCAATCGGTTGCGAAGTATCCATGGAGTTTCTCGGACCAATCCCTGCTAAGAATTAAGCCATAGAATTCTTGGATATCAGCAACTAGAATGTCAATAACCTGACATAACTTCGGGTTGGATGACAATCTTATTGTTAATTGATTTAGTTTGCTGATCACTTCGACTTGAGATTGATCGAGCTGAACTATGTGCACTGCGGATTTCTATGGTTGAACATTTAACTTGGCACATATAGATTTGGGTAAAATATTCGATGAAGCACCAAAATCTATCAAACAATTGTGCACATTTTTATTGAAGATTTCATAAGTAAGGAGAAACGTGGGAGTGTGAGATCTTTATCTTCCTCCAATCAAGGCGATGTCATTTGGATCAATCTTACTGATCGCATTAGTTGGAGGTCTTCCCATTTTGTGGGAAGCTTGAGAAAGTACAGCGGCAGGCAAAGGTACAATTGGCATGGCATGTAATTCTTTCATCATTATCTTCTGTTGATGTTTCAACTTGATCAGTTCGTAAAGGGTGATATTAGCCCTAGCCTTCTTCATGTCATCAATAATATTGTACTCCATTTCATCCGACACTATAAGTGTTTTTGATGGAGTTGTTTCATCTGCTTGGACTAGGCTAGTTTGAGTCGCTTTAGATGTCGTTTTCTTTGTCGCAACTTTATACTTTGTTGCAGAGCTTGCGCTCTTCTGTTTAGGGGTAGTTTGGGGAGGATCAAGCTGATTTTTACTTCGTGTGCTAACTGGAAATCCTTCTTGATCTTCTTCTTGTGGGAGGATGAAATCCCACATTCCTTGTAATTCCACAACTTCTTCGTCATCGGTCTGCCCTTCAGTGGCAATTTCCTCCTCCTCTTCCTCGGATTCAACATTTGAAATGGCATTGGGTCACTTTGCATCCATTGAAGGACCTCTTTTAAAAGCTCTGTAGGGATTTTTCGAAGAAGTTTCTGCTACTTGCTTTTTTATGTCGACCATCTCATTGGACATGGTCTTTAGAACTTTCTGCAATCCTTCCAAATCAAAAGGATCTTTTGCTTGTTTCTTCTTGGAGTCTTCCTTGAAGGTGAATTTTTTGGATTTACATTCCTCTATCGTGGATCTCTTTTCCAGGGCTATTATTCGTTTCTCTACTGCTATCGCCTCTTTCATGTTATCAGCTAAGGTTATTTTATTTGCCCTGTCCATGAAGATTGCTATGTTCGATGGTAGAGCGGTAATATACCATTCACATCGTACTTCTTCGTTGGGCTGGGAAGCAGTAGGAATTTTGTTGAAAATTTTGTTGAATCGTAAATTGAAATCCTTGATAAGCTCTTTAGATTCGGCTTTAAGATTGGATAGGTCATTGATTAACGTAGCCATTGATCTGTCATCACCAAACTTTGTTAGGAATTGGTCCTGGAAGATTTCCCAACTTGTGATGGATCCGGAGAGTAATGAAAAGTACCATGACCCGGCTGTCCCTTGCAGTGTATAGGGAAAAAGCCGAACAATAGCATCTTCATTAGTAACTCCTTTGAGACTAATGGAAAGCATGAAGTTGTTTATGTGCTCTTCTTCTAGCATGCCTGCCTCGGGATTGAATTTAGGTAGCCATTTCTCAGGATGGGTCGGTATTTGACTCAAGGGTGCAGGCATTAAGGCTGCCCCAGGATTGTTCTATGGAGATTGGGCCATTGTTGAACTGCTAACAGAGGAAAGTGCAGAAGATGATCCCTGTGGCTGGGAGGATGAGGAAACTATGATCGTAGATGATTGAAGATGGGTTTGGGGGTTCCAGTGGACGGATGGACGATGATCTGGAGTGGAGGTGTGGATGGTTGACTTCGCGATGAAGTAGTTGAGATGGATGATGCAGACGAAAGAGTCTCACTGTTAGACTCTTGCGGTGATTTCCTCGCTCTTTTCCTGGTGGGAAGAGGTAATTCGGTTGGATGAATGCCAAACTTTTCACTCTTTATCGTGGTCAGGGGATGAGTAGGGTTGTACTGCGAAGTCACACTGCCTTGAGATTTATTAGACCTCTGATGGGAGATGGAAAATCGCTGAAGTTTGTGAATCAGGGATTCGACTTTAGGAGGTTCAATGGTAGATTGGTCTGAAATATCAGAGTGTGTAGCAGTGTTTGATACTCGAGCGACTTCTGACTCTAGATTTAAATGTAATGGGGAAGTCAGGGGAGATGATGAGGGCGATTTACTCTTAGAATGGCATTCAGATTTGGATTTACTTGCCATTCATAGTTCAGGCCCTCCTTCTAGCGCCAAATATGTTGAAGCCCCGAAAATCGGGTCGACAACAAGGGGGATACCCGCCCAGTCCGAACCTTGGTTGGCAGCTCCTTATCCATTTGGTATAGCGGGTCCGACTGGGGATAATGGGACCAGTTTCCCAATCTATGGGTGTGTGTGTGTAGAATTGGATGTTGCTGATCTAACAGTTCCTATCTAAGCTATTCTAATTCAAACTTTAATCTAATTCTATGCTATTGTAATCTAATAAAAACAGCACATCTAATCTATGCTAACCCGGGATGTAATTCTTCTATTATGCAATCTAAAGAGATTTCAAATAACAACTGGTAATAAAGATCATTCAGTGATTATAAGAAAGGAAATCAATTAAGATAAATTATTTCGCATAAAAAGTTAGGCAAAACAGTTGTGAACAACATATCGCATAATAAGCTATTCATACATTAAACATAAGTAAATAGCTACCACCATACAAAAGTGCCAAATGATAACTCAAGCATTCATGCAATAACATATAAATAACTAAAAACTGTATATCACTTTAACATATAAGCAGAAATGGTCAAGGGATAAAAGTACCATTTATGACTGGTCCTACTCATAAGCTTCAAGCAACAATGATTTATCTCTCCTTGCTCTAACATCTACTAAGAGTACAGAAGTGCAACATCAGTAGCAGATATCAAATGCAAACATCAATAAATCTTGATCCATTCATTCACCAAAACCTCCTCTGAGGGTGCAAAAGTGCATGTTCTGAGGACAATTTTTTGATAAATTTCTAGACCCTTCTCTAAATGCATGAGAAGGGTTTAAATACTACTAACTAAATAACTTAATTACACAGATTTAGGATACTGTTTAAATGACCGCCCTTTTTCTAAGAAAAATTATTTCTAAAAGTTAAATCTAATATCTAACTATTTCTGCATTTTCTCCTTAATGTTGCGAGCATTCAATATTTGCCAGGGTAGAGTCGGCTGACTGTCTTCCGCTTTTGGTTGTGCTAAGAAAACAGAAATGGCAAGCGCTGGCACCATTTTTTCAGCAAAATAGAAGATATATTTTGAAAATGATTCTATGGCTATGTGTATTTACTGTGTATGCTCAGTAATAACCCAAATTCCACTTGGTTAACCCTCAAATTGCCTCTACCTTTGCTTTCTTGCGTTTTCTGGGCTTACGAGTGACTAAGCAGTTAGGGACTTTGTTGGGTCCCTATAATACTAGTGATTACCCCATTACTATTGTAGTTATACCCCTTATTTATATTGTTGTGCCCCTATTACCCACATATTGTTATTTCTGTGCCCCATAGAATCCCTCTATTATTATTTTTGTGGCTTTATATTATTATTGTTAGGTCGGCTGGATTATATTGTGACTCCTTAGATTCCTATCTATAGAAAGGAGGTTTTGTCATTTGTATCATCCAAGAATTGTTCATTTATGTAATGTAAAGGAGGTTTCCCCCTCGAAGAGGCTGAATTCTAAGGCGTTGATCTTTCTTTTCTATCTTTTCTTGAGCTGGTTTCATAACATTTGGTATCAGAGCTTTGGATTCTAGGGTTTCGCTGCTCCAAACAGGTCATAGTGGCATTTTCGCTATAACCTTTTTTCTGTGACGTTTCAGAAGTCGCAAACAAAACCCATTTGAGAAGAAATCGCTCTGAACCTTGGGTCCGAATTTCAGAGTTTTTCGCGTGATATTTTCGGAGATATGATCTGAGGAAGTTGGTCTTTTTGCAGACTCCTGAATTACACTCAAAACAGGGGACCTGGGGAAAATAGTCATAACTTTCTTTCTGAGCATCGGATTGAAATTTCGTAAGAAGTTACAGAAAGAGGACAGACTGTAGTTTTCGTTTGTATATTTTTTAGAGTCAAAGGTTGAAACAGTGACACGTGGCACGTCGTACAAGTTCGCTCTACTGAACTAGTATATAATCAAGTCACTGTGGGAGATTTCGCATAACTCTTCCTTGGAGAATCCAATTTGGGTCAGACTTGTGGAATTGGAAAGAGGACATAGAGGGCTACTACAGGTCACAAATTCAAAACTAGATAATCAGAAAGTACAGAGATACATCGGAGGCAATATCGAGCTCCTACAAAGTGAAAAAAGGTGTGTAGATTTTCTTTAATTTTTTCTTAAGCTTGGTTTGAAAATTTATTTTGAAGGAATTCAAAGGGCATATTAGAGAATTATTATCGGTAACTGATGCCCTGAGGAAAGAAAATGCAAACACCTAGTAAGGAGCCTGAAAGCTCTAGCATGACTCATGAAGAAGAAGAAGAAATGCTATATGATATATCAAAATTACAAGAACAAGTGCAACGAGTGTCACTTGCACAAAAAGCAACAGAATCTAAAATGGATGGTTTAAGGAAAGATTTAGAAGCTAAGATGGACAGTTTAAAGAAAGGTGTAGAAGCTAAGATGGATGGCATGGAAGCTAAGGTGAATGGCATGGACGCTAAAATTGATGGCATGGATGATATGATGGATAAGTTGCTACAAGAAATGGTCACTAAGGGTGAAAGAGTACTAAAGGAACTCATGATGAGAACAAAAGAAATGTTAATCATGATTCCATAGACTCTAATGTTGGATCGAAGAATCACCATGTTCCAAAAATCGATATGAGGAAGTTTGATGGCAAGGATCCCGCCACATGGATATTACAGATGGAGCAATTCTTCGATCTCAATAATGTGCAAAACACACAAAAGGTATGTATGGCAACTTTATATTTGGAACCAAATCAGTTTGTATGGTATCAATGGCTTTGTTCTCGTAAACAGTTTATCACTTGGGCAATTTTTACGGAAGAATTGATAGCACATTATGAGGATACAAAAAGCAACACTTTTTTTAGCCAATTGATAAGTCTCAAACAAAAGGGTTCAATAATGGAGCACATTGAGGAGTTCCAAAAATTGAACATAAGGGTAAAATATATTCCAGAGGAGCATAGGATTGATGTGTTCATATGGTCTTTAAAGGATAATATCCAACATGATGTGCGCCTTTGGGAACCTGATTCATTAGAGAAGGCATTCAGGTTAGCAAGAAAAATGGAAAGCAAAATTATGGCAACTAGGAAGCATACCATTCACAACTATAAAGACGGAAGTGTTGTTGCCCATAGTCTTCCACAACCTACAAGGTTGACACCACAACAATTGGAAGAAAAAAGAGCAAAAGGGCTTTGTTACAATTGTGATAGCAAATACACAAAAGGTCATAAGTGTGATGAGAAGAAATTATTCTACATAGATTGTGAAGAGGAAGAAGAAAAGGAGCAAGAAAGGTCAAAAGAAGAGGATATATTCCAGGAACAAAGCCTAGATGAAGAACAAATAAATCCGACCATATCTTGTAATGCATTGGCGGGAATTACCACTCGTCAAACCATCAAGATAGAAGGACAAATCAAGAAGAAAAAGGTAATAGTGTTGATTGATTCAGGAAGCACCCACAATTTTATTCATTGTAGGGTAGCAAAAGAATTGAATTGCTTCCTATATCCAGCACCAGAGTGTCAAGTGATGATTGCAAATGGAGGAACAATAAATTGTTCTGGAAAGTGCCATAATATCAAGCTATCCATGGGAGAATATGTATTGACTAGCCCAATGCTTTCCATTCCAATGGGAGGTGCTGATATTGTACTAGGAGTCCAATGGCTACAATCCTTGGGTACAATAGCTTTTAATTTTCAAGAAATTTTCATGAAATTTTCTGTGGAAGGAAAGGAAGTTGAATTAAGGGGTATTGCAGGGAAACCAGGAAAGATAATCAGCTCTAATGGCATGACAAAGCTTCTAAAAAAGGAGCAAAGAGGTGTAATTGCACAATTATGTTTGCTAGATGTTTCCACATTGGAATCATCTATTTCTCCAGGTCTCCAAAAGGTCCTGGACAATAATTCCAAGGTATTTGAGACTCCCAAAGGTCTCCCACCTATGTGTGATCATGATCATGCTATTCATCTGATTCCAGGAAGTGTTCCTCCAAACATCAGGCTGTACAGATATCCATATGTCCAAAAAAGTGAAATTGAACGTATGGTTGCAGAAATGCTAGAGGCTGGTATAATTCAACCGAGTCAAAGTTCTTTCTCAGCTCCAGTAGTATTGGTGCACAAGAAGGATGGATCATGGCGCATGTGTCCATATTATAGGGAGCTCAACAAGCTCACTATTAAAGATAAGTTCCCCATTCCTGTCATTGATGAATTACTGGATGAATTGCATGGATCAATTTACTTCACCAAGTTGGATCTTCGTTCGGGATATCATCAAATCAGAATGAAGATTGAAGGCATTCCGAGAACGGCATTTAGAACTCATGAGGATCATTATGAATTTTTGGTCATTCCTTTTGGCCTTACCAATGCACCTTCAACATTTCAAGGTTTGATGAATTCAATTTTCAAACCATTCCTTAGAAAATTTGTGTTAGTATTTTTTGATGATATACTAATCTACAGCAAGTCTTGGAAGGATCATGTTGAACATGTTGACAAGGTGCTACAACTATTGGAGGAGAAACAATTATATGCAAAAAGATCCAAATGTTTCTTTGGAGTCCAGGAGGTGGAATATTTGGGTCATATTGTATCTCATGAAGGAGTTAAGGTAGACCCTAGCAAAATTAAAGCCATTAAGGAATGGAAAATCCCCACATCCATAAAGCATCTGCGAGGATTTCTTGGGTTGACAGGGTATTATCGCAAGTTTGTTAAGCATTATGGGAGAATAGCAGCACCTCTAACAACATTATTGAAGAAAGATTCATTTTCATGGACTCCGGAAGCAACAAAGGCCTTTAAACATCTTAAGGAGGCAATGTGCCAAGCACCAGTCTTAGCTATGCCAGACTTCACAAAAACCTTTATTGTGGAATGTGATGCTTCAGGAAATGGAATTGGTGTTGTTCTAATGCAAGATGAAAGACCCATTGCTTTTGAAAGTCGTCCAATCAAGGGAAAGTTTTTAAGCAAAGCTATTTATGAGAAGGAAATGTTGGCAATACTCCATGCACTTAAGAAATGGCGACCCTACCTAATGGGAAGACACTTCAAGGTAAAAACGGATCATGATAGCCTTAAATACTTTTTAGAACAAAGATTATCCTCTGAAGAGCAACAAAAGTGGGTCACAAAGATGTTGGGTTACGACTTTGAAATCATCTACAAAAAAGGGAAGCAAAATGTGGTGGCAGATGCACTCTCAAGAAAGGATGAGGATATGGAAGCATTGTTGTGTGCCATTTCTATTATCCAACCAGATTGGATAAACGAAGCAAAGGAGGAATGGAAGAATGACGAAGAAGTGTGGGCACTTATTCGAAAGCTACAACAAGATTCAAGTACTTCTGATACATTTAGCTGGAAAAATGATTCGTTATGGTACAAATATCGCTTATACCTCTGTAAGAATTCCCAGCTAAAACAAAAGATTCTTATGGAATTGCACACTTCTCCCTTAGGAGGGCACTCAGGATTTTTAAAAACTTACCACAGGGTTAAGAAGGAATTTTTTTGGGATGGCCTTAAATCAGATATTCAAAAGTTTGTAGCGGAATGTTTGGTTTTCCAACAAAATAAAGTTGAAACAATTAAGACACCGGGTCTATTACAACCTTTATCCATTCCAAGCCAACGTTGAGAGGAGGTTTCAATGGATTTTATCACAGGTTTACCCAAGTCTGAGGGAAAGAGTGTCATCATGGTGGTAGTTGACAGACTTACCAAGTATGCACACTTTTGTGCATTATCACATCCATTTAAAGCCAATACAGTTTCTACTGCATTTATGGAAACAGTTCAAAAGCTACATGGAAACCCAAAGATTATTGTAAGTGACAGAGATCCCATTTTCACTGGAAATTTTTGGACAGAATTATTTTCTTGTCTTGGTACTCAGTTAGCTCATAGCTCATCTTATCATCCTCAATCTGATGGGCAAACTGAGATAGTAAAAGAATGTTTGGAAGGATATCTTCGTTGCTTTGTATCGGATAAACAGACACAATGGGTCAAATGGTTGCCTCTGGCTGAATGGTGGTATAAGACTTCCTTCCATACAGCAACAAAAATGACCCCATTTATGGCACTTTATGGGTACCAACCACCATCAATCACATCATATTTAAGAGAAAATTCTAAGGTTCAAGCAGTGGAACATCACATCGAACATCAACAACAAGTCCTCCAACTCTTAAAGGATAACCTCGTGTTGGCACAAAATAGAATGAAACAACAGGCAGATCAACATCGCGGTGAAAGAAGTTTTGATGTAGGTGATTGGGTATTCCTATGACTACAACGATATAAGCAAATGTCCCTAAAGCAAGCTAAGAAGGATAATAAATTATCACCAAAGTATTATGGTCCGTACAAGGTGTTGGAAAAGATTGGTACTATGGCATACAAATTGGAGCTTCCTGTAGCTTCTCGATTGCACCCAGTTTTCCATGTTTCATGTTTAAAGAAGGTTATAGGCAACAAGCTCCCAGTTCAAACAATATTGCCAGAACTTGACGAGGAAGGAAAAATTATATTGGAACCGGAAGCAGTCACAGAAACAAGAACTCGGCAGCTACGAAATCGATCAATTTCAGAGTATCTTATCAAGTGGAAGAACTTATCCGCTGAAGATTCCACATGGGAGGATGAGAATTTTATGTAGAAGTATCCAGAACTGCTCAAGCGTTGAGGACAACACTTTTTTTGAAGGAGAGGGGCATGTTGGGTCCCTATAATACTAGTGATTACCCCATTACTATTGTAGTTATACCCCTTATTTATATTGTTGTGCCCCTATTACCCACATATTGTTATTTCTGTGCCCCATAGAATCCCTCTATTATTATTTTTGTGGCTTTTTATTATTATTGTTAGGTCGGCTGGATTATATTGTGACTCCTTAGACTCCTATATATAGAAAGGAGGTTTTGTCATTTGTATCATCCAAGAATTGTTCATTTATGTAATGTAAAGGAGGTTGCCCCCTCGAAGAGGCTGAATTCTAAGGCGTTGATCTTTCTTTTCTATCTTTTCTTGAGCTGGTTTCATAACAGACTTTGCTTTTTGAGCAATTTTCGAAAACTGCCTCCGTTCTTTGATCCGAGCCTTTCTGGTGCGTTTTTCGCCTTTAGCGCCTTTTCCTTCACCGGGTATAAGCTTCAAAATTTTGTAAACATATTGCTTTCGTAAGCTTCTAACCTTGAACGTTAAATTGCCTGTTAATATCAGCATTGTTCAACTACTCATTCAACCATGGCTCTGACTGACAGATCTGTAATGGATAGCTCAGTAGCGCTCTGGAATTTGCGGCTCTGTTGCATGCGGTATTCGTTCATGAGGGCATCTCTTCTCTACTTTCGAGCATTGGAGCTTTACCCTTTTCCTTAATCGCTCCTTGCACATTGCTTCATGTTTTTTCTGTTTTTCATTCCTGCAGTTCACACATAAGGAGAGAGTAATGATAATAAAAATCGACAAGAAAGCTCTGAGCTCTACAGATGTACAAAAACATGCCACCTGACGTGAACTAACTCTTTGAAAAACACAAAACTGTCT
Organism: Pinus tabuliformis; assembly: GCA_031772625.1. Lineage (NCBI taxonomy): Eukaryota > Viridiplantae > Streptophyta > Pinopsida > Pinales > Pinaceae > Pinus > Pinus tabuliformis. The sequence goes on from CM062809.1 coordinate 82,003,939, forward strand.
TTCATTAACACTTGGCATACATTCATTAATTTTCATTAACGCGCGTATCCAATTTTTGGTTTATGGATAGCTTTTCTTGAATGTTGAGCCGGGGGAAATCTGCGATGGACAATTTCTGCAATTCGCATCGCAGCATCGCATCATCGCGTTATCACGTTATCACATTTTCATCAAGATGTGTTATCGTACGGTTGCCCTATCACATTTATCACAGAATCGTAGATTGTTGTATCGTGCGATCGCAAGATCATAGATTTGTTATAATCGTTAAATGGTTATGTGTTTTTTATGCAATATTTCCGATATGTGATGTTGCATATCGGCCATCAACGATTTTTTAAGGTTTTCGTATATGAGCGTTCCTTAATGCATGCGATGCGATGGATTTCGCGTCGCTGTTTCGCAGTTTATCATTTTACTCACAAGGAAATGTCCTATCCTCTTCCCGCGATGTGATGTTTTCTTAAGGAGTATAAGACATAAGTCTTAATTGAATTTTTTGAATTTTTTACTAAGGGTCCCCACTTACCTAGTGTTATTGCTAATACTAAATAAGGAGGGGGGTTGTTGGTGGCCACAACACTCCCCAAGAGGAGAAAGGACTAGGATTTCCTCCAAGGGGAAATCCTTGGTTGGTGGACTCCATCGACTATCAAGAGCAATCAAATTCTCTTTTATGACTGAAAACGACACTTGCGACACTTGCAAATCAAGAAACGACAGTTCAATTACGCTACTTCTTTGAAAAAGAGAACTGAAAATGGCTCACAATACATAAAAACATTTACAGTTATTTGCACAATGGAGGCGGAATAATGGCAAGGAAGGGGTTTCCAACAGAGGTATACTGATTACAGATAGCAAAACTCCTGAATAGAGCTGAAAAGAGTGAAAAAACCAAAGTCTAGAGGCAAAATTATCTCTTTCTGATCAGCGCATCTGTTACACAGGGATTCCAGTATGCATCCCACCCACAGCACACGGGAAGTGTGATGCATACTGATATCCTTGAAGAGAGGGTGCGATGGTACAGTGCGAGACTTTTGATCCAGTTCTTGATCACAGTTTGCAGCACAGTTTAGGGATTTTGGCCGAGCAAGTGATAATCAGTAATTAAATCACAGAGGTAGACCTAAGGAGGTTACTAGAGCCACCACAAGGGCAATTAGAGAGTTTGTAAATCGATTTTTCAATTCATAAAAAAAACCCGGAGATAGACTGAAGTAGCATTGATCTACTTTGCACTTGCATAGAAAATGCAGTTCAAAGGCTAGCTGGCTTGACTTCAAGCTCCGTCTGTAAGTTTAGAAAGCAAACAAATATAGACAAACAAACAATCTATTCTCTCCCCAGCGGAGTCGCCATTTTGTTATTAGGAAATCTAGTGTCCATGCAGAGCTTCTAGTCCCACTAAGGCTGGTAGCTACCTTAGAAACAAACAAACTAAAACTACTTTCATTTTCCTTTATGAGAAGTAGATAAGAGGGGAACAAAGGAGACCAACCTCTGTCTTGCGCTTGGTTCCTTGCTTGATTCCTCTCCCTTCTAATAGATCTTTGCCACTCGCTTCCTCGTCTACCCAGCTTCAAAGAGCACCTGTGGAATCAAAGCAGCATAACACTATCCAAGAACAAAGATCTACTATCATAAACAATATAGGACCAGATATATATTGACCACAAAAATGCATAGATCATCAACCATACAGGAATGTGGAGGAAAACTTGAATAGCTTTATTAATAATCAAGAATAGCAAAGAAGATTACAACCAATTGTTTTGACCCAGCATCATCCTCTCGGCAAGAAAGCCCTTCCTCACCTCATGAAAAGCTTAGATCACCCAACAATATGATGTTACACCAAGAAACCAGCAGCACTTCCTTACAAGATACAAAATTCCAGCCTCTAGATCTCTGGGATGAGGGATCCATATATAGATGTTTGCAAGGGGGGGTGAGTTAGCTTTTGAGATTTGATTAGTGTCCTCTCTCTAATAGTTCTTGATTCCACTTGGAGATTGATGATCTCTTACACATCCCTGGGTGAATGCAGAGAGGCAAGTGTCACAGGAAAAGTTTCTGGAAGATTCCATGATCCTCCACCTCACAGATTGACCCTGCCATTTGTCCAATCTCGCCCATCGCACCCCATAGAAGGGGTTTTCAGTATGGATCACACCTCCTGTGTGCATTTAGGTGGGATGCAGCACACTTTGACCATGGAGGAGGTGAGATGGTCCAGTTTTGATCGGTTTTGAGTAGTTTTTCATGGAGAACTTCTGGGAGATGATGTAATCAGCTGACCTTATTCTTTTAGGGGTTGGAACAACAGTTTTAGGGACTTAAGAGCCCTTGGTTTATAGAAATTTATGATTGGGGTTGCAGTGCCCAAAAATGTCTATAACACAAAGGGAAAAAGAGGAGCTGGATGTGCATGCATATTTTGAGTATAGATTTGATAGGGGTGATAGCGTTTGACCACTTCAACACAATCTTTAAAGAGTGAAGGCCAAAAATAGTTGGCACGCAAGATGCGCTAGGCTGTAGCAAGCCCTGATAGATGACCACCACAAGCTCCATTGTGGTATTCATTTAGCACTAACTCTGCTTCCTCTAAGGTTAAATAGCGCCAAAGGATTGAATCAACCCCTCGATGATATAATGTATCACCTATAATAACATAGTTTTTGGCTAGGTGATGTAATTTCTGGCATTCATCCTTAGAGAAAGTAGAGGGAAACATCAAAGTCTAGAGATAGATAATGATATCTCCATACCAAGGGTCGAGTGAAGAGATGAGGAATAAATGTTCGTCGAGAAAACTTTCCTCATAAATAGTATCCTCTCCACAAGGCAGCTCGGAAATTAGCTCGGCGAAAACCATGGATTTCTTAGACTTGGCGGACAAGAACTCAAGATCAAATTCTTGTAAAATGACTATCCATCGGTTATATTTTCCCCCAATCACTCGCCTACTTAGGACAAATTGAAATGGATTGACCGCTGCTAAGACAAAAGTTTTGCGTAGCAAGATATAATGATGGAGCCGCTAGACAGCATGGACAGCTGCCAAAGCCAACTTCTCAACCGGTGAATAGCAAAGTTCAAGACTTATTGAGCCTCATCTCAAATAATAAATCACATGCTTCGTGAGAGCATTTTCCTCCTATACGAGAACCATACCTATGGTTGATTCTGTTGTAGCGAGATATAAAATGAAGTCCCAACCATAATCCAGTGGACTCAAAAGCGGGGTAGAGACTAATGCCTTTTTCAAAGCATCGAACGACCGCTATGCAAATTTGTCCCATACAAATGGAACTACTTTGCGTAGCAAACGCATAAACGCTTTAGTGATCTTGGCATAGTTTTCTATAAACCATCTTAGGAAATTAGCCTTCCCTTGAAGACTTTGAAGTTGTCGAATTGAGGACGGGGGAGGCAACTGAATTATTGCCTCAACCTTGAAGGGGTCAACCTGAATCCCTTCATTTTACATGATGAACCCTAATAACCGACCGGACGTAACCAAAAAATGCACTTGTTGGGATTCAAATGGATTTTATAAAAACGACATCGCTAAAAAAACTAATCAAAGATGACTAGGGTAATCAGTTCTCTTTCGAGAATGAGCAGCAAGATCATCCAAGTATGCTTCGATGATATGTTTAGTGTCGTGGAAAGCATATGACATGGCCCACTGGAAAGTGGCTCCAGCATTTTTAAGACCAAAAAGCATCTTTCTATATGCAAAGGTACCCCAGGGACATATAAAAGTTGTCTTATGTTGATCTTCAGGACGGATAGAGATTTGATTATAACCAGAAAAACCATCCATGAAGGAAAAAATCTCATTACCCGCACACTCGTCAATAATCTGATCGATGAATGGTGTGGGGTAATTATGTTTTGGAAAGGCCTTATATAGGTCTCTAAATTCGATGCATACTCGGATTGTTCCTTGCTTTTTATCCACAGGGACTGGATTAGACACCCAATTGGTAAGAGGAACAGGGTATATGAAACCCGCCTTGAGCAGCTTCTCTACTTTAGCTTTAATGGCTGCTGCTTTCCTAGGAATAACCGACCAAAGCCTTTGATGAACCAATTTGGAATTTTCATACGTCTTGATCTCATGTCGAACTATAGATGGATCAATGCCAGGCATTTCTTCATAAGACCAAGAACATCCTAAAATTCCTTGAAAAGGTCAGTGTAAACTTGAATTTCTTCAAGGGAACATTCGATTTTGATGAAGATATTCTCGATCACGTTAGGGTTCGTAGAGATGTTTATAGGTATCATTTTTGGAAATCACCAACATGTTACCTTCGGCACGAAAGTGTGCTAGAGCCAAAGGATTTGATACCGTACAAACATCACTAGTACAGAGCTCGGAGAACCTAGACTCTACTTCCTGCAATGGAGGAAGAAAATATCAATGATGGTGTAAGTCTTCCCAAGGTCGATCTACACCCATCATTAGTCGATCTACACCCATCATTACTTTGAGTATTTCTTCTTTAGAAGGTAAAACCGTATCTAAGCAGTCCAAGGCAGAGGTAGAATCAAGGGTCCAGGCTGGGGCCACATCACCATCTAGCTCCTCCTCAAAAAAAGGAGTAGACTGGTCGTTTGCAGAGTTAATGATAGATTGATATCTAAGCTTAGCTGCAGACATAGGGAATGCCATTCCATTAACTTGTCCTTCAGCTAATGTGGTCGTAGGTGAAGGCAAGGTCCAAGGGTCCGAAAAATAATGAGTTCGAAAGAACTCTTTTCGAGGGGACTCCTTAGATGATGAAACGACATTGATTCTAGCGATAGGAGAGGGAAAATCAAAGGTACCCATCAATGACAAATACATCCCAACTCCTAGATTCTCAGTAGGTGGACGAGGGTTATCCACTAAAGGAACAGTAGAGTCAGAGATTGCTTGAGGATTTACTGGACAATAATCGAATTGATCAACTTTAACGATTTCCCTTCATGAGGAAAGCAAATGACACAAAACAGAGTTGAAACAACGACGTCCATTTCGTATACCTAGTTCCTTCCTAAGAGGAGATTGTAGTCTAGGTTAGCATCGATAACTTCTACTTCAATATTAACGACCTTCCCCCCAACACATATGGGAAAGGTCGGGATAATCCCATGTGGCTTATGAGAATGTCCATCAAATGCAGTCAAGACGGTAGGTGAAGGAATAGCTGAAGGTGATCCAATAGCCTTCTAGCATGACATCGACATGACGCACGTGGAAGCTCCTTCATCAATAATGTGCGAAAAATGTTAATTTTTTGGTATGTAGACTTTATTTGGAAAGCCATATGATGAGGGAGTCACTTTTTAACATTTAACATGTCGAAAGTGAGCACTAAAGAGTTAGTTGGATCAATTGCCCCAATCGCCGAAATTAAAGAACTTCGTTGAGCCAAACATGATTGGAGAACCTCTAAAGCGGACATGGTGCATGGACTCTAAGCCATATCCTCAACAATGGAGTAGTTCTTGGTAGCCCTAGCACTAGGATTAATAGTTGCGCATTTAGTGGAACCTTTTGGTATATGTGGTATAGTCTCGATAGGGGGTCGCTCAATATGAAGGTCGGTATTTCCGGGAGCAGTTTTGTCCTTGGAATTTGCAGCTTCACCGTAATCACATGACCGAGTGGCCACATGGACATTGGAACCCATCAAGAAAACATTTGATGACTTTTCCCCTTCCTCGTTGCCCCCTAGGGAGGTACCAGGGTTTGAACTCGCGCCATCAAGAAGTTGTTGCCCTTGGAGAAAAGGGTTGGTTAACATAGCTTGAGAACTAGAAGTCCCTTGCTACCCTAACAGGCACTAAGCGTCTTCAATCTTGGGGCAGAGGTGAGTTAAACGGTCTCGCAGCATAACTTGCATGGAAACTTGACTTTCTTTTTAGACTCATTTCTACCACCACCAGCATTATTGCTAGGATTATTTGCATTAGTCTTCCCATCTTGACTCTTTTTCTTACCTCGTCCTTTCTTCTTCACTTTGGAATTTAGATTTCCTTTGGGGTTGGTAGATTGGATGGCATTGATTGAAGAGGGTTGGGAAGACGCAGGGTTAGACAATGTGACTTGGTTGTTAGAAGCAATTTGTAAAGACAACTGCTGCAACTGGCTCAACAAGTTCACGGCATTTGTGTCTACCGATCCAATGATACCATTCGCATGGGGACTTGGCTTCGACTTGGCTATATCAACCTTAGACCCAGGATCATCTAACAAGATTTGTTGAAGGATCCCAGACTGAGAGTAAATCAATTCTAATTGTTGGGCCCTAAAAGTAGCTTGCTCCTCAGAATAGACTCCGGACATGGAGACATCCTTAGAGATTTCAGGTTGTAAAGATTTCAAAAACCATTCGAGATGATATTCCGGAGGGATTTTGGCTTTAATGAGCCTCTTTCTCTGTCTCCATTCCTGAATATGGTCAGAAATGTGAGTTTCCGTGTCCTGACGGAAATTGGCAAGAAGTTCAGTTCCGGCATCATAACGGATGGGAAACTGGAAATGATTTAAGAAAATATTAGCTAAGTCAGTGAAATATGTAAAGCTTCCCCCTGGCAACTCTATATACCACTTGGCCACATTACCAGTCAAGGTGCATTGAAAATGTCTCAACCTAATCGAGTCATCAATAAGGGAGTTTAATGAGCACCATAAATGGAATGTGGTTACGTGGTCGCCTAGGTCTTCACCGCCCTTCCCTTCGAATTTTTGAATGTCTGAAGGGAGTTTGGCTGGGACCGGAGGCCAAGCCAGGTTTTATTTGATTGGATCGTTTGTTAATTTCATGAGATCTGGCAAGTTCAAAGTTGCTAGAAAAGGAAGCCTAGGAGGACCCTGGGGGTTCCACCCTGACTGGGTTGAGCTCCCAAAGTTCTGAAAAGATTGGCCTGGATTTTGAAAGGCACCAGACTACCTGAAGTATCCAGCTGAACCAGCTGAACCAAAAGGTAAGCCTTGTGATCCAGCAAAACTCGGAGTTTGACCAACTCTAGCCGCAAAACCTCCATGACCGGCGAAGGTTCCTCCTAAAGGATTATAAGGAATGGATAACCCCTAATAAGGATTCCAAGCAGTAGCTAAGGGAGGAATACTTCGAAACGAACTAACTGTGGAGTACAGCCCATTCCCTTGTTGGCTGAAAAATGGATTCCCAGTTCCCATGCCACCCGCAGGGTTAGTCCAACCTTGGAAAGCATTGTCGCTTTGTCCTGTAGACGAAAAAGGCATAGATCCTAATTTCAGGTTGGAATGTGGTATATGACCACTTCCAAAAGGAAAACCCTGGAATGAAGCCAAACCACCCATCATGGATGTGGAGGCACTAAATGGAACTGATGGAATACCCTGTGAATGGGTGCCAAATGGGAAGAATCCAGTACTAAAAACATTGGCTTGGGAACTTCCACTCGTAGATGGAATGGAGGTAGACCCAACAAAAGATGTGCTAGCAAAAGACCCAAATAAAGATGCAGAGGGGATGGAAATGGTTCCTCCCCATTGTACTGATGTTGGAGTCTGCATAGTTGTTGCACTTGTACTAGAAGCCATGCTTCCAGTAGTGGTCATTGATGGTAAGTGCGTAGTGCGACTTGGACTTGACGGTCTATGTGTCGGAGGCCCAACGTATTGTAATACTTCTGGATAGCTAGAAGGCAAGGGAGAATTCGGAGCTGCTAACGACTCTTGGAATTATTCTACTTCTATGTTATCTTCCATCTAAAAGAGAACTCGAGAAAGAACTGGAGTGTTCCTCTCTTGTTCTGTGGAAGTACCAGGCCTATTTTGAACACTAATGTCTCTGTGAGGAGGGTCCATCCTCGATGTGTGAACTACCATGGGATGAAACCCACTGGCAGTATTACCTTTGCGCCTTCTAGGAGAAGGCTCTAAACTTGGTGGTGAAAGACCACGAAGTCTTCAAGACCGTTTAAGTGATCGGTCAGCCACTTTGAATTTTTTATTAAGATCTAGCTAAAGACTCAAAAAATGGAAATCTAGGCCAACTAGGAGCACAGAGCACACACTAAAAAATCCCTAAAAGATATCAGCCAGTCAAACAACATTCGAGTATTTCCGCTCCGGGTGATGAGGACCGGACACCAAAATACAAGAAAGTGAAGTAAGGGGCCTTTCGAAGATAGTCTAGAATAATGATGGCCCAGTCCTATCAGCGAAGGTAAGAGAGGAAGTTATGCTGACCTCCTAACAACAGCCTACGCCGATGCAAGCCCCCAAGCTTCGCAAGGGTGCCCTCCAGTAGTACCATTGAGAGTGATACAACGTCAACCTCGGGTGCCATAGGATTCCCATCCATAGCCACCTGTGTAGATCCCTAGGAGTAGCAACTAAGGTTACCAACTCGTATCAGAAGCCAAGCGGAACAGTGTTGAGGTTAGATCCGAAAAGTAGGAGAGGGGGTATCTCTCTTCCCTGTCTTCAAAAACCCTCGTGCTTAACTCCCAGATCCGGAGCTTTCTTAGTCTCCCTAATGCTATTGGATTTTCACTCACTATTCAGACTCCTATGTTTGACACTTTAAATGGCCTTGGAGAGTTATCTCTCCACTCGCCTAATCCAAGGGCCTAAAATATCCTAAAACTTGTTGGTGTGTATAACTTGACAATTATAAAAAGTTCTAGTATATTTTAATTAGTGCTTGTTTTTAAATGGGCTGTTCTTTAAGTCAAGGAGTAAGCGGAAGTGAAACTAGTGGTGTTTTGATGCAAAAGAAATTAATAAAAACCAAACTACATGCAAATGCACTTGTTCTCATTTTTCGATGAAAGAAATTTCTACAGGGTTCAGAGGAACTTCAAAAAAAAAAACAAATTTTTCTTTTCTTTTCTTTTACTCACACTTCACACTCACAAAAGTTAACAAAACTATGGATGCCTAAAAAGATGTGCAACTCTATCCTAATGCAATGAGTACATGTTGATGCAAGACTTAAGACTACTCTAAATCAAGAAATGAAAGTTACTTGTTTATCAATTTTTAATTTGCCACTTAAAATGTTTAGATGGAATATGAGTTGCTAATCGTTCATTTCGTCTAAACACTAAAAACAAGTTTCAAGACAAACAAAAATGCACTTTCATTCACTAAAAGGAAACTAAATCAAAACAAAGTTCAAGAAAGCAAAACCAAGTTTTTCAAAAAGTTTTCTTCAAAAGCAAAAGAAAAAATGTCTTTTCAAAAGTGCTCTCAACAAGACTGAAACTTTATGATTGAAAAATCGGCACCAAACACTTTGCAAGCTGACAACACAAAATGGATGAAAACTCAACAACAAAGATGTGTTTCGAGATGCTTTTAACAATCAAAAGTAGCAATGAGAGGTTTGGAAACAAAGACCAAAAGATCAAAAAGACAATTTTCAAGAAAGTGTCAATCAACAACTATCGAAAGCAAGTAAAGTAAATGGTCACTAAAATGTAGTTTTAACAAGCAAACACAAAAGGTCACCAAAACAAGATTTGACACAAAGACTGAGATCAGCCTTTCTGCTCTAGCAAAACAGAGCAGCCAAGACTCCTAACAAGAAATCTTGTGTGCTTAACAAAACGATGACACTTGCAATAAAACCAATAAGACCAACACTTTCCAAAATCAGAGAGAATTTGAAATTAGATACTTGCTATAAAACTAAAAACTACCACTGAAAAGTAACTACTCAAGACTGAATCAAACCAGCAGATAGTCCTCCAGAAACAAAAAGATTTAAAAAAATCTTGAAAATTGCAAGATATACACGACTGTATTGATGTACAGCTGCGTGTATACCCGACTGAGCCTAAGGAAACCTGCGTATACATGGGTTTACTTAAGGAAACATGCATATATATGCTTCTGTAAACAAGAAAAACAATGTATGTAAAATATTTCAAGAAAAAATAAAAAACAATCTAAAGAAACTTACCAAACTTACAATTCAAGTTCCTATAGGAATAGACTACATAGCAACAGAAAGCAAACAGACAGTTGAGCCCTGATTGGCTTGAATAAACCCAATCTAGGAACAACAATACTATTGTCCCCAGTGGAGTCGCCAATTCTATTAAGGGACAAATTCCCCTAGGATCTTTGGGTTGAAACCCTAGCAGATCATAGGTTGTCTATATAGAGAAACACACATTGCACATAGCCATAATGCTAAGATAAGAAAACTATAGGATAAGGGGCATACCTGGGGGTCCTACGTTCGAGAATAGCCTTCCATGGTCCAAACACTCTTGGAGTTCCTTTTTCTCCTTCAACCTGCAAAACAATCAATTCAGGAAAGTACAAAAGTATGTGGACTAAACATCATAAAGAAATCATCTTCATAGTATATTGAAAGGTAGTTAGTTATGCAATTAAACAACCATTCACATATGAATCATAACATGGATATCATAAACATGAAGAAGATTTATATCAGGAACAAAGACAAGTGTTTCTTTTATTATAGACAAATAAAGTACAGAAAGGAATAATTTCACCTGATTCGTCCTTTCGCAGGCTCCAAGCGGAACCATCCTCCAGATTCGTCTAGTCTCAAGCCTTTAACAAACTCCTTCCATGACTTACTCCATGATATCTCAAGTGGTAGATAGACATCATCACACAAGGAAACAAGGGTTTCCTGTAAATGGGGGAAGTGCAGGAGGCACTAGGATCTTCAGACCTGGTCAGGGAAATCTCAGCATAATAACCTTTCTCTCTCTTCTCTCCTCCCTTAGGCCTTCCCATTGAAGCCTTTTTATACTTCTCCCAAAGTAGTTTTTTAGTTGGGAATTCGTTGGGAACAGTTGGGCCACGGGCACTAACAGGTGATCAGCAGGTAAAACCCGCGATCTCCCCCTGAAATTAAGGAGATTTAATTTTTTTAAGTGTTTTAAGACATATATGCAGGTTGGGTATGCATATACCTACATATACATGCGTTTAGCTCAGGGCAATGTCGCGTACAGGGATTAAAACACTATTTTTTAAATTTTGGACCAGGTCTGGAAGGAGGGGTTGCCCTGGGCCATGAGTGCAGCATCACAAACCTCAAGAGTGATATTTGGAGCTATAACACATAATACTGATTGATGTTGAGCACAAGGTGACCTATCAATAATGAAAATAGGGCTAGGGTGCAGCTCTAGATCTACTCTCAGAGAAATTTTTCATAGTCGATAAGAGCAAAACCTATCAGCAAGAAGTCAATGGAGACCTTCTCAAACCGACACGAGCAAAGGACCAATAAAACTGATGTGATAACAAACATGACACTAACAACTAGGGATGGCCGACTGAAAAATAGGTCAAGAGACACCGCAGCGAGGCCGACTCAAGTTTACTTCCCTTGAACAAAAGCATGACTCAGCTGTGACTATATGGCAACATATGATAACTTTGTATAAGTTTGTCATGCCATAGGCATAAGAAAACTCTCCATATGATTGGAAGAGGTAACCAATCAGAGGAGTACTGACTCAATAACAAGGGTAAAGCTCTCCTAATTCAAACTAAAACCCATCCTAATGGCGGAAAGACTTATTTTTGAGTGCTTTGTTCAAGGGCGACACAAGTGACTCTAGCTGCCATCAAATATGGAAATAATGTCCCATTCCCACTCTTTTTGGAATATATAATTTTTTTGTCTTTTTATTTTATATGAAGCTTGAAAAGGAATAAAATAATGCTATAGTACAGTGGAAAGAACAAGTGTTGAAAAAGCATATGTTCTAGTTCTTGGGAGGGGAACATTCCTATGCTCAATGCAAGGAGACGAAACTGGTCAAGGACACTCAAAGGAATGTTCTTTCCATGGGTAAAAGGGTGTGTCAAGTTGCAATGGCTAAGTGATTGCAAGGTTGATTTTGCAGAAGACATGGTCGAAAAAGTGGCTTAAACACGAGTCCAAGTGAAGCCAGCTCAAGGCCAAAAGGTGCAAATAGTCAATATGCAATGCAGCGGTACAACTCAACACAAAGGAGCCTCTAGGGTATAAGGCTAGAAAGTAGCACAAAAGAACAAGAATGAGTCTTCAACACACAAGTCATGGTGGGACTAAAGAGGACTCCCAAGCCTACTCAATATAACAGCATGGGCAACCAATGTCAGCGAGGATCTAACTAAGATGCCCATGTAAAGGTTGGCTCTACCATCACATCATGATTTTTAAAGTCGGTGAGTGAAAATGGTTTTTGAACCAAGACATGATGGGGTCGACCCTATGGCTATCATATCGTAGTATGGAGGCTAGTATGAAAAATGCAATGGAAAGTGGTATTCCATAACCTATATGCCAGTAAGAAAACAATACCTGCCATAACAAGTCTGTGGTCATGGGACCAAAATGATTTCTTGAAGAAGTCTCCAAAATTTCCTATAAAGACAACCCATTCTCGACACTCTGAGCCAAAAGGTAAAAAATTCCATAAGATAAAAATCAACTTTTGAAAAAAATAAAAAAATTATTTTTCAACTTATATAAATACTTTTGGACTCACAATTTTGTCATTTGTGCTTTGAGCAAGGGGTTGTGGAGACAAACTCAAACAAGCTTCCTCTCACCAATTGAACCAACTAACTAATATGAAGAACCAACTGACCTCCATTCAAAAGGGTCAGAAAAGGAATTTTGTGCATGGAACAATATTATGCTCATTCTTCTTTGATAAAGTACCTGGGCTTCGACCCAAGGTATTATCAACTATGAGTAGCCCAAGCGATCCATGGATGGGTAGATGGGCTAACCTGATGAAATTCCTACAGGGTGGCAATGTCCCCAGGATGACTTTCAATGATGAGTTTTTCGCATGGTGAGATCAACAGGTCATCGCAGTCGATGACTACCCCCATGTCGAGATGGATTTTTGAGGAGATCTAGATTTAGTATTACCACCGAATGCAACATGGGGTGCCATAGGTAACAAATTTTTAATTTTTAAATTTCTTAAGGTTTTTTAGATCTTTAATATAAATGAAATTAAAAGTATGTTTGATGTGACAAGACACTTACAACATATTTTGATCATGTTTTAGTTGTGGGGCCAGTGATACCTGATAGATTTCCCCGACATAAGCATCGTGGAAGAGATGTCGAAGGGGTTGTAGCTGAGACGAAGAGAGTTATCCATGCAGTTCAGAGAAACTTGGTGAGACTGACTCACCAAGTACCCATGATAGCCATAGAGGACTTGCTCGAGGAGAAGAAACGTCGCATGGTAGGTGTACCACGGGACTGGGTATGACTCTTCCGACATGTGGCCAATGTCGTTGTTTATTTTCTAGCTACTCATCCTGAGCTTGCTAAATAGATGCCCAGATATTTTTTATGATTAGACATGATGATGGGCATAATCCCAAATTTTGTAGGGCATTTTGTCCCAATTTTTGTATATTATTTTCAACATAAACACTCTATCTATGTACATGAGATTTTATGATGATCATATATACAGATGATACTTTGATTATTTTTTATGTTTTTTAATTTGATGAATGACTTATATGCTAGTCCAATGCTTGATTAGCAATAGAATCAACTAAGGAATTTTCCGATCGTCGAATGTGAACATATGTAATATAAATAAATGATCATTGTAACAATCGTACTCTCAGAAATTGGTGATACAAATAGGGATATCGTACCCGACAAATGTTATTCAATTGAGATACCACTAGTTGTGAGTCTAAATAAACCATTAATGAATCAATATCAAGAGATATCGTTCAGATAGCAAATTAATAACATCAGTATATTCGGAAATATTATTTGAATCAAGACGGATACATACTCCTCTCGAAACCATCCACTGGCCAGATGAATAATAAATCACCCAAGCCATGGAAGCAAGGTTCCAGGTATGACTACTTGCACCATCGGTGAATCCTAGATATACTGAATCATCCATCAATACCTGCCAAAGTAGATCAAAAATATTGACATCACTAAAACTGATAGATAGATATGTACAAACATAAAATATATACAAACAAGTAAGTGCTCAGCTAAAGCCTAAGTAAAGTACTTCTTAAGGTAGAGCCCATTTATGGGCTTCGCCAACTTGTTTCCTTCAATGTGAATTAGTTCATAAGCTCCCTTTCTCAAAACTCTCTTGATTATAAAGGGACCGTACCAAATAGACTTAAACTTTCCTTCCCCCAAGGGGTCTTTGTCTTGATCGTAGACCAAGACAAAGTCACCTTCAATTTTTTTTTAGCACAGATGGCTTTATCATATTGATTTTTTACCCTCTTTTTATGGGCTTCGTTTATTGTGGCGGCATCTCGACGCTACTCATCAAGATGCTCCGAATGAATGAGGCGCTCCTCGAGACTAGAAGTCTCTGGAAGAAGCTCAAAAACTAGCTTAAGGGAAGGAATTTCACATTCAACAGGAAAGATAGATTCCAACCTGTAAACCAGTTGAAAAGGAGTAAATCCAGTGGTAGTCTTAACTGACATTCGGTATTCCCAAAGTTCCGGATACAACATGATGTGCCAATTGGATCTAGCTGTGTTAATCATCCTTTGCAAGATGATTTTAAGGGATTTGTTCATGGATTCAACCTTCCCATTGGCCTGAGGATAATACAGAGATGAATGCTCCTTTCAGAACCCAACTTGAGAGCCAATTTAGACATCAGTTGATTTTGGAAATGACTACCATGATTAGTGACAATCTCTTTAGGGATACCAAATTGTGAAATAACTTGATTGAAGAGAAACAAGGCCATTGTTTCACTATCGTTTTTAAACGTAGGCTTGGCCTCATCCCACTTTGTAAATTAGTGTATGACTACAATGATGTACTTGTGATTTCCTACCGAAGGTGGATTACAAGTAGTAAAATCAATGCCCCACTTTGTGAAAGGACCGATGGTGATAATAGGGAAAAGCGGAGTTGGATGAGTGCACATTTTTCGAGTATAAACGTGACAAGGATGGCATCTTTTGACCGCTTCAATACAATCTTTGAAAATTGAAGGCCAAAAGTAGCCTACTTGCAATTTTTTTTGGCCCGTTGCAAGCCCAGATAAATGACTGCCACAATTGAAGGCCAAAAGTAGCCTACTTGCAATTTTTTTTGGCCCGTTGCAAGCCCAGATAAATGACTGCCACAATCTCCACTGTGGCCATCATTAAGAACTGAATCAGCTTCTTCCAAAGTTGAATAACGCCTAAGGATTGAATCAATCCCGCAACGATATAATGTGTCACCTATAATAACATAATTCTTAGAGAGGTGAAACAAATTTCTATGCTCATCTTTGAAAAAATCAGGCAGAAACTTCGAATTCTAGAGCTATATAATGATATCCCCATACCAAGGATCTTGTGAAGAAATAAGAAATAAATGTTCACCAAGAAAAATTTCCTAGTGAATAATTTCTTCCTCATAAGGTATCTCTGATATCAACTTTGCAAATATTAAAGATTTCTTAGATTTAGCCAACACAAATTCGAGATCGATTTCTTACGAAATGACAATCCATCTATTATATTTGCCCCCAATCACTCACCTACTAAGAAAAAATTTAAATGGATTGACATTTGCTAAGACGAACATTTCTTGAAGTAGAATGTAATGTCGAAGTCGTTGGATAGCATGGATAGCTGCCAAAGCCAATTTCTCGATGGGAGAATAGCGTAGCTCAGGGCCTACCAAGCCTTGACTTAGATAGTAGACTACATGCTCAGATAAGGCATCATCTTCCTGAACCAGAACCATATCGATGGTTGATTCTGTTGTAGCGAGATACAAAAGGAAATCTCTGCTATAATCAGGTGGACTCAACAATGGAGCAGAGGTTAATGCTTTTTTCAAAGCATCAAAAGATCGTTGCACAAAATCATCCCATAAAAATGGGACTCCTTTCTTAAGCAAACACATAAATCCTTTTGTGATCTCGGCATAATTGGCTATGAATCTCCTCAAGAAATTATCCTTTTCTTGGAGACTTTGAAGTTGATGTATGGAAGCGGGGAAGGCAACTGAAGTATTTCCTTAATCTTGAAGGGATCAACATGAATCCCCTCCATTGATACAATGAATCTAACAATTGACCTGATGTGACTGTGAAAACACACTTATTTAGATTCAACTAGATTTTATAAAAATGACATCTCTCAAAAACCAACTAAACATGCTTAGGATGATCAATTCTCTTTCGAGAACAAGCATCTAAACCATCTAGATATGCTTCGATAACGTGTTTGATGTTGTGAAAAGCGTAAGACATGGCCCGCTGAAAAGTGGCTCCAGTATTTTTAGGCTAAAAGGCATCTCTATGTATGCAAATGTACCCCAAGGGAAAATAAAGGTTGTCTTGTGCTGATCTTCTGAACGGATAGTAATTTGATTGTAACCAGAGAATCTATCCATGAACGAAAAAATTTCATTACCCGCACATTCATCAATAATTTGATCAATAAAGGGCGTGGGGTAATTGTCTTTCGTACAAGCCTTATTTAGATCCCTAAAGTCAATACATACTCAGATCATTCCTTGATTTTTGTCTATGGGGACTGGATTAGAGACCCACTCTGTTAGAGGAATGGGGTATATAAAGCCCACCTTGAGCATCTTTTCAACTTCAGCTTTAATAGTTGCTACTTTTCTAGGATTAATCGATCAATTTTTTTGCTGAATAGGTTTAGCATTTTCGTATGTCTTGATCTCATGCTGGACTATAGATGGATCAATTCCAGGAATTTCCTCATAAGACCAAGAAAACACATCACGAAACTCTTTGAAGAGATCAGTATAAATTTTAATTTCTTCAGGGGAATAGTCAGCTTTAGTAAAGACATTTTTGATTATGTTAGGATTCCTAGAGATGTTCACCATTACAGTTCATGAGATGACAAACATGTTACATTCAACAAAAAACTATACTGGGGCCAAAGGGTTTAAAACTATATGAACATCACTAGTAGAAGGACTGGACAAACTTGACTCAATTTCTCGCCAATGAGGGAGGAAATATGAACAATGATGTAAATCATCCCATGGTCTATCAACACCCATCATTGCTTCAAGAATTGCTTCCTCAAATGGTAAAACTGTATCTAAGCAATCCTGAGTCGAAGTTGAATCGAGGGTCCAGGCTGGAGCCACATCTCCATCTAACTCCTCAGGTGAGAAAGGAGTAGGATGGGAGTCTGCAGAGCTAACAATAGACTGATAAGAAATTTCTGCTACAGACATAGGACATGCCATTCCACCTACCTGTCCTCCATCTAATGTGGTGGTAGATGAGGGTAAAGGCCAAGGGTTTGAAAAATAATGAGTTCGAAAGAACTCTCTTCGAGAAGGTCCCTTGGAGGATGAAATGGCATTGATTCTAGCTGAAGGAGCAGGAAGATCAAAAATACCCATTAAAGAAGAGTACATTCCAACTCCTAAATTCTCAATAGGTTTCTTGGGATTGTCTACTAATGGAACAGTAGAGTCAGAAGATGTGTGGGAGTCACCCGAAGAATAATCCATCTGATCCACTTTTACAATCCTTCCCTCATGAGGAAAACAAAGGATGCGAAATAATTATGAAACTATGGCATCCATCTCATATATCCAATTCATGCCTAAGAGGAGGTTGTAATCCAGGTTGGCATCGACTATTTCTACCTCAATATTTACTACCTTTCCCCTAACACAGATGGGAAACGCTGGAATAATCCCATGCGGCCTATGGGAATTCCCATCAAATGCTGTCAATAGAGTTGGTGAAGGAACAACTTGAGGCAATCCAATGGCCTTCCAACATGACATGGACATCACACATGTGGAAGCTCCCTCATCTATAACGGTTATAAAGATGTTAGTCTTTCGATATGTAGACTTTATCTAGAAATCCATATGATTGGGAGTCTCTTTTTGAATTTTGACATATCAAAAGTGACCACAACAGAATTTTTTGGATCTACTGCTCTGATTGTCGAGAGAAAAGCAGTCCTCTGAGTAGGGCACGACTGGAGTACCTCTAACATTGACATAGCACAAGGACTTTAAGCTAGATGTTGGTGTCCGAGTGTGAATAAACTATTCCACCCTTTTCCACATTAATTTATCAATCCGGGTGCATACAATTTTCAAGTTAACGTACAAGGTATATGTAGGGGAAAGGTTACAATCTAACATAAACCAAGGATTCACAGTTAAAAAATCAAAATCATAGCTATAACAGTAATTAGAAATAAATTGCAGAACTTAATAAGGCAT
Source organism: Pinus tabuliformis (assembly GCA_031772625.1). Lineage (NCBI taxonomy): Eukaryota > Viridiplantae > Streptophyta > Pinopsida > Pinales > Pinaceae > Pinus > Pinus tabuliformis. The sequence continues at coordinate 82,022,187 of CM062809.1, forward strand.
TCACAATAATTAAACAAAGAGACGTAACAACGATAAGAAATTAGTACATAATAACAGAAACAACACACATATAGAAAATACACAGCACCTGATCAGAAGAGTGGGCCCAACTCTCTGATCAGGGCTGCGTTAACTCATAGCTAAGAAGAGAACATCAAACTTGCTCACATTCAATTAATATATAAGAAACTGTTACAATGTTTGTCTCTGCACGGCTAACCCCTTCACATAGGAATAAAACCCCTTTTATACAAATACATGAGAATAACATATTCCCCTGAATTTGGCAACTAATGCCCAAAAATATACAGTTGTTAGAACATCAACTAATTTCCGAGAGAGAGAATGATAAAGATCCAAAATAAGCCTGGGAGTAGTAGAGAGTTGGTTATGATGTTGCAACGTTGCCAAATAGTTATTGTAAATGAGGGACTGCTGCTACGAGCTGTGAATGCGATACCTATTCACTGAAATCTACAAAAATAGAAAGGTTTATTAGTTCGCATAGCAAAACCCACGTGACCTTACTTCATTAATTAAATATTCGAAGAGACATTAGAAGGGAGGTTTACCTTGTAGGTTTACCACAATTAATGCATATCATTTGGTGCAAAAAGGATGAAAGGATAAGTGAAAATGTAAGGAAAAGATAGATAGATTTGGTGCCCAACATCTCCCCCAACTAGTCTTCTGCATGCCCTCATGCAGCTCGCCGATTCCGCAAGTCTGGGTTAGAATGGTTGTAGTCAGCGTGGAGCTAGGAAAGATCATACTCATCTACCATGTTTGTTCCTGGGGGCTTGTATCCTTCTGCAAGAAGAACATCCTTCTACTAATCATTTGGTACATTATATGCTGGGTTGTAATGCTCTACTATAAACCAAATGATGGGGAACCTAAATCAGAGTCCCATCCACCAGACCTTGCATGTTTGGATGCATGCCACATATCTCGGCACTCGACTTAGTGCTCGTGAAAAATTTGGTGCCTGAAAAGGTTCCTTGTTTCAGACAACTGTAGGTGACATCATCCACCTCTTCTAACAACTATCAAGGGCCTCATCCTGAAACATGACTATTTGTTTGACACAAAGGTCAATACACCACTTCTGTGTCCTCAACATCCATTCTTTATTCCCCTCAATTTCTAAAATGGTGGTGCACTTATTATACATAGTCACAGACCATTCGTGCTCCCCTCTCATCATAAGAGACTTCACGATTTGATTTGATAAAAACGTATTAGAAGCCTTGTGCCAGCTTATCTGGTTAATAGTATAGGAGGTAAAAGCCCTTAAATGGATGTCCCTCACATATGGGACTGGGTTAAACTCTTTGTCCATGTGCAGAAAGTATCCATGCAGATAAAGCTCACACATCAAATGTTGGGTTACCAAGCCATGGATTCTCAGTATACGAAGGAACTGTATAGAGTCCTCAATCTCATGACTGACATCCTTCTTAATACTTTCCAAACAGAAGAAAAGAAATTTCTCATGTAGGAACATGGCATAACTAGAAGAAGGAGGGCGACATGCCATTACTTGCTGTGCCAAGATGAACATCTGTTCTTTGTCTGTCTTTAATTCTAGAAATTATCCTTCCAACCTTTCTACTTTGAGCTGTTGCTTCACATACCTTGGTCATAATATGTCCACTAGTTCTATATACTCAAAGATAGCCTTGGACAGTTGTTCTTGGACCATTTTTACCTCGTTCTGGTAATGGGTCGTGGCAAATTTCCAAGTTTGAATCTCGATTGTTAAAGAGAATTCACGGTCGTCGAACAATTGCTCGATTGAATCCGTTTGGGTGGCAGTAGATGTTGTAGGCACATCATCCATCTGTGTTGCTGCTTCAGCCATTGTAACCTTTGGCTTCTTAGCCCATCGTTTATACTTTCTCACATGCTTCTTAAGTCGATGCACCTATCTTCTCAGCCTTCAAACCTCTATTTTCAACCGCATCGTTTATCTGAACTATAGCTGATATTTCATTTTAAGGGGTGGACTCCTCTACTCACAAAGTTCTATCCATTCCTACTTAGCAATCAATTATTCTGGCCCTGCAGGTGGTTCAGCTGGTGGTGGATTATTTGGAGAAGTATCCACCGGACCATCTACCGGGATTTCCTTACTCAGTTCTCCTTTCTCGGAAGAAATTGCTTCTTCCTTAACAATCAATTCAGTTGGCCCTGTAACTGGTTCAGCAGGTGGTGAATTACTTGGAGGAGTATCCACTGGTCCATATACTGGGCTTCCCTTACCCAGTTCCCCTTTATCATAAGTATTCGCTTCATCCTCCCTTCTGGGCTCCGGGACATATGTTTCCTGAACAACACCTCCTTCATCCATTCGCTATTCCTGTTCTCCTGCAAGGTGTTCCTCCTCAATCTATTCTTCGGAATGGCCTTGCTGAGAATTAGCAGCCAACAAACTAGCAGTGGTTGAACCTTTTACCGAACCATCAAACTTTAAAATGGGAGGGACAACAACCTCCTTTTTTGAGCATCGGGAGAATGAGACACTCTCACCCCTCTTGGTATGGTGGCACAAAAAGGAGAATGGAAGATGTTCTCTTCTTGGTCTATACCAGTCGTGTCTGTTACCTCAAGTTCCTTCCCTTTATCTGTGATAATTATGCTCTGGCCCGAGGCTCCTTCCTGTGTTAGCTCATGTCCCGTGGTTGACACTGGTTCTTCCGGGGTAGTGTCAACCTCAGGACTCATTATTTCCACATTTTCCAGGACCGGATGGGTTGGTGGTGGTTCTTGTGTGGCACCACCACCCGTATTCGATGCTTCTTAAGAAGATGATGTCGACATTGTTTCCCTTTGCACTTCATTAATGAAAGTGGATTCTTGTATCACCGTATCAATCCCATCCATTGTGTCCATGATTTCCTCCTCCATTGGTTTCATAGTCGAGGTTGGTTCTTGTGTAACAGCCTCGGATGTAGCACTAACTGCCTCTTCTGTTTCAAGCCTTTCTTGCTCTAGTTCTTCTTCTTCCATTTCCATCTCTTAGAGCTCTTCTTTCTCTACATATTTTTCCTCTGCTGGCTCCTCCTCCATTCTCTCCAAATCTTCTCCTCTAGCAGCTATAACAGTTGCTACTTCTTCTTCTATTGATTCCTAAAATATCTCCCAAAGAATTTGAAATCGGGTCAATGCATGCATGACCACTAATCGAACCAGCCCATGATTGGTGATGACTGCTACAAGTTGTCGTGAATGCTGGGCAGACTGCACCATCAATTGGAGGCTTTTCAACAAAAAGAATGGCATATTAAAAGAAAACACTTATGCTTGTGGAAATCAAAGACGATCTAACACCCTAAAATGATATTTGAATAGAGTGGTGAACTGTCCTTCACAATTTATGTATTTCATAAAAAAACCTACTACATCACCCCATGGATGCAATAAAGAATTCTAGTCATACCCCCGACCTTTTTGAATGATGCTCTCGCCAGCCTGTAGAAATAATTCCGGAAATTCTGGGAGGGAAGCTTTTTGTGAAAACTAGCTCTATCCTTGCTAAGGCAATCCACTGACATCTGCAATAACATCGTCCATGATAGGGATTTCTATTCCTCTAACCCAAGAGAAGTTCTCATTCAAATTAAGTGTGAATTCCACTGTAATCCCCTCGTCGAATCCCTGCAACATGTTAAAGTAGACATCCCAGCTTGCATTGACAAAAATTTGCCACACCTCTCTATTGTTATGGACCAAGGTGGTATCCTCCGGCTCGTGACGCACATCCAACCCACCCATTGTTGTAGAAATAGTAGCAGCACTTGGACGTAGTCTACTATTGGGGAGAGAGTAACAACAACCAAATTAACAGTGATGGTAACAACATGGTGGAACACGGGGTAAAAGGTGGTGAAAGCGACTGGTGATTTTTCAAAAAATGCAAACGATTATGGCGAATCATGGTAAGTGTAATGAAATGATTACTATAATTAATTCATATGAATTGGAAAACACTGATTGGTTATTGAATGTACGTAATTCAAATTCCAATGCATCGAAATAATTATTACAAAATCACTGGATTTATGGGTGTACCATTCACACAATATTTAATAACGATATATGATACATCATTATTGTGATTTTTAAATACGTCATCATTCACTTATGATGGGACCCACCCCCCCAACTTAAACATAGCCATCGACATCACACAAATGTCTCATCGATGGAATATTTTAATTGAATCCATAAAAGTCACCGAAGACGTACCTGGCGACCAACCTAGTGGTGGAGTAACGACAGAGTAACCAACAGAGTAACAACAATGGCGGAGTAACAGTAGTGGCAGAGTAACAACACTGGTGAAGTAACAACAACGGTGGAGTAACAACATCCAACACGTCAAAAAAAATTCTAGGAGTAACAATAGTGGTGGAGTAACAACACCAGTGGAGCAGCAACAGCAAAACAACAACAAACACTTAAAAAGTTTTGTAACAATAGCGGCAAAGTAACAACATCCAACACTTAGAAATTTTTAGTAACAATAGTAGTAACAACATCCAACACTTAGAAACAAGAGTAACAAGTTGCGTAGTAACAACAGAATAACAACAACAATATTATGGAAAATTTTGTTATATCTTTTATATATAAACAATATATAAAAATATATATATATATATATATATATATATATATATATATATATATATATATATATATATATATATATATATATATATATATATATATTAAAAAAGAGAATGTAGAGGAAGAATTCTTTGCACCAACAACCATCAAACCAGATTTATCAAAGAGATGTTTGATGAAGGCATCCTTAGAAGTTGGATGGTGGTATAATTTCAGACAGTGTCCGTTCACTAATAAGGAAGCACGAGTATCATCTATTGTAACAAATCTGACTGTTCCATTGTCAAACACAGTGTCCACTTCATAGGGTCCCATCTAGCGAGTGCGAAGCTTCTCTTTAAAATCTTTAAAACATGAGTCATATAGTAGTACCCAATCTCCTTTATGAAACACCTTATTCTTGATAAATTTATCGTGCCATTTCATTCTCTGTTGTTGGATATCAGTAGTTTTTTGGACAACCACTGAATAGATTTCATATAACTTGTTTAGCTATTCCAGCCTATGTTTCTGGGCCTCTAATAAGTCCAATCCTACTTCCAAAGTTGTTCTAAGTGTACTAATCTCAAATTCTATTGGAAACAAGGGGGATTTCCCATAGACCAACTCAAATGTTGAAAACCCAATTGTTTTCCGCGATGTTGTCTTGTATGCCCAGAGAGCTTCCGGAAGTTTCTGAGACCAATTCCAATGATGGCTTTCTATAACCTTTGTCAAGATATTTTCCAATACCTTGTTTGTACTTTCTACTTGTCCATTCACCTGGGGGTGGTATGGGGTTGTCACCGTATGTTTGACTCCATCTTTCTGCATAAGCCTTGCTATCATGTGGTATGTGAACTATGCCAATCCATCTGAAAAAATCTCCCTTGGAGTACGTTGGTACCATTCCTTGACCTCCTTTTTCCTCTTCAAACACATCGTTTGCCTACCTTTTTCCTTCATACATCTCTTAGACCCCTTGAAATTGATTAGTTAACAGTATTATAGTTGTTAAATACATTAGAATTGATTTATGAGTTTTATGTTAAAGAATTAAGGATTTTTTATAAAAAGACTACAGGAAGTTGCAACATCCTGTAATTGGTTTATTGTTTGACATATGGCATGATAGCTAAGCTAAAGCAAAGGGTAGGGATGAAAAATAGAATGTACAAGCATGGATGAACACCTATCCTACAGCAGAACCAACACTCCTGAAGGCACGGTCAATGACGGTCAAAGCACAACATGTTGGCGACAAAAGCAGCAACAGCATAGGGTTCTAAACCGATTTAGTTTTGTTCCTTTTTGAAATCGGTTCAGAATGGAAACAACTTAAAAACTATGCCATAGAAAAAGCAGCAACAACCACATCACGAATGTACATTCATTCCGAAATGTAAACGTTGAAAAACATTTGTAAACACAATTATGTGTTGTTAGTTAAGTGGTTATCATTGTATCGTTTTGAAAACAGAGCTTTTGAACTTAATACCAAAAACACGGTTGCAGTCACGATTTCATTGTTGCGTTGATTCTATAGTTGCTTGAGCACAGTCCAGTATACCTTTGAAACGCGAACGGGCCCTGCGTGGAACGGGTATACTATCATTTCATTTCATTTGCAACTTCTGAATATTCAATAGTATGCACAGTGATTAGAGTTCAGTTTATGCTTTCATTGATTTAATTAGAAATTCGTATTAGTAATGTTTATGATGGTAGCTTGAAGGATTCATCGCTGAGATCGTTGAATTGTATCCTGTAAGGGATCTGATCTTTCGTTATTTTTAAGAGCATCTTCATGAACCCTGTTTCTCATATATTTGAATTTTAAGTGTTCTTATGATTCTAGTATATTTCAATCTTTCATGAATGATAAACATTGAATGTTGAGTGTTCACTGAACAGGGGTTTTATGCACAACATCCTCGTAAGGGGATTGAAATCTTGGTTTAAGTAATACACAGTGTTTTTAGAATAGGTAGATGAATTGAGTGACCTGAGTGTCCAGGTGATAGGGAGCACACCTCAACCTTCCGTAAAGAAGTTTTGTAACCTACCATCACGAACACTTAGTTAGGAATCCTTTATGTCTATAGATTGTAGATGCATGCCTCGAAGTTTACTGATCCTGGTCGATAATAAATATAGCCTAATCTAGCACCCTAGATAGGACACTACATTTTGGCGCCGTTGCCGGGGAGGCGTAGTTAAAGGATCTAAAAAAAAAATCAATAAAAACGAGCAAAAACATAGATTTAGAAATCATGTTCATTTATGCCTAGATTTAGAGACAATCAAGGTAGATTCATAAAAACCCCCCATCCAAAAACTAACCTATCATCAGGAGCAGACTCTTTAGGAAATACAACACCAGCTGAGGAAGTCACCATACAAGCATTAGAGGATAAACAAAAGTCAGGACAAAGGCTTACTCTCATCGAAAGGCAAACTTTATTAGCACATAAATCACAGAAGAAACACTTTCCTAGATCCTCCACACAAGGAGAAAGTAGCACAGTGACCGAACAATCTTTCTTTAATCTCCTCTTTAAAACAAGTGACACTGACACAGAGGAACCCATTAAAATGGCTGAGGAAGGATATGGATCAGCACCAAATCAAGGACGAAGAGATGAAGAAGAGTCAACCTTTAAGTTTCCTATACATGAACTACAAGAAGATGATGAGATCAAAATGAAAAACATACCTCCATCCGTGCTACCAAACTTTTATGGTATGGCTTCAGAAGACCCAGACTCATTCTTGTTCGAGTTTGACATTGTATGTCGAACATATGGTTACACAGATGATGCCCATAGGCTTAGACTCTTCCCAGCGACATTAAAGGCATCAGCCTTAAGATGGTTCATGAGGCTTGGTGAGCATGCGATAATTGATTGGGATGGCATGAGAAGAATATTTCTAAGGAAATATCAACCTTATTGTAGATCAAAATATTCCAAAGACGATATCTTTAGAATGAGCCAACAAGAGGATGAAACCTTGGAGGAATACTTAGAACGGTTTGTCTACAACTTACAAAAATCCAAACACCGAACTATGCCTCTTGATTTGATCCACACAATATTATTGAAAGGCATCCGAGAGGAATACATGGATGATCTTAATTTGATGGGCAAAGGTGACATTTCTACCTTACCTTTTGAAGAAATCGCTGGATTATGCGAAAAGTATTCAAGGAGCAAAGCTAAAATTGGAAAAAGAACCCTGTCATCCAAAGTCACAAAATCTGCTTCAGCAAGTGTCACAAGGGCTGAAATAGGGAATCTGTTAGAAGAATTTAAAACAGATCTATTAAGCACCCTATGGAACCAAATTGACACTCTAAAAGCTAAGAAGAAACAAGAAGATGAAGATCAGATAATGGCTATCTTCTGCCCAAAATGCCGGAAGAAACATGCCTTAAAAGACTGCCCATTAGAAAACATCCAAGTTTGTGCCTTCTGTACTGAACATCATGATATATTTAATTGTCCTAAGGTTAAGGTTTTGCAGAACTGTAATATGGCAGCTAATGCAGAGATGGAAAACGTGTATTACATGGGCACAAAGAGACCATGGCAGCCAAGGCCAGCACCTCAAGGTATGTTTCCAAATCAAAATTTGCAATTTCCTGTAAATGATCAAATGTATGCTCAGAATTCATGGAATGTACCCATGCCATGGCAACACCAAAATCACCCACAACAACAATGGAGACCATCTCAACAATACTCTCAATCCTATCATACATATCCTCAATCATACCAACCATATTCATAGCCATATCAACAATATCATCAGTCATACTCATCACATCCTCAACCATATCAGTAGTATCCTCAGCAGCAAGTTGTTTACCAACCTCAACCTACTCAACAAGCACTTCCTGCTCCTCCACCAATAAATCCACCACAACTACAATTTCCATCTAACTCACAACCTCCCAGACCTACTCAAATTCCTGCTCAAACTGTCCCAAATCCAAATAACAGAGCAGGGAGGCCAGCCTACAATGTAGAAGAGGGAACCTCATATCCCACACTACCCTTGCAAAATATCAACTTGAGGTCTGGTAGGGTACTCCACAAAGATTCTCCAATAACAGATAAACAAGAAGAAAACACAGAAAATGAAAAGGAAATGACAAATCGAAGAAAACCAAACGATGATACCAAAGATAAGCAATGCAACCATTGCATCCACCTTTTCCAGACCGATTGGTCCAAATGAAACTTCCAATGTCTATACCACAGTTTGACGTTTTAGATGAGCTCAAGGATGTCTATATAAAAATTCCGCTACTGCAAGCCATAAAAGACATTCCCATATACACTAAAGCAATCAAAGAAATGTGTCTTAAGAAGCCCACTAGGAAAAGGATTGATTCACAAACCATTCATGTTATAGGACATTTAGCTGCCCTTATGACAAATACCATCTCGATGGAAAAGTATGTTGATCCTGGTATCCCCCGAGTTACTACAATCATTAACAACATACAAATTCCAAACACTTTAATAGATCTTGGGGCCGCAATAAATGTCATGACTCTTGAAACCATGAGAACACTCCAGCTCATAAATTTGCAACACACAACGATTGTTCTAGAACTAGCCGATAGGTCTAAAGTGATTCTTGAAGGGATTTTGGAGGACATAATTGTTTCACTAGACTCTTGGGAGTATCCAGTGGACTTCTTAGTTCTTCAACCCAAATCCAATTTAGGAGGGCACCCTATCATCCTTGGTAGACCATGGTTAGCGACTGCTGATGCATTCATAGGATGTCGATCGGGCAACATGATTATTTCAAGAGGGACTGAAAGGAAACAACTCACTCTTTATCCATCGGCACAATCACCAGCAGTAACACACAATTTATGGCTTGATGATAAATACAATGATAAAGAAGAAGTACAATTTGTTTTTAGCATTGACCAAATCTATTATTTCCAAGAACAAAATAATAATGATTTGGTAGAATTGTTCCTTTCTCAACCTGATATTTCCGAAAATTTGAGAAACGACCAATATCATGCTGCAGATGTACTCTTAGCCCAAAATTTTCAAGAAACGTGCACCATTCAATCTTTGCAAACCACATTCCATGATATTTTTCCAATTCAATCCATCACAAACACACAGAGTCAGATCATAGAGATTAGTCTAGGGAAAACTCTGAACATAGGCAATCACCTAGACTCATCTCAGCAAGAGAAATTGATTCGACTATTGAGAAAATACCAGAAAGCATTTGCTTGGGACTACACCGATATGCATGGGATTCATCCCGACACATGCACTCACCATATTTATACAGATAGTACTATCAAACCAGTGAGGCAACCACAGAGGAGAATGAACCCCATGCTCCAGGATATTGTCAGAGAAGAATTGCAAAAACTGTTGAGAGTTAATTTTATATATCCTATTTCTGACAGTCAGTGGGTATCCCCATTGGTTATAGTGCCCAAGAAAAATGGTAAGTGGCACATTTGTGTTGATTACAGACAATTGAACAAAGCAACGCTCAAAGATTATTTCCCACTACCATTTATTGACCAAGTGTTAGACACATTAGCTGGGAAATCATCATTTTCTTTTCTTGATGGTTTCAGTGGCTACAACCAGATCAGGATAGCCTCAGAAGACCAGGACAAAACCACATTCACCTGTCCTTGGGGCACTTATGCTTATAATTTTTTGCCATTTGGACTTTGCAATGCTCCAGCTACATTTCAGAGAGCTGTATTAGCTATTTTCGTTGATTTAGTTCATGATTGTGTTGAAGTTTACATGGATGATTTTTCAGTGTACGACAATTCATTTGAACATGCATTATAGAACCTTGAAAGAGTTTTGAAAAGATGTATTGAAGCTAATCTATCCCTGAGCAATGAAAATTTCTTTATGATGTTAAATGAAGGGATAGTATTAGGCCATTATATTTCTTTTCAAGGCATCAAAGTTGACCCAGCAAAAATCCAGATCATTGTTTATTTGCCAATTCCAAAAAATCAAAGAGAGGTAAGAAGTTTCCTTGGGTATGCAAGCTATTACAGAATGTTTATTGAACATTTTAGTAAAATAGCTTTACCTTTGTTTAAGCTTCTAACAAAAGATGTACTTTTCAACTAGAATGAGAACTGCCAGCAAGCATTTGAAGCACTCAAAAAGAATTTATCAATCGCACCAGTCTTAAGAGGGCCTAACTGGAGCCTACCATTTCATATCTTTACAGATGCATCCGACATTGCAGTGGGTGCCTCATTAGGCCAAAAAGAGGAATCTTGTAATTATGCCATTTATTTCATTAGCAAAAATCTAACACCTGTAGAATCAAACTACACAGTCACAGAAAAGGAAACACTTTCCATCATATATGTTGTGAATAAATTCCGACATTATATAACTGATTATGAAGTCTTTGTACATACTGACCATTCTGCCATTAGACATTTAATGAATAAACCAATAACTAGTGGCAGAGTTACCAGATGGTTATTATTGTTACAGGAATTTAACATCACAGTGTTAGATAGACCAGGTAAAGAGAATCAGGTGGCAGATTTTCTTTCTAGACTGCAAAATCCAGGTGAGGTTGTTCCGGTTGAAGATTCTTTCCCAGATGAAAATTTATTTGCAATTTCCATAGTGAATCCTTGGTATGCTGACTTGGCCAATTATTTGTCTACAGGAAGGACACCCCCATACTTTACTCCAAAGGAAAAGAAGAGACTAGTCAAACAAAGTGCTCGATACTCATGGATTAATGGCGATTTATTTTACACTGGTTATGATATGATTATTAGACGATGTGTAAGAAATGATGAGATAATTGATATTTTAAAATCTTGCAATGATGAACCGTGTGGTGGGCATTTTGCAGCTAAGCGAACAGCATTCAAATTTCTTAGTCTTGGATACTACTGGCCATCCATTTTTAAGGATTCCAAGAAGTATGTGAAGAGTTGTGACAGCTGCCAAAGAATGGGCAGGCCAACAGCTACAAACGAGATGCCACTTCATCCCCAAGTTCACCTAGAGCCATTTGAAAAATGGGCTCTAGACTTTATAGGACCCATTAACCCAACCTCCAATGGTAAGAAGTACATCTTAGTATGTACTGATTACGTCACAAAGTGGGCTGAAGAAAAATCACTAGTTAGAGCCACCGAACAAACAGTGGTAAACTTCCTTTTTGAAGAGATTTTTTTAAGGTATGGAGTACCAAGGGAAATAGTGACTGATCAAGGTACTCAATTTACTTCAAAGTTAGTGAAGGACATCACAGACAAACACCAAATCAAGCACAGAAGAAGTACACCTTACCATCCACAGGCCAATGGGCAGGTGGAATCCACAAACAAAACTTTGGAAGGGATCATCACTAAAACTGTGGCAATTAATAGAAAGAATTGGGAAGAGAATCTCAAAGATGCACTCTGGGCTTACAGAATTACGTGGAAGAATACTACAGGATTTACACCATATCAGTTGGTGTATGGCAAAGAGGTAATGCTTCCTATTGAGTTTCAAATACATACTTTTAAACTGGCTGCAGATTTGCAAATTGACCTGGACCAAGCACAACAAGAAAGAATTCAGCAGTTGAACCAGCTGGATGAAATGAGGCAGCAAGCAGAGGAAACCACAATCCTCATGCGAAAACAAAGGAAGCAGTGGCATGATGCACATATCAAGAAGAAGCAGTTCAAGGAAGGCGACTGGGCTTTACTTTTTGACTCTAAATTCAGAGATCATAAAGCCAAGTTTACCACCCATTGGATGGGCCCATACCAAATTATTCAGGCTTACGACAATGGTTTAGTCAAGCTCAAAACTATTGATGGAGAAGGTCATTCCTTTACTGTCAATGGTCATCGCCTGAAACTTTACACTAAGCCCATCAACAAGCAAAATTTTCTCCAAATAGTATCTCAACAAAGAGAGGTTGAGATACTGCAGCCTTCAACTGCAGTATCCCTACCTTAGTTCATTTCATTTCAATTTAGAAATTTAAAAAAAAAAAACAAAAACAAAAAAAACAAAACAAAATCTAAAAAAAAAAAGGAAAAAAAAAAAAACACAACAAAAAATAATAACAATGGGTTAGATGTGAAAACTAGACTCTGGCACACTCTAACCCCGAATTCTTACTTGAAAACCAATTCATTGGTGGGTAAGAATTCCTTTTCTTTTGTTTCCTGTTTGATTTATCAACTGAACAATGACTTGAGGACAAGTCAAAACTTTAGTGGGGGAGAGAAGCATCAACATTTTGTTCTCTTATCTCTCCATTGTAAATTCTTAAAGATTTCTTATCTCATCTCCTCACTGTAAATTTCCAAAGCAGTTTGTTTCAGCATTCGAGATTTCAATAAAGAAGTTGTTTTGTCATTGTTTTATCTCAGAGGGACTTGGTTACAAACATTATGCAGGGGGACCTGTTCTGTCCAGAAGACCATGTTACCAACACCAGCAGTAATGGGACCTGTTTAAGACACATAAAAGGGACCTGTTAAGAGACTATTACTTCAGGATTACTTCAACAAAGCTTCATAAAGTTTCTACAAGGATCCACAGGTTGCTGGGCACCAAGACTTCATCAAATACCAAAGACCAAGGAACCTGTATACATATAATTCTTTTTCTGGATTTCAAAGAAGCTGCATGAACATCTTCAAGATCTCAGAGGGACCTGTTGCATTCGAATCTATCTCAGGGGACCTGTTATGAACAACAAAGAATAGTCAAAAGAGACTAGTCCTACCCAGCATGCCAATGCAACGCTTGAACAACCAACAAAATTGTAATGTATTCCTTATTCTTAACATTTAAATTCTTAGATTAATTTTTAATGTTAAATTTAATAACTGTGACTGCTACGATCAATTTCAGAGACACCTCCATACCTATCACTCGTTATCCTATTGTTAATCCCTATCATCTTCCAATACTCCAACCCCTCTCATACTTATATGATTTTGTTAATCCCCTCTCATATCACCCTTTTCAATCTCTGTTACCAACCAGTTAGACCCTACAGCCATCCCAACATTTCTATTTGGCCAGGTACCAACAGAAGCAGGACACGTGGTGAATTGTTTGAAAACCAAATGTTATGCGGGCTTGTTCATTATGTTTGAAACGGCCGAATTATGATTTAACCACCCAACGAAGCCAAATGATGAAAAAGACTACCTGAAATCATATCCCAGTACTTCATATATATGCTTCTAGCGCTTCTATGATGGCATCCATACGACCAGTACAACCATTCCTCTGTTTCAAAAGATGAATATGTTATGAATTGAGTTAAGCCGGTTATTTCATTATCATTTTCAGTTGTTCTATGTTAGCATTCGACTCCTGTGACTTCAACAGTAAAGACTGAAAGTAGCAAGTGCCACGAAAGGAAAATGTAGTTAATTGGGTTCGAACTCCATTACAAGACAGTCAATCGAGCATCGCTTGGGTTACTAAAGGAGCTAGTGTTAAAGAGCCGAGGACGCCACCAGGTTAGCAGTATTGGGGCGGAAGATAAAAGGTAACAAATCAAAACTTCTTTGTTGAATTTGTAAAACATAAACAAAGAAGAGTTAGAGCACAACTCTCGGCCAAAATGACCAATAGGGTCGAACCAAGCATATTCGACAGTTCCCAGTATCACAAAGATTGCATTTCAATTCTTAAAGAAATACAGTGGCTGCCCTTTTTAGAGAAATTTCGTGGAAGTAATGAAGAGGTCACCAAACAGTTTGCTTTTACATTCAACGAAGAGAAAGCTCTGATAGGTAATTTTTCATTCAGAGTTTTGGAAGAAACCATAGCTCAAGCCCTAGGGATCATCCCAGAAGGGGAGAAGTACTTCAAGACAAAGCAATTTAAAGAGAAATCATGGACTCAATTTGTGTCCAGATCCAGGGTTTCATCCGTTAATTGGAAGAAAGGCGTCCCAAGAAGTTGGCTGGTTCATCCCTGGGACGAGATGGTCTATATCATCCAAAAGTTTGTAACTTGTGAAGGCCGCTACAGTATTGTTTACTTGTACCATATCAATTTACTGTTACATTTGAAAGGGCAGTGTGTTATCAGTCTGCCATACTTCCTCTTGCAAAGCCTAACCAAAATGTCGAAGACCATCCAAAAGCAGAAAGGTAACGAAGACAAGAGCTTATATCACTTTGGGCTAATTAAAATTCTTATTGAGTATGAATTACAGAGAAGAGGGAAAATGTGGAAGGATTTCTTGGCTGCTAACCAAATTAAAGACGAAGAGGACAAGGAAGAACCACAGGAAAAATCAGGATTCATGAATGATATCGATGAAGAGATTCCTATACACAAAGCAAGCAAGGTACCTCCACCTGTTAGCAGTATAAGGACGAGGAAAATGAGAAAAGAGGATGCTTGGAAAGCAGAGCAAGGTAAAAGTTTTACCACCTATTCAAGAAGAACCAGGAGAACATCAAAGGCCCAGCTACAAGAAGACCAGCCTGAATCAAATGCACCTATGCCGATGGATATTGAAAGTAGTGCCCACTCACAACCTGGACCAGGAGCTGAGATGGAGGTTGAAAGCAACAACAGCTAAGAAAAAGATTCACAACCTGCCATTAAGAAACATAAGAAACTGGAGAAGCAAATTGAGAAGTTAAAGGAAGAACTAATGGAGGCCAATATGCTGGAAAAAGTTATCAAGAAAGAAAATGAAATTCTCAGAGCACAGAGTGTTGTTGGGAAAAGTATCCAATACGGAATGACCCTATCCCACTCTAAGGGTGATAGTACCTCAGCAACAATCAAAGCAAAGCTATTCAAGATTACTTCTTTATGAGATGTAAGAGAGAGGAGAAAGAGATCCACTAACCGTTATCTTCCGCTAATGATTGATCCAATCTTCCCTCTTTGCTGCTTGCTCCCAACTCCTTGCTCTTTCACTGGCCCAGCTACACAAAGATCCTGCAAAAGCACAAGAAAGGGGAACTACAAGAAGCATACATCCATAATTGATTCAAGGATTAGAATAAATCAAATATACAAGCATCAATACGCCACAGAGACACATGCATATAGAAGAACCTCAAATGCTTTATTAATGGAAGAAGTAAAGTTCTGAGAGTGTTACAACCATAAGAGGCCCAATCCAGCAACACCTCCCAGCAGAAAGAAATCTCCTCTTCACCTCCTTCAAAGCAATCACCCAATAGTTCTATACTCAAACCAACAGCACTTCCTTACATTCACAAGATTCCAGCCTCCCTAGACCTCATGAGAGAGCTCTATATATAGGAGTTTTGGAGAAAGGATGAGTCAGCTTGAGGCTGGCATGAAGCTGACTAGTGTCCTCTCCCACTTCAGTTATTCTTCAGTTCTTGAGTCCACTTGGAGTTTCTTGCTTCCACTTGGAGATCTAGATCCTCTTACTCATCACAAGGCGAATTCCCTGATCCAAGTGTCATTTTGGAAGCTTCCTGGGCATTTGACACCTTGCAGAATGACTGTGCCACTTGGCCAATCTCGCCTAGCGCAGGTAGCCTTCATTAGAGTTGACATTCAGTGCAGGTACAGAGTGGAGCAGTTGACATTCAGCGCAGATGCTCAGTGGAGCAGTTGACATGATCCAAAATTAGCCTGTTTTTGAGTGTTTTCAGGTGGAGAACTGATATTTAGTGCTGTGGTTTGCTGACCTTGTTCCTCTAGGGGTAGGAACAACATGTTTAGGGACTTTGGATCCCTTAGATTATTGACATTTCATGCTTCATGCTGTAAGGCACAAAAATTTCTATAACAGTTGCCCCCTAAAGTATGAGGTCGTTTATCGGGTGAAATGCTTTATCAGGAGGATCCGAAGTTCATTCAATCGCTGAGAGGTGACCTGTAATAAATACAATACAATACATTATTTTTCATTCTGCTTTCATGATCTAGCTGAGGCGGGCATTCCCATGCTCAGCTTTATAAATTCATTTTGGTACATAGAACAGACGATCGTCTGATGGTAGACTGATAATTCTCTGCTAAAATTATCATCCTTTGAGTAGGATGATCATCTGCTGTAATGATGTACATATCAAATGTCTTTATATTTCCTGAATATATATCGCAGCCCGGATGGATGAAACTAGATCCGGGGTCTTCAAACTCGTTCGATCTTCACTCTAAGTACAAGTCGATCCATGTGAGAATTACGCTGAAGTCGAACATGGAAAGACATCGCTTGATTACCGGTCAATAATGTAAACCGTTAACAAGCACGAGAGGAATCACCAATAATGACAATGACCCTCAAGGTACTGCAGTACAATTCACGTGGTGTGAATATAGGACTTGGCGTTGAACACCACGCAAAATCTTCTAGTCGAAGGTCATTGATGTATACCTGTCGCCGGAAGTGAGAAACTTGCCATTGAGGCATGCAAGCTTCAAAGTACTGGGGGGTTTGTCCCTAGATCAACTTCTTGGATAATGAGCTGAAGTCGACAAGAAGCGATCTGTCAAAGGAGGGCCTTAATGAATCCCACATCAGTGACACGGAACGGAGCTAATGATTTTAGTGGAGGTGAAAACAATCTACGAGATATGATTCAGGGTGGCGATCATGGGTGGATGAAGGACAATGTATGGCAGTGGATGGGACACGGTTGACTCTTTCTGAACAACATCTCTTGAACATATAACGACACTGATGTGATGGATCGGTAGCATTACCCCAAATGTGGATGGTTTGGCGAGGACCATGGTGATGAGACCGGTGAATGAAACAACCCAACCCGATGTGATACGGAGGACAAAGTGTCATGTTCAAGAGCGACTTGCTACCATTAAAGCTTTGAGGTTCTCCCAATTTTTCCCCAGTCATTTCTGACCAGTACCTCTTTATTTTTGTCAAGCTTGAGGAGGATAACATATGCTTGTTCTATAACCTGCCCTTCGGGCAAGCCCATCGCTACGTTTTAACGAGCCTAGCGATAGGGAAACTCGTTCTCGTCTAAAGACAAGTTTGTCGCTATTTAATCATTTTAACGAGTCTAACGACAAGGAAAACTCGGTCCTTTTCATTTTTAGAGAGTCTAAAAAGGTACAGAAAGTTAACTCCAAAGTTCCTTTTTCGTCATCTAATCCCTTAAGTCCGAAAAAGTATAAAACAATACAGAAGGGATGAGTTTTCGATAACTTTAACGAGCCGAATAAAGCAAGCGCTCGACCTTTTTGTGCAATAATCCCTCAGGTCCAAAAAGATTAAAATCTAGAGGAGGGATAGCTCTTCCGGTCATTTTAACGAGCTGGAAGGCCAAAACTCGGCAAACTTTTCATATTTTACGAGTCAGATGAAAAGAGCTCAAAGAAGACTCGTCTTTTGAGGAACGAGTGATAAACAGGGATAGCAGCAGATTCCAGGTACAGGTTGGAATTTTCCAATCACGGCAGTGTCACAAGGATGGCTAGGTGAAATCACTCTTCGCAGCTGTTCCTCAAAATGGGTAAACAATCATATGGGGGTGAACGATCGGCCAAATGGAGTGGAGGTGGCAAGTGCAAACATGACCAAGGCTTTTTATGGCTAATAAATTTACGATCACAATGGTTATTTACCGGAATAGGTTCATTTTTTATTTAAAAATGAGCTTAAACTCTGGGGGAAACATTGCTCACTGCTTTTATTTATTTTTTAACGAGCATGAACTTTATGCTAAAACTGCTCGATAATACCAGTCATAAGATAAGAAATGTCTCCTGTGAGATCTATATTTTTTATAGAGCTTCATCTTCACTAAGCTTTGCTCCCTCTCATCCTTTCTTTATGCAAGTTCGGAAACAGCTAATCACAAAAATAGATAAATAACTGCTCCTAGATTGCACTCCAAAAGGTTTGCATGCCCCCAGGTATAAAGTACAATTTCAAGGCTGCCCCTACTTATCCGATAAAACATTTGTTTTAAAGGGTGAGGCTTGCCTCTTTCTGGTTACCCAAAGATTGTTTTGTTAACACCATCAAACGAAAACATTTCCTCGGCACTGTCTACCGAAGTAGACAATGATGAATGACTGTTGTCAAACAAGTAACCTTAACAGAAGAATCTTGTTCTAGAACAACCCCTCTTCCATTCATGGACGGGGTACGGACTAGTCATATTCTTTCGCGGAAATTCTACCCTATACCCAAGGTTTCCTCTGCCCGAAGCAGACCAGGATGCATGCCCCCTGGGTTCCAGTCCCATCTTTCCGAATCACTCGCACTCATCGGGAAGGAGGACTGGGGGTGGAGACATTTCTTGGGTGAATAGACCATTCAGGGTTGGTATTTGACTATTTGCGATGCGTGATCCTGGAAATGAAAGTTGGTCTACGAGCTTGACCATTCTTCCTTCGTGTGGAAAACACATTACTCTAAAGAGTGAGGAGACTATAGCTCCCATGCAATATATATAGTCTCGTCCAAGGAGTAGGTTATAATCCAAGGGTCCTTGAACAACCATCACGTTCATTTGAACGGTCTTCCCTTTCAATGTAACAGGCACATTGGGGAGGATCCCTAACGGTCGACTGGTTCCTTTATCAAAACCCGAGAGATTTCTTATCTCAGGCAAAAGCGCCGGGGAACCCAGTGCTTTCCAAGCAATAGAGAAAGGATACTCACAGATGCCCCTTCATCAATGATAGTTCCAGCCATTACCATTCTGTAGATTTGGACTATGATTTTGAATGGTATACTGGCTGGTAACCGGGGTCTGCCTAGTTGGTTCCAATCAAAGGACACAACCAGGTTGCTTGGTGGTGGGACCGAATATACGGCCGGATATGACCCTGACGATGTTCCTTCCTGCGATAAAGGAATGGGTGCATTGCCCCGATGCTCATCAGAGTCTGTGTTGATGAAAAGAATCTGGATGGTGTCATCCTTATTCTCTTCAGTGAGGGTGTCATTTGAAGATAAATCTTCAGTGACGGTGTCATTTGAGGATGAAACCTCTGAAGGAAGAACCGGGTCAACTGCCGTATCGACCTTTAGATTTTCGTCTGGTCTAGATTCAGTAGGTTCATTTTCAATGACTGACTCTTCAGCTGACCACTTGAGCGGGCCAGCTGTATTTTCAACCAACGAAGGACTTGGCACGAGTTTTTTGTATCCAGGAGGAAGCATTACCGGTGAAACCGGACGATCTTCCAAAACTCTCTTCGCTTCGTCTAAGAAGGGACAACGGTGGATGGCGTGATCGCCTTTACACAGTTTGCAGGGGGATCTTGCTCCCCCTCTTTGTCTTGAACCTTCACTTTCGCTGGTTGACGGTAAGCATTCAACATGGCTATCAGAGGTTGATGCTCCCAAATTGTGCAACCGAGGGGACCAGTCCCTTAGTATCCGGGGAATACAGGGACAATCTCTATGGAAGTGGTCTCCTCTACATATGACACATGGCGATTTAGGCCCGGTCTGTGCTGTGTGTGGATTTTTGTCAGATGTCTTTTGCTTGCCCCCAGTCGCCTTAGGCTCCTTCTTCTTCTTCTTCTTTTTCTTCTTCTCCTTCTTCTCCATGGGAGCTTGGCTTTTGCCGGATCTACCTTGCGAAGATGAAGGATTGGAGGAAGAGTTATAGGAAGTTGAAGGCTGGTGGGCAGCTCTAGACTCATCTAACTGCTGACTCGACTGTTCAGGAACCATGGTGGTCTGAACTACATTGGTTGAGACTAGCCAGATAGGCAGGCCAATTGTCAGTCCTGGAAGCGACAATGTGGCCATGTGGGGTGCACCAACTTCTCCCCAAGAGGAGAAAGGACTAGGATTTCCATCATGTGGGATTCCTTGGTTGGGGCGTTCCATGTTCTCAACCTAAGATCAACGCGGGAATAGGAGGTGATTATGTTCCGTTTAAAATAAATTTTATAACGACGCTTAGACACAACTTGCTTTTTCACTTTTTAAGAGTCGAGAAAAAGCTAAAGATGACTCTAGTCTCCTTCGATGTTTTAACGAGCCCGAAGTGACAAATGCTCGGATGGACTTTTTCAGTTATAGAGTTTGAAAAAGGCCAAAAGAAACTGCTCTGGAGTTCTAGGCAGAGGGTGTGCCAAACTTTTCGCAAAACCACAGAATACGTTTTACGGTACGAGTGGTCGATCTTCGTGAATGCTGTGTTCACTGCATTGCGATCAGTAGGGCGGCCGACACGGCTTCCTATGGATAAAGGCTTTGTTCCTATAGGGGTCTCCCAATATATACGCGACGGTACGTGGGAGCACAAGTCCGTATTGATACTTACCGCTTCACCGTGGAGGAATCACCCAACCACTCAACGCTAAGATATCACGTTTAACGACGCCGGAACACGTCTCTAGCTTAGACCTCTATGTGTTTGCGTTATGTTTCAATGCGTTGTTATGTAAATTCAATTTATTTTAAGGTTGATCTTGTTTAGCAGTTTGCCTTTATGGATCACCACGAGATGTATGATAACACTCCTAAATGCATCCTAAGATGATAAGCAAGCTTTTTAATCTTTCAACTTTGAAAATCTTAACTACTGAGGGAAAAGAAAGATAACATCTTTTCACACAGATCATAGAGCACACACTAATGCACTTTTTCCTAACTCAACATGCAAGCTGTCATAATGCACATGCACAATGCAAGTATTTCTTTTCTCTTTCTTAATGTTTGTGCGACACAAAAAGAAAGCTGTTGTATAACTTTGAATTCAATTTCAAGTGAAAGCAAACAAGCTTGTCCAAAACCAAAAGACACCTTAAGATTTACTTGTTTCGACACTAGAAATATATAAATTCAAACCATATGACGAAAGCAAAAGCTCAATCAGCTATGAACAGCAAACAAAATAACTCTTAAGATCAAAACGACACTTTATCACAGGTCTAGATCTAAGAGGTCACAGCAAGACTAGTTCACTTTCGTTATGGGAAACTGTAAATGATACAAGAAATACACAAAGAACAAACACAGTTTCTTTATACAACCGAGGCGGAATAGTGGCAAGGAAAGTTGGTTTCAGATAGGCACATTGACTGGTAACAGGCAGCAAAAACAAGGGTGAAAACAGGGCAAGAAACAGCAGGAAACCCCAGTAGCACAAGGCAAGACTGGTCCAGCGCAGGTGGTACACAGGCAGTTTGACCTTCAGCGCAGGTAGCCCCTTCAGGAACTGCGCTGAAATGCAAACAGCCTTCACACAGCCTGCACTGAAGAACGAAACTTTCGTTTCTCTTGGTTTCCGGGTCACAGATTGCTCAAAAATTCACAGTTTTTGGCCAAATCAGAAGCTATCAGTCAAGCACACACTAAGGGATGACAAGGAGGATGAAAAGCTATCACTAAGAGCTTATTAGAGTCCTTGTGGATCAGCTCTTCAAATCATAAACTTGCCCAAAAACTGAGCTAGAGTAGCTGCCCTCTACTTTGCATTTGAAAGATTCAAATGCAGTTCGATTCAGTACTCCCTGTGTTTATGAAATGAATAGCAAAAACACAAACAACCAACAAGATACGATCCCCAGTGGAGTCACCAATTTGTTGTTGGGAAAAGTATCCAATACGGAATGACCCTATCCCACTCTAAGGGTGATAGTACCTCAGCAACAATCAAAGCAAAGCTATTCAAGATTACTTCTTTATGAGATGTAAGAGAGAGGAGAAAGAGATCCACTAACCGTTATCTTCCGCTAATGATTGATCCAATCTTCCCTCTTTGCTGCTTGCTCCCAGCTCCTTGCTCTTTCACTGGCCCAGCTACACAAAGATCCTGCAAAAGCACAAGAAAGGGGAACTACAAGAAGCATACATCCATAATTGATTCAAGGATTAGAATAAATCAAATATACAAGCATCAATACGCCACAGAGACACATGCATATAGAAGAACCTCAAATGCTTTATTAATGGAAGAAGTAAAGTTCTGAGAGTGTTACAACCATAAGAGGCCCAATCCAGCAACACCTCCCAGCAGAAAGAAATCTCCTCTTCACCTCCTTCAAAGCAATCACCCAATAGTTCTATACTCAAACCAACAGCACTTCCTTACATTCACAAGATTCCAGCCTCCCTAGACCTCATGAGAGAGCTCTATATATAGGAGTTTTGGAGAAAGGATGAGTCAGCTTGAGGCTGGCATGAAGCTGACTAGTGTCCTCTCCCACTTCAGTTATTCTTCAGTTCTTGAGTCCACTTGGAGTTTCTTGCTTCCACTTGGAGATCTAGATCCTCTTACTCATCACAAGGCGAATTCCCTGATCCAAGTGTCATTTTGGAAGCTTCCTGGGAATTTGACACCTTGCAGAATGACTGTGCCACTTGGCCAATCTCGCCCAGCGCAGGTAGCCTTCATTAGAGTTGACATTCAGCGCAGGTATAGAGTGGAGCGGTTGACATTCAGCGCAGATGCTCAGTGGAGCAGCTGACATGATCCAGAATTAGCCTGTTTTTGAGTGTTTTCAGGTGGAGAACTGATATTTAGTGCTGTGGTTTGCTGACCTTGTTCCTCTAGGGGTAGGAACAACATGTTTAGGGACTTTGGATCCCTTAGATTATTGACATTTCATGCTTCATGCTGTAAGGCACAAAAATGTCTATAACACAGAGTAAAGAGACTCAACAGAAAAATGAAAAGTTAAGGGAACAAATTAAGGAACTTGAAGCTGAACAAACAAATATTTGTAAGTGGGCCACTAAATGGTACAACCAAAAGAAGGTCCTCAAGGAAAAGTACAAAAGTTTAAAGCATGAGCTGCATGGTCAGAAAGATGCCCAGGTGAAGAAGAATGTGGATACATTGTTGAAGGCAGCGGAGGTACAGGCAGGGACAGAGTTCAGAGGAAGCACATCGGGGTTAGCATGAGGTCATGCTAATTCATTAAGTCGGGGAGAGATGTTGGTACCATTCCTTGACCTCCTTTTTCCTCTTCAAACACATCGTTTGCCTACCTTTTTCCTTCATACATCTCTTAGACCCCTTGAAATTGATTAGTTAACAGTATTATAGTTGTTAAATACATTAGAATTGATTTATGAGTTTTATGTTAAAGAATTAAGGATTTTTGATAAAAAGACTACAGGAAGTTGCAACATCCTATAATTGGTTTATTGTTTGACATATGGCATGACAGCTAAGCTAAAGCAAAGGGTAGGGATGAAAAATAGAATGTACAAGCATGGACAAACACCTATCCTACAGCAGAACCAACACTCCTGAAGGCACGGTCAATGACGGTCAAAGCACAACATGTTGGCGACAAAAGCAGCAACAGCATAGGGTTCTAAACCGATTTAGTTTTGTTCCTTTTTGAAATCGGTTCAGAATGGAAACAACTTAAAAACTATGCCATAGCAAAAGCGGCAACAACCGCATCACGAATGTACATTCATTCCGAAATGTAAACGTTGAAAAACATATGTAAACACAGTTATGTGTTGTTAGTTAAGTGGTTATCATTGTATCGTTTTGAAAACAGATCTTTTGAACTTAATACCAAAAACACGGTTGCAGTCACGATTTCATTGTTGCGTTGATTCTATAGTTGCTTGAGCACAGTCCAGTATACCTTTGAAACGTGGACGAGCCCTACGTGGAATGGGTATATTGTCATTTCATTTCATTGGCAACTTCTGAATATTCAATAGTATGCACAGTGATTAGAGTTCAGTTTATGATTTCGTTGATTTAATTAGAAATTCGTATGTGTAATGTTTATGATGGTAGCTTGAAGGATTCATCGCTGAGATCGTTGAATTGTATCCTGTAAGGGATCTGATCTTTCATTATTTTTAAGAGCATATTCATGAACCCTGTTTCTCATATATTTGAATTTTAAGTGTGCTTATGATTCTAGTATATTTCAATCTTTCATGAATGATAAACATTGAATGTTGAGTGTTCACTAAATAGGGGTTTTATGCATAGCATCCTCGTAAGGGGATTGAAATCTTGGTTTAAGTAATGCACAGTGTTTTTAGAATATGTAGATGAATTGAGTGACCTGAGTGTCCAAGTGATAGGGAGCACACCTCAACCTTCCGTAAAGAAGTTCTGTAACCTACCATCACGAACACTTAGTTAGGAATCCTTTATGTCTATAGATTGTAGACGCATGCCTTGAAGTTTACTGATCCTGGTCGATAATAAATATAGCCTAATCTAGCACCCTAGATAGGACACTACAGAGTACCATACCAAGCAAAAATCTCTTCAAAAATAAAATCTGAAACCACCTATTCTGTTGCTTTCGCAACAACCCTGGCTTCTACCCACTTGGTCACATAATTAGTGCAGACAAGAATGTGTACCTTTTGATGAGAAGGTGGGTTAAAAGGTCCAAAAAAGTCCATTTCCCACCTCTCAAAAGGCTCGAGGACTACCTGGGGCTGCAACGAAATTTCATTTGATTTTCCAGGTTGCCCCATGCATTGACAATTATTGCATCTTCGGAAATAATCTTGAGCATTCCAAAAAATAGAAGACTAATAATATCCCATTTGCAACACCTTGTGGCCTGCTCTTTTATTTTCAAAATTCCCTCCACAAGGGCCATCATGGACAGCCTTCAATATCTCATAAATGTCATCCTCAGATGCGTAACGTTGAATCTATTGATTAGCCCCTGTGTGAAAATAGTATCCTGCCATCCATGAATATCAGGTACTATGATGAATAATTTTCCATTGTTACCTGTATGACAAATGATGAGGTACCTTCCCTGTAGCAAGATAGTTAGCAATATTTGCATACCACGGAGTGTTCGCAGAAATTGCAAAAAGATGTTCATCTGGAAAACTATCTTCTATGGGTGTACTTTCAACATTATTATCTAGTCTAGACAGAGAATCAGCAACCACGTTATTCTTTCCTGTTTTATCTACTATGGTGATATCAAATTCTTGATGTAACAACAACAATCTTGTAATACGACCAGGAGTAATGGGTTTATTCATCAGATACCTGATTGTTGCATGCTCAGTGTGTACAAAGGTAGGATACCTGTAATATAATGCCAAAACTTGTTGATGGCATAGATGACAGCAAGAAATTCTTTTTCAGTCACTGTGTAGTTTAACTCGGTAGGATCCAAGTTCTTGTTAACATAATAAATTGCATATGACACCTTGTTTACTTGTTGCCCCAAAAATGCCCAAAATGTTATCTAAGAGGCATCAACATGGATATGAAATGGTAATGTCTAGTCTGGCCCTCGAAGGATCGGAGCTCTATAGACAAGTTCCTTGATCTTCACAAAGGTTGCATCATAGTCATCTATCCACACAAAATCTGCATCTTTTGACAGCAATTGAAAAATCAGATGTGGTATCTTAGCAAAATTTTCTATAAAGTGCCAATAATAACCAACACAACTGATAAATTTGCATACCTGTGTGGGTGTTTGGGGTATTGGGAAGTGCAATATTACCTTTATCTTAGCTGGGTCCATCCGAATTCCAACAGCTGAAAGCAAATGTCCCAGAACTATTCCTTCCTCCATCATCATGTGGCACTTCACTATACTCAAAGAGACATGCATCTGTTTACATATTTCAAGAACTTTTTCTAGATTTTCCAACCATTCTTCGAATGAGTCCCCGTATGGAGTAAAATCCTCCATATAGATTTCAACACTGTCATCTACTAGATCAAAGAAAATCCCTAAAATTTCCCTTTGGAATGTTGCAGGGGCATTATAGAGAGGAAATGGAAGGACTCGATATGCGAAAGTTACCCAAGGGCACATGAAAGTGGTTTTATCCTGATCCTCGAGAGCTATGTGGATCTAGCTATACCCACTAAATCCGTCCAGGAAGGAGAAGAACTTCTTCCGAGCCAAAGTATCCAAGACTTGGTCAATGAATGGTAAAGGGAAATGGTCTTTGTATGTCACCTTGTTTAATTCTCTGTAATATACACGTATCTTCCATTTACCATTTTTCTTGGGAACTATCACAATGGGGAGACCCATTGGCTATCTGAAATGGGGTAAATAAATCCTACATCCAACAGCTTTTGAAGTTCTTCCTTGAAATTTTTTTTTAGAGTAGGGTTCATTCTCCTCTTGAGCTATCTTACAGGAGGAAAATCCTCTTTGATGTATATATGATGGGTACATAGATTGGCAGGAATCCCCTTCATGTCTGTATAGTCTTAGGCGAAGGCTTCTTTATGATTTCAGAGAACATCTAAAAGTTGTTTTGTCTGGGATTTTGACAGATTTGGGTTAATATTCAGGGTCTTCCCTAGCTCTATCTCTACAAAAATGCTATCATGGGACATGGTTGTAGACATTTATTCAAATCCATCTGTTGTTTCAATGCATTCCCGCATTTCACATCTCAAGACAGAGTCTAGAATTTGTTGGTTTGAATCTGAAACAGAACAGGGGCGCTAATGAAGGTAGTAATTGTATCATCCTCCGTTTTTGTTTTCAGTTGAAGGGCCTGTCCAATAGTAAGAACTGGTCTTAATTCTTCATCTTCTGATTCAGACTCTTCCTTTGGTAGAGGTTTCTTATGACTAGATGGTTTCACTGACAGGCTAGGTTCTGCAGGAGGGTATAACACATCATGTCTTTGAATTATGCGAGCTACATCAGGGTATAACACAAGGTTTTTAGTAACCTACCCATTTGAGATAACCATATTCCCATAATGATACCCAATGTAAGCGTCTATACGGTCTTCCCATAATCAAGGGATGGCCATCAGCTGGGGACTGTGTTTGTAGCGCTAGAAAATCCACAGGGTAATGCCATGAATCAACTGAGATCGTAATGTCTCCTAACTTTCCTACCAGTTTGACTGTAGATCTATCTGTCAGTTCTAACACAATAGGTGTATGTTTTAGGTTTAGAAGACCCAATGTATACATGGCTTCAGTAGTAATGACATTTATAGCAGCACTCAAATCTACCAGTACATTCAGAATTTCTACTCCGTTAATTTGTACAGTTAGAATTGGGTTCCCCGGATACCCATATTTCACAAGCATAACCTTTCTCATCATAAAATATGATAACTTTCCCATCACATGAATAGGAGTGGGTCCCTTGATTTCTTTCTAGGATTTTTAGCACAATATTCCTTAAGAGTTTTTCCATATATAGGTACATCCCTCATAGCTTGTGATAGGGGAATCTTAACAAACATATTTTGTAGCTCCCCTAACAAGTCAAACTCAGCTTGAAGGATCTGTTTACTAAAGGCCAATCTTTCAGGATAGAGTGGGTCAACTTGGTGTTCTTGAGTAATTAGCAGTTGAGGAGGTGTTTGATTTTTACTAGCTTGGTTTAATTGCTCTTCAACTATTTCTGTTTCTTTAACCTCACTACCAACTTGTTCAATAATAATAGGTGAGGGCTAAGCATCTACTACCTGCCTGGATCTCAAGTTCATCTCACAAATTTTTGCGATAGAGATACTGTATGAAGGAAGGTTGAGGGTGATAGCTTGTTGAGCCCCTTTATTTTTAGGATTCGGATTGGGTTGGATAGGAATTTGAGGGCGAACAGGTAGATTACCAGGAGGCATGTTAGAAGGAAACTGAAGTTGTTGTTGTGGCATTTACCGGGGAATATATCTAGGAGGAGAGAGTCCACGCCATTTCGGGGACCACGAAGAATTCAAACTAGTTTGAGGAGCCCATTGTTTCCAGGGTGGAAATTGATATTGAGGCCACATAGGTGGATAAGGCATTGACTAAGGACACATATTAAAAATGTTAAAATAATGAGATGGATCCTGAAACATAACTTGATTTATGATTGGTGGCCGAGGTTTCCATGGCTTTTTGGATCCCATGAAATATATTTGTTCCACCTCTTCGCCTGTCCCTTGAAAGATTGCCTTCAATCTTGGAAAGGAGGGGCATGAAATTTTTGCATGACTCAGCTCGTAGATTTCACATTCTTTCATGGAGTTCAATGGACATTCTCTAGGTGGATGCTTCTTTCCACACTTTGGGCAAAATATAGCCATAGTCTTTTCCAATTCCATTTGTTTCTGTTTTACTTGCAGCGTGTCCATCTATGCAGATAGGGTTCAAGATATCAGTCCTTAAGTTATCCAACAAATTTCCAATTTCTGCTTGTGTGACACCTCCACCAGATACTTTTGTTAGCCAAATTCCTTGTTTATTCCTTGTAACTCCCCTCGAGCACTGGATGCACAACTCGCAGATGGTATCGAAGGCCTCTTTTGATATATCTCCCTTTCCTACTATGTTTAATAGTTCTAGAGAGTCTTCTCAAAAATCCTAGAGAAGGATAATTTTCAAAATGTTTTATCCTGGTTAGAATTACCTGATCTCTGTAGTGTGTACTTAAAACATTCCACATAGTCCTCCATATTCTCGTCATCTTTATGCATGAACTTAAAAAGTTCTTCCTTAATATCCCGAGATTTGCAGTAATCCTAATACTTCTCTAGAAAATAGGTTTTCATCTCATCCCATGTGGAGATAGTCTTTCCTCCTAGACCCATAAACCATCGCAGGGCTATCCCTTTTAATGTAGCATGGAATATTTTCAGTTTCTGAGCATTGGTTATGTAGTCATATCCCCGACACAATATCAAATTCAAAAAGGAACAGGTCGGGGTATTTAGAACTTAGCCCATGAAAGCTAGGTAAAGCTATCAAAGGAATGGGCTTTGTTGGTGTACTAGTCCCAAGATCCCCAATTGGGAAGTCAATCATAAAGGTTTTGGGTTCCATGAATATCCTCCAATAATCACTGGGAATTTCAGCAGGTTCTGCAGGGAACGATGGAGGGGGTCTTGTCACAGAAGTTTGAGTTTCTTTAACAACACTCCCCTTATCCCATGGTGATATGAATACCCTTACAACTCCTTCCTCCCTATCACAATGGCTTGATTCCTCAGACCCCTTCCCTGCAACTTCTCCTTCCCTACTGGAATGGGCTGGTTCCTCAGATCTTTTTCTTGCAACTTCTTCTTCCTCTGTTACCAGCAGCGATACTCCTTCATCAGGTACACCATTGCATACTTCTTCTATTGCTGGAAGGGTTTGTTGTGTTGAACCAATAGGATGTACTGTGGATAGCATTGGTCGTTCAACAAATTGTCCCTCAGATTTCGTTCAAGTCCTTGCCCTCACAGTAGCATGAGAAGATGCCTCTGATTCAACTTTTGCGATGATTTGTTGGATATAAGTTTTCCTTCCCAAATCCTGTCCTTCTTTCTTTAGGGCTTTTCCTTTGCCCCTTTTATTCGAATCTCTGTTCATGTAAATTGGTAAGAAGGGAACATCCAAATTCAATCACTATGCTCATGACCTGGAGCAGGGTGTCAAAAGACCATTCCCTCCATAGGATGAGAGGTTTGCTTTTAACAGACAAGAAAAGAAAACGATTGAAAGGAAATCTAGGGCTCAGGACTTGGAGCAGGGTGTCAAAAGACCATTCCCTCCCTAGAGCAAGTGACCAGACAAGAAAATAAAATGCATAAAAGGAAATCTAAAGCTCAAGACCTGGAGTAGGGTGTCAAAAGACCATTCCCTCCCCAAGACGAGAGATTGGGTTTTAACAACTCAGAAAAATTTAGAAAAATTAACCAAAGCAAGTGACTTGGCCCAAAAACAATAAATAGCAATATAAATCAAAATACTAAGCTTGGGACTTAGAGCAGGGTAGTACCTCCCTCCCTAAGATGAGAGATTGATCCTTTGGTCAATACAGATAATGTCTTGCACCTTGTTAACCTTCCCTAGCAACGGCGCCAAAATGTTGGTGCCCAAGTATGAATAAACTATTTCACCCTTTTCCACATTAATTTATCAATCCAAGTGCGTACAATTTTAAAGGTAACATGCAAGGTATATGCAAGGGCAAGGTTACAAATAACATAAACCAAGGAGTCACAGTTAAAGAATCAAAAGCGTCGTTGTAACAGTAATTAGAAATAAATTGCAGAACTTAAAAAGGCATTCACAGCAATTAAATAAAGAGTTGTAACAACAATAAGAAATTAGCACACAATAACATAAAGAACACACATACAAAAAATACACAGCACTTGATCAGAAGAGCAGGCCCAACTCTCTAATCAAGGCTGCATTAACTCACAGCTAAGAAGAGAACAAAAAACTTTCTCGCATTCAATTAATATATAAGAAATTGTTACAATGTTTGTCTCTATGTGGCTAACCCCTCTGCACAAGAATAAAACCCCTTTTATACAAATACATGACAACAACATATTCCCCTGAATCTAGCAACTAATGCCCAAAAATATATAGTTGTTATAACAACAACTAATTTCTGAGAGATAGAGAATGATAAAGATCCAAAATAAGCTTGGGAGCAGCTGAGAGTTGGTTATGTTGTTGCAGCGTTGCGAACAACTGTTGTAAATGCGGGAATGCTTCTATGAGCTGTGAATGTGATACCTGTTCACCAAAATCTAAAAAATAGCAAGGTTTACTAGTTCGGATAGGAAAAACCCCTGTGACCTTAATTCATCAATTAAATATTCTAAGAGACGTCAGAAGGGAGGTTTACCTTATAGGTTTATCAAAATTAATGCATATCATTTGGTTCAAAAAGGATGAAAGGATAAGTGAAAATGTAAGGAAAAGATAGACATATTTGGTGCCCAACACCAGATCTTCTACAATCAAGTAGTTCTGGGTTGCCCTAGCATTAGGGTTGATGGTCAAGCGCTTTGCAGAGCCTTTCAACATCTGTGGTATAGACTCAATAGAGGACCTCTCAATATGGAGTGGTTCTGAGGAATCAGAAGCAGACATAGCCTTAGATGATTCTAATTCACCATAATCACATGATCGTGTAGCGATGTCGATATGCGATCTCATCATGAATACATTTGATGAATTATCCCCTTCCTGGTTGCCTCCTATGGGGGTATCATCATTCTTATTCATGCCAACAAGTAATTGTTGCCCTTGGGGAAAAGGGTTAGTGATAATAGCCTAGGAGCTAGAAGACCCTTGCTGCACTAATAAGCGTTGAGCGTCTTGCATATTAAGGCAAATGAGTCAATGATCTCCATTGCATAACTTGCATGGAAATCTTACCTTTTTCTTGGACATTTTTCTAACCCCTTCATTATCATTGTCGGGTTTGTTTGCATTGCCCTTCCCATCCTGGTTATTCTTCCTACCTCATCCTTTCTTCTTCCCATTGGATTGTTGGTTTCCTTTGGGGTTAGAAGTTTGGACGACGTTTATAAATGTAGGTTGAGAGGGTGTAGATATAGATGGTGATGCCTGCATAGAGGAAGCAGTTTGTAAAGACAACTGTTGCAATTGATTCAAAAAGTTAACCGTCTTAAAATCAATTGATCCGACTAACCCGTCGGTGTGGGGACCTCGTTTCGGTTTAGTTATATCCACCTTAGATCTAGGAGAGTCAGGTGGAATTTTTTGAAGAATCCCAGACTGAGAATAGATCATTTCTAACTACTGGGCCCTGAAAATAGACTGCTCTTCAGTGAAAACACTGGAGAGGGACATGTCCTTAGAGATCTAAAGTTGTAATGATTTAAGAAACCATTCAAGAAGGAATTCTTATGGGATATCGACTTTAATGAGCCTCTTTATTCTCATCCATTCCTGGATATGATTCGAAATGTGTGTTTCCCGATCTCATTGGAAATTAGCCAGAAGCTCAGTTCCGACATCATATCAAACAGGAAATTGGAAATGGTTTAAAAATATAGTAGCCAAATCACTGAAAGAAGAGAAGGTGTCCCCTGGTAATTCCATGTACCACTTAGCCCCATTTCCAGTTAGGGTTCATTGAAATAATCTCAACCTGATTGAATCATCTATCGGGCAGTTGGAAAAACACCATAAGTGGAAAGTGGTTACGTGTTCACTCGGATCTTCACCAGCCTTCCCCTTGAATTTTGGTATATCGGAGGGAAGTTTGGTTGGGACTAGAGGCTAAACCGGGTTACACCTAATTAGATCATTAGTCAA
Source organism: Pinus tabuliformis (assembly GCA_031772625.1). NCBI lineage: Eukaryota > Viridiplantae > Streptophyta > Pinopsida > Pinales > Pinaceae > Pinus > Pinus tabuliformis. The sequence continues at coordinate 82,054,762 of CM062809.1, forward strand.
CTTAGAGAGATCTGGCAATTTAATGTTGTCAGAAAAGGGAGTTGTGGCGGACCCCGAGGATTCCACCCAGTGTGGGCGGAACCCTCAACGTTATGAAAAGAATGGGTTGGATTTGTAAAGGCACCAGGTTGCCTAAAGTAACTCATACACCCAACTGAACCGTAAGGAGCCCCTTGTGGTCCAAAAAAATTCAGAGTTTGACAAACTCCTACGGAAAAGCCTATGTAGCTAGTAAAGTTACCCCCTAAAGAAGTGTTAAAAGGAGCAGAGAGCTCCTAATAAAGATTCCATGCATTAGCATAGGGAGAAAAATTATAGAAAGAATTGACAAAGGAATACGGCATATTCCTTTGTTAACCGAAATAATATTGATTCCCAGCTCCTAACCCACTAACCGCATGGTTTGTCCAACTTTGAAATGGATTATAACTTTGACCTGTAGAGGAAAAAGGAATTGATCCCACAGTTGGGTTGGAATGTGGTATATGACCACCCCTAAATGAGAAACCCTAGAAAGGAGCTGATTCACTCACCATGCATGTGGAGCAATTGATGGAATACTTAATGAAACCGAAGGAAACACGCTAGTCAACATTCCAAAAGGGAAAAGGCCAATGCAAGAGGCAACAACTTGAGAACTTCCACTCGAAGATGGAATGTAAGTAGAACCAAATATAACAACGCTAGGAGTAACAGAATGTATAAACGTTGTTCCTCCTCCTTGTACAGATACAAGAGTTTGCATACTCGTGGAACCTGCCATGGATGCCATGCTTCCAGCAGTGGTCATCGAAGGAAAAGATTGATGTAAACTTGGGCTCGAAGGCCTGTTGGCCGAAGTTCCGATGTATAATAAAACGCCTGGATGATCATGAGTAAGAGGATAATTGGGAGCCGCAATAGACTCTGAAAGCTCTTCAACCTCAATATTTCTTCCGACTGGAAGAGGACTCGAGAAAGAACTAGAGTGTTCCTCTCTAAATCTCTACTTGTACCAGGTCTATCTTGTGAATCAATGACTCCAATCGGAGGATCAATCTCTGATGTACCTACTGCCACTGGTTGAAAACCATTTGAAGTATTTCTCCTGCGCCTTCAAGGAGAAGGCTCAGGACTTGTAGGTGATAGGCCATGAAGTCTCCTAGATCGACAAGCTGGTCGATCAGCCACTTTGAATTATTTTTAAGAAATCTACTTAAAGACTTAAAAAGTTTTAAAGCTAGGCCAACTAGGAGCAACGACCACTCTCTAAAATTCCCTAAAGATATAAGCAATCAAACAACTTTCAAGTATTTCCACTCTGGGTGATTAGGACCAGACACTAAAATACAAGAAAGCCAAAAATCAAGGGCCTTCCGAAAATGGATTGGGGTAATTACGCCTTAGGCCTACTAGCGAAGGTATCTAAAGTAGTTACGCTAACCTCCAGACAACAACCTATATTAGTGAAAGCACCCAAGCTTCGCAAGGGTACCCTCCAGAAGTATTGTTGAACATGATGCAACATCAGCCTTAGGTGCCACGGGATTCCCCTCTATAGCCACCTATACGATCCCTAGGAAACTCAACTATGGAGACCAACTCAAATCAAAAGCTGAGCGGAATAGTCTTGAGGCAGGATCCAATAATTAGGAGAGGGGGTATCTCTCTTCTTTGTCTTCACTCTCCCTCATGCTTAACTCCAAGTCACGAAGCTTTCCTAGTCTTTCTAATGATATTGGGTTTTTCTCTTTATTCAACTTCTAAGTTTTATAATTTGAGCAGCCTTGGAGAGTTAACTCTCCACTCACCTAATCCAAGGCCCTAATGAACCTAAACTTGTTGGTGTTTGCTAATGACAACAATAAAAGTTCTAGTTCATTTTATTAATCACTTGATTTTATATAGTTGTTCTTTAAGTCAGGGGGAATTACGAAAGTGAAACTGATGATGTTTTTATGATGCAAAAGAAACCAATAGAAAACTAACTTTATGAATGCAATCATTTTCTTCAATGAAGAGTGATTTCTACTTGGGTTCTACGAAAACCTATATATAAGAAAAATATTTTTCTTTTCTTTTCTAAAACAATCCACACACACCCAAAAACTAAAAGGGACTAAGAATGCTTTAAAATGCAAACTAACCTAATGCAAGTCAAAATGATGATGCAAGATCCTAAACAACACTCATAAGAAAATGAAATTCTTTATAGAGACAATAATCTAACTTAAAAATGAAGAGGGAAAAAAATTTGAACACAAATCTCTCTTCAAAGCAAGCATAAAAACTTGCAAAATATCACAATTTTCTTTTCAATGATAAAACCGTAAACCAAAATCTTGGGAAAAAGAAAACAAAAGCAATGTTTTTGTGATTTCATTTTATGGAAACAAAAGCAACTTTTTGAGGTCACAAAAGTACTACTAAAACTCAAAAGATAAATAAATAATCACAAGGAGTCTTTTAATCTCACAAGTTATAAATTTGAAAATGAATGAAACTTGAACAAGAAAGACTACAAACTTGCACAAATTGATCCAAATAGTAGAAAAATATTTCGACAAACTAACAAAAATTCCAAGAAATAAATACTTTCAAACTTGTCAAAAAGACTCTCAAAAAATAAAGAAAAGCAACTAGGCCACCAAACAAGGGAAATAAAAGCAAGGGAACTTGAAATTTGGGCTGAAAACAAAATTGAAAACAATTTCCTATTTTGGAAGACCACAATAACCAAGAACTTCAAAACAAAGCCTTGGACCCAAGATACAAACTACAAACTTGCTTAAGAAGAAATCCTAGGAAAAATCTTTTTAGTGAGAAGGAGATCTCGAAAAAGAAATCTTGCAGGAGAACTGAGTTCTCCAAACAGCAGATGACCATACAACAACATAAATCACCATGCAGTAGACTTGACTGGGCAAAAACATTTGAAAATAAAATTCATAAAATTGCATATGCGAGTGTGTAAAGACACAGAAGTGTGCACACACATTTCTAATATAGGAAACTCGCTTATATGCGAGTCGTATTTAAAGAAACGTGCGTGTATATGCTATTGTAATCAAAGGAAATAGTGTATACAAAACTTAAATAGGAAAAGAAAAATCAAAGTCTAATCAAGGAGATCAAGCTTGATGCCTGGGACACTAATGGACCAATCAATATTGCAAAAGAAAGAAATCAACAAACTGAACCCTAATTGAGAACAAACAACCCAAACTAGGGATAATAAGAATGTTATCCCCAAAAGATTCGCCAATTCTATTGTGGGTGAGACCATCCTAGGGCTTTGGGTTGAGAACCCCAATAGAGCAGAGGGCAAACCACAATAATAAATGCTCAGGCAGTCAACCTAAATGCTTATTCTACTGAACCGTGCAGGAGTGTCCTTACCCGAATGTCCTACGTTTGGGTAGATCTCGCAGGGTGCAAACCCTCAGCTTCTGTTGATGTTCTTGAAACCTAAAAATTATTCAAATGGAACATATACAGCAGTAGAAACATAAAGCATGTTCATGATATTAACCTTAAATCATATAAATGAATGACCAATCATACATCAATATAAGATTCATAAATGAATTACAACATAATTTGATGCATAAACACATTCAATATTAGAAACAAAACACCATTCCTTTTATTGAAGTTAGCTACAAGTAAAGTGGAGAAATACGACCTGAGTCCTTCTTTGGCTCCAAGTGAAACCATCCTCCGGATCTCTCCTTTCCCGACCTTCTACAATCTTCCTCCATCACCAATACAAGGATATCTCAAGCAAGATGAAGGATATTTATAACAAGGAAACAAGGGTTTCCTGAAGCTTTGGGGAGTGTAGGAGCCATAGGGATTCGTCAGACTTGATCAGGTATAATCTCTCTATAGTATCAATATCTCATATCTTCTCCCTTAAGGCCTTCCCATGGAGGTTTATTTATACTTCTCCAAATTAGTTTTTTTAGTTGGGAAACAGTTGGTCCACGGGCAATAGGAGGTGAGTAACATGTAAAACATGTGAACTCCACCCAAAATTAAGGAAATTCAATTCTTTTAAGTGTTTTAACATATGTACAGGGGTTGGGTATCTACTGACCCACATGTACGCGATTTTATCACAAGGTAAAGTAGCATATAGGGAATAAAGCACTATTTTTTAGATTTTGGACCAAGTCTGGAAGGAAGGGTTGCCCTAGGCCATAATCAGAGCATCAGATCTACCAAGAGTGGTAAATGGTGCTATAACAAATTTGTGTATGCTCTCTCGACGAAGTGTTGTCTTATATATGTAAAGTAAATTAGCTTAATTATGTGTTGTTCCTTTTCAAATGGTTATTTTTTCTTTATCTGAGTAGTGAATATTTATTGAAGAGTTTCATTTATACTTTTGATCATGATGGGATTTATCACATTGTTCCTAATTATTGTTTCATGAATAGGTGTTTGTTGTTTCCTTTGTTTCTTATTGTTGTTCCTCAAAACATTGTTATTACTTAGATTGTTGTTGGATTATTTCGTGAATAGTTAAATAGTTGAAAGCATAGGAGTTAGATTTCATATGTTATTCCTTAATTGAGATTTTATTTAAAGTAATATGATGAATTAGTTATGCATTTGAATTCCATTCTTACAAGTGAGGTTTTGGTTTACTTTAGATACATATATCCAGCTTTGTTGTTTTCTATCTGCTGCTAGATGTAAAATATTGTGAAGGTAAACATAGGATCAAATTTTATTTTAATGGAAAATATTAACATCTTAGATTATTTCATGTAGCACCAGCATTAGTCTTTGGTAGTTCCTTTCATATCTTTTTCCTACCATCTTGAAATAAAAAGACGATCCCTGGGTTGACAAGTTAATGTTTAGATCATTAGTTGTTCAATTTAAGCAATTAAAAGTACCAACACATTCCATTTTATATAAAAGAGGGAAGGATATGACTCTCTGAAATCATCCTCCAACTCCCAAGTTGCATCCTCCAAGCTAAAATGTTTCCATCAAATCTTCAATTTCACTATGTCTCTATTCTGGAATGTGACTACCCTCCGATCTAGAATACACAGTGGTTCTACTAGGAACTCTCCCTCTAGTTCCACATGTACAACATTCCAATCAATTATATGAGATGAATCATGCACATACTTCTTTAGTGAAGGCACATGAAAAACATTGTGAACTTTTATGTTTGTTGGAAGGGAAATTTGGTAACAAACTGGTCCAATTTTGGCTAAGACTTCAAAAGGTCCACAATATCTACGTGATAACTTATCACAACTTCTAAGTCTAGATGTGATTTTCTTTGGTTTTACTTTTAAATACACATAATCTCCCACATTGAATTCATTTTAAAGCCTTTTCAAATCTGCATAACTCTTTGGGAAGTCTTATGTTGTTTATAAATTTTGTCTCACCTGTTTAACCATCTCTTCCATCTCCTTTAATATATATAACTCAGATCTACCAAGAGTGGTAAATGGTGCTATAACAAATTTGTGTATGCTCTCTCGACGAAGTGTTGTCTTATATATGTAAAGTAAATTAGCTTAATTATGTGTTGTTCCTTTTCAAATGGTTATTTTTTCTTTATCTGAGTAGTGAATATTTATTGAAGAGTTTCATTTATATTTTTGATAATGATGGGATTTATCACATTGTTCCTAATTATTGTTTCCTGAATAGGTGTTTGTTGTTTCCTTTGTTTCTTATTGTTGTTCCTCAAAACATTGTTATTACTTAGATTGTTGTTGGATTATTTCGTGAATAGTTAAATAGTTGAAAGCATAGGAGTTAGATTTCATATGTTATTCCTTAATTGAGATTTTATTTAAAGTAATATGATTGATTAGTTATGCATTTGAATTCCATTCTTACAAGTGAGGTTTTGGTTTACTTTAGATACATATATCCAGCTTTGTTGTTTTCTATCTGCTGCTAGATGTAAAATATTGTGAAGGTAAACATAGGATCAAATTTTATTTTAATGGAAAATATTAACATCTTAGATTATTTCATGTAGCACCAACATTAGTCTTTGGTAGTTCCTTTCATATCTTTTTCCTACCGTCTTGAAATAAAAAGACGATCCCTGGGTTGACAAGTTAATGTTTAGATCATTAGTTGTTCAATTTAAGCAATTAAAAGTACCAACACATTCCATTTTATATAAAAGAGGGAAGGATATGACTCTCTGAAATCATCCTCCAACTCCCAAGTTGCATCCTCCAAGCTAAAATGTTTCCATCAAATCTTCAATTTCACTATGTCTCTATTCTGGAATGTGACTACCCTCCGATCTAGAATACACAGTGGTTCTACTAGGAACTCTCCCTCTAGTTCCACATGTACAACATTCCAATCAATTATATGAGATGGATCATGCACATACTTCTTTAGTAAAGACACATGAAAAACATTGTGAACTTTTATGTTTGTTGGAAGGGAAAGTTGGTAAGAAACTGGTCCAATTTTGGCTAAGACTTCAAAAGGTCCACAATATCTAGGTGATAACTTAGCACAACTTCCAAGTCTAAGTGTGATTTTCTTTGGTTTTACTTTTAAATACACATGATCTCCCACATTGAATTCATTTTAAAGCCTTTTCAAATCTGCATAACTCTTTTGGAAGTCTTGTGTTGTTTTTAAATTTTGTCTCACCTGTTTAACCATCTCTTCCATCTCCTTTAATATATATAACTCCAACACTAACCAATATTTAGGATGGTCCCAACTTAGAGGCACTTTTCATTTTCTGTCATACAATACATCAAAGGGACTCATCTTTAAAGAAGTTTGGAACCCATTTTTATAAGAAAACTCAACCAGGTGAAGGTATCCCCACTTGGTTGGTTTGTCCATAACAGGCACTCTTAACATGTCCTCTAAGATCTGATTAGTTCTTTCTATTTCCCCATCATTTTTTAGGGTCATAATTTGTACTAAAATTCATCTTTGTCCCCATTCCTTCAAACAATCGTTTCCAAAACCTTCAAGTGAATTTTGGCATCACGGTCTAAAATTACTGTTTTGGGCATACTGCGAAGTCTAAATATTTCCTTCATAAAAATTAATGCTATATTGATAGCTTTAAAAGTAGACTTAACGAGAATAAAGTGTGCAACTTTAATAAGCTTATATACCACTACCATTATTGAATCATTTTCATTCTTGGTCCTTGGCAAACTGGAAATGAAATACATGGATATGGTTTCCCATTTCCATTCTGGAATTGGAAAAGGTTACAAAAATCCCGCTGCATGTTGATTGTAAGCCCTCACTTGTTGGCACACTATACTTCTATCCACATATTATGTTATCTCAGACTTCATAATTAGACAATAATAATCATTCCTTAACACAATTATAAACCTTTGGTACCTAAGGTGACCAACTATTTCTTTATTATGTAATTCATATAACAAAAATATTTTCAATTTTGGGTCATTAAGCAAGTAAATTCTACCTTTAAACAATAATAGACCTGTATTATATAGTGAAAAATCAATTTCATTTTCACCTATTTCTTCATTTTTTTGCAAGTATTCTACGTCAAATTTTGTTTTTTTTTTTATCCTTTTAATCAAAGATGTTTTCCAATTTGTTGTTGAAAATGTGCAAATTTGATGTAACTTTCTACTTAAGGAATTAACAATTTTATTTTCCTTTCCTTTAATATGTACAATTTCAAAACCGTACCCAGTAAGAAATGCTAACACTCTAGCTTGTTTAGCATTTAGGTTTGGTTGGTCAAATATATATTTAAGCCTAATATTTCCCATTCTTAACTAAAATTTCCTTCCAATGAAGTAATGTATCCACATTTTTAAAGAATTTATTATAACCGTCAATTCTAAATCATGTGTAGCATAATTATTTTCATGGTCCTTTAGATTTCTGTACTCATAACTAATTACATGACCCTCTTGCATGAAAATAGCTAACAATCCTTCTTTACAAGTATTTGTGCACACAACAAACTCTTTATTGGGGTTAGCTAGTTTCAATATGGGAGTAGCGGTTAACATCTTCTTCAACTTCTCAAAACTATCCTGACACTTTTGATTCCATTCAAATTTTATTCCCTTATTTTATAAAGAAGTAATAGGATAGGCCAATTTGGGAAATCCTTCTGGAAACCTTCTACAGTAACCTGTAATCCCCATAAATGACCTAACATTTGCCACATCTTTAGGCACTGGCCACTCAACAATAGCATTAATCTTTTCTATATCCACAATGATCACTTCTTTAGACACCACATGTCCCAGAAATTGAATATGTCCTTGATAAATTAAGCACTTGTTAAACTTATCATATATCAAATTTTCTCTAAGTGTTTGAAGAACTATCTATAAGTGTTGATCATGTTCTTCCTTACTCTTAGAGTAAGAAAAAATATCATATATAAATACTATAACAAACTTGTCAAGATAAGGACTCAATACACTACTCATTAAGCACATGAAATTTGTTGGTGCATTAGTGAGTTCAAATGGAAACACTACAATTTCATTGTGTTTGTATCTTATTTGAATTTCTATCTTGTGTATATCTCCATCCTTGAACCTTATTTGGTGATATCTTGACCTTAGATAAATTTTTGAAAATATTGATGCTCCTTGGACTTGATCAAACAAGTCATAAATTCAGGGTAAAGGGTACTTTTTTATAATGGTCATCTTGTTCAATGTCCTATAGTCAATACAAAGTCCCATTGTCTCATCTTTCTTTTTGAAAAATAAAACTTGTGCACCCCAAGGAGACACACTAGGTCTTATGTACTTTTTAGACAACAACTCTTGCAATTGTATCTGTAGTTCCATTAACATAGGAATACTCATCCTATATGGAGCCTTAGGAACTAGAACAACTCCAGGAATGAGATCAATAGTGAAATCTATATCTCTTCTTAGCGGCAGTCCTAGTATCTCCCCAAGAAAGACATCTTTGTATTGTTGTAAAACATGATAGTCTTTTAAAGATTGTTTTTGTTTATTTTCAGCTAAGTCTTCAACCTAAACAACAAAACTTTGACAACCTTTGCAAGCACATTTCTTTAGTCGTAAGGAAGAAATTTTCCTCACTGAAACAACTCTAGGTGTCCCTTTAACTATGTAGTCCTCTCCATCATCATTAATACAAGTGAATGGTTTCTCTAAGAAATTAAAAATTACTTTATGATACTCTAACCAGTCCATCCTAATTAACACGTTTATGACCCAAAGGTATAACATTTTGATTCAGCTGAGTGTTCATTCCATTCAAATTCAATAAACAACTTTTTTTGATTTCAATTACTTTCCTTTTTGTTCTTGTGGCTAGTTGTACTAACCAAGGTTTGCTTTGTTTTTCCTTCCTAAGTTCACACTTTTCAATTGTAGCAGGGGAAATACAACTTAAGGTAGATATAAGTTTTATTAATACTGAAACATTATGTTTCGAGATTTTACCTTGAACTTCTACCATTGTAGATTGATGATCTTCCTATCTTCCATCTAGTGTTGCAATGATTATTGGAATATTGTAGGCAATGTCATTAACAATTGATGCTTCCTGCAGGTTATTCACTATACCCCTTTCGTTTACTAGATTTTGTGGATAGTCTCTCCACAAGATATTTTCACTGCATCCCCAATATTTAATTGGTGGTATGGTTACTTCTACAAAAGATGTATTCCCTACTCTATCTCCTTGTCCATTTTTTGTCCAAAATTCCTTGACTAGTTCAAAATTGTTCTATAATTTCCTCCTTGATTACTCTTGAAAGTATATGGGAAAGTTGGTTTCTTGAACCATTTTTTCTTATTGTTGAAATTCTTATGCTTTTTAGCCATCCAGCTTTTTGAGTTGTCATTTTTCTTCTAATTTTGGACAAAACACAATTTTTCCTTTCTTATGGTTTCGTCCATAGTTTTCGGGTTATCGAACTCAATCCTTTCTTTGTATGAGAATAGTAAACAATTAACAAATCTTTGTATTTTGGCTTTGTATTCCTTTAATTATCGCACATACCTTAGAAAGCTCATAAATTTATTAACAAACTCATCCATAGTATATTGTCCCAATCTTAACTCATGAAATTCTCTATATTTTTCATCGAAATACCTTCTAGTTAGATATTTCTTTTTAAATTATTTTCTAAAGAGTTTCCAAGTCAAATTTGTACTTCCGATTCTCTTGGCAGATTTATTCTCTTCCCACCATACGGTTTCCTTACCATTCAGGTAGTAAATTTCCAATCCTACCATCAAATTAATTGGATAATTGTAGACCTCAAAATCTTTAGACATATTAAGAAGCCATGCTTCTGCTCCTTCTTTGGATTCACCATAAAAGTTAGGAGGCCTAATTTTATTATATTCTTCTTTTCGCTAGGATGTAGTCCTCTTCTTTATAGAAGTGGAAGTATTAATTTCATTTTGTTCTTCTTCCTTATTAAACTCATGAGATTCGCTTTCACTAGAAGTTATGGAATCTGTGGTGTTTGTTGTCTCACTCCTAGCTCTCCTTTTATGATTTTTTGTTGTTTTATTATTAACCTTTTCTTGTTCTAATTTCCATAACATATAACCATTAATCTCCTCATGTTCTTCTTTATCTTTGGAAAACATTTCTTGATTTTCCTTTATGTTATCTAAGTTTTCCTTCAAGCTACGCACTACTTCCAATAAGTCATTTTCTTGGTTTTCTGCATTACTGGTTCCTCCACCCATCATTCGTAGTCCAATGTCATGTTCTTCAACACCTCTAGGTGATCCTATGGAAGTATGCCCATTAAATTCTTTAGAAATAATTAAATCTTTCTAATATTCCTTTGAAAAATCTATTCATGACATAAATAATTGTTTAGTTCACGACCCATAAAAGGCCCAATGTTGTAAACTTGGATCTAATACCACTTGCAATGTACCTAGTTTTCAACACCATTTATTATTGTAATGTTTATTTACATATATGCATACCCTTCCCTTTATAATTTTTTTCCTTCATTATACTATTATAAATGTTTCTAATTCAATACTATAATCCTTTCCATTACTATGTTATAAATTTCTTCAATTTCCCTTCCTTAACAGTACAAAATTCCCTTTTAAAATCAAATCCTCCCATATAACTTCTACATAGAGTCTTTTATGCACCAAAGGAATACTATTATTTTCCATTTAGTCATTCACTTCTTCCTTAACATGTTTAGGTTGTAATTTTCTTATGTTTACAATCATGTATACTTTATCCATTGAATCCTTGTTAATTTTTGGTATTGTTCTTATAAAAGTGGATTGAGCTTATTAACAAAACATATGCTCTTTAATCCATCATTATATTCGATTTGTATGCTCATGTTGCCCTATACTTTTATATTTAATTCATATATATATTCATTAATTTAAAAAAAATATTTTAATTTCCCAAAGGGTTTCAATACACAAATATACATCTATGAACTTCATGTCCTTTAACCCATGACTATTATTGTATGCATATCACTTAGTTGTAAAACATATTGCAACCCTTTATATAATTGTATAGTTCAAATTGCTTGTATGAATGTGGTATAAATTTATCTTGAAACCTAATCTTTTGGCTTCAATTTTTATTATAATTTACATATGCCTTGTACAGAATGCTTTCTAAAGTTTTCCATGAGTATGTGTGTTATCCTATGACAATTCCACGACAGGTCCTCTTGACCTTTTTCATCAGCGTGATAAAACAATCTCTCCAAATCGACAATTGTCATAAGTCTTAGGGTTCCACAGTGATACAAAGTCTATTTCAACATCGTTTTCTATTCATTTCTAACCCTTGTAGAATTATAAGAGTTAGTTACTCAAAAAACTTTGTTGCCTCCGTGTTTGTTCTAGTGTGGAAGAGTTCTAGTTAATATTTATGCCATTAGAAGAAATACCAAGTTCTTTGAACTATTAGTTTTTTATTGAGTTCAGATTTCTTTGAATTTATATAAGAGGTAATACTATATTTCATTCTTCTAAATGGTTTCACATTCAAATCCATTCTATGGTGAAAAATGATTAGTGATTACAATGTTTTCAGTCTAATCTTGTTATATGTTGTTTTCTCCTCAGGATTTACTATAGCTACTCTAGTGTCACTCCGATAGAAATTCACTCCATTTCAATTGGTTTTCAGCTACAGTGATTACACTAATGTCTAACCCTAGTTCTACAAAGTGTCTCTTTTATTTTTGTGCACCGGTAACCTTGGATGAAAACCCTTACTTTAAATTTTATCACACCCATTGATTTCTTATATGAGTACTTTATTCCAGTTTCAATCGTTTGAATAATGGTGATTCAGAAACATTTCATAGTTCTTCATTTTTAGAGAATGATTATTGTCTTTGTCAAAAGAAAGGAAATGATGTGGTACAAGAACCTTTGTTCCTTGATTTACTTTGTAACTTTTCTAGGGTTTAGTCTGATGTTCAATTCCATGAAACAATCCAGTTGTGTTTTATCAGGGTTTGGGGTTTCTCAAGCCCTAGATACTAGTTAATAATAGTGGGTTTCAGCTATATTATGCATAATTGTGTAAAATTACAAGAGGGTAATTCATGATTACTTTTTTGTAGTTATATTTTAAACACTAATGGTCAGGGTTTATACCCTCTTAACTTAAATGTTAAAATAGTGGAATTAGGTAACAATTTTTTTTATTTTCTATAGAGAACTTATTTATTTGCTTGTATTTTCTTTCTCTGTTAAGTATAGAGTTTAACTCATTCTCTCTACCTAAATTATAACCATGTATTTATTGGTTTAACAATAATTTCCACTTCATAATATTATGGGTTCAATTTTTTTTTTCATGCAACCCTACTATTTTTCTTTGGAAAAATAATCTCTTTCTATCCACAATACTCATTCATTTTATTCTTGTACAAGTAAAAGGAGAAATTGGACTTATGTAAATCATTTTCAGGTTACTTTTAAAACCTCTTCATATTTTTTTCTTTATTACTAAATTTAATTTGTACTTTCTATCTAGATTATGGTTACTAATCTATAGTTCTATATATGTTTACTCCATGTATTCTTTCCACTTTTAGACAAATGATTTTTCCTTCAATGTTTCCAAGGTGTTGGGCATCTTCAACTCACATAGAGTGTGTTCCCTTCACGAGGTTGAAAATCTTTCTCCTGATTCCTATGTCTATGCTTCCTCTGCCAAACTCCTTGACTCTGTTGTATTTATATTAAGTTATATATAATTTCTTCCTAGATTTGAGGTTACTTGAAGGATTAAAGACTCCATTGTAACAAAAACTTATATTTGTTTATTTATTGTCTTTGTAAGGGTTATTGACAACCCTTTGATATTTTGTTCTATATAAAATATGAGTCCTAGACTCTTTATCTTTCCAAAGTACTTTAAAGATTTATAAATACGACATTTTCACAAATTGTGTTTTCAAATGCTTACTTTTTGGGGAAATATTCTAGTTTCTATTTCTCATTTCAATGGTGATTTCAATGCTTGTTTAAATTGTAAAACTTTATATTTTAAAGAAAAATAATATTTCTTTATTTACTGCTAGTTCCAGACTAATATGGTCAAATTGTATAATTTTCTCTGTTATCCATGTAATTAAACTATACATATGACTACTGTATATATATATATATATATATATATATATATATATATATATATATATATATATAATACTTTACCATTTTCCATTGTATATTTATATACTCTTGCATGAATTTACTTCCTATTGTTTACATATTTATATTTGATTAGAAAACATGATTTACATCTTAAAGATGATTTATTTTAACTCGGAGTTTTAAACCATCTTTGTATATCTATGTGTGTTTGTGTGTTGACGGTGCTGGACCTACCAACATGTCAAGGGATCCCTCCGGTAAGAAGTCCCAATTAGACCTCAGACTGTTTGGTGTAGGAGTCCTAGCAGTGGGTCGTACAGTATCGCCTTGACTGCAGTTTCACACAGAGGAAAGTAAGATGTCCCTATTTGTAGCAAGGGTGTGACATATGCAGTAATACAAGAAAGGTGCATGAGCGGTTCTAAAAACAAGAGGGTGAGGTGAGTCCAGCCCTTTGAAACATGTGATAGCACAGAGTTAAGAAGGGGACACACAAGCAAAGATGCATCACAACATGGAAGGCAACTAAGCTAGCAATCCAAAGTGATGGTTAAACCAATAGCACATTTTAGAAAGATTTATACATACATGTACATAAAATAGCTATACATGCATATGTAAGCAAAGAGACACATATATCATTTAGAGTAAACAAGATAGCTGAAATACAATACGACATATGAATGAAACGTGTTGGCTCTGTTATATTAAGAAGTGCGAGTCCCAGTCATACAATACATCCATGTCCAACCACTAGTTCTGACAGTGGAATGTTATAGTAATGATCACTTTCTCCTCCAAAGAGATATACTAGCTCTGCACAGTGGAGAAGCCAAGGCTCGTTACAATATTGTCTAAGCTTTCTCTAAGATACTCCTATTGGAAGCTTGGCTGACCAAAAGCCTATACAATGAGTTATGAGAGACTATATATAGCAAAGGGTTGGGTGGCCCTTGACATTCCTCTTTGTGACAGTTCATCTACCCTCATGACTCTTCATCTACTCTATGACTGTTACATCCAACTATTGGCACTTGAACTTACACTTGAAAAGACTTTACATTACAATGCACATGTACCCATGTGAGATAAAATAGCTTGAGAAAGCGATGCAAGACATTACTATGACGCGAACAACTATTTGAAGACCAGCTCTTCGACATCCTCATGGTGGTCGATAGTAGCGAATTGATGCCAAGCTTGGCAGTCTGTGATAGTGTTCGTGTACTCTAAGGTGACATCTTTCTGGAAATGAACTCTTGCCTCCATAGCATCCTGGTACATTGCTTGGGCTCCTCTGTCAAACTCGTCTAATAGCACGCACATCATTTTCTTGAGTGTGGCTAGATTAGCAACATACTTTTGCATGGTGTCTACATTGATTGACAAGTCTGGGCTGGTGGCTATGCGCATCAACTTGTCAAAGTATGAATCAAGCTCCAGTTGAACCTGTGCCTTTCTCTTTGCCTAGGTGAGTGTCCCAATAGATGGGATCGCATGTGCGAGCACAACAACATCCATACTCTTGAATAGATGTGCATTGGAAGCCTATAGGCTACTGATGAGCTGCGGGAGATCTTCTTAGTTCTGAATCTAACTCCGGATGCATGCCTTCAGATCAACCACTCTGGGCTTCATCATCTTAGGCAAGTGTAGCAGGGCTCCCTTGTATCTCATCCTCCGTGTTTTCATGTAATCAACAACAGCATGCACGTTCAACAGGATACATACTCTTCTAGCACATCATTGTTGCCAACCGTTGAGATAGACGACTACCTTATGCATGGTACCAAACTTGGAATACATCGCCCACATGACTGTGTCAAGGGAAAATACTTCATCCAGTATTTCCTTGTTTAATTTTTCTCAGGCATATGTTGTAACCAATTCACCTCCATGCTTGGCCGTCTATAGCTCCTTAGCCATTCACTCGTTATTAGCTATCAGGAAGCGAACACACGAAGTAGTGGCTTCGCCATATGCTCTGGTATCATTGTCCAATGTTGTTGGATGTTTGTGCACATAAAAAATGATCACTAATTCCTTGAACTGCACAGGAGATGTATGATCATTCGAAGTCAACACTCTGCGAGATTGCACAACTCTATGTTGAGACTCATCGAATGAGATGTTTTTCATCTCTCCTTCTGGCTGATCTCCAAGGATCTCAGTGTCTCCTTGGTCGCTTGGGACTTTCTCCTCTTCTAGATGTGGTGAATCTGGTGGATCAACCTCTTGGTGGTGAGG
This sequence comes from Pinus tabuliformis, assembly GCA_031772625.1. Taxonomy (NCBI): domain Eukaryota; kingdom Viridiplantae; phylum Streptophyta; class Pinopsida; order Pinales; family Pinaceae; genus Pinus; species Pinus tabuliformis. The sequence goes on from CM062809.1 coordinate 82,070,625, forward strand.
CATGAGGTCGATGTCTTTCTCTAACTTCTGTTGCTCCATATGTGTATCCATCTATTCAAGTGCTTGCTCTATCTCTTATGTGAAGTCCTGCTTCTATGATGGTTCACCCTATCTACATGATGCCAGCTATTCTGATGAGTCTACTATTTGTACGGTCACAGTTTCATCTGTCTGTACAAGTTTTTCCCCCTATTGTACATGTTCCTACTATGCTTCCTTCTCCGATTTGCGTAGATCCTATTCCTTTCAGAATTTCTCCTTCAACTCATGCAACTCCTTCTCTGTATCCTCCATTCTCCATTTCTCTCTCTGCCTTTGCACATTTCTCTTGTCATGATGTTGCCTCTTTGCCTCTATTTCCAAAGCTTCTTTCTGCACAACTGGGTCTACTCGGAACTTACATCTTTACTCTTCCTACATGGTGTCGATAATCTTCCTCTTGCCCTTGTCAAGCACTGGTATGTTTACCTCTGTCGTTGTTGCTTCTGGTGCTCTCTAGGATGTTGCTTCACTATTCATTCCACAGCGAGGCCGACATGTTCATTGAGTCTTCAGGAGTTGTAAAAATATCTCCATGGGTCTTCCTCTGCCCAATGACATGCCACGTGAATCCAGTTAAACTATACTCTCGTGCAGTGGTCTTTCACAAGAAAATGTAGGTCATATGGATTATAACTTTGGGCGTCGAATAGATATTTCTTCATGTCCTCTACTTTGACATCCCCATGCTTGAAAGTCTATATCTCGTAAAACTCAATCCGCAATGGAAGAGTATGCCAAGGTGATTTCTTCTTCGAGTGTAGCCTAGCTAATAACCCTGTCGAGATGTGAAATGCTACTTCCTGCATGATGAGTTTGTCCAAGGAAAACTTCGGTAGAACATGCAGAGGCTTCTCTGTGATGTACAGCCATATGAAGGTGACAGATGGTGAGGCATACCAATCGTATATGTTGATTAGTGCCTCCATTGCTGCCTTCAACATGCAGGGTGTATCCTATTTGAAAATCATCTTGTAAACTGGGGTGAAAAATGATCGGACAATTATGTGATAACTCCTTTGAAGCTGCATTCAGAAAACATATTACAATAGGTGTTCACAGAGGTCTCCATTAGTGTCCAGGCCCACTTCAAGCCTATGAACTCTTGACAGGCACAGATTGCATCCAAGATGTAGGCAAACATGTACATTTCTGTTTACATACCTTTGGGTAGTTGTCGAGCCCCTGTTACCTGTTCCTTCAGCTGGTCAGCCAACATGTCAGACCAGTTGCATGCTTTGCCTTCTCTGGCCAGTTGGTCCAATGTGATCACCCAACTCTGTGGGAAGGTTTTCATGCTTTCTTGAAAATACAAACAACATGCAAAGCTATCCAAGTATTAATATGCCTTCTGCACTATCTTCATCTTGTAGACCTAGTTGGGTGTCGTCCTGAATTTAGCTGGCTCCTTCGCCCAGTTCTTAAATATATCTCTGGAGTTGGCATTACTATTGGGTTTATTGAAGGGAGTCTCCATTATGATCACAGTCTTCGTCATATGATACATTTGCTCATAATCCTGTGCCCTGGAGGTATACATCTTCGTCCCGCTGACACTGCTCAATGTCATCGTCTCAAGATCAATGTGCGAGATGACCCAATGTATCATGTCCGCGCATGGGAGCACAAGATAACTACATGCAATCTGGTACAAGTTGGACTTGTGGATGTTCACATAGACTTGGCGGTCTTCTAGGTCTTCCCCAAATGTGCCTACAAATGCATCATTGACCTCTTTTCATTTCAACTTGATGTCCTTGTCTACAATCAGCTTGGTGTCTTCATAGATCGGCAAACTTGTAGACACTCGATCAACTGCTACTCCAGTTGCACTTTCGTCAATGTTCTTTGATCCTGCTCTCTTGGAGGCCATTGATCCTAAACTTATAAGAGGTGGACGAACACATGCTAGATCTCGAGACATAGTGACATGCATGGCAAGAAATTTGTTAGCTAAAACCAAAGAAAATTGAGGAATGACATGCAACATACCAGGGGATTGACTGGAAAGGATTGCGCAATTTTTCCTGGAAGGCTGGGAGTCTGGCTACCAAAACTACACAAAAGGTAGTCTGGGTTGTCTGGGGAGGTTGGTTGGTTGCTAGAATTGCACAATATGCAATCCAAGTTGGCTTGTTGGCTACTAGAATTGCGCAATACACAATTTTAGTTGGCAATGGTTGTAGGCCCAGTGACTGCATTGCATAATTTTCTAGGCCAGTAGTCATTGTTCCTCCGAATTGTGCAATGCAAGACTGGAGGATATTCATTGGGAAAAAATGCACATTTTCATAGAGGAAGATAGAGCCTACCCTCTCAGGATTGCACAATTCTATTTGGGTGAGGTAGAGTCAGGGCCAAGGCTACCCAGACCCGCTGATGGGCAATTGAAAGAAAATGTGAATGTGAATGCATGGTGATACTAAGTGTAAGTAGGAGTGGATGATCGTGCATGCAAATAGTGAATGAAATATTCATAAAATGGAAAAACATGCATGTGGGTGAAGGGTGTTGTCGAATCGACAACTGTTCATGCAAAATAGTTTCATGCATGCGACATAAGTGAGATGCTAACAAAAAATGAAATGGTACTATTACAAGCTAGTATGCATGTAAACGACATCAAGAATTCATAGAAATCAAGCAGACAACACTCACACAAGCCAAAACACAAAAACTAATAGAAATGATGCAAAAGACAATTTAAACCATCGTACTCATGAATATCTAAGTTGGGTGTGTCAAAGACTCTTGGATGTGTTGTGGGATGTCAAATCTCCAAGTTCAATGTGAAGAAGTGAGCTCTGAAGCATCGAATAAATAAGTTTGAGGTTCATGACGTGCATACCACAAATCTAGGAAAAAGTGACACTTGGAGGAAAGATTCTAAAACATTCTTTGCATGTAACCTCTAGCTGCTAAAAATAACTCCCTAAAATCTAGGAATGCTTTTTGCATGTTGGTTTTTCCTATTCTAGGAAAAAGCAGCCCATGCATGAAAGTCAAGTTTTCTCAGTCCCGGTGGAACTAGTCAAATCAATGGAACATGCAATAGACTGCTCAACTGAGGGGGAAATTTGCGCATTTCTGGGAGGGAGCTAGGATGGCTTCCTAGAAGGATTACATAATTTCTGGGCTAAGCAGCTGATTGTTGCTGAGAATTGTGTAAGTTTTGGGTTGAGTAGCCCTGTTGGGCTGGATTGTGAAATTTTTGCAGTGAAGGGTGACAGGCAAATTTGCACAATTTTGGAGCCCAGCAAGCTGCCAAATAGAATTATGCAATTTCTGGAGGGAAGGTTGGTTCCCCTCCATAATTGTGCAATTTCTTAAGGGAGTTGCTCAACTTGCAGCTGCCCCAAGTCCAAAGAAACAGTGTGTGAGGGGGATGCAACAAGCTCTCATGCACAAGCTGGCAGTTTGCTAGAAAATCATTGAAACTTGTGTACTTAACAAGGCAAGACATGCTGCTGAGGATGGTTGATAGCGAGGCTCCAACACGAAGCTAAGGAAAAATTTTGGAGGGTGGTTGTATCTGCTACAACACTTGGTGACACACTGGTACAACTCTAGCTCTTTGAATGGACCTTGTTTGTGAAAAACAAGTCTAACACCTCCGGAAGTATTGTTCAGTTCACAATTTTTCTTGGTTTCCACACTTGCTTGATTGTAAGATGTAGCATCTACCAAATTCTTGGTTGATTGACACACATTCCAAGCCAAGTCAACATAGTTGTTTTGATTGGGGTTGAGGGGTATATTGGTGCATAAGTAGTATAGTCGTCAGAGTCTTAGTTTCATCTCTATTGTTACTTCGCTGCCAGCAGGCCTAGACAGTGCCCCGACAGAGTCACGTAGGAACACAAGCATCGATCCACTGCCAATGAGCCTATCCAATACCCCAGCGGATTTACTTGCATCATATCTCTACGTAGGAAGCCTTTCTCTTCTTTCGCCTTATTCATTTTTCATTTTTGAAAATTTTCACTTTTCATTTTTTTCATTTTTCGTTTTCATAATTGTGCATAGCACTTATTCATTTCAGAGGCAGAAGAGGGATCCCGACTTATTGAGAGCATAAGAGGTTGTTCCTTCAAAGAAGTAGCTTATTATATACCTCTGACGTGCTTGTTAGGGTTTCCCCCTCACCTTACTCTACTTGACTGAGTTGCCAAGGGTTAACCCAAAAAACAACCGATTAGAGTGGGTGACACTAGTTAGCGCGTAAGCGTTGTGTTTTCACCAAGGTTCACTCCAAACAATACATATTTTCCATTGATGTGTTATGGACCAAAAGTAGCAAGTTCTTCACACAGAGGTAGGATGACAGGTAACCAAGTAGTGATAGTGGCACAAGGGCTTTTGTACTTTACCCAAATTGTTTCAAGAGTCACGCATAGTTCTATGTGAAACTAACCTATGAAAAAAAGAAGTAAACAAACAAAGAAAAGCAGAAGCAGAAGTAAATGCAAAAGAAAAATGAGTAAGAAAACAAGAAATCATACAAACAAACATGCAAAGCAAGAAATCAAACAGGCATGCAAGAAAACAAACTAAAAGCAAAAACTACTCCTACTCCTAAGCTAATGGTGCATGGGCTTGATCACGTGAAATGATATTTCCAATGCAGCCACTAGCACATTGGTTGACCCATGTTGGTGAAGGCTTGGTCCGTTGGTCCGCGAGCAACTCGGTTGTGTGAACCGAAAAACAAGAAAGATATAACAATGAAGACAAACACATGTCATGTTTAAAAATGTCCACAGGACATAAGTGAGTGCGAGTACATGGCATGTGGTCCATGGAATTATCACGGTGATGTGCGACACCGCCTGAAGCTATTAAGTCCTAATGATGAGTCTTGCTCTAGGCTCGAAACGTCGACAAAAGAAATAAGATGAATACTGTGGATTATCCGAATTCAACCTCTCAAAAACCACTCCACAGAAACCTGCAATCCAAAATACACATACTTTTGACTGTGACATGCAAGCAAATGAAAGAAACAAAGACAACTTGTGTTGTGCACGTGTGCTTGCAATGTAATATTCCTCCAATGCATGAGCGATGGGATCATGAAATTTGAGTGGAGGAAGCATGATCTATGTGTGATATTGATCTTCAATGCATATAGATGAGTAATGAGGAGCCTTGGTTGTTTCAATAATTTCATAATCGGAAGTGAGACCAACCTCAGGACAGTGAGGGTCTGACATAACCATCTGCTTGGGCTGAAGTGCCTCGACAACCTAGGGTGTTTCGACTTCATCGTCAGATAGATCATCATAAATAGGTGGCTTCAAAAAATCAACTGTGATAGAATCATGATCATGATCGAATATGGGAGTAAATAGATCACAACAGATATGATTAGAAAAATCAATGATTTTATTGGCATCCTCATGATCTGATAAATCAAATAGAGGGGTAGATGAGAAGTAGACAAATTCATCCTCGGTGTTTGTGGAAAAGGCAGATGAAAGGTCATGCGGATTTTCAATGAATAATTTATCCTCTCCATTTTCGAATGATGGACTAACATCCGAGGTGTCCTGCGACTGATCAACAATGGGTGCATCCACAGATGAAGATACACATGCAAAATCATGGATGACAGGTTCACCAAAGATGTCAGGAACTAACAGAGGGGGCTTCCACAAAAGGGAGTCATCCTTCATCGAGTATTGATTCTCAAGCTCCTAGACATACTCTTCATGAATGATAGTGCATGTTGGTTGTGCAACATCAACTCTGTCAATGGCTTGATCCTCATTCACAACAAGTGTAGAGTCCATAATGGAAGAACATAAGATAGTATCATCCGGAGGATCATCTGAGTACGAAGACAAAGGTTGTGGTATAGAATGCATATGACAAATCAATGGAATCACAACCAAATCTACATGAAAGTTAAGTGAAGTGATGTTAGGAGGATGTGACAGCTGAACAGATGTGTGTGCCTAATCTCCCGCATCACTCTGTAGTGGTGGAGTTGTTTGATGAGGGGACGGCGGACATTCACTTGTGACAGTGATTGTGTCCATCTGTGATTGCAAAACTCCATCACTGAAGTATTTTGAGCGAGGCTTGGGATCATATTTCCTCTTGGGATGGACTGATTTGTTAAGATAGAACTCAAATCTATCCCAAATATAAGGAAATTTCATCTGGATTTTCGGAGCTTGAAACTACAAATCACGGAAGCACTGCCAAACATCCATAGGCGATTCATGCGGAGCCTTCCGTTGTTATAACAGTTTTTGGTCAAGATGTTCTCAATCAAAATGACAGAAAGTATCATCAATGAGATCACAAAAGTGCTCAAGTGAGTGCATGCTATCAGCCGGTAGGCTACACAACCACCGATGTGTGGATTCGCGAAGTTTTTATGCAAGCAACAGACTGGCCTGTTTGTCAGAACATCCATCTTCCTCATCAAGCATGGCAAGGAAATCATGTAAGAAAATAAGCTAGGCCACTTCACCTTCACCATCACACGTGTATATATACAAGAGATCAAAGAACTCCCTCGTGATGTGGATAGGTTTGGCATGCGAAAAACATCATGGAGGGTTGAGTGTGCAAGATTCCATGATAGATGTGAAAAGGTTAAAAACAGGATGAGAGGACACATTTTGTCATATGGCCCTCCTTCTAGCGCCAAAAATGTTGATGGTGTTGTACCTACCAACATGTCATGGGATCTCCCCAGTAAGAAGTCCTAATTAGACCTCAGATCGTTTGGTATAGGAGTCCCAGCAGTGGGTCGTATGATATCGCCTTGACCACAGTTTTTCACAGAGGTAAGTAAGATGTCCCTGTTGGTAGCAAGGGTGTGACATATGTAGTAAGCCGAGGAAGGTGCATGAGTGGTTCTAACACATGGTGGGTGAGGTGAGTGTGCCCCTTGGAAACCTGTGATAGCATGGAGTTAAGAAGGGAACACATGAGAAAAGATGCATCACAACATGGAAGGATAGTAAGATAGAAATCCAAAGTTATGGTTAAAGAAACAACACATTTTAGAAAGATTCATACATACATATACAGAAAATAGCTATACATGCATGCGTAAGAAAAATTTAGAGACATATATCACTTAGAGTAAACAATATAGTTGAAATACAATACGACATATGCATGAAACGTGTTGGCTCTATTATATTAATAAGTATAAGTTCCAATCATACAATACATCCATGTCCAATCACTAGTTCCACCAGAAAAACGTTACAGTAATGGCCTCCTGCTCCTCCAAAGAGATATACTATCTTTGCCCATTGGAGAAGCCAAGGCTCATTACAATACTATCCAAGTTTTCTCTAAGATACTCCTATTGGAAGCTTGGCTGACCAAAAGCCTATATAATGAATTATGAGGGACTATATATAGCAAAGGGTGTGGTGGCACTTGAGATTCCCCTTTCTGACAGTTCATCTACCCTCATGACTCTTCATCTATTATATGAATGTTACATACAACTATCGACACTTGAACTTACACTTGATAAGACTTTACATTACAATGCACATGTACCATGTGAGACAAAATGGCTTGACCAATACATGCAAGACATCACTATGACTTGGACAACTGTTGCAAGACAAACTCTCCAACATCCTCATGGTGGTTGATAGTAGTGAACTAATGCCAAGCTCGGGTAGTCTGTGATGGTGTCTGTGTTCTCTAAGGTAACATCTTTCTGGAAATGAACTCTTGCCTCCATAGCATCTGGGTACACTGCTTGGGCTCCTCTGTCCAACTCGTCTAATAGCATGCTCATCATTGTCTTGAGTGTGGCCAGACCAGTAACATACTTGTGCATGGTGTCTACGTTGATTGAAAAGTCTACGCTGGTGACTATGCACATCAACTCGTCAAATTACGAGTTAAGCTCCAGTCGAACTTGTGCCTTTGTCTTCACCCGGGTGAGTGTCCCAATATATGGGATCACATGTGCGTACACAAAAACATTCATACTCTTGAATACACATTCATGGGAAGCCTGTAGTCTAGTGATGATTTGCGGGAGATATTCATAGTTCCAGATCTCACTTTGGATGCGTGCCCTCAGCTCGACTGCTCTGGGCTTCACCATCTTAAGCAAGTTTAGTGGGGCCCCCTTGTATCTCATCATCCATGTTAGCATGTAATCAATAGAAGCATACACATTTGATAGGATACGTGCTCTTTTAGCACATCGCTACTGCCAACCGTTGAGATGGATGACTTCCTTATGCACGACACCAAACTTGGAATACAATGCTTGCATGATTGTGTCAAGGGACAATACTTCATTTAGTATTTCCTTCTTCAATTCTGCTCGGGTGGATGTTGTACCCAATTATCCTCCCTGCTTGGCTGTTTGTATCTCCTTAGTCATTCGCTCATTCTCAGCTATCAGGAAGCGAACACTTGAGCTAGTGGCTTCAGCATATGCCCTGGTAGCATCGACCAATGATGTTGGATGTTTGAACACATTAGACATGATCACTCATTCCTTGAACTATATAGGAGATGTATGATCATCCAAAGTCGACACTTTGTGGGATTGCACAACTCTATGTTGAGACTCGTCAAATGAGATGTTGTGCATCTCTCCTTCTGGCTAATCTCTAAGGATCTCAGTGTCTCCATGGTCGCTTGGGACTTGTTCCTCTTCTAGATGCGGTGAAGTTGGTGGATCGAACTCTTGGTGGTGAGGCATGAGGTTGATGTCTTTCTCTAACTCCTATTTCTCCATATCCGTATCCATCTATTCAAGTGCTTGCTCTATCTCCTGAGTGAAGTCCTATTCCTGTGATGGTTCACCGTGTTTGCTTGATGCTAGCTGTTATGATGAGTCTACTATCTGTACGACGCAGTTTCATTTGTATGTACAAGTTGCACCCCCTACTGTACCTACTCTTGTTGCACTTCCTTCTCTTGTCTACGCATCTCCTATTTCTTCTAGAGCTGCTCCTTCAACTCATGCAACTCCTTCTATGTTTCCTCCATTCTCTGTTTCTCTCTCTTCTTTTGCGCATTTCTCTTGTTGTGCTATTGCCTCTTTACCTCTATTTCCAAAGCTTCTTTCTACACAAGTGAGTCTACTCAGAACTTATAGCTTTGCTCTTCCTCCATGATGTCAACAATCTTCCTCTTGCCCTTGTCACACACTGGTATGTTTACCTTTGCTACTACTGCTTCTAGTGCTCTCCGGGATGATGCTTTGCTATCCATTCCATAGTGAGGCCGAACGGTTCATTGATTCTGAAGGAGTTGTAACAATGTCTCCATGGGTCTTCCTCCGCCCAATGACATGCTCCATGGGTCGAGTTAAACTGTACTCTCGTGTAGTGATCTTTCACAAGACAATGCGAGTCATACGAATTGTAACTTTGGGCATTGAATGGATATTTCTTCATCTCCTCTGCTTCGACATCCACGTGCTTGAAATTCTGTATCTCGTCAAACCAAATCTGCAATGGAAGAGTGGGCCAAGGTGCCTTCTTCTTCTGCTGTATCCTAGCTGATAACCCTACCGAGATGTGATATGCTACTTTTTGCATGATGAATTTTTCCAAGGCAAACTTCAAGAGAACATGCGGAGGCTTCTCCGTGCTATACATCTGTATGAAGGTGTTGGATGGTGAGGTATACCAATCAGCTATGTTGATCAGTGCCTCCATCACTGCCTTCGACATGCAGGGCGAATCCTATTCAAAAAGTCATCTTGTAAACCAGGGTGACAAAATGATTGGACAACTGTTTGATAATTCCTCTGAAGCTGAATTTAGAAAACATCTTACAATAGAAGTTCACAGAGGTATTTGTCGGTGTCCATGCCCACTTCGAGCCTAGGAAATCGTGACAGGAACAGATTGCATCCAAGATGTATGCAGACATGCATATTTCTTCTTGCATACCTTTGGGTGGCCATCGAGCCCTTGTTACCTGTTCCTTCAGTTGGTGAGCCAACATGTCGAACCAGTTGCATGCTTTGCCTTCTCTGGCTAGTTGGTCCAACGTGATCACCCAACTCTGTGGCAAGGTTTACGTGCTTTCTTGTCCATACATACGACATGCAAATATGACGAAGTATTGATATGCCTTCCGCAGTATCTTTGTCTTGTAGACCTAGTTGGGTGTCATCTTGAATTTAGTTGGCTCCTTCACCTAGTTCTTCAAAATATCTCTAGAGTTGGCATTACTATTGGGTATGCTGAAGGGAGTCTCCATGATGATCATGGGCTTCAACATATGATACATCTGCTCATAATCCTATTCCCTAAGGGTAGCAATATTCATCCCGCTGACACTTCTCAATGTCATCATCTCAGGATTAGTGTGTGAAATGACCCAATGTATCATGTCCATGCATGGGAGCATGGGATACCTGCATGCATTTTGGTACAAGCCAAACTTGTGGATGTTCACATAGACATGGTAGTCTTCGAGTTCTTCCCAAAATGTGCCTTCAAATGCATCATTGACCTCTTGTTGTTTCAGCATGATGTCCTTGTCTACAATCAGCTTGGTGTCTTCATAGATCGACAGACTTATAAACACTCACTCAATTGTTGCTCCAGTTGCACTTCCGCCAGTGTCCTCTGATCCTGGTCTCTTGGAGGCCATTGATCCTGAACTTCTAAGAGGCGGATGAACACTTGCTAGATCTGGAGAGATAGAAACATTCATGGAAAGAAATATGTCATCTAGAACCAAAGCAAACTGAGGAACAACATGCAACATACCAGGGGATTGACTGGCAAGGATTGGTAATTTTTCTTGGGAAGATGGGAGAAAGGCTATTAGAACTACGAAAAAGGTAGTATGGGCTGTCTGGGGAGGCTGGCTGGCTGCTAGAATTGCGTAATGCACAATCCAGGATGGCCTACTGGTTGCTGGAATTACGCAATGCGCAATTTCAACTGGCAATGGTTGGAGGCCCAATGACTGTATTGCACAATTTTCTAGGCCAGTATTCACTGTCCCTCATAATTGTGCAATGCATGACTGGAGGATAGTCACTGGGCATAAATGCACATTTTCTAAGAGGAAGACAAGGTCTTCCCCCTCAAGATTACACAATGTTGTTTGGGTGAGGCAGAGTTCGAGCCAAGGCTGCCCAAACCCGTTGATGGGCAACTGAAATAAAATGTGAATGTGAATGCATGGTGATACTGAGTGTAAGCAGGATTGAATGATCATGCATGCAAACAGTGAATGAAAGATTTATAAAATGGAACAACATGCATGTGGGTGAAGCAAGTTGTTGAATCGACGATTGTTCATGTAAAATAGTTTCATGCATGTGACAGCAGTGATGTTGTAGGGAAAAGTATCCGACTCGGATGACCCTATCCCACTCTAAGGGTGACAGTTCCTTAGCAACAACTGTAAAACAAACTACTTAAGGTTTACTTCTTTATGAAAGCAAAAGAGAATGGAGAAAGCACTAACCGTTGCCTTGCGCTTAATGTCGAATCCAAACTCTTCTCTTTGGCCGCTTGCTCCTAGCTCTTTGTTCTTCTGCTCGCCCAGCTACGATGAGATCCTGCAAAATAACAAAGAAGGAAACTACAAGAGGCATGCAATCATAACTGGTTCATGGATTAGTGTAAACCAAACATGCAATCATCACAATATATAATTGAAACAAGAGCACATAGAAGAACCTCAATAGCTTTTATTAATGAAGAAATAAAGGTTTGAGAGTATTACAACCATTGAAGGCTCCAACCCAGCAACACCTCCCAGCAGAAAGAATTGCTCTTCTTCACCTCTCTCAAACAATCACCCAATAACTCAATAGTGAAACCAACAGCATATCATTACTTTGCACAAAATTCCAGCCTCCTGAGCTCATAGGAGAGAGCTCAATATATAGATGAATTGAGAAAGGATGAGTCAGCTTGCAACTGATGTGTAGCTGCCTTGTGTCCTCTCTCTCTTCAGTTAATCTTTAGTTGATCTTCAGTTCTTGAGTCCACTTGGAGAACTTTGCTTCCACTTGGAGAAACAGAGCATCTGACTCATCACAAGGCGAAATACCTGATCCAAGTGTCATTTTTGGAAGATTCCAAAGCAATGACTCACTGTGCCACTTGTCCCTTCTCGCTCAGCGCAGGTGGCCTTTGTCCCACTTGCTTTGCAACGCAGGTACACCATGGAGCAACTAAGTTTCAGCGCAGAAACCTAGTGGAGCACCTGCTTTGATTTCAGGATTGCTTGTTTTTGAGTGTTTTCAGGTGGAGAACTGATCTGAGAGCTGTTGGTTTGCTGACCTTGTTCCTCTAGGGGTAGGAACATCATGTTTAGGGAACTTTGGATCCCTTGGATTATTGACAATTCATGCTTGTTGCTGTAAGGCACAAAATTGTCTATAACAGATGCCCCCTAAAGTATGAGGTCGTTTATCGGGTGAAATGCTTTATTGAGAGGATCCGAAGTTCATTCAATCTGCTGAGAAGTGTCCTGTAATAAGATACAATACAATACATTATTTTTCATACATTTTTCATGATCTAGCTGAGGCGGGCATTCCCATGCTCAGCTTTATAAATACATTTTGGTACATAGAACAGACGATCGTCTGATTGTAGACTGATAATTCTCTGCTGAAATTATCATCCTTTGAGAAGGATGATCATCTGCTGTAATGGTGTACATATCAAATGTCTTTATGTCCTGAATATATATCGCAGCCCGGATGGATGAAACTAGATCCGGGGTCTTCAATCTCTTCCGATCTTCACTCGATGTACAAGTCGATCCATGTGAGAATTTCTTGAAGTCGAACATGGAAAGACATCGCTTGATTACCGGTCAATGATGTAAACCGTTAACAAGCGCGAGAGGAGTCACCGATAAGGATGATGACCCTCAAGGTACGACGGTACAATCCACATGGTGGGAATAAAGGACTTGGCGTCGACCACCATGCAAAATCTTCTGGTCGAAGGTCATTGATGTATACCTGTCGCCGGAAGTGAGAAACTTGCCATTGAGGCATGCAAGCTTCAAAGTACTGAGGGGGGTGTTCCTAGATCAACTCCTTGGATAATGAACTGATGTCGACAAGGAGCGATCCGTCAAAGGAGGGCCTTAATGAATCCCACATCAGTGACACGGAACGGAGCTAGTGATTGTGATGAGGTGAAAACAAACTGTGATGTATGATTCAGGGTGGCGGTCATGAAGTGGATGAAGGATAATGTATGGCAGTGGGTGGAACACGGTTGACTCTTTACAGAACCACATCTCTTGAACATATAACGACACTGATGTGATGGATTGGTAGCATTACCCCAATTGTGGATGGTGTGGCGAAGACCATGGTTATGAGACCGGTGAATGAAACAACCCAACCCGATGTGATACGGAGGACAAAGTGTCATGTTCAAGAGCGACTTGCTACCATTAATGCTGTGAGGTTCTCCCAATTTTTCCCAAGTCATTGCTGACCAGTACCTCTTTATTTTTGTCAAGCTTGAGGAGGATAACATATGCTTGTTCTATAACCTGCCCTTCGGGCAAGCCCACCGCTATGTTTTAACGAGCCTAGCGATAGGGAAACTCGTTCTCGTCTAAAGACAAGTTTGTCGCTATTTAATCATTTTAACGAGTCTAACGACAAAGAAAACTCGGTCCTTTTCATTTTTAGAGAGTCTGAAAAGGTACGAAAAGTTAACTCCAAAATTCCTTTTTCGTCTTCTAATCCCTTAAGTCCGAAAAAGTATAAAACAATACAGAAGGGATGAATTTTCGATTTCTTTAACGAGCCGAACAAAACAAGCGCTCGATCTTTTTGTGTAATAATCCCTCAGGTCCAAAAAGATTAAAATCTAGAGGAGGGATAGCTCTTCTTGTCCTTTAACGAGCTGGAAGGCCAAAACTCGGCAAACTTTTCATATTTTACGAGTCAGTGAAAAGAGCTCAAAGAAGACTCGTCTTTTGAGGAACGAGTGATGAACAGGGATAGCAGCAGATTCCAGGTACAGGTTGGAATTCTCCAATCACGGCAGTGTCACAAGGATGGCTAAGTGAAATCACTCTTCGCAGCTGTTCCTCAAAATGGGTAAACAAACATATGGAGGTGAACGATTGGCCAAATGAACGGATGGAGGTGATGGCATATAAACACGACCAAGGGCTTTTAATATGGCTTTCAAAGGTTACATTTCTCGAGGTTGTTTACCGGTTCATTTTTTCTGGATGAGCTTGAACTGTAGGGAAAGATTGCTCACAACTTGTGTTTATTTTTTAACGAGCATGAACTCTGTACAAAACTGCTCGATTTATACCAGTCTTAATGCAAGGAATGCTTTAGGTGAGGTAATCTTATTTAAGGAGCGATACCTCACTAATTACTCCAATTTGGCAGGTTTTAACTTTTGCCCTTCATCCTTTCTTTATGCAAGCTGGAAACGGCTAATCCTACGAGTTTAACGGGTTAGACCTACAGGTTTAAAGGGAGGACCTAAAAATTAAAAAAAAAATAAAAAGTCGTCCCGTGCTCGCACTCCAAAAGGTTTGCATGCCCCCAGGTATAAAGTATAATTTCGAGATTCTGTCCTCTTACTTATTATCCGAAAAATGGTTTTGTTTGCTGCCGCAAACGAAACTCTCTTTTCGGCGATGTCTATCATTAGGTTGCTAAGGATGGTGACTACTTGTTGCAGCAATTTCCTCTCTTTCTTTGAAGACTGCCCCTACTTCTCTTTTAAAACATATTGTTTTAATGGGTGAGGCTTGACATTCAAAGATGGTGCCTTCTTGCTGCCACAAATAGATCCCCTCCTTAGGAGAGCCCACTTCTTTAGACAAAGGGAGCGATTCTTCCGCTTCAACATAACTTTGACAAAAGAATTTTATCCTAGAACAACCCTCTCTTCCTTTTTGGACGGGGTACGGACTAGTCCATTCTTCTGCGGAAATTAACTTTATACCTAAGGTTTTCTCTGCCCGAGGCAGGCCAGGGTGCATGCCCCCTGGGTCCCCATTCTTTTCTTCTCGAATTACTCGCATTCATCGGGAAGTAGAACCGGGGGTGGTGGCATTCCTTGATTGAATAAACCGTTAAGGGATGGTATTTGACTATTTGCAATGCGTGATCCTGGAAATGAAAGTTGGTCTACGAGCTTGACCATTCTTCCTTCGTGCGGAAAACACATGACTCTAAAGAGTGAGGACACTATTGCCTCCATGCAATATATATAGTCTCGTCCAAGGAGTAAGTTATATGCCAAGGGTCCCTGGACGACCATGATGTTCATATGAACTGTCTTCCCTTTCAATGTAACTGGAACATTGGGGAGAATCCCTAACGGGTGACTGGTTCCTTTATCAAAACCTGATAGATTTCTCATCTCAGGTAAAAGCGTCGGGCAACCCAGTGCTTTCCAAGCAATAGAGGAAAGGATACTCACAGATGCCCCTTCATCAATGATAGTTCCAGCCATCACCATTCTGTAGATTTGGACTATGATTCTGAATGGGAAACTGGCTGGTAACCGGGGTCTGCCTAGTTGATCCCAATCAAAGGATACAACTAGGTTGCTTGGTGGTGGGACCGAATATACGGCCGGATACGACCCTGACGATGTTCCTTCCTGCGATAAAGGAATGGGCGCATTGCCCTGATGCTCATCAGAGTCTGTGTTGATGAAAAGAATACGGACGGTGTCATCCTTATCCTCTTCAGTGAGGGTGTCATTTGAAGATGGGTCTTCAATGACGGAGTCATTGGATGATGAAACCTCTGAAGGAAGAACGGGGTCAACTACCGTTTCGACCTTTAGACTTTCGTCTAGTCTGGATTCAGTAGGTTCATTCTCAATGACCGACACTTCAGCTGACCACTTGAGCGGGTCAGCTGGATTTTCAACTATCGAGGGATTAGGCGTGAGTTTTTGGTATCCAGGAGGAAGTCGTAACGGTGAAACCGGATGATCTTCCAAAACTCTCTTTGCCTCATCTAAGAATGGACATTTGTGGATGGCGTGATCGCCTTCACACAATATACAGGGTGATCTTGGTCTCCCTCTTCGTCCTTCACTCTCGCTAGTTGACGGACTGCAATCAACATGACTACCAGAGGTTGATGCTACCGGATTGTGCAACTTTGGGGACCAGTCCCTTAATATCCGGGGAATACAAGGACAATCACGATGGAAGTGGGCCCCTTTGCAAATGACACATGGCGATTTAGGCCCGGTCGGTGCAGTGTGTGGGTTTTTGTCAGCTGTCTTTTGCTTGCCCCCAGTCGCCTTCGCCATAGGCCCCTTCTGCTTCTTTTCTCTCTTCTTCTTTTCCTTCTTCTCCATGGGAGGCTGACTTTTGCCGGCTCTTCCTTGTGAAGATGAAGGATCAGAGGAAGAATTGTAAGAAGTGGAAGGCTGGTGGGTAGCTCTAGACTGTTCTGACTGTTGATTCGACTGCTCAGGATTAGTGGCGATCTGGACTACATTAGTTGAAAAGAGCCATACAGGTAGGCCAATTGTCAATCCTGGAAGTGACAATGTTGCCATATGAGGCGCACCAACATCTCCCCAAGAGGAGAAGGGATTTGGACTTCCACCAAGGTTGTTTCCTTGGTTGGTGGGCTCCATACTTTTCAACTGAAAGATCAACGTGGGAATAACAGGTGATTATGTTCCGCTTAAAATAAATTTTATTAACGACGCTTTTAGACACAAACTTGATTTTTCATGTTTTAAGAGTCGAGAAAAAGCTAAAGATGACTCTAGTCGCCTTCGATGTTTTAACGAGCCCGAAGTGACAAATGCTCGGATGGACTTTTTCAGTTATAGAGTTTGAAAAAAGCCAAAAGAAACTTCTCTGGAGATCTAGACAGAGGGTGTGCCACAGAATACGTTTTACGGTACGGGTGGTCGATCTTCGTGAATGCTGTGTTCACTGCATCGCGATCAGTAGGGCGGCCGACACGGCTTCCTATGGATAAAGGATAATTGCCTATAGGGGTCTCCCAATATATACGCGACGCTACGTGGGAGCACAAGTCCGTATTAGTGCCACCGACTCTCAGGAGGAATCACCCACCTTCGTAGAGATCGACAGTCACTATGTTTAACGACGCCGGAACACGTCTCTACCTAGACCTCTATGTGTTTGCATTATGTTACAAAGCGTTGTTATGTAAATTGGATTTATTTTAATGTTGATCTTGCTTATCAGTTTGCCTTTAAGGATCACCACGAGATGTATATAACAAATTCCTGAATGCAGTCTAAGATGAGAAGCAAACTTTTCAATCTTTCAACTTTGAAAACCTTAACTACTGAGGGAAAAGAAAGGCAAATCTTTTCACACAGATCATAGAGCACACACTAAAATGCAAATCTTTCCTAAATCGTCAAGCACACAGTCAAATGCAAAATGCACAATGCATGTATTTTCTTTTCCCTTTCTTAATGTGGATGGATTACAAAAAGAAAGTGGTTATATAACTTTGATTTCGATTTAAAGCGAAAGTAAACAAGTTTGTCCAAAATCAAAAGACACCTTAAGATTCACTTGCTTAATCACTGGAAATACATGAAATCAAACCATACTAACGAAAGTAAAATGACTAATCAGCTATGGACAGCAAACAAGCTAACTCTTTAGACCAGCAAAATGCCTAACACAGGTTCAGATCTAAAAGGCCAAAAGCATGACTAGTTTACTTTTCGTTATGGGAAATTGTAAATGAGTAAGAAATACAAAGAACAAGTACAATTTCGTTATATAAAAGAGGCAGAATGATGGCAAGTAATATTGGTTTCAAGACAGGCACAAGACTGACACCTAGCAGCAAAACTAAGTGAAAACAGGCAAGAGAAAGGAGGAAACCCCAAATGCACTAGGCAAATTTGGGCCAACGCAGGCTCTGCATAGCCAAACTGGCTCTCAGCGCAGGTAGCCCCTTCGGGACCTGCGTTGCAAAGCAGGTAGCCTGTGTACTACCTGCTTTGGAAAACGAAACTTGCGTTTTCACAGTTTCCGGGTCATAATTTTCTCAAAAATGCACGGTTTTTGCTCAAATCAGAAGCAATCAGTCAAGCACACTCAAAGGGATGATTAAGAAGGTGCAAAGCTATCACTAAGAGCTTACAAGGATCCTTGTAGATCAGCTCTTCAAATCATGAATTTGCTCAGAAAATGAGCAAGAGTAGCTGCCCTCTACTTCGCTTCTGATATAGTCAAAAGCTTTTCGATTTGGTACTCTTTTGTTCAGGAAATGAATAGCAAAATACTACAAACACAATCAAACGGATACGATCCCCAGCGGAGTCGCCAGTTTTTGTAGGGAAAAGTATCCGACTCGGATGACCCTATCCCACTCTAAGGGTGACAGTTCCTTAGCAACAACTGTAAAACAAACTACTTAAGGTTTACTTATTTATGAAAGCAAAAGAGAATGGAGAAAGCACTAACCGTTGCCTTGCGCTTAATGTCGAATCCAAACTCTTCTCTTTGGCCGCTTGCTCCTAGCTCTTTGTTCTTCTGCTCGCCCAGCTACGATGAGATCCTGCAAAATAACAAAGAAGGAAACTACAAGAGGCATGCAATCATAACTGGTTCATGGATTAGTGTAAACCAAACATGCAATCATCACAATATATAATTGAAACAAGAGCACATAGAAGAACCTCAATAGCTTTTATTAATGAAGAAATAAAGGTTCTGAGAGTATTACAACCATTGAAGGCTCCAACCCAGCAACACCTCCCAGCAGAAAGAATTGCTCTTCTTCACCTCTCTCAAACAATCACCCAATAACTCAATAGTGAAACCAACAGCATATCATTACTTTGCACAAAATTCCAGCCTCCTGAGCTCATAGGAGAGAGCTCAATATATAGATGAATTGAGAAAGGATGAGTCAGCTTGCAACTGATGTGTAGCTGCCTTGTGTCCTCTCTCTCTTCAGTTAATCTTTAGTTGATCTTCAGTTCTTGAGTCCACTTGGAGAACTTTGCTTCCACTTGGAGAAACAGAGCCTCTGACTCATCACAAGGCGAAATACCTGATCCAAGTGTCATTTTTGGAAGATTCCAAAGCAATGACTCACTGTGCCACTTGTCCCTTCTCGCTCAGCGCAGGTGGCCTTTGTCCCACTTTCTTTGCAACGCAGGTACACCATGGAGCAACTGAGTTTCAGCGCAGAAACCTAGTGGAGCACCTGCTTTGATTTCAGGATTGCTTGTTTTTGAGTGTTTTCAGGTGGAGAACTGATCTGAGAGCTGTTGGTTTGCTGACCTTGTTCCTCTAGGGGTAGGAACATCATGTTTAGGGAACTTTGGATCCCTTGGATTATTGACAATTCATGCTTGTTGCTGTAAGGCACAAAATTGTCTATAACAAGTGAGATGCTAACAAAAAATGAAACGGTGCTAGTACAAGCTAGTATGCATGTAAACAATGGCAAGCATTCATAGAAATCAAGAAAAAAACACTCACACAAGCCATAACAGAAAATGCGACAGAAATGCTACAAAATACAAGTTAAGCCGACTTACCTATGAATCATTGAGCTGGATGTGTCGGAGATTCCTAGATGTGTTGTGGAATGTCAGAGCTCCAAGATCGATGTGAAGAAGTGAGCTCTGAAGTGTCGAATAAATAAGTTTGAGGTTCATGATGCACATGCCAAAAATATAGGAAAAAGCAACACTTGGAAGAAAGATTCTAAAATGATCTTTGAATGTAACCTCCAACTGCTAAAAATAGATCCCCAAAATCTATGGATGCTTTTTGCATGTTGGTTTTTTCTATTCCAGGAAAAAGCATCCCATGCACACAATTCAAGTTTTCTCGGCCCCGGGTGGAATAGGTCAACTCAAAGGCACATGTAATAAACTGCTCAGTTGAGGGGGAAACTTGTGCATTTCTGGGAGGGAGTTGGGTTGGCTGCCCAAAAGGATTGCACAATTTCTGGGCTAAGTAGTTGACTGTTGCCCAAAATTGCTTAATTTTTTGGCTGAGCAGTCATGTTGGGTTGGATTGCACAATTTTTGTAGTGAATGGTGATAGGCAGATTTGAGTAATTATGGAGCCCAACAGGTAGTCAAACATAATTGCACAAATTCTAGAGGGAAGGCTAGTTCCCCTATCGAATTGTGAAATTTCTTAAGGGAGTTGCTTAGCCTGCAGTTGGACCAAGTCTGGAGAAACAACCTGTGAGGGGGATGCAACAAGCTCTCATGCACAGGCTGGAAGTCTGCTAGAAAATCAATGAAACTTGTGTACTTGACAAGGCAAGACATGTTGCTAAGGATGGTTAGTAGGGAGGCTCCAACACGAAGCTAAGGAAAAATTTTGGAGGGTGGTTGTAAATGCTATATATATATATATATATATATATATATATATATATATATATAGTCAAGTACGAATAAACTCATAGGTTATAAATTCTTGTGTAACATAGATATTATCTTTCTTTCAATGTACAAAGTTTATAAATGATGGAATAAATATAGAATTAAAATACAACTAACTCATTTTCATTTCACACTTCAAAAATTACAAATAAAATACATAATTGATTCTCTTTTCCTTTTTACTGTGTAAAATTTGGAAATAAACATATCCAATTCTTTTCTTTTGTCAAAAGAAAATAGATATTGTAGGTAGAGATACTAACTTGAAATAACTATCTAGAAAATTAATAATTAAGTACTTGGCTATGTTGTAACATTATCTAGTTTTGATAAGTTAGCATATTAGTCAAATAATTTTGAAAAAAATGTAAGGATAGGACATGGATAAAAAGAATAAAAAGTTAAAATGTTAGGAAAATTTGATGTTTTATAGGCATCCATATCAATAAAAGGATAGGATTTAGTTGCCCTAAATAAAGAAGGAAAAGGAAAATAAAATGTTAGGGAAGCAAAAGAAAAGGAAAGCTTCATTTTATGTTTTTTAAAATGCATAGGTTGCTAGTCTAAATGCACCGTAATCAAACATCCATTATGTTTTCATGTGCAAAATAAATTGAAAGAAGAGTGAAGGTTACTCTAAGGTTTGTATGTTTACTTTGGATATTAACACTATCCTATGTTTTAAAAAACTCATAACCTAAGTATTAGTCCCATGTCGCCCCTCTGCCAATCCATTCCCTTCATATCAGTTCCCTGAAGTTCATAACTCCCTTATTTTCCATATTTCCTGAGATCACACTAATGTCGATTCCTGAGCCCACCAATCCATCCTGTCACATCATGTTAATCCTCCACCATTTCACTTTTCATCTCCGCCTATCGCTTCTCATCTAATGACCCTCATGCCATTTCGGCCACCCTTGGCCATCCGAGCCTTACCGCCTGGGGGGATCCGAAATGGGTGGTATACCAAACGGTGCCCATCCCTACGTGGCAGTTCCACAGCATTTCAGACCCGCCATGAGAAAAACCACAAACCTCTCACCCTCCACTCCAAAAATATGAATTCCTCATTCTCGATACCACTTACCTGACCGTTGTGCATCTGCCATTCCTTTGGTGACACCTCATCTGTCCGTTAAACCCATTAAATCATATCCATTCCCTCCATAATCAATTTGCTAAGAATTTAATTTTCTTAGCCATTAACTCAATGGACCCATGCCATCAATAGAAAACTAGAACTCCTATATAAACCTTTGTCTTTCCTATTTACAAGTTACATAATTCTTGTTTTATCACTGCCATTGCTTTGATTGTAGGTTGCTTGCCAGGTCCCAACACTGTCAACTATCAGTGACACTACCTGACTAATCATTTTCAAATTATTCCTTCTGTTCCTGGCCCCAGAACTTTCTATCTATCTGTGAATTGTCTCCTTTCCCAATAAATTTTCCACTATCATCCTTAGCCATCATGCCTCCCAAGGACAAAGGACCATAGGAAATTGTTAATCTTCTGATCTATCCTCCTGTAGATCTCCATCATATCCCTATGGATGATAGAGACTACAACATCCATGAAACACTCTATGACCTCTACTTCTTTGAGACGTACTATTGGCTCGAAGATAAATACATTGATAAATTAGAGGATATCCAGCTGTGGGAGTTAAACCTACCTCATTACATCTTTCCTCTTACCCATAGCACTCTTGATTTCATTAGAAAATGCCATGCCTCATATATGCCAAGCCAAAGGTCCATAGTAAATCCCAATGGACACATTCTATTCACCATAACCCCTCAGACTATTGATCAAATGATGCAAGCCTCCACAGTCAACAATTCTACCCCATTTTCCTATGAAGCTCTGTTTTTAATATACTAGAATTTAGAGTTTGCTAAGAGAGCCCAAACTCTTGAATTATTCTTAAGACAAGATGTTGCATTACTAAAGAAACATCCTCCCTTATCCCTCATCCATATCCCTTGAGAGAGCCAAGTAGATAATCACTGTCATTTCCTACCTCCTTGGATACTATTTTGACCAAATGGTAGATGAGGCCATTATAGGATTTTTATCCATCTTTTCTAATGATGCTAAACCCTCAATTGTGTTCAATTTCAGCCATTTCCTTGCAATGTCTATTCATCAACGACTGGTCAAGTTTCCTACAGAGGAGGTATTCAAATATGCCTCTGTCTTAGTCTACATGTTCCTATATTTTCAGGGGGACAACATGAACTTGTCATTGCAAAAGTTGGATGAGAAAGGAAACCAACAATCGTTCATTTTTTGGACCACTTTGGTTATGAAAGAGCAAAAATAATATACTTACAAATAGTTTACTGAGATGTTTGTCCATCCAGAGATAAGCCTCCTAAGCAATAGAAATGAACCAAGGATTAGTGAAGAAATAAAAAAGGTATTACAGCTATCAAAACAGGTACAAATAGGAGACTGGTATTTATATGAGAATTACATAGAGAAGGATTTTTGGATGTGAGCTACCACCATATATGCTGCCAAAATTCATCCCATTGAGGATTTTTTCCTTGGAATACATAAGGCAAATGATCAACATGGATGAAGTCCATTTTATTGCTACCTATAAAAAGTCTCAGTTCAAGATAAAAACGCAGGTTGGTCCATTCATTTGCAAAAGAAGGGCATTAGGTCAATAGGCTGACAAAATACTAAGGGAAATGCAATTTAATCTTAGTTTTACTTGGTCCTATGATCCATTAGGGATAATTTCCAAATTAAGGGTAGAAACAAAGTCTACTCCTTATTTTCACACACCTAGGACAAAGATAGAAAACTATAAGAATCAGCCAGAATGGGCTGAAAACACATTATAGGAGGCATAATAACAACAAGTCTCATCATCAACAGTTAAGGCCCCTACAATGCAAGAAAAGACAGCCAAGAGGAGTAGAGAGGAAGAGTCTTCTTTAGGGACTAATATTTTTAGTGAGGGATTTAAAATCATGTACAAAAATAAGGCTAAGTTTAGGTCTAGACTAAGACTTAGCAAAGAGTGAGAGCAACAAAATCTCATCACCACTAATGAGCCTCTTGTATCTTCATTAATAGGTGATCAGTCTACACAGTCTCGTACCACTTCCATGACCGCACAAGAGCAGCATAAAATTCTACACACAGGTAAATCTACTTTAAGTGGGCCACAGAAGAGCATCATGGATGTCTTCAAGGAAATAAAGGTCAGAAATGAAGCCTTTAAGATAAACACATACAACCAATTTTGGAAACAAACCTTTGGTGCCCAAAGAAAGCTACTCTCAGAATTTGACTCAGAGAAGGGGAAAATGCAGATGGAATTCCTTCAGGCACAAGTTCCTCAGCCCAAAGGAGCATCATATTATAAGAAGACATCTTTTGAGTTTGATATGAAGGACATACATCCCATTGACCAAATGGAGATGCATAAATAGACTAGAGAGATGATCTTATCTACTTTAACTAGCACAACTATGAACTTGTCCAAGTTGCAGGTAACAGTAGCAAATTTCGACTCACAACTAAAGATGGAGGAAGTTTCAGCTCTTGCCAAAGATACCAAGATTCAAACCTTGGAAGATTTGGTAATTATACTTGGTTATGATCCTACAAACATCAATGCTACAAAAGAGTTAATCAAAATAATAATTTGGATATAGCAACACTAAGGAAATAGTTGAAACTCCCAGATACTGAAGATCCTTTAGCCAAAGATATTGTAGAAACATAAACAAAAAAGGCATACATGATGAAACTCATCATAGAACAGACTGCTCAATTGAAACAGATGGAGACAAAGATGGAGAAATTAATTAAGGAAAAGGAGAAGTCTACAAAACAGACTTCTCATTTAGAAGAACTTCCTATCACAGTCAATCCAACTGCAATATCAGCTACCAACAGTACAGAAGAGGCTATAGACTAGTTAGCTAGTGCAGTTCAAAATATGTCCCTGTAGGCTGAAGAGATCAAGAAACTGCAAGATAAAGTAAAACTACTAGAGGATCATAAAAAGAAGTGTGACATTTTTCATGCAGCAGAGCTTCAGAGAGCTCAAAATCAAGTTGAGGCATGGAAGAATTCATCCACTGAGTCTTCCATTGGCTACACTCTTGGTAGTGTCAAAGAAATTATCTAGAACAACATCATAGAGGAGATTGATGATATCTGGCCATGTATCCTGATCATTTTTTACCAAAAGGAGTTAATGGAAAAGGAAAACCAGACAATTTCCAATATAAATGGTCAACTTGGAGAGATGCCTTCTATAGCCAACAACATAATAAGGTTTCTCAATTCTAAGAACAGGTATGAACTGGATGATCTAGGAGTGGATGACAGGACTGAAACCATTTTGGAGGTAAAGAAAGTCATGACTAAAAAGAACCTGGTAGTACAATTAACTGAGAAGTGTCATACTCTAGAAATTGTAGTTAACATATTTGTCACAAGAATTGATGCCTTAAACCAGAAGGGTTTGCCTTCACTATTTGTCATCAATGATAAGCTAATGACCAGGGAAGATTACTTGAAGAAGCTACAAGACATTGCCAAGGACACAGCCAAGTCCTCCAACATCAAAGGTTCCATGATAGGCAGGGCATTCTACAAGGCCATCAGTAACATATGTTTTATTCAGAATGAGATAAAACATATTTTTACTATAAAACCAACTTTTTCCAAGTACACTGAGGTAGATGAGATTTACCATAGAGTAACTAAAATATCCATTCCAAATGAATAACAATGGGAAAAGTTGTGTGAATATCAGGATTGGAAGACAGGTCAACTTGGCCAGTGCAACACCAGAACAGTGGCCACTCAGCAACAGTTTTCCATCAAAACAGAGCCAAATGTTTAGATTCATTCTTTTGGACTGAATTGTTTCTCTTTCTGTTAAATCTTAAGTAATAATAGCATGCCTCGTCACTCAGGCATTGATTGTAATATTTGCATTTTTTTTTAAATATTTCATTCTGTCGAAGTATTTAGGGTTGCACCCTTGATCTAGTTACCAAATATATTTGTACTAAGCTGGACCATTTTTTATTGAATAAAATATTCTGGATTTACTTCATATGGCTTGTCTCTCTGTGTGTTATTTTCTTATGTTTTTCATTATGTATTCCTCGTATAATTTATTTCATTTACAGTCATTTGATTGAAAAATTAACTGAATTTCAGTTTCATTTTGAATCCGCTACGAATTTGTATTTTAATTAAGATATTAATTTATAGGACTGTCTGATCTTGTAAATTCATCTTTGGATTTAAATTGCACAAGATTTCTCAAATGAATTGATTATATTTTGTTAATTAGGGAAACACAGTTTTTTCAATTGCTACTTGTAAATGGTGAAATACTCTATCTGAATATTAAATCATTATATTTCTCTATATTCTTCGTATCCATCACATCTACAATCAAAATAACCATATGTATTTAAAGAAAAACCTTTTCTTTATTAAAGATCTTTTTAAGTTTAAAGCACCTGTTAAAAAGCAGTTCACTGGTCCTCCAACCATTAAAAATCAAACAAAATATTTTAGATGCTTTGGCATACCCAATTGACCTTAGGTTGTCTCAAAGGACAACATTGTATTGGTGCCATTGCCAGGGAGTGAAGTACTAAAAGTTAAATTTTACCTGGGACAACAATTTTCCCTTTCCTTTAAGGTGAATAAAGGGTAAGGTCATAGGTCAAAATCTTTAACCGACTGATCCACCAGTCCAATTTGGATCCCTATAAGCATACAAGATCATGTTCTGACTCTAAAATTTTTAGCCCTCTGCCAGACCCAAAAAGGCTCATTAGGGGAGCCTCTTCAAGTGAAAGACGTAGAACACCTTCTCCTTCTTCAGCTTTACACCCTGAAGAAATTCCATCTGTAGATCCATTCTCATTTATACCAACTCATCCCAATTGGACTGAACTACCTCCTATGGTCTTTGATCTTATCTCTAGAGGAGTAGACCTTCCATCATCATTTTTGATACAGTCACTTGAAACATATCAAGTCCCATCCATTCCTAACAAATCACCTTCGTCTAAGGAAGAATTGGATTTACATTTACCTGAATTCAAACCTTAAGATTTCATTAATCCAACTCCTTATTCTTTTCCATCATCCTCAACTAATTTTGAAGAGACATTTTCTATCTACTCGAATCCTTTATTTGAAAATAAGGAAGACTTCCCACCAGGAGTTCAGAAATTGGTTATTAAAACCCCTTTCAAACCCTTAAAGAGGTCTCCTCCCTCTCCTCCACACATTAATACACCTACTGACTCATCTTCACGTCCTTCATCTTCATCATCTTCCTATTACTCATCAACATACACTCGTACACCCCATACTCCTTCTACTGCCATGGATTTTCGACCCATTGTTCAAGCTAGGTATGCTGCCCTAGTTCTCCCTGCAAACTTGGGAAATTTTCTTAATGGATACTTAAAGCATTTTCCAAGATTTAATGGAGAAACAGGACCCTCAACAGAAGATCATGTGTCAGCCTTCCTAGATTTTGCTGACAATATGAACATTGAAGAGGAAAATGTTTATATGATATTATTTGTATAGTCCCTTGAAGGAAATGTTAAAATTTGGTTTAGGAAGCTTAGAGATGGCTCTATTGGAACTTGGAATGAACTCATAACCATCTTCAAAAATAAATGGGGGGTAAAGAAAGATCCTATTTACTTCCTTATTGAATTTGAGGAATTAAAAAGAAACCTAGGAGAACCGGTTGTTGAATTCATTAAAAGATTCAACAAGCTCTATCATAAAATCCCCGCTAATTGTAAACCACCAGTAGCAGCTGCAAAGGTTAGATTCTCTAAATAATTTGATGATGACTTTACAGTCATGCTGAGAGAAAGAGTTTCTAATACCTTAGAAGACATGCATACAAATGCTATAGAGGTGGAGGCCAATAGGTCAGGTTCTAGTAAACTTAAGGCTAAAGCAGAAAAACAGAAAGAAAACTGAAAGCTAAGATAGATGATTCATCCTCCTACAAATCTAAATTAGAAGATCATAAAATTGATGAAATTACATATTTTCTTAGGAACCTTTCTAACAGAATTTCAAAAATTGAAATTCAGCCTAGAGCTCCTCAACAAACTACTGTTAAACCTCAAGCTCAAGCTCAATTCAGAAGAGCTCCTCAAATGCAAATTCTTCACAGACCATGTTCTTCCCAAAACATTCAACCACCCTTTCTTATTGATGATCAATAGTCACAAGATACAATCCCTTTAATTAATGAAGATATCAATAATATTGATTCTTCAGCAATACAAATGGCCATAGTTCTTTCATCTTCATCTCAATCTCTCAAGATAGAAGTAGGAGATACTCAAATTTCTAGATACCAAGCATTCTCTGAATTTTTAATTACATAATTGAATAAGAGGTATGATCTAAGACCTAGATCAGGTCCTGGTAGACCTCCAAAATCCACCACCATAATCGAACCTGCAGTGAAAACCATTCAAACACAAACTCCAACCCCTCAGACTACAGAGTCATCCACTGAAACTCTTCCATTTGATAAGACTATTTTGACTACTTTTAATATTGAAAAGGAATTGGAAAGGGTGAAGATTCCTATACCTTTATCTGAAATTTACAAAAATCCTGGTTACAAAAATCAAGTGTCTAAATGGATACAATATTCTAGTGTAGATGCAGAGAGAGATGTTATCAGTTTGTAGGATGAAAAACCCTCGGTTGTATTTGGCCCTAGTTCGGATATGATCAATGAAATTGTTCCACCATTTTATGTAACATTAAAAGCTCATGATTTTCTTTTGTATAATTGTATGCTGTATTCTGGAGCCTCTCATAATCTTATGCCAAAGGTAATAATGGACCAGCTTCAGTTACAAGTCACCCGTAACTATCATGACCTTTACACCTTTGACTCAAAGAAAGTACCATGCTTAGGATTGATCAAAGACCTAGTTGTGACCTTAACTCAAATACCTATCAAAAGTATAGTTCTAGACATAGTTATCACTGATATTCCTGCCAAGTTTGGCATGCTTCTATCTAGATCATGTTGTGCTAAACTGGGAGGGTCACTTCAGATGGACATGTATTTTGCTACTATCCGAGTCTATGGAGGTGAGAACTTAAGGTTATATAGGGAATTTTGTTTCCTTCATACTGTTTGTAGGTCTGATCAAGCAAAGAACCACCCTATCTGTGCAGTAGATCAGGATTTTGGTTGTTTTCACTTGTCTTCACAAAATTCATCAACACTCAACTTGCCATTGAAAATATCATTTCCTAGCCTAAAATTGTAGAATAAGACATCAGGAAACTTTATTTTCATGGATCTTTCTCAAAGGAGGGAGCAGGAGCAGGAATTTTTCTTATATCACCAAATAAAGAAAACATAACTTAGTCATGTAAACTTGAATTTGAAGTCACTAATAATGTGGCTGAGTATGAGGCTTTTCTTCTTGGTCTTGAGTTAGCTAGGAGTCTATAGATCCAAAACTTGAGTGTCTTTTTGGAATCTAAGCTTATAGTATACCAAGTTAGAACTTTATGTCAAACTAAACACCTAAGGCTTACATCCTACATAAATGAAGCTTGGGACACAATTGAAAATTTCTTTGAAGGTTTTAACATAACTACTATTCCCAGAGATGAAAACATGCATGTTGATTCACTCTCTGTCTTAGCAATCTCCTTTAAAATCCTTGAGCTAGTATTGTTAGAATATCAAATCCAAGTTAAGTATCGGCCATCAATTCCTAATAACCTTAAACATTGCCAGATTTTTGAAGATCATTAACAATTAAAATCTTTTCTTCAAGTCATTGATGAATTTTCAAATATGAAAATTGAAGAAGATCAACAAGTTATTCAAGAATTAGATCAACAGAGTCCAAAAACATCATTCAGTCCTAAAATTCTTAATCATGATATCATACAATTATCTAATAATTTTATCCCTAAAGGATTAGTCCCATTGGAAAAACTATTTGATAACAATGATGTTCCCAAAAATCCTTTGTTTTTCTCACCAGAAGAGGAAATTGAAGAATGTAATATTGGCACTCTGGATGATGTGAGAAATGTTAAACTGTATTCAACTTTACCTTCAGATGTTAAAATCAAATACCTAAATCTTCTTAAGAACTATAAATATGTTTTTTCCTGGTATTATAATTAATTGAAAAATTATGA
This sequence comes from Pinus tabuliformis, assembly GCA_031772625.1. Taxonomy (NCBI): domain Eukaryota; kingdom Viridiplantae; phylum Streptophyta; class Pinopsida; order Pinales; family Pinaceae; genus Pinus; species Pinus tabuliformis. Next base: position 82,100,261 of record CM062809.1, read on the forward strand.
CACATCTTTGATTGAGCATAAGATTCCTTTAAAACAAGAAGCAAAACCCTTTTAGAAAAAGTTAATAAGAATTAATCCCTTACTATTGTCAACCATTGAAAATGAACTTAAAAAGCTGCTTGATTCTCACATCATAGTGCCTTTAAGGTATTCTAATTAGGTAGCCAACTTAGTTCCTTTTAGGAAGAAGAATGATGAAATTAGGCTATGTGTAGATTTACAAAACATGAACAAATCGTCCTTAAAATATAACTATCCATTGCCTAAAATGGACCATCTACTTCAAAAAGTTTTAGGTGCCAATAGGATCTCTATGTTAGATGGATTTTCTGGTTATAATCAGATCATGGTAAGTGAAACTGATCAAGATAAAATTGCTTTCACCACATCATGGGGTACATTTATGTATGCTAGAATTTCATTCGGGTTAACCAATGCAGGAGCCACTTTCGAAAGAGCCATGGACCTTGCATTTGTTGGTAAAACATATGAATTTACTGTCATTTACTTAGATGATTTAATTCTTTTCTCTGATTCAAATGAAAGTCATTTAAAACACTTGAGCAAGGTTTTTGACAGGTGCAGGAAATTTGGCATATCAATCAGTCCGAAGAAATCCTTGTTTGCTGTGAAGGAAGGCAAATTACTAGGGCATATTATCTCCAAGGCGAGAGTTATAATTGACCCAAAAGGAGTTTCAACTATTTAGACCTTATCTCTACCAAGGAATAAAAAATAGATTCAAACCTTCCTTGGAAAGATCACTTTTCTTTGAAGGTTTATCGCAAATTATGTTGAGATAGTTAAAGATATAACAGACATGCTTAAGAAAAATAACGAATTGAAATGGATAGTCCTTGCTAGGTATGCTTTTGACCAGATCAAAAAGGCTATATTTGAGGCCCCTACATTAGCTAGCCCTGACTATTCTTCACCCTTCATCATATTTTCTTTTGCATCTGAAACAACCTTAACTGGTGTACTTTTATAGAAAAATACAAATGGTGATGACCAGTCCATAGCCTTCTTTTCAAAAATAATGAGAGATGTTGAACCCAGGTATGATATTATTGAAAAACAAGCTTATTGCTTAATTCAAGCCCTCAAAGCCTTTAGAACCTATGTCCTACATTCACACATCACAACTTATGTCCCTAATCATGCTGTTAAAATTGTCTTGACTCAACTTGATACTGATGGGAGAAGAGGGAGATGGATTGCTAAAATCCTTGAATTTGACCTTGAAATAAAAAACACAAAGCTAGTAAAAGGCCAAGGCCTCGCTAAACTGTTAGTTGAATCCAACGGCAAAGTGTTGGGGATAAATCCGGTTTCTGAAATGACATCAGGGGAGAATCCATAAGAAGCTTCCTCAATGTCATCAGGGGAGATTCCACAAGAACCTTCCTTAACAACAGAGGAGAATCCACAAGAACCTCTTCCTTTAGATAAAGCCATTCTTATTCATATAGATCACAAATATCTACTCTCTGATCGGTATTCTGATATTGTGCAATTTCTTAGAAATTTTCAATGTCCAGTTGAGCTAAAGTTTAAACAGTGCAAAGCCCTCAAGCTTAAAGCAATGAAACACTACATTATTAATGCTAATCTATATTGGAAAGGTCCTCTTAATATCCTTCTTTTGTGCTTAACTAAAAATGAAACAGAAGTTATTATAGATCAGTTCCATGCAGGGGTTTGTGGTGGACACTATGCCTGGAGAGCAACAGCTTACAAAATTCTAAAAGCAGGTTTCTATTGGCCCACACTTTTTAAAGAAGTTGGGGAAAGAGTAAGAAGTTTTGAAGAATGCCAATTATTTGCAGGAAAACATAAACTATCAGCACTTACCTTGGTTCCAGTATCAGTTTATGCTCCTTTTATTCAATCAGAATAGACTTTATAGGGGAAATTCATCCACAATCAAGAAAGCAACATAGATGGATTTTAACTGCCATAGACTATTTCACCAAGTGGGTAGAAGCCATATCGGCAAAGAATGCCACTCATACTATTGTAATTAAATTTCTTGAAGAAAACATCCTGTCAAGATTTGGATGTCCTCAACAGATTGTTACAGATAATGCAGTAGCTTTTAGCAGTGTCAAGATGATTGAATTCTGTCAAAAGTATTCAATCCTTTTACAACATTCTACACCATACTATCCACAGGGTAATGGGATAACAGAGTCTTCCAACAAGAGATTATTTAAGGTCATTAAGAAGACTCTTGAAGACCATAAAAAGAGTTGGGACAACCATCTTATTCATGCCATTTCAACAAACATGGTTTCTCCTAAAAGATCAATAGGCAAGTCTCCTTTCCAATTAGTTTATGGCAAGGAAGCAGTTTTTCTTACTCATTTAGCTTTTCCTATTCTGAGGTTCCTCCAAGAATATTATGAAGAAAAAGATGATTTCTCACGAAGGATCAATCAAATAATTGAGTTGAACAAAGACAGGGATGAAATTCACTACAAACTAAGGAAATACTAGAACAAGATGAAAGAGCTTTTTGGCAGAAAGGTTAGAGAGAGAAATTTCAAGAAAGGTGACCTAGTGCTCAGGTGGGATTCAAGGAGAGATTTGAAAACCTATAGTTTGGTTCATTCAACATTGTAGACGTCAAAGGGAATAATACATTTATTCTACAAAATATAGAAGGAAAGTATTCCTCATTTCCAGTCAATGGGAGATACCTAAAACACTACTTTCAGTATTGATTCTTCATCCATTCCATTCATCATCTGTAAACATTCGGAGAATTTATTTATTTTTGAAAATTGCAAGTGAGTATCTATTTCAGTAAAGAATCCATAGCCTGAGGAGAAGGCACATGGATCTGCCTTTTCTCTGCATCCCATAGGGGGAAGCAGTCCCAACCTAGAGCTGATGTTGTAACAATATCTAGTTTTGATAAGTTAGCGTATTAGATAAATAATTTTGAAAAAATTGTTAAGATAGGATATGGATGCAAAAGAATAAAAAGTTAAAATGTTAGGAAAAGTTGATGTTTTATAGTCATCCATATCAATAAAATGTTAGGATTTAGTTGCCCTAAATAAAGAAGGCAAAAGGAAAATAAAATGTTAGGGAAGAAAAAGAAAAGGAAAGCTTCATTTTATGTTTTTGAAAATGCACAGGCTGCTAGTCTAAATGCGCCATAAGCAAACATCCATTCGGTTTTAATGTGCAGAAGAAATTGAAATAAGAGTGAACATTACTCTAAGGTTTTTATGCTTACTTTGGATATTAACACTATCGTAAGTTATTAAAAACCCATAACCTATGTATTAATCCCATGTCGCCCCTCCGTCAATCCATTCCCTTCATATCATTTCCCTAAAGTTCATAACCCCCTTATTTTCCATATTTCCTGATGTCACATTAATATCGATTCCCGACCCCACCAATCCATTCGGTCACATCATGTTAATCCTCCGCCTTTTCACTTTTCATCTTTGCCTATCACTTCTCATCCGACGGCCCTCATGCCATTTCAGTCCCCCTTCGCCATCCAATCTTTACCGCCAGGGGGGTCTGAAATGGGCGGTATACGAAACCGTGCTCGCCCCTACGTGGCAACTCCACAGCATTTCAGACCACCCATGAAAAAAACCAAAAAGTGTCAGTATTGTTAGAATATCAAATCCATGTTAAGTATCAACCATCAATTCCTGATAACCTTAAACATTGGCATATTTTTGAAGATGATGAACAATTAAAATATTTTCTTTAAGTCATTGATGAATTTTCGAATATGCAAATTGAAGAAGATCAACAAGATATCCAAGAATTAGATCAACAGAATCTAGAAACATCATTTAGTCGTAAAATTCTTGATCATGATATCATAAATTTATCTAATAATTTTATCCCTAAAGGATTAGTCAAATTGGAAAATTATTTGATAACAATGATGTTGCAGAAAATCCTTTGTTTCACTCACCAGAAGAGGAAATCGAAGAATGTAATATTGGGACTTTGGATGATGTGAGAAATGTTAAACTGTATTCAACTTTACCTTCGGATGTTAAAGTCAAATACATAAATCTTCTTAAGAATTATAAAGATGTTTTTTCCAGGTGTTATAATGAATTTAAAACTTATGGAACAACTTTGATTGAGCATAAGATTCCATTAAAACTAGAAGCAAAATCCTTTCAGCAATATTTAAGAAGCATTAATCCCATACTATTGCCAACCATTGAAAATGAACTTAAAAAGTTGCTTGATTCTCACGTCATAGTGCCTTTAAGGTATTCTAATTTGGTAGCCAACTTAGTTCCTGTTAGGAAGAAGAATAGTGAAATTAGGCTATGTGTAGATTTCTGAAACCTGAACAAATCATCCTTAAAAGATAACTATCCATTGCCTAAAATGGACCATCTACTTCAAAAAGTTTCAGGTGCCAATAGGATCTCTATGTTAGATAGATTTTTTGGTTATAATCAAATCATGGTAAGTAGGGTTGATCAAGATAAAATTGTTTTCACCACACCATGGGGTACATTTATGTATGCCAAAATGCCATTCGGGTTAACTAATGCAGGAGCCACTTTCCAAAGAGCCATGGACCTTGCATTTGTCGGTAAAACATATAAATTTACTGTCATTTATTTAGACGATTTAACTGTTTTCTCTGATTCTGATGAAAGTCATTTAAAACAATTGAGCAAGCTTTTTGATAGGCGTCGGGAATTTGGCATATCAATCAATTCAAAGAAATCCATGTTTGTTGTGAAGGAACGCAAATTACTAGGGCATATATCTCCAAGGAGGGAGTTATAATTGACCCAAAAAGAGTTTCAGCCATTCAAACCCTATCTCTGCCAAGGAATAGAAAGGAGATTCAAACCTTCCTTGGAAAGATCAAATTTCTTAGAAGGTTTATCCCAATCATGCTGAGATAGTTAAAGATATCACATACATGCTTAAGAAAAATAATGAAGTGAAATGGACAATCCGTGCTAGGTATGCTTTTGACCAGATCAAAAAGGCTATATCTGAGGCCCCTACATTAGCTAGCCCTGACTATTATTCACCCTTCAATATATTTTCCTTTGCATCTAAAACAACCTTTGTTGTTGTAATTTTACAGAAGAATACAAATGGTTATGACCAGCCCATATCCTTCTTTTCAAAAGCAATGAGAGATGTTGAACTCAGGTATGATATTATTAAAAACAAGCTTATGCCTTAATTCAAGCCCTTAAATCCTTTAGAACCTATATCCCGCATTCACACATCATAGCTTATGTCCCTAATAATGTTGTTAAAATTGTCTTGATTCAACCTGATACTGATGGGAGAAGAGGGAGATGGATTGCTAAAATCCTTGAATTTGACCTTGAAATAAAAGCCACAAAGCTAGTAAAAGTCCAAGGCCTCGCCAAATTGTTAGCTGAATCCAACTGCAAAGTGTTGGGGATAAATCTGGTTTCTGAAATGTCATCAGGGGAGAATCCACAAGAACCTTCCTTAACGTCATCAGGGGAGAATCCACAAGAACCTTCCTCAATGTCATCAGGGGAGAATCCAGAAGAACCTTCCTTAAGAACAAAGGGGAATCCAAAAGAACCTCCTCCTCTTAGAGAAGGGGAGAATCCACAAGAACCTTGTCCTTTAGATCAAGCCATTCTTTTTCATATAGATCATAAATACCTACTTTCTGAATGGTATTTGATATTGTGCAATTTCTTAGAAATTTTCAGTGCCTAGTTGATCTAAATTTGAAACAGTGCAAAGCCCTCAAGCTTAAAGCAATGAAACACTACATTACTAATGCTAATCTGTAATGGAAAGACCCTCTTAACTGAAAATGAAATAGAAGGTATTATAGATTAGTTCCATGCTGGGTTTTTTGGTGGACACTATGCCTAGAGAGCAACAGGTTACAAAATTATGAAAGCAGGTTTCTATTGGCCCACACATTTTCAAGAAGTTGGGGCAAGAGTAAGAACTTGCAAAGAATGCCAATTGTTTGCAAGAAAACAGAAACTGGCAGCACTTCCCTTGGTTCCAGTATCAGTTGATGCTCCTTTTATTCAATGGGGATTAGACTTTATAGGGGAAATTCATCCATTGTCAAGCAATCAACATAGATGGATTTTAACTGTCACAGGCTATTTTAGCAAGTGGGTAGAAGCCATATCGGTAAAGAATGCCACTCATACTGTTGTAATTAAATTTCTTGAATAAAACATCATGTCAAGATTTGGATGTCATCAACATATTGTTAAAGATAATGCATCAACTTTCAGCAGTGTCAAGATGATTGAATTATGTCAAAAGTATTCAATCCTTTTACACCATTCTACATCATACTATCCACAAGGTAATGGGCTAGTAGAGTCTTACAACAAGAGCTTAGTTAAGGTCATTAATAAGACTCTTGAATACCATAAAAAGAGTTGGGACAACCATCTTATTCATGCCATTTGGGCAAACATGGTTTCTCCTAAAAGATCAATAGGCAAGTCTCCTTTCCAATTAGTTTATGGCAAGGAAGCAGTTTTTCCTACTCATTTAGCTTTGCCTGTTATGAGGTTCCTCCAAGAATCTTATGAAGAAAAAGATGATTTATCAAGAAGGATTAATCAAATAATTGATTTGAATGAAGACAGGGATGAAATTCAGTACAAACTAAGGAAATACTAGAACAAGATGAAAGAGCTTTTTGACAAAAAGGCTAGAGAGAGAAATTTCAAGAAAGGTGACCTAGTGCTCAGGTGGGATACAAGGAGAGAAGACAAAGGAAAGCATGCAAAATTTGACAACCTCTTGTTTGGTCCATTCAGCATTGCAGAAGTCAAAGGGAATAATACATTTATTCTACAAAACCTAGAAGGAGAGTATTCCTCACTGCCAATCCATGGGAGATATGTGAAACACTACATTCAGTATTGATTCTTCATTCATTTGATTCATCATCTATAAATATTCAGAGAGTTTTTTTATTTTTGAAAATTTCAAGTGAGTATTTTTTTTAGCAAAGACTCCATAGCCCGAGGAGAAGGCACATGGATTTTTTTGTTCTCTTCATCCCATAGGGGGAAGCAGTCCCTAGCTGGAGCCAATGTTGTAACATTATCTAGTTTTCATAAGTTAGCATAGTCAAATAATTTTGAAAAAAATGTTAAGATAGGATATGGAAGCAAAAGAATAGAAAGTTAAAATGTTAGGAAAATTTGATATTTTATAGGTATCCATATCAATAAAATGTTAGGATTTAGCTGACCTAAATAAAGAAGGAAAAGGAAAATAAAACATTAGGGAAGCAAAAGAAAAGGAAAGATTCATTTTATGTCTTTGAAAATGCATAGGCTACTAGTCTAAATGTGCCATAATCAAACATCCATTGTGTTTTCATGTGCAGAAGAAATTGAAAGAAGAGTGAAGGTTACTATAAGATTTATATGCTTACTTTGGATATTAACACTATCCTAAATTTTAAAAAATCCATAACCTAAGTATTAATCCCATGTCGCCCCTCTGCCAATCCATTCCCTTCATATCATTTCCCTAAAGTTCATAACCCCCTTATTTTACATATTTCTCAACATCACATTAATCTCGATTCCCAACCCCACCAATCCATCCCATCACATCATGTTAATCCTTCACCATTTCACTTTTCATCTCCGCAATCGCTTCTCATCTAACGGCCCTCATGCCATTTCAGCCTCCCTTTGCCATCAAAGATTTACCTCCAAGGGGGGTTTGAAATGGGTGGTATACCAAACTGCACTCGCCCCTACATGATAGCTGCACAACATTTCAGACCCCCCATGGGAAAAATCACAAACTTCTTACCCCCCTCCGAAAACTTGAATTCCTCATTCCTGATGCCACTTACTTGACTGCTACGCATCTGCCATTCCTTTTGCGCTACCTCATCTACCCGTTAACCCCATCAAATCATATCCATTCCCTCCATGTTGTTGGGAAAAGTATCCAATACGGAATGACCCTATCCCACTCTAAGGGTGATAGTACCTCATCAACAATCAAAGCAAAGCTATTCAAGATTACTTCTTTATGAGATGTAAGAGAGAGGAGAAAGAGATCCACTAACCGTTATCTTCCGCTAATGATTGATCCAATCTTCCCTCTTTGCTGCTTGCTCCCAGCTCCTTGCTCTTTCACTGGCCCAACTACACAAAGATCCTGCAAAAGCACAAGAAAAGGAAACTACAAGAAGCATACATCCATAATTGATTCAATGATTAGAATAAATCAAATATACAAGCATCAATACGCCACAGAGACACATGCATATAGAAGAACCTCAAATGCTTTATTAATGGAAGAAGTAAAGTTCTGAGAGTGTTACAACCACAAGAGGCCCAATCCAGCAACACCTCCCAGCAGAAAGAAATCTCCTCTTCACCTCCTTCAAAGCAATCACCCAATAGTTCTATACTCAAACCAACAGCACTTCCTTACATTCACAAGATTCCAGCCTCCCTAGACCTCATGAGAGAGCTATATATATAGGAGTTTTGGAGAAAGGATGAGTCAGCTTGAGCTTGGCATGAAGCTGACTAGTGTCCTCTCCCACTTCAGTTATTCTTCAGTTCTTGAGTCCACTTGGAGTTTCTTGCTTCCACTTGGAGATCTAGATCCTCTTACTCATCACAAGGCGAATTCCCTGATCCAAGTGTCATTTTGGAAGCTTCCTGGGCATTTGACACCTTGCAAAATGACTGTGCCACTTGGCCAATCTCGCCCAGCGCAGGTAGCCTTCATTAGAGTTGACATTCATCACAGGTACAGAGTGGAGCAGTTGACATTCAGCGCAGATGCTCAGTGGAGCAGTTGACATGATCCAGAATTAGCTTGTTTTTGAGTGTTTTCAGGTGGAGAACTGATATTTAGTGCTGTGGTTTGCTGACCTTGTTCCTCTAGGGGTAGGAACAACATGTTTGGGGACTTTGGATCCCTTAGATTATTGACATTTCATGCTTCATGCTGTAAGGCACAAAAATGTCTATAACAGTTGCCCCCTAAAGTATGAGGTCGTTTATCGGGTGAAATGCTTTATCAGGAGGATCCGAAGTTCATTCAATCGCTGAGAGGTGACCTATAATAAATACAATACAATACATTATTTTTCATTCTGCTTTCATGATCTAGCTGAGGCGGGCATTCCCATGCTCAGCTTTATAAATTCATTTTGGTACATAGAACAGACGATCGTCTGATGGTAGACTGATAATTCTCTGCTGAAATTATCATCCTTTGAGTAGGATGATCATCTGCTGCAATGATGTACATATCAAATGTCTTTATATTTCCTGAATATATATCGCAGCACGCATGGATGAAACTAGATCCGGGGTCTTCAAACTCGTTCGATCTTCACTCTAAGTACAAGTCGATCCATGTGAGAATTGCGCTGAAGTCGAACATGGAAAGACATCGCTTGATTACCGGTCAATAATGTAAACCGTTAACAAGCGCGAGAGGAATCACCAATAATGACAATGACCCTCAAGGTACTGCAGTACAATTCACATGGTGTGAATAAAGGACTTGGCGTCGAACACCACGCAAAATCTTCTGGTCGAAGGTCATTGATGTATACCTGTCACCGGAAGTGAGAAACTTGCCATTGAGGCATGCAAGCTTCAAAGTACTGGGGGGTTTGTCCCTAGATCAACTTCTTGGATAATGAGCTGAAGTCGACAAGAAGCGATCTGTCAAAGGAGGGCCTTAATGAATCCCACATCAGTGACACGGAACGGAGCTAATGATTTTAGTGGAGGTGAAAACAATCTGCGAGATATGATTCAGGGTGGCGATCATGGGTGGATGAAGGACAATGTATGGCAGTGGATGGGACACGGTTGACTCTTTCTGAACAACATCTCTTGAACATATAACGACACTGATGTGATGGATCGGTAGCATTACCCCAAATGTGGATGGTTTGGCGAGGACCATGGTGATGAGACCGGTGAATGAAACAACCCAACCCAATGTGATACGGAGGACAAAGTGTCATGTTCAAGAGCGACTTGCTACCATTAAAGCTTTGAGGTTCTCCCAATTTTTCCCCAGTCATTTCTGACCAGTACCTCTTTATTTTTGTCAAGCTTGAGGAGGATAACATATGCTTGTTCTATAACCTGCCCTTCGGGCAAGCCCATCGCTATGTTTTAACGAGCTTAGCGATAGGGAAACTCGTTCTCGTCTAAAGACAAGTTTGTCGCTATTTAACCATTTTAACGAGTCTAACGACAAGGAAAACTCGGTCCTTTTCATTTTTAGAGAGTCTAAAAAGGTACAGAAAGTTAACTCCAAAGTTCCTTTTTCGTCATCTAATCCCTTAAGTCCGAAAAAGTATAAAACAATACAGAAGGGATGAGTTTTCGATAACTTTAACGAGCCGAATAAAGCAAGCGCTCGACCTTTTTGTGCAATAATCCCTCAGGTCCAAAAAGATTAAAATCTAGAGGAGGGATAGCTCTTCCAGTCATTTTAACGAGCTGGAAGGCCAAAAATCGGCAAACTTTTCATATTTTACGAGTCAGATGAAAAGAGCTCAAAGAAGACTCGTCTTTTGAGGAACGAGTGATAAACAGGGATAGCAGCAGATTCCAGGTACAGGTTGGAATTTTCCAATCACGGCAGTGTCACAAGGATGGCTAGGTGAAATCACTCTTCGCAGCTGTTCCTCAAAATGGGTAAACAATCATATGGGGGTGAACGATCGGCCAAATGGAGTGGAGGTGGCAAGTGCAAACACGACCAAGGCTTTTTATGGCTAATAAATTTACGATCACAATGGTTATTTACCGGAATAGGTTCATTTTTTATTTAAAAATGAGCTTAAACTCTGGGGGAAACATTGCTCACTGCTTTTATTTATTTTTTAACGAGCATGAAGACCGCGTTAAAACTGCTCGGATCTTGCGTTTATTTTTTAACGAGCATGAACTTTATGCTAAAACTGCTCGATAATACCAGTCATAAGATAAGAAATGTCTCCTGTGAGATCTCTATTTTTTATAGAGCTTCATCTTCACTAAGCTTTGCTCCCTCTCATCCTTTCTTTATGCAAGTTCGGAAACGGCTAATCCCAAAAAACAGATAAATAACCGCTCCTAGCTTGCACTCCAAAAGGTTTGCATGCCCCCAGGTATAAAGTAAAATTTCAAGGCTGACCCTACTTATCCGATAAAACATTTGTTTTAAAGGGTGAGGCTTGCCTCTTTCTGGTTACCCAAAGATTGTTTTGTTAACACCATCAAACGAAAACATTTCCTCGGCACTGTCTACCGAAGTAGACAATGATGAATGACTGTTGTCAAACAAGTAACCTTAACAGAAGAATATTGTTCTAGAACAACCCCTCTTCCATTCATGGACGGGGTATGGACTAGTCATATTCTTTCGCGGAAATTCTACCCTATACCCAAGGTTTCCTCTGCCCGAAGCAGACCAGGATGCATGCCCCCTGGGTTCCAGTCCCATCTTTCCGAATCACTCGCACTCATCGGGAAGGAGGACTGGGGGTGGAGACATTTCTTGGGTGAATAGACCATTGAGGGTTGGTATGTGACTATTTGCGATGCGTGATCCCGGAAATGAAAGTTGGTCTACGAGCTTGACCATTCTTCCTTCGTGTGGAAAACACATTACTCTAAAGAGTGAGGAGACTATAGCTCCCATGCAATATATATAGTCTCGTCCAAGGAGTAGGTTATAATCCAAGGGTCCTTGAACAACCATCACGTTCATCTGAACGGTCTTCCCTTTCAATGTAACAGGTACATTGGGGAGGATCCCTAATGGTCGACTGGTTCCTTTATCAAAACCCGAGAGATTTCTTATCTCAGGCAAAAGCTCCGGGGAACCCAGTGCTTTCCAAGCAATAGAGGAAAGGATACTCACAGATGCCCCTTCATCAATGATAGTTCCAGCCATTACCATTCTGTAGATTTGGACTATGATTCTGAATGGTATACTGGCTGGTAACCGGGGTCTGCCTAGTTGTTTCCAATCAAAGGACACAACCAGGTTGCTTGGTGGTGGGACCGAATACACGGCCGGATATGACCCTGACGATGTTCCTTCCTGCGATAAAGGAATGGGCGCATTGCCCTGATGCTCATCAGAGTCGGTGTTGATGAAAATAATCTGGATGGTGTCATCCTTATTCTCTCCAGTGAGGGTGTCATTTGAAGATGAATCTTCAGTGACGGTGTCATTTGAGGATGAAACCTCTGAAGGAAGAACCGGGTCAACTGCCGTATCGACCTTTAGACTTTCGTCTAGTCTGGATTCAGTAGGTTCATTTTCAATGACTGACTCTTCAGCTGACCACTTGAGTGGGCCAGCTGTATTTTCAACCAACGAAGGACTTGGCACGAGTTTTTTGTATCCAGGAGGAAGCGTTACCGGTGAAACCGGACGATTTTCCAAAACTCTCTTCGCTTCATCTAAGAAGGGACAACGGTGGATGGCGTGATCGCCTTTACACAGTTTGCAGGGGGATCTTGCTCCCCCTCTTTGTCTTGAACCTTCACTTTCGCTGGTTGACGGTAAGCATTCAACATGGCTATCAGAGGTTGATGCTCCCGAATTGTGCAAACGAGGTGACCAGTCCCTTAGTATCCGGGGAATACAGGGACAATCTCTATGGAAGTGGTCTCCTCTACATATGACACATGGCGATTTAGGCCTGGTCTGTGCTGTGTGTGGATTTTTGTCAGATGTCTTTTGCTTGCCCCCAGTCGCCTTAGGCTCCTTCTTCTTCTTCTCCTTCTTCTTCTTCTCCTTCTTCTCCATGGGAGCTTGGCTTTTGCCGGCTCTACCTTGCGAAGATGAAGGATTAGAGGAAGAGTTATAGGAAGTAGAAGGCTGGTGGGTAGCTCTAGACTCATCTAACTGTTGACTCGACTGTTCAGGAACCATGGTGGTCTGAACTACATTGGTTGAGAATAGCCAAATAGGCAGGCCAATTGTCAGTCCTGGAAGCGACAATGTGGCCATGTGGGGCGCACCAACTTCTCCCCAAGAGGAGAATGGACTAGGATTTCCATCATGTGGAATTCCTTGGTTGGGGCGTTCCATGTTCTCAACCTAAGATCAACGCAGGAATAGGAGGTGATTATGTTCCATTTAAAATAAATTTTATAACGACGCTTTAGACACAACTTGCTTTTTCACTTTTTAAGAGTCGAGAAAAAGCTAAAGATGACTCTAGTCTCCTTCGATGTTTTAACGAGCCCGAAGTGACAAATGCTCGGATGGACTTTTTCAGTTATAGAGTTTGAAAAAGGCCAAAAGAAACTGCTCTGGAGTTCTAGGCAGAGGGTGTGCCAAACTTTTCGCAAAACCACAGAATACGTTTTACGGTACGAGTGGTCGATTTTCGTGAATGCTGTGTTCAGTGCATTGCGATCAGTAGGGCGGCCGACACGGTTTCCTATGGATAAAGGCTTTGTTCCTATAGGGGTCTCCCAATATATACGCGACGGTACGTGGGAGCACAAGTCCGTATTGATACTTATCGCTTCACCGTGGAGGAATCACCCAACCACTCAACGCTAAGATATCACGTTTAACGACGCCGGAACACGTCTCTAGCTTAGACCTCTATGTGTTTGCGTTATGTTTCAATGCGTTGTTATGTAAATTCAATTTATTTTAAGTTTGATCTTGTTTAGCAGTTTGCCTTTATGGATCACCACGAGATGTATGATAACACTCCTAAATGCAGTCTAAGATGATAAGCACGCTTTTCAATCTTTCAACTTTGAAAATCTTAACTACTGAGGGAAAAGAAAGATAACATCTTTTCACACAGATCATAGAGCACACACTAATGCACTTTTTCCTAAATCAACATGCAAGCTGTCATAATGCACATGCACAATGCAAGTATTTCTTTTCTCTTTCTTAATGTTTGTGCGACACAAAAAGAAAGCTGTTGTATAACTTTGAATTCAATTTCAAGTGAAAGCAAACAAGCTTGTCCAAAACCAAAAGACACCTTAAGATTTACTTGTTTCGACACTAGAAATATATAAATTCAAACCATATGACGAAAGCAAAAGCTCAATCAGCTATGAACAGCAAACAAACTAGCTCTTAAGATCAAAACGACACTTTATCACAGGTCTAGATCTAAGAGGTCACAGCAAGACTAGTTCACTTTCGTTATGGGAAACTGTAAATGATACAAGAAATACACAAAGAACAAACACAATTTCTTTATACAACCGAGGCGGAATAGTGGCAAGGAAAGTTGTATTCAGATAGGTACATTGACTGGTAACAAGCAGCAAAAACAAGGGTGAAAACAGGGCAAGAAACAGCAGGAAACCCCAGTAGCACAAGGCAAGACTGGTCCAGCGCAGGTGGTACACAGGCAGTTTGACCTTCAGCGCAGGTAGCCCCTTCGGGAACTGCGCTGAAATGCAGACAGCCTTCACACAGCCTGCACTGAAGAAAGAAACTTTCGTTTCTCTTGGTTTCCGGGTCACAGATTGCTCAAAAATTCACAGTTTTTGGCCAAATCAGAAGCTATCAGTCAAGTACACACTAAGGGATGAAAAGGAGGATGAAAAGCTATCACTAAGAGCTTATTAGAGTCCTTGTGGATCAGCTCTTCAAATCATAAACTTGCCCAGAAACTGAGCTAGAGTAGCTGCCCTCTACTTTGCATTTGAAAGATCCAAATGCAGTTCGATTCGGTACTCCCTTTGTTTATGAAATGAATAGCAAAAACACAAACAACCAACAAGATACGATCCCTAGCGGAGTCGCCAATTTGTTGTTGGGAAAAGTATCCAATACGGAATGACCCTATCCCACTCTAAGGGTGATAGTACCTCAGCAACAATCAAAGCAAAGCTATTCAAGATTACTTCTTTATGAGATGTAAGAGAGAGGAGAAAGAGATCCACTAACCGTTATCTTCCGCTAATGATTGATCCAATCTTCCCTCTTTGCTGCTTGCTCCCAGCTCCTTGCTCTTTCACTGGCCCAGCTACACAAAGATCCTGCAAAAGCACAAGAAAAGGAAACTACAAGAAGCATACATCCATAATTGATTCAAGGATTAGAATAAATCAAATATACAAGCATCAATACGCCACAGAGACACATGCATATAGAAGAACCTCAAATGCTTTATTAATGGAAGAAGTAAAGTTCTGAGAGTGTTACAACCACAAGAGGCCCAATCCAGCAACACCTCCCAGCAGAAAGAAATCTCCTCTTCACCTCCTTCAAAGCAATCACCCAATAGTTCTATACTCAAACCAACAGCACTTCCTTACATTCACAAGATTCCAGCCTCCCTAGACCTCATGAGAGAGCTCTATATATAGGAGTTTTGGAGAAAGGATGAGTCAGCTTGAGCTTGGCATGAAGCTGACTAGTGTCCTCTCCCACTTCAGTTATTCTTCAGTTCTTGAGTCCACTTGGAGTTTCTTGCTTCCACTTGGAGATCTAGATCCTCTTACTCATCACAAGGCGAATTCCCTGATCCAAGTGTCATTTTGGAAGCTTCCTGGGCATTTGACACCTTGCAGAATGACTGTGCCACTTGGCCAATCTCGCCCGGCGCAGGTAGCCTTCATTAGAGTTGACATTCAGCGCAGGTACAGAGTGGAGCAGTTGACATTCAGCGCAGATGCTCAGTGGAGCAGTTGACATGATCCAGAATTAGCTTGTTTTTGAGTGTTTTCAGGTGGAGAACTGATATTTAGTGCTGTGGTTTGCTGACCTTGTTCCTCTAGGGGTAGGAACAACATGTTTAGGGACTTTGGATCCCTTAGATTATTGACATTTCATGCTTCATGCTGTAAGGCACAAAAATGTCTATAACACTCCATAATCAATCTATTAAGCATTTAATTTTCTGAGTCGTTAGCTCAATGGACCCGCGCCATCAACAGAAAACCAGAACTCCTATATAAGCCTTCTTCTTACATATTTACAGGCTACAAAAATCTTGTTTTATCATTGCCATTGCTTTGATTGTAGGTTGGTCACCAGATCCCAACATTGTCAATTGCTAGCGACACTACCTGCCTGATCATTGTCAAATTATTCCTTCTGTTCCTGGCCCCAGAACTTTCTATCTATCCTTTAATTGTCTCCTTTCCCAATCAAGTTTCCACTCTTAGCCTTACCTAGCATGCCTCCCAAGGACAAAGGACCATAGGAAATTGTTAATCCTTTGATCTATCCTCCTGTAGATCTTCATCATATCCCTATGGTTGATGGAGACTACAATATCCATGAAACACTCTATGAGCTCAAACTCTTCGAGATGCACTGCTGGCTCGAAGATAAATACATTGATAAATCATACGATATCTAGTTGTGGGACTCAAATCTACCTCATTACATCTTTCCTCGTACCCACAACACTCGTGATTTCATTAGAAAATTACATGCTTCATATTTGCCAATCCAAAGGGCCATAGTCAATCCCAATGGACACATTCTATTCACCATAACCCCTCAGGCTATTTATCAAATGATGCAAGCCCCCATAGTCAACAATGCTACCTGATTTTCCTATGAAGCTCTAGTTGAAATATACCAGAAATTAGACTTTGCTGAGATAGACCAAACTCTTGAATTATTCTTAACACAAGATGTTACATTACTAAATAAAAATACTCCTTATCCCTCATCCATATTCCCTGAGAGAGCCAAGAAGATAATCACTGTCATTTCCTACCTCCTTGGCTACTATTCTAACCAAATGGTAGATGAGGCCACTATAGGATTTTTGTCTATATTTTCTAATGATGCTAAGCCCTCAATTGTGTTCAATTTCAGCCATTTCCTTTTAGAGTCTATTCATCAACAGCTAGTCATGTTTCCTACAGAGGAGGTATTCAAATATGCCTCTTTCTTACTCTACGTGTTCCTATATGTTCAGGGGGACAACATGAACTTGTCATTATGAAAGCTGGATGAGAAAGGAAACCGGCAGTCGGTCATTTTCTGGACCACTCTGGTTATGAAAGAGCAAAAATAATATACTTAAAAATAGTTTACTAAGATGTTTTTCCATCCAGCCATAAGCCTCCTAAGAAGTAGAACTGAACCAAGGATTAGTGAAGAAATCAAAAAGATCTTGCAGCTGCCAAAACAGGTACAAACAAGAGACTAGTATCTATATGAGAATTACACAGAGATAGGGATTTTTGGATGTAAGTTGCCACCATATAAGCTGCCAAAACTACTCCCAATGAGGATTTTTTCCTTGGAATACATCAAGCAGATGATCAACATGGATGAAGTCCATTTTTTTGCTACGAATAAAAAGTCTCAGTTCAAGATAAAAATGTAGGTTGGTCCATTCATCTGCAATAGCAAGGCAACAGGTCAAGAGATTGACAAAATACTCAGGGAAATGTAGTTTAATCTTAGTTTTACTTGGTCCTATGATCCATTAGGGATAATTTCCAGATTAAGGGTAGAAACCAAGTCTACTCCTTATTTTCACACACCTAGGCCAGAGATAGAAAACTATAAGAATCAGCCAGAATGGGTTGAAAACCCATTACAGGAGGTACAAGAACAGCAGGCCTCCTCATCAACAGTGCAGAATCCTAAAATGCAAGAAACCCAAGAGGAGTAGAGAATAAGAGTCTCCTTTAGGGACTAATATTTTTAGTTGGGGATTTAAAATCATGTACAGAAAGAAGGCTAAGCTTAGCTCTAGAAAAAGTATTAGCAAAGAGTCAAAGTAGCAAACTCTCATCACCACTGATGAGCCTCTTGTATCTTCATTAGTAGGTGATTAGTCTACACAGTCTCCTACCACTTCCATGAATTCACAAGAGTAGCGATAGATTCTGCACACAAGTACATCTACTTCAAGCGAGCCAGAGAAGAGCATCATGGATGTCGTCAAGGAGATAAAGGTCAGAAATGAAGCCTTGAAGATAAACACATACAACCAATTTTGGAAACAAACCTCTGGTGCCCAAAGCAGGCTACTCTCAGCCTTTGACTCAGAGAAGGGGAAAATTCAGATGGCATTCCTTTAGGCACAAGTTCCTTAGCCCAAAGGAGCATTAGATTATAATAAGACATCTTTTGAGTTTGATATCATGGACATACATCCCATTGACAAAATGGAGATGCATAAACAAAATGGAGAGATGATCTTGTCTACTGTAACTAGCATCATAACTATGACCTTGTCCAAGCTGCAGGTAACACTAGCAAATGTCCAGTCACAATTAAAGATGGAGAAAGTTTCAGCTCTTGCCAAAGATACTGAGCTTAAAACCTTGGAAGATTTGGTAATTAAACTTGGTTATGATCTTGCAAAAATCGATGTTGCAGAAGAGATGATCAAAAAGAATAATTTGGATATAGCAGCACTAAGGAAACAATTGAAACTCCCAGCTACTGAAGATCCTCTAGCCAAGAAAATTGTAGAAACAGAAACTAAAAAGGCAGACATGATGAAACTCATCATAGAACAAATTGCTCAGCTGAAACAAATGGAGACAGAGATGGAGAAAATAATTAAGGAAAAGGAGAAGGTTGCTAAATAGACTGGTCCTTTATAAGCACTTGTTGGAAATAATACTGAGAGGGGGGGTGAATCAGTATTATCAGATCAATAAAACTTTTTCAATGCTCAGAAACATATACGCTACTTCAGTTAAGTGAACCAGCGTGTACACGCTACTGTGTCTAAAGAAACCAGCGTATAACCATAAATCTTATAATTCAGTTAGTTTATCTTCAGTTAAATGCATCAGGACATTATTCATCATATTAAGAGTAAACAGATGCAGTATAACATAACAGATCATCACACAAAAGCCACACACATGAACACCATGATATAAGGTGGAAACCCAATGTGGGTGAAAACCACCTGCTGCAAGTCGTCTCTATCCTTCTTTAATAAGAACTTCAATTTACAATCTTTTGAACTGGTGCAACCTTATACCAGTACACAGGCTACAACCTGCAGAAGGCTTCAACCTTCTCTCGTTCTCCAAACTTCCTTGGAAGGGAGCTCCAACCCCCTTTGCTCTTGTACTAGCTAAGATACTAGTACGTAGGTGCTGGCCTACAATCTTCTTTCCTTCAGGTACCACTTTTCATCAATTTTCAGACTGGATACTCCTGAAGCACAACATTACAATCTGAAGACCATGATTCATTCACAAATCATTGAAGCATAAAATAACCAATACTAGCATCATCAATCTTTGAATCACTGAACCACTGAAACCCTGTCAAACCCAGTCACCAGAACACAGAGCAGACTACAGAACTCTGCAATAACAGTCAGACCCAGCTGCAACCCAAAAATCAAGCTCCAAAAGATATATGCTACTACAATGAAGGCAACCCGTGTATACACGTGGTTTTACCGAAGACAACTTGCGTACAGATCTAAAAATAATTTTTCATAACTTGCAGTTGTACCAGATTTCAGTTATACCCAGAACATAACATTGCGTCAGTATGCAGATCTAGAAATTCGCATAATCAACCATATAAAGATAGTTCATTTCAAACCATTTGATCCTGATCTCTCCTTAGATCTTGTTCTCCATCAACCGATGAGATCTCTCCTTAGCTCAGATCAAGCAATACATCATCTACCAATAACCTGCATACTGGATCTAATACTTCATCAGATATTCAAGACTTTTCAGATGCATTTGCCTAATGATTTCCTTCTCCTTATATAGCCTTAGGCCTTGTTCAATACCAAGGGCCAAAACCATAGAAATCCAATACCATCAGCTTCAAAACTAGGGATCAACACGTCCGTCGAGACACCAAGGTCCAAAACCATAGGCACAACTTCCAAGGAATAACCGCCGTGGACCAAAGATAAGTTTTCCACATACACGCTCTTTTACTGAAGCCAACCGGCATGTACACGCAACTTGGTATATAGTGAACCTGCGTATACGTGACTTGGTATATAGTGAACCTGCTTGTATACGCGACTTGGTATATAGTGAACCAGCGTGTATATATTTTTCTTCATACTTGTAGACTGATCATCAATTCCTTGTTGCTATCCTTCTGCACTATGATTTGTTATCAGTGTGATTTGCCATCAAGGACAATACTTGTCTCATAATGCCAACAATCTCCCCCTTTGGACTTGATGGCAACAACACCAAATCAAATCACTCTCCCCCTTTGTCATCAAGGGCAAAGGGCTGTGCTCCCCCTGAGTACATGCTGATATCTTTGCTTGGTTGTGCTGAAACATGCTCCCTCTGACTGTAGGCAAGATCTGCAAAAGATGTTCTTCAAAAGAACCAAGACTTATACACCATAAGGGACCTTCCTATCACCATACATCCATACTCCCAACCAAGAGGGGATACATCAGAACCAACCAATTATATTACATCATTAATCCCAGGCATAGTGGGGAAACCAACATAGGCCGTTACATGACCTTGACACCATAAAAGAGATATCACAGAAGAGATACATGACATAGATACAACAAATCTAGACCAAGACTTATGAAAGTCACAAGCAGCATCTGATACACATCTTTTAGATCAGCAACCAAGATTTCCTTCTGAGCTCCTTCTCCTGAAACCAACAACAGTTGTGTACTAGAACCAAAAGCATCTAAATGCCAACAATTCTTTATGAGACTTTAAGCTGCTCCCCCTGAACCTGTGCCTGCTGCACCCCCTGAAACTATGCCTGAAGAATTCTGGCATACCCATCTCAGACCTTCTCCAACCGGAGTCTGCCCTTGCTGTTCAGAACTCCATATACGCGACTTCTCCTGCATAAAACAACGTATGCACGCGGATATGCTTTATGCAACACGCGTACACCATACACGCGACTTTCCCAGCATAAATCTGCGTATATACGCGGATATCCCTTACGTAACTTGCGTATACCAACTTTTCTGTAGAACAGACAAGCTTCAACAGCAGAATGAAGCATCAACTACTCCCAGCTTTTGTCTGAGATATTCAAAAGTTTCCCTAGGCAGTGGTTTTGTGAGAATATCAGCAACTTGTTCCTTAGAAGGAACATACTCCAGCTTGACCTTCTGCTCAAGCACTTATTCCCGAAGAAAATGGTACTTGATTGGTATGTGCTTGGTCTTTGAGTGCATGACTGGATTCTTTGAAATGCTGATTGCACTTGTATTATCACATAAGATAGAGACTGGTGGAGTGCAAGTGATTTGGAAATCCTGCAAGGTCTGCATCATCCAAAGAAGTTGTGTGCAACAAGATGTCGCAGCCACATATTCTGCTTTAGCTGTAGATAAGGCAATCGAACTCTGTTTCTTGCTGAACCAAGATACTAATCTGGAACCCATGAAGAAAGCACCACCACTTGTGCTTTTCCTATCATCCACACTTCCGGCCCAATCTGCATCTGTGTAAGCATGAAGAGTGAGATCTGTATCTCTAGGATACCATAAGCCATAGTTTTGGGTCCTTGAAGATTCTTTTGATTGCCTGAAGATGAGTTTCCTTTGGGTTGGCTTGAAATCTTCCAAAAATTCCTACTGCATGCATAATATCTGGTCGGGTACCTGTCAAATAAAGCAAACTCCCAATCATGGATCTATAAGTTGGTTGATGAACTGCTGCTGATTCATCATTTGCACTGAGGCTGCATCCTGTAACCATGGGTGTACATACTGGCTTTGACTCTTCCATGCCATACTTCTTCAAGATCTGCTTGAGGTACTTGGTTTGAGACAAGAAGATGCCTCCTTCATTTTGTTGGATTTGCAATCCAAGGAAGTATGTCAATTCTCCAAGTAATGACATTTCGAATTCTTTCTGCATAACCAAGGCAAAGTTTTGACTCATAGTCTCTTCATTGCTGCCAAAGATAATATCATCTACATAAACAACAAGTATTAGCAATTTGTTATTTTCAACTTTTATATAGAGGTTGCTATCTGCTGATCCTTTTGAAAAGCCTTGTTGGTGAAGATATTTGTCCAACCGATAGTACCAAGCCCTTGGAGCTTGTTTGAGACCATAGAGAGCCTTTTTCAATCTGCATACAAGTTTTGGATCATTCCCAAGAATGAAACCATCTGGCTGTTCAATATATACTTCTTCTTCTAAGTCTCCATTCAGAAAGGCTGATTTCACGTCCATTTGAAATACCTTGAAGTTTTGAAAGCTTGAGAGAGCAAGGAACATTCGGATGGCCTCAAGTCTTGCAACAGGAGCAAAGGTCTCTTCAAAATCTATTCCTTCTTGCTGTGCATACCCTTTACAAACAAGTCTGGCCTTGTTTCTAATTACTTCTCCATTTTCATTCAATTTATTTTTGAAGACCCATTTAGTCCCTATGACATTTTTATCTTTTGGTCTAGGAACCAATTCCCAAGTATTGTTCTTTTCGATCTGCTCAAGTTCTTCATCCATTGCTTTGACCCAACATTCATCTTTGCATGCCTCTTTCACATTTTGTGGTTCAGTAGAAGAGAGTAATGCCAAATAGCTTGAAGCTTCTGCAATTCTTCTTCTTGTTTGTATTCCTGCTTCTTTCTGCCCCACAATCTGAGATTCTAGATGATTCTTTTGAACATTTCTGGATGGAGTCTTCTCTTCTATTCTTGTCTGCTCCTCTGGTTCTTCTTGAGGTTCTTCTTCTTCTTGAGGTTCTTCTTCTTCTTCTTCATCATTCTGCCTTTGAGGGTAGCCTTCATCTTCTTCAATGTCTTCATGATGAACTTGCCTAGGAATATATCCCTTCTCATCAACCACTACATCAATGCTGTCAACAATTCTGCCAAGTCTTTTGTTGCAGCACTTGTATGCTTTGCTATGTGGAGAATAACCAAGAAGAATGCCTTCATCTGCTCTTGGTTCAAGTTTTCCAAGTTGCTCATCAGTATTCTTAATATAACATTTGCTCCCAAAGATTTTGAAATGCTTCACCGAAGGAGTCTCACCACTCCAGATCTCATGAGGTGTTTGAGTGCTATTTACTCGGACATTTGTTTTGTTAAGAATAATAACTGCAACATGTGCAGCCTCACCCCAGAAAGTTGTGGGAGTACCTGATTCATCAAGCATAGCACGAGCCATTTGTTGTATTGTTCTGTTCATTCTTTCCACAACCCCATTTTGCTGAGGAGTTCTAGCTGTAGAGAATTCTCTTCTTATCCCATGTTCTTCACAGAAATCGAAAAATTCGTTTGAGGTAAACTCCCCACCTCTGTCAGATCTGAGGCACTTAATTTTGTGTCCTGATTCATTTTCAACCAAGGATTTGAAGGATTTGAATTTTTCGAATGCTTCATCCTTGTGCTTCATAAGCCCTAACCAGACAAACCTGGAGAAATCGTCAATGAATAATATCAAATATTCTTCTCCTCGAGGTGTCCTTTTCCTAAATGGACCACATACATCTGTATGGACTAGCTCAAGAGGTATGCTGGCTGATCCTTCCTTCTCTGGAAAGTTAGTTCTGGTTTGCTTTCCAAACTGACAAGATTTGCATATAGTGTTGTCTGGAATTTTGATATCTGGAAGACCACGAACTGCCTGATATTTGCATGCTTTCCTTATTTGTGAAAAGCTTAGATGCCCCAACCTTTGATGCCATAGCCAGTGTTCATCATCCTTGCTCAAATAGCATTGTTGTGGTCCTTCTTCAAATATGTATAGATTATTTGGAGTCCTTCTTCCTTTGATCACTGTTTTACCTGTATCAAGGTCACGAACACAACATCCATTTGATCTAAATATTACTTCTGTTCCTTGATCGCACATCTGACTGACACTCAGAAGATTATGCTTCAATCCATCAACATACAAAACATTTCCAGCTTTGACCTTCTCTTTCAATGGAGCAACACCTTTTCCTTTTATGGCTGCAGAGATATCGTTTCCAAAAGAAACTTTCTTCCCCTTTTCTAATGCGGTATATGACTCAAGCTTTTCTTTGTCCCCTGTCATATGCTTCGAACATCCGCTGTCAATGTACCATAGAATTTCTTGACCTTCTGCATAAAAGGCTATCCCACATCTTTCTAGTTGCAGTTCCTTTATTCTCCATGTTCTGACATTTGAGGTTTGTTCCTTCTGAGTTGTCTTCCGGAACCTGCTCCTGCATTCAGAGTCTTCATGACCAAAGTTATTACAAATAGAGCATTCAACTTCATTTTCAAGAACCAAAAATTTGTTATAAGTCCTTTTCATGGTTCCAGTCATTCTCCCTTGCTTTTGAGCTTCTCTAGTCATGATTGTCTTGTAGGCAACACAATGAGCTGCTTTGTGACCGAAGTTATGGCAAGAAAAGCATTGGCCATTAAAGAAACTTCTGCGATAATCAGATCTATCATCCAACCGATTGTAGCTTCTATTCACATTCATTCTTGGAGCAAATTGGGAAGATTTTACCTGAGGCTGATTGTAGCTTTTGTTTGTTCTTAAGGCAGTTTGTCCCCGAATTTCTTGATGGTCTTTATTTGTTCTTGAGGTAAACTGTCCCTGATTCACCCGATGACTTTTATTTGGCCTTTGCTCGCTTCTCCTTGCTGCATCAAGATAGCTTTTAGAGGTAGAGGCTTGAGATGTTTCTCCATTATATCCAAGACCAGTCTTGATCAGAGGAGATTATTGCACATTGATAATCTCATCCAACGTTTCAGATCCTTTAACAAATTTAAGATTAACCACTTTTGTTTTCTCAATCTCCTTTCTAAGACAAACAATATCACGTTCCAATTTTTCAAGATGTTTTTCCTTTTCAGCTAGTTGACATTGTAGAGAATCAATAATAGCACTCTTCTCTTCTAAGCGAACTTTGAGATCTTTCATTTCTTCACAAAAGCCTTCTATATCTATAGCATCCATATAGTCATCATCTTCAAAAGCCATTAACAATTTATATTTATTACCTTGTTCATCTTCATCACTATTTGAAAGACCATCACTATCTTCATGAGTGTAATAGCTTTTCTTCTTTTCATTTTGTTTCTTGTTCCATTTAACAGGTTCCTTTCCCTTGTCATTCTTATTTTTGTGAGGACATCTGGCAGCATAATGACCTACTCTTCCACAAGTAAAGTATTTAAAAGGTAACTTACCTCTGAACCTTCCAGAACCCCTTTGAAGATTTCTGACAAAATTTGATTCCTCTTCTTCATCTTCTGGCACGTGACTTGCTTCATAATACTCTTCTTTGCCTGAAGCCTTGAAGGCAGCTTCTCTTCTGTCTGATGGACCTCCCTTTCTCATTTCATAAGCGGTTAGAATCCCGTGAAGCTGAGACATAGTAAGAATTTGCAGATTTTCCTTTTCTTCTATGGCAGACACTTTAGATTCAAACTTGGGGACAAAGATCTTAGAACCTTTTCAACCACAATAGCCTCTTTTATTTCTTCACCCAAGTTTTTCATGCAATTAACAATCTCATCTACCCTAAGGAAATAGTTAGCCACACTTTCATCATTATACATTCTGAGAGTCTCATACTTAATCCTGAGAGTTTGAAGTTTAGCACGCTTTACCTGTTCGTCTCCTTCATAGCTCGTGACAATTTTGTCCCATATTTCTTTTGCAGATTTATAGTGCATTACCTTCATGAATTCTGATTGAGATATACATCCCAATAGAGTATTGACTGCTTTCGCATTTGTTTCATATTTCTTTTTCTCGGCTGCATCTGTAGGAGTAGCTGAAGGAAAAGTGTAGCCTGTCTCTACGATGTCCCAAACTTCTGTACCAAGAGATTGAAGATAGGCAGTAACTCTTACCTTCCAATAATTGAAGTTTGTCCCATCAAAAACCGGTGGCCTGATTGATGCTTCTCTCTCGTAGTTGCTCATGATGAACGATCTACCTTCAAGCGATCAAGCTTCTCTGAAGGACCTGCTCTGATACCAATTGTTGGAAATAATACTGAGAGGGGGGGTGAATCAGTATTATCAGATCAATAAAACTTTTTCAATGCTCAGAAACATATACGCTACTTCAGTTAAGTGAACCAGCGTGTACACGCTACTGTGTCTAAAGAAACCAGCGTATAACCATAAATCTTATAATTCAGTTAGTTTATCTTCAGTTAAATGCATCAGGACATTATTCATCATATTAAGAGTAAACAGATGCAGTATAACATAACAGATCATCACACAAAAGCCACACACATGAACACCATGATATAAGGTGGAAACCCAATGTGGGTGAAAACCACCTGCTGCAAGTCGTCTCTATCTTTCTTTAATAAGAACTTCAATTTACAATCTTTTCCACTGGTGCAGCCTTATACCAGTACACAGGCTACAACCTGCAGAAGGCTTCAACCTTCTCTCGTTCTCCAAACTTCCTTGGAAGGGAGCTCCAACCCCCTTTGCTCTTGTACTAGCTAAGATACTAGTACGTAGGTGCTGGCCTACAATCTTCTTTCCTTCAGGTACCACTTTTCATCAATTTTCAGACTGGATACTCCTGAAGCACAACATTACAATCTGAAGACCATGATTCATTCACAAATCATTGAAGCATAAAATAACCAATACTAGCATCATCAATCTTTGAATCACTGAACCACTGAAACCTTGTCAAACCCAGTCACCAGAACACAGAGCAGACTACAGAACTCTGCAATAACAGTCAGACCCAGCTGCAACCCAAAAATCAAGCTCCAAAAGATATATGCTACTACAATGAAGGCAACCCGCGTATACACGCGGTTTTACCGAAGACAACCTGCGTACAGATCTAAAAATATTTTTTCATAACTTGCAGTTGTACCAGATTTCAGTTATACCCAGAACATAACATTGCGTCAGTATGCAGATCTAGAAATTCGCATAATCAACCATATAAAGATAGTTCATTTCAAACCATTTGATCCCGATCTCTCCTTAGATCTTGTTCTCCATCAACCGATGAGATCTCTCCTTAGCTCAGATCAAGCAATACATCATCTACCAATAACCTGCATACTGGATCTAATACTTCATCAGATATTCAAGACTTTTCAGATGCATTTGCCTAATGATTTCCTTCTCCTTATATAGCCTTAGGCCTTGTTCAATACCAAGGGCCAAAACCATAGAAATCCAATACCATCAGCTTCAAAACTAGGGATCAACACGTCCGTCGAGACACCAAGGTCCAAAACCATAGGCACAACTTCCAAGGAATAACCGCCGTGGACCAAAGATAAGTTTTCCACATACACGCGCTTTTACTGAAGCCAACCGGCATGTACATGCGACTTGGTATATAGCGAACCTGCGTATACGCGACTTGGTATATAGTGAACCTGCTTGTATACGCGACTTGGTATATAGTGAACCAGCGTGTATATATTTTTCTTCATACTTGTAGACTGATCATCAATTCCTTGCTGCTATCCTTCTGCACTATGATTTGTTATCAGTGTGATTTGCCATCAAGGACAATACTTGTCTCATAATGCCAACAACGCTTCCTATCACAGTCATTCCAACTGCAATATCAGCTACCACTAGTACAAGAGAGGATGTAGACCAGTTAGCTAGTGCAGTTCAAAATATGTACCTATAGACTGAAGATATTAAGAAACTGAAAGATCAAGTAAAACCACTAGAGGATCATCAAAATAAGTGACATTTTTCATGCAGCAGAGCTTTAGAGAGCTTAGAATCAAGTTGAGGCATGGAAGAATTCAGCCACTAAGTCTTCGATTAGCTACACTGTTGGTAGTGTCAAAGAAATTATCTGGAATAACACCAAAGAGGAGATTGATGAAATCTGGCCATGTATCCAGATCAGTTTTGAGTAAAAGGAGTTAATGGAAAAGTCAAACCAGACAATTGCCAATATAAATGCTCAACTTGGAGAGATGCCTTCTACAACCGACACCATAATAATGTTTCTCAATTCTAAGAATAGGTATGAACTTGATGATCTAGCAGTGGATGACAGGACTGAAACCATTTTGGAGGTAAATAAAGTCTTGACTAAAAATAACCTGGTAGTATAGTTAACTAAGAAGTGTCATACTCTGGAAATTGCAGTTAATGGATTTTTCACAAGAATTGATGCCTTAAACAAGAAGGGTATGCCTTCATTGTTTGTCATCAATGATAAGCTAATGGCCAGGGAGGATTACTTGAAGAAGCTACAAGACATTGCTAAGGACATAGCCAAGTCCTCCAACATCAAATGTTCCATGAAAAGCAGGGAATTCTACGAGGCCATCAGTAACATATGTTTTATTCAAAATGAGATAAAACATATTTTTACTCTAAAACCAATTTTTGCCAAGTATACTGAGGTAGATGAGATCTATAGTAGAGTAACTAAAATATCCATTCCAAATGAAGACCAGTGGGAAAAGTTGTGCGAATATCAAGATTAGAAGCCAGATCAGCTTGGCCAGCGCAACACCTAAATAGTAGGCACTCAACAACAATTTTCCATCAAAACAAGGCTAGATGTTCAGATTCATTCTTTTGGACCGAATTGCTTCTCTTTTTGTTATATTTTAAGTAATAATAGCATGCCTCATCACTCCGAGATTGATTGCAATATTTTGTATTTTTGTTTAAATATTTCATTCTGTTGAAGTATTCAGGGTTGCACCCTTGAGCTAGTTACTAGACATATTGTACTAAGTTGGAGCATTTTTTTTTTAATAAAAGATTCTGGATTTACCTCATATGGCTTATCTCTCTGTGAATTATGTTCTTATGCTTTTCATTATGTAGTCCTCATATAATTTATTTCATTTACAGTCATCTGATTGAAAATTTAACTAAATTTCAGTTTCATTTTGAATCCACTGTGAAGTTGTAGTTTAATTAATAGATTAATTTAGAGGACTGTCTGTTCTTGTAAATTCCTCTTTATATTTAAATTGCACAATATTTCTTAAATGACTTGATTATATTTTGTTAATTAGGAAAACACAAATTTCTACTTGTAAATAGTCAAATACTCTATCTGAATATTAAATCATTTATATTTATATATATTCTTCTTATCCATCACATCTAACATCAAAAGAACCAAATGTATTTAAAGAACAACGTTTTGTTTTATTACTGATCTTTACGAGTTTAAAGCACTTGTTAAAAAGCAGTTCATTGATCCTCCAACCATTAAAATAAAACAAAATATTTTAGATGTTTTGGCATAGCCAATTTACCTTAGGTTATCTCGAAGGACAATATCAGATTGGTGTCATTGCAAGGGAGCGAAGTACTAAAAGTTAAATTTTCCCTTTCCTTTAAGGTGAATAAAGGGTAAGGTCACAGGTCAAAATCTTTCACCTGGCGATTCCATTGGTCCAAGCTGGCTCCCTATATGCATACAAGATCACGTTCTGACTCTGAAATTGTTAACCCTCTGCCAGACCCAGAAAGACTCATTATGGGAGCCTCTTCAAGGGGAAGATGTAGAACGCCTTCTTATTCTTCAGCTTTACACCCTGAAGACATTCCATCTATAGATCCATTCTCATCTATACCAACTCACCCTGATTGGGCCGAGCTACCCCCTAGCCTCTCTAATCTTATCTCTAGAGGAGTAGACCTTCCATCAGCATTTTTGATACAGTAACTTGAAACATATCAAGTCCCATCCATTCCTAACAAATCACCTTTGTCTGAGGAAGAATTGGATTTACATTTACCTGAATTCAAACCTCAAGATTTCATTAATCCAACTCCTTATTCTTTTCCATCATTCTCAACTAATTTTGAAGAAACATTTTCTATCTACTCAAATCCTTTATATGAAAAGAAGGAAGACTTCCCACTAGGAGTTCATAAATTGGTTATTAAAACCCCTTTCAAACCCTTAAAGAGGTCTCCTCCCTCTCCTCCACACATTAATACACCTACTGACTCATCTTCACCTCCTTCATCTTCATCATCTTCCTCTTCCTCATCAACATCCACTCATACACCCCATACTCCTCCTGTTGTCATGGATTTTTGACCCATTGTTCAAGCTAGGTATGCTGCCCTAGTTCTCCTTGCAAGCTTGGGAAATTTTCCTGATGGATACTTAAAGAATTTGCCAAGATTCAATGGAGAAACTAGAACCTCAGCAAAATATCATGTGTCAGCCTTCCTAGATTTTTCTCACAATATGAACATTGAAGAGGAAAATGTTTATATGAGATTATTTATACAGTCCCTAGAAGGAAATGTTAGGATTTGGTTTAGGCAGGTTAGAGTTGACTCTATCAAAACTTGGAATGAACTCATGACCATCTTTAAAAATCAATGGGGGTTAAATAAAGATCATGTTTACTTCCTTACTGAATTTGAGGAATTACAAGGAAACCCATGAGAACTAATTGCTGAATTCATTAGAATATTCAACAAGCTCTATCATAAAATGTCTATTGATTGTAAACCACCAATAGCAGCTGTAACGGTCAGATTCTCTAAAGCATTTGATGATGACTTTACAGTCATTCTGAGAGAAATAGTTTCTAAAACCTTAGAAGACATGCAGACAAATGCTATAGAGGTATAGGCCAATAGGCCAACTTATGGTAAACTTAAGGCTAAAGCAGAAAGAAAACTAAAAGCTAAGATAGATGATTCATCCTCCTCCAAATCTAAATTAGAATATCAGAAAATTGATGAAATTACATCTTTTCTTAGGAACCTTTCTAACAAAATTTCAAAAATTGAAACTTAGCCTAGAGCTCCTTAACAAACTGCTGCTAGACCTCAAGCTCAAGCTCAATTCAGAAGAGCTCCTCAAATGCAAATTCTTCAAAGACCAGTTTCTGACCAAAACATTCAGCCACCCTTTCTTATTGGTGATCAAAAGTCACAAGATACAGGCCCTTTAATTACTGAAGATATCAATAGTATTGATTCTTTAGCAATACAAATGGTCATATTTCCTTCATCTTCATCTCAGCCTCTCGAGCTAGAAGTAGGCGATAATCAAATTTCCAAATACCAAGCATTCTCTAAATTTTTAATTGCAGAATTGAATAAGAGGTATGATCTAAGACCTAGATCAGGTCCTGGTAGACCTCCAAAATCCACCACCATAATCGAACCTATAGTGAAAACCATTCAAACACAAACTCCAACCCCTCAGACTACAGAATCATCCACTGAAACTCTTCCATTTGATAACACTATTGACTATTTTAGTATTGAAATGGAATTGGAAAGGGTCAATATTCCTATACCTTTAGCTGAACTTTCCAAAAATCATGGTTACAAAAATAAAGTGTCTAAATGAATAAATTCTTCTAGTGTAGACGCTGAGGGATATGTTATTAGTCTGCAGGATGAAAAACCCTCAGTTGTATTTGGCCCTAGTTCAGATATGATCGATGAAATTGTTCCACCATTTTATGTAACATTAAAAGCTCATGATTTTCTTTTGTATAACTATATGCTGGATTCTGGAGCCTCTCATAACCTTATGCCAAAGGTAATAATGGACCAGCTTCAGTTACAAGTCACCCGTAACTATCATGACCTTTACACCTTTGACTCAAAGAAAGTACCATGCCTAGGATTGATCAAAGACCTAGTTGTGACCTTAGCTCAAATAACTGTCAAAAGTAGAGTTCTAGACATAGTTGTCACTGATAGTCCTGTCAAGTTTGGCATGATTCTATCTAGATCATGTTGTGATAAACTGCGAGGGGCACTTCAGATGGACATGTCTTTTGCTACTATCCCAGTCTATGGAGGTTAGCACTTAAGCTTATATACGGAAGTCTATTTCATTCATATTGTTTGTAGGTATGATCAAACAAAGAACCACCTTGTGTATGCAGTAGACTGGGGTTTTGGTTGTTTTCACTTGTCTTCACAAAATGCATCAAACACTCAACTTGTCATTGAAAATATCATTTCCGAGCCTAAAATTGTAGAATCAGACATCTGGAAGCTTTATTTTTATGGATCTTGCTCAAAGGAGGGAGTAGGAGAAGGAATTGTTCTTATATCACCAAATAAAGAAAACATAACTCAGTCATGTAAACTTGAATTTGAAGTCACTAATAATGTGGCTGAGTATGAGGCTTTTCTTCTTGGTCTTGAGTTAGCTAGGAGTCTAAAGGTCCAAAACTTGAGTGTATTTTCTGACTCTGAGCTTATAGTAAACCAAGTTAGAAATTTATGTCAAACTAAACACCCAAGGCTTAGATCCTACAGAAATGAAGCTTGGGACACAATTGAGAATTTCTTTCAAGGTTTTAACATAATTGCTATTCCCAGAGATGAAAACATGCATGTTGATTCACTAGCTGTCTTAGAAAGCTCCTTTAAAATCCCTGAGACAGTATTCTTAGAATATCAAATCCAAGTTAAGTATCAGCCATAAATTCTTGATAACCTTAAACATTGGCATATTTTTAAAGATGATGAACAATTAAAATATTTTCTTCAAGTCATTGATGAATTTTCGAATATGAAAATTGAATAAGATCAACAAGTTGTCCAAGAATTAGATCAACGGAGTCCCGAAAACATCATTCTGTCCTAAAATTCTTAATCATGATATCATAAAGTTATCGAATAATTTTATCCCTAAAGGATTTGTCCCATTGGAAAAACTATTTGATAACAATGATGTTCCCAAAAATCCTTTGTTTCACTCACCAGAAGAGGAAATCGAAGAATGTAATATTGGGACTTTGGATGATGTAAGAAATGTTAAACTGTATTCAACTTTACCTTCAGATGTTAAATTCAAATACCTAAATCTTCCTAAGAACTGTAAAAATGTTTTTTCCTGGTATTATAATGAATTGAAAACTTATGACACATATTTGATTGAGCATAAGATTTCTTTAAAACCAGAAGCAAAACCCTTACAGCAAAAGTTAAGAAGAATTAATCCCATACTATTGCCAACCATTGAAAATGAACTTAAAAAGCTACTTGATTCTCACATCATAGTGCCTTTAAGGTATTTTAATTGGGTAGCCAACTTAGTTTCATTTAGGAAGAAGAATGGTGAAATTAGGCTGTGTGTAGATTTCTGAAACTTGAATAAATCGTCCTTAAAAGATAACTATCCATTGCCTAAAATGGACCATCTACTTCAAAAAGTTTTGGATGACAATGGGACCTCTATGTTTGATGGATTTTCTGGTTATAATCAGATCATGGTAAGTGAAGCTAATCAAGATAAAATTGCTTTCTCCACATCATGGGGTGCATTTCTGTATTCTAGAATGTCATTCGGGTTAACCAATGCAGGAGCCACTTTCCAAAGAGACATGGACCTTGCATTTGTAGGTAAAACATATGAATTTAGTGTCATTTATTTAGACGATTTAATTGTTTTCTATGATTCAGAAGAAAGTCATTTAAAACAGTTGAGCAATTTTTTTGATAGGTGCAGGGAATTTGGCATATCAGTCAATCCGAAGAAATCCTTGTTTGTTGTGAAGGAAGGAAAATTACTAGGGCATATTATCTCCAAGGAGGGAGTTATAATTGACCCAAAAATATTTTCAGCTATCCAGACCCTATCTCTACCAAGGAATAAGAAGGAGATTCAAACCTTCCTTGGAAAGATCAATTTTATTTGAAGCTTTATCCCAAATTATGTTGAGATAGTTAAAGATATAACAGACATGTTTAAGAGAAATAACGAAGTGAAATGGATAGTCCCTACTAGGTATGCTTTTGACTAGATCAAAAAGGTTATATCTGAAGCCCCTACATTAGCTAGCCCTGACTGTTCTTCACCCTTAAAAATATTTTCTTTTGCATCTAAAACAACCTTAACTAGTGTACTTTTACAGAAGAATACAAATGGTGATGACCAGCCCATAGCCTTCTTTTCAAAAGCAACAAGAGATGCTGAACTCGGATATGATATTATTTAAAAACAAGCTTATTCTTTAATTCAAGCCCTTAAAGCCTTTAGAACCTATGTCCTGCATTCACACATCACATCTTATGTCCCTAACCCTGATGTTAAAACTATCTTGACTCAACCTGATACTGATGGGAGAAGAGGGAGATGGATTGCTATAATCTTTGAATTTGACCTTGAAATAAAAACCACAAAGCTAGTAAAAGGCCAAGGCCTCGCCAAATTATTAGCTAAATCCAATCACAAAGTGTTGGGGATAAATCTGGTTACTGAAATGTCATCAGGGGAGAATCCATAAGAACCTTCCTCAATGTCATCAAGGAAGAATCCATAAGAACCTTCCTTAACAACAGAGGAGAATCCTCAAGAACCTCCTCCTCTTAGAGAAGGGGAGAATCCACAAGAACCTCTTCCTTTAGATCAAGCCATTCTTGTTCATATAGATCACAAATATCTACTCTCTGATTGGTATTCTGATATTGTGCAGTTTCTTAGAAATTTTCAATGTCGAGTTGAGCTAAATTTGAAACAATGGAAAGCCCTCAAGCTTAAAGCAGTGAAATACTGCGTTACTAATGCTAATATGTACTGGAAAGGCCCTCTTAATATCCTTCTTCTATGATTAACTGAAAATGAAATAGAAGGTATTATAGACCAGTTCCATGCAGGGGTTTGTGGTGGACACCATGCCTAGGGAGCAACAGCTTACAAAATTCTGAAAGCAGGTTTCTATTGGCCCACACGTTTTAAAGAAGTTGGGGAAAGATTAATAAGTTGCGAAGAATGCAAATTATTTGCTAGAAAACATAAACTATCATCACTCCCCTTGGTTCTAGTATCAGTTGATGCTCCTTTTATTCAATCAGAATAGACTTTATAGGGGAAATTCATCCACAATCAAGCAATCAACATAGATGGATTTTAACTGCCACAGACTATTTTACCAAGTGGCTAGAATCCATACCGGTAATGAATGCCGCTCATGCTATTGTAATTAAATTTCTTGAAGAAAACATCCTATTAATATTTGGATGTCCTCAACAGATTGTTACAGATAATGTAGCAGCTTTCAACAGTGTCAAGATGATTGAATTTTGTTAAAAGTATTCAATCCTTTTACAACATTCTACACCATACTATCCACAGGGTAATGGGCTAACAGTGTCTTCCAACCAGTGATTGGTTAAGGTAATTATGAAGACCCTTGAAGACCATAAAAAGAGTTGGGACAACCATATTATTCATGCCATTTCGGCAAACAGGGTTTCTCCTAAAAGATCAATAGGCAAGTCTCCTTTCCAATTAGTTTATGTCAAGGAAGTAGTTTTTCCTACTCATTTAGCTTTCCCTGTTGTGAGGTTCCTCCAAGAATCTTATGAAGAAAAAGATGATTTCTCAAGAAGGATTAATCAAATAATTGAGTTGAATGAAGACAGGGATGAAATTCAATACAAACTAAGGAAATACCAGAACAAGATGAAAGAGCTTTTTGATAGAAAGGCTAGAGAGAGAAATTTCAAGAAAGGTCACCTAGTGCTCAGGTGGGATTCAAGATGAGATTTGTAAACCTCTGGTTTGGTCCATTCAACATTGCAGACGTCAAAGAGAATAATACCTTTATTCTACAAAATGTAGGAGAGTATTCCTCATTTCCAGTCAATGGGAGATACCTGAAACACTACATTCAGCATTGATTCTTCATTCAATCCATTCATCATTTGTAAATATTCAGAGAGTTTATTTATTTTTGAAAATTGCAAGCGAGTATATGTTTCAGCAAAAGCGCCATAGCCTGAGGAGAAGGCACATGGATCTACTAGTTCTCTGCATCCCACAGGGGGAAGTAGTCCCCAGCTCGAGCTGATGTTGTAACATTATCTAGTTTTGATAAGTTAGCATATTAGTCAAATAATTTTGAAAAAATGGTTAAGATAGGATATGGATGCAAAAGAATAAAAAGTTAAAATTTTAGGAAAAATTGATGTTTTATATTCATCCATATCAATAAAACGTTAGGATTTAGCTGCCCTAAATAAAGAAGGAAAAGGAAAATAAAATGTTAGGGAAGAAAAAGAAAAGGAAAGCTTCATTTTATGTTTTTCAAAATGCACAGGCTGCTAGTCTAAATGCGTCATAATCAAACATCCATTTTGTTTTCATGTGCAGAAGAAATTGAAAGAAGATTGAAGGTTACCGTTATCACAAAACCTAACCCTAACAAGCTGCTGATCAGGTAGACCTTGAGTAATTTTTTCAAACCAACTTTTGGCTGAGGCTTAGCTTCCTCAACCTGAGAGTGCTCTCTCACTATGTTAAATATTTTGATAATGGATTAGATCGCTAACTCTATGAAACAAATAAAGGAGTGTAAATGGTTGAAACACAGTCAATAAACATCCATTGGGCTTATGGAGTTAGACAATGCTTAATATGACAACAATATCAGCTGAACATGGAAGTCAGGGCATCAAAATTTCAATATATCGGTTAACACATAGAAACATGTAGGAAACACAGTCTACAAATATATGAAGGAAATTAGAGCATAGTCAATGAGTTCTAAGTATCATGCATTTGTACTACTGCAAGTAAGGAAGTGGGGACAAACATAAAACAAGCCACCATTGAACTCTTTCTGAATCTTGAGAAGTAAAGCCAAAGTCTGTATTCATAAAAACATAATCTTCTACAATGACACAATATGAGTGTTTCCTCTGAAAATTTCCAGCCCCTAGTGCATTACAACTCTTGTCATATATAGAGTTTCCTTACAAGCTTGAATTCCTTCCTCCAGCAAGAGGGAAATTCGAATTCCTCTAGACCTAACACCTATTGTACTTTAAACAAACTATAAATTACAACTGACTGTAAATTAACAGTCTAAGAGACCTAATTTGACTAGGAGTGTAACTCCTTATCTATGTTGGCAACAAACATAGCTATGAAAACAAACTCATTTTTTGACATCGGTCCCTCTTCATTTCTGGCTTGAGTGATGACTTTAAACTTCATGCTGACCTTTGATTGTTTGTCCTTCAACTGTCACTGGATGATAGGAAAATTTCCCCTGTTTTTTCTGCTTTGGTCTCCAAAGTGGTTCCTCAAATTCTGCTAACCATATTATCCTTTTAATAACATGTGATTCTTTTAATTAAACCAAAGGTCCTGCTCATATACTCATGCTAAGACAAAACCCCTTAGATGCTGGTTGAATCATGACAACTGTCTGAGCTACGAAATGGTTGTTGTTTTCATAGCGCAGAGTTTGGAGATATTAAATGCCTCTCATTCTTTGAATTTTCCTTTGCTTAGCATTCAAAACTTTTGAGGTGACCCTTTTGTATCTTCTACAACAACATTCTTTCACAATGGTTCCCCCCTTTCATTTCAAAATTGATTCAAAAAGAAAAATTGGCATCTTCAGCAGTTTCGTAGCGCACGACGAAACTGTTGTGCATTATATGTCATTTTTAGCAGTTTTGTAGCGTGCTACGAAACTACTGTGTGAGTCAAAAACACAGTTTTTTGTCTTTCTTGGGATTTTTAATGACTTCTCCATATGCTAATGAGCCAACTAAAATTGACCTTGTCCATCCAAAAATAATCTTCAATCTTCAAAAAGTAAGTTTTGTATCAAAATTGTGTCAAAATTTCTTCACTTACTATCAAGTTCATTTATGCTAAGGTTGTTCTACTGGTTCATTCAGCTGAATCTTCAAATCTTAAATCTGTCTTTTCATCATTCGTATTCCAGTTCTCAATTTTGCATTGGCCCTTCTGATATATCTTGTCTCTTTTATTGTAGGGACCAACCAAGTGAAATATTGATCATGACAATTAACTACTTCGGGTATTGAAACTGTTTTATCTTCCCACAGAGCCTCCATTCCTGTTGAAATTGGCTTCCTTAACTGCATGTTTCCTTGAGGTTTTTCTAAGTTTGGCAATCTCAAGATTGGCAAGCTTCAGTTTCTTTTCTACCTCTTCAAAACCACATTCCTCCTGCTGAGTGATCATTGCCTTACCTCTGTCATCTTTATGTAGTTGTGATGATGTTTTTGATGGAACCACAGGTTCTTCATGTAATTTTTCTACCTCCCTTGTTTCACTTGCTTTTTCCTGTGCCTCTTATATCCTTCTTGAATGCCTTGTCTCAGGTCTTCTCAGCTTGAACACAAACTCTAAGACCCGGTATCAAATTTAAGCTTTTTGGAAGATTTAACTCTTTTGGTTTTGTTCTTGTTGGCTTCAAGTAGCTCTGCTTGGACCAGAGGAGTCTCTTCTATATCAATGGCCTAGAGGAGATCATTCAAACTTCCCTTTGAAGTTTGTCTTTCATCAGCAATCACAATCTTCCGCTTTTCCTTGGCTAAATGACTTCTTGTTATTCTTCTTTGGATAGTTTTATCAACAGATTGCTCTTGTACCACCTCATTGATCTGAACCTTCTTCCTCTATGACTGTTGAGGGGTGTCTTGAACTACTAGTGGTGTCATAGGCTCCTTCACCTACTTTTTGGCTTTCAATTTCCGAAACCTTCTTGATCTTGTTTCCTCCTGATGACTTACTGTTGGTGAAGAAATCTCCTTAGCCTTAGGGCTAAGTCCTGTTTCAGTTTTAAAGCCTATCATAAACAAGAAAGCAGACCATTCTCTTCCAATCTTCTAAAGCTCATGTAAAACCATCAACTTGATCAACCCATGATGAAATAAGGGGGTTTCACAAGCTTCTTTCTTCAATTGAACCTTATCAGACTTTTTTCCTAAGCTTAGAAACAAATAAAAAGGTAAATCAAGAGATATCTTTCCAGTGAAATGTTAGAGGAGCTTAAAATGGTAAGAGTACACCTTATGGTATCTACCCTCACAGGTAAAATATCTTTGGATGAATGTTAGCAAGTTGACATATGAATCCTTTACATAGATTCTGGACACTGATTTGGTTAAGTCTGAGCCTATGGATTCTGGCTTCAAAAATTCTTGGCAGGGTGCCATTTCGAATTTAAAGTCCTTGAACCATCTTTCCTGGCCTCTTGGTATCTCGATAACTGCAAATATGACCTCAGGAGAAATTGGAATTTCTAGCACTCCAACTCTTGAATTCAAACCAGAGAAATTGAAAGCAAAACCTTTGGTGACTTGAACATGACCACCTTGAAGTTTTTCGCAAAATCTCCAATAGACTATTTGTTTGAATGTCTGTTCAACCTCTCTGCTTCTCATGAGCACATCTAAACCTTTAGGCTCAGCTCTAAGACACCGGCCTGATCTGTGATTTTTCCTTTCTTCAGGCATGTCTATGAAATCCCTGCAAGAAAACTTGAAGATAACTTTGCACTGTATTGGTTTGAACATTGCCTCGCTTGAATTTGAAACTAAGAACTGCCTCGCTTGAGATTTCAAAATTTTCTGATGAATGTCATCCTTAAGCTTGTCAATTGTCTTCTTATGCATGTAAGGAACACGAGAAAAACCAAGACTAACTCACCTCACCTCACTTTTTTGAAAATTGAAAAAAATGGGTACAAGACATCTAACAAACCTAATGATGAGAATGAATGGCTGCATGTGATAGGCATGGTTCAAGCACTGAAACATGGGGATGAAATATTAATGGATTTTGATGGAAAATACCGCTATACAAGATCTGGCACGAATTCTCGATTTCGTAGCGCACTTAGTGTATTTTTATGAGTTTGCGCTACGAAAACTCCTAGTTGATTTCATAGCGCATGCCAACTTTAAAACAGTCTTAACACATGACACCTATGAACCAATATGGGACTAATGGTAGTTAAAAAAAAGATTGTTGACCTTATTTAACAATGGAAACAAGACTCTATCCTATGTTTTAGACTCCCTAAACAAAACAATAGAAATGACTTGGAAAAGACTGACTTACAACTTTGAAACCATATAAGCTGTCCAATTTTATTTTATTTTTATAGTGATAACAGTTACTCTAAGGTTTATATGCTTACTTTGGATATTAACACTATCCTAAGCTTTAAAAAACCCATAACCTAAGTATTAATCCCATGTCGCCACTCTGCCAATCCATTCCCTTCATATCATTTCCCTAAAGTTCATAACCCCCTTATTTTCCATATTTCCTGACATCACATTAATGTTTATTCCCGACCCCACCAATCCATCCTATCACATCATGTTAATCCTTCGCCATTTCACTTTTCATCTCTACCTATCACTTCTCATCTGACAGCCTTCACGCCATTTTGCCCCCCCTTCACCATCTGAGCTTTTCCGCTTGGGGGGTCTGAAATGGGCAGTATACCAAACCACGCTCGCCCCTACGTGGCATCTCCACAGCGTTTCAGACCACCCATGAGAAAACCCAAAAAGTGCCAGTATTGGTAGAATATCAAATCCAAGTTAGGTATCTGCCATCAATTCCTAATAACCTTAAACATTGGCATATTTTTGCAAATGATGAACAATTAAAATCTTTTCTTCAAGTCATTGATGAATTTTCAAATATGAAAATTGAAGAAGATCTACAAGTTATCCAAGAATTAGATCAACAGAGTCAAAAAACATCATTCAGTCCTAAAATTCTTGATCATGATATCATACAGTTATCTAATAATTTTATCCCTAAAGGATTAGTCCCATTGGAAAAATTATTTGATAACAATGATGTTCTCAAAAATTCTTTGTTTCACTCACTAGAGGAGGAAATCGAAGAATGTAATATTGGGACTTCGGATGATGTGAGAAATGTTAAATTGTATTCAACTTTACCTTCAGATGTTAAAGTCAAATACCTAAACCTTCTTAAGAACTATAAAGATTCTGGATTTAAGACCTCTGTGGTTAATATCTTGTAACTTAGAAATCGGAGAACCCACAATAAAATTAATTATTAATTATTAAGCAGCGGACCTTCATTTTTTCCTTAAAACAAAACAAGCTCACCTCATAACTATTTAAATCTCGCAATTGAGCTCTTCTACTATCAGCATTCAAAATAGTCTTGATGATGGATCCCTGTTGGGATTTGAAACATTGACAAAAAATGGTTTTTACTGTGGGTTCTTCGATTTCTAAGTTACAAAAACTATAAAGATGTTTTTTCCTGGTCTTATAATGAATTGAAAACTTATGACACATTTTTGATTGAGCATAAGATTCCTTTAAAACCATAAGCAAAACCCTTTCAACAAAATTTAAGAATAATTAATCCCATACTATTTCCAACCATCGAAAATGAACTTAAAAAGCTATTTGATTCTCACATCATAGTGCCTTTAAGGTATTCTAAATGGGTAGCCAACTTAGTTCCTTTTAGGAAGAAGAATGGTGAAATTAGGCTATGTGTAGATTTCTGAAACCTGAACAAATCGTCCTTAAAGATAACTATCCATTGCCTAAAATGGACCATCTACTTCAAAAAGTTTCAAGTGCCAATACGATCTGTATGTTAGATGGATTTTCTGGTTATAATCAGATCATGGTAAGTGAAGTTGATCAAGATAAAACTGCTTTCACCACACCATGGGGTACATTTATGTATGCCAAAATTCTATTCAGGTTAACGAATGTATGAGCCACTTTCCAAAGAGCCATGGACCTTGCATTTGTAGGTAAAACATCTAAATTTATTGTCATTTATTTAGATGATTTAACTGTTTTCTCTGATTCTGATGAAAGTAATTTAAAACACTTGAGCAAGGTTTCTGACAGGTGTAGGAAATTTGGCATATCAATCAATCTGAAGAAGTCCATGCTTGTTGTGAAGGAAGGCAAGTTACTAGGGCATATTATCTCCAAGGAGGAAGTTATAATTGACCCAAAAATATTTTCATCTATTTACACCCTATCTCTACGAAGGAATAAAAAGGAGATTCAAACATTCCTTGGAAAGAGAAATTTCTTAGAAGGTTTATTCCAAATCATGCTGAGATAGTTAAAGATATCACATACATGCTTAAGA
Source organism: Pinus tabuliformis (assembly GCA_031772625.1). Lineage (NCBI taxonomy): Eukaryota > Viridiplantae > Streptophyta > Pinopsida > Pinales > Pinaceae > Pinus > Pinus tabuliformis. Next base: position 82,142,017 of record CM062809.1, read on the forward strand.
AAAATAACAAAGTGAAATGGACAATCCCTGCTAGGTATTATTTTGACCATATCAAAAGGGTTATATCTGAGGCCCCTACATTAGCTAGCCCTGACTATTTTTCACCCTTCAACATATTCTCTTTTGCATATAAAACAACCTTTGCTATTGTACTTTTACAAAAGAATACAAATGGAGATGACCATCCCATAGCCTTTTTTTCAAAAGTAATGAGAGATGTTGAACTCAAGTATGATATTATTGAAAAACAAGCTTATGCCTTAATTCAAGCCCTCAAATCCTTTAGAACCTATGTCCTACATTCACACATCATAGCTTATGTCCCTAATCATGTTGTTAAAACTGTCTTGACTCAACCTGATACTGATGGGAGAAGAGGGAGATGGATTGCTAGAATCCTTGAATTTGACCTTGAAATAAAAGCCACAAAGATAGTAAAAGGCCAAGGCCTCGCCAAATTGTTAGTTGAATCCAACTACAAAGTGTTGGGGATAAATTTGGTTTCTGAAATGTCATCAGGGGAGAATCCACAAGAGCCTTCCTTAACAACAGAGGAGAATCCACAAGAACCTCCTCCTCTTAGAGAAGGGTAGAATCCACAAGAACCTCTTCCTTTAGATCAAGCCATTCTTTTTCATATAGATCATAAATATCTACTTTCTGATTGGTATTATAATATTGTGTAGTTTCTTAGAAATTTTCAATGTCCAGCAGAGCTAAATTTGAAACAGTGCAAAGCCCTCAGGCTTAAGGAAGTGAAACACTGCATTATTAATGCTAATATGTAATGGAAAGACCTTCTTAATATCCTTCTTTTGTGCGTAACTGAAAATGAAATAGAAGGTATTATAGATCAATTCCATGTAGGATTTTTTGGTGGACACTATGCCTGGAGAGAAATAGCTTACAAAATTCTAAAAACATGTTTCTATTGGTCCACACTTTTTAAAGATGTTGGGGCAAGAGTAAGAAGTTGCAAAGAATGCCAATTGTTTGCATGAAAACAGAAACTGGAAGCACTTCCCTTGGTTCCAATATTAGTTGATGCCCATTTTCTTCAATGGGGATTAGACTTTATAGGGGAAAATCATCCATATTCAAGCAATCAACATAGATGGATTTTAACTGTCCATGCTATTTTACCAAGTGGGTAGAAGCCATACCGGTAAAGAATGCCACACATACTATTGTAATTAAATTTCTTGAAGAAAACATCTTGTCAATATTTGGTGTCCTCAACATGTTGTTAATGATAATGCAGAAACTTTCAGCATTGTCAAGATGATTGAATTCTGTCAAAAGTATTCAATCCTTTTACATCATTCTACATCATATTATCCACAGGGTAATGGGCTAGTAGAGTCTTACAACAAGAGCTTTCTTAAGGTGATCAATAAGACTCTTGAATACCATAAAAAGAGTTGGGACAACCATCTTATTCATTCCATTTGGGCAAACAGGGTTTCTCCTAAAAGATCAACAGGCAAGTCTCCTTTCGAGTTAGTTTATGTCAAGGAAGCAGTATTTACTACTCATTTAGCTTTTCCTATTATGAGGTTCCTCGAAGAATCTTATGAAGAAAAAGATTATTTCTCAAAGGATTAATAAAATAATTAAGTTGAATGAAGACAAGGATGAAATTCAGTACAAACTAAGGAATACCAGAACAAGATGAAAGAGTTGTTTGATAAAAAGGCTAGAGAGAGAAATTTCAAGAAAGGTGACCTAGTTGTCAGGTGGGATACAAGGAGAGAAGACAAAGGAAAGCATGCAAAATTTGACAACCTCAAGTTTGGTCCATTCAACATTGCAGAAGTCAAAGGGAATAATACATTTATTCTACAAAATCTAGAAGGAGAGTATTCCTCATTGCCAATCAACGGGAGATAGTTGAAACACTACATTCGGTATTGATTCTTCATTCATTCCATTCATCATCTGTAAATATTCGGAGAGTTTTTTTATTTTTGAAAATTGCAAGTAAGTCTCTGTTTCAGCAAAGACTCCATAGCCCGAGGAGAAGTCACATGGATCTACTTGTTATCTGCATCCCACAGGGGGAAGCAGTCCCTAGCTGGAGCCGATGTTGTAACATTATCTAGTTTTGATAAGCTAGCATATTAGTCAAATAATTTTGAAAAAAATGCTAAGGTAGGATATGGATCAAAAGAATAAAAAGTTAAAATGTTAGGAAAATTTGATATTTTATAGGCATCCATATCAATAAAGTGTTAGGATTTAGCTGCCATAAATAAAGAAGGAAAAGGAAAATAGAATGTTAGGGAAGCTAAAGAAAAAAAAAGATTCATTTTATGTTTTTGGAAATGCACAAGTTGCTAGTCTAAATGTGCCATAATCAAACATCCATTGCGTTTTCATGGGCATAAGAAATGGAAAGAAGAGTGAAGGTTACTCTAAGGTTTATATGCTTACTTTGGATATTAACACTATCCTAAGTTTTAAAAAACCCATAACCTAAGTATTAATCCCATGTCGCCCCTCCACCAATCCATTCCCTTCATATTAATTCGCTAAAGTTCATAAACCCCTTATTTTCCATATTTCTCGACATCACATTAATGTCGATTCCTGACCCCACCAATCCATCCCATCACATCATGTTAATCCTTCGCCTTTTCAATTTTCATCTCCACCTATCGCTTCTCATATGATGGCCCTTATGCCATTTCAGCCCCCCTTCTCCATCTAAGATTTACCGCCAAGGGGGTTTTGAAATGGGTGGTATACCAAATTGCACCTAGCCCTACATGGTAGCTCCACAACATTTCAGATCCCCCATGGGAAAAAACACAAACTGCTCACTCCCCCCCCCCGAAAAGTTGAATTCCTCATTCCTGATACCGCTTACCTGACCGTTGTGCATCCACCAATCCTTTGATGCCACCTCATCTGTCTATTAACCCCATCAAATCATATCCATTCCCTCCATAATCAATCCGTTAAGAATTTAATTTTCTTAGTCATTAACTCAACGGACCCGCACCATCAAAAGAAAACCAGAACTCCTATATAAACCTTCTTCTTGCATATTAACAGGTTACAAAATTCTTGTTTTATCACTGCCATTGCTTTGATTGTAGGTTGATCACCAGATACCAACACTATCAAACTCCTAGCGACACTACCTGTTTGATCATTGTCAAATTATTCCTTCTGTTCCTGGCCCCAGAACTTTCTATTTGTCCTTTAATTGTTTCCTTTCCCAATCAAGTTTCCACTATTAGCCTTAGCTATCATGCCTCCCAAGGACAAAGGACCATAGGAAATTGTTAATCCTCCGATCTATCCTCCTAGACTACAAGATCCATGAAACACTCAATGAGTTTGACCTCTTTGAGATGTACTACTAGATATAAGATAAATACTTTGATAAATCAGATGATATCCAGCCATGGGAGTCAAACCTACCTCATTACATTTTTCCTTGTACCCACAACACTCGTGATTTCATTAGAAAATTCCATGTCTCATATCTGCCAATCCAAAGGTCCATATTCAATCCCAATGGACACATTCAATTCACCATAACCCCTCAAGCTATTGATCAAATGATGCAATCCCCCACAATCAATAATGCTACCCCATTTTACTATGAAGCTCTGGTTGAAATATACCAGAAATTAGACTTTGCTGAGAGAGCCCAAACTCTTGAATTATTCTTAACACAAGATGTTGCATTATCAAATAAAAATACTCCTTATCCCTCATCCATATTCCCTGAGAGAGCCACGAAGATAATCAGTGTCATTTCCTACCTCCTTGGCTACTATTATGACCAAATGGTAGATGAGGCCATTATAGGATTTTTGTCCATCTTTTCTAATGATGCTAAGCCCTCAATTGTGTTCAATTTCAGCAACTTCCTTGCAGAGTCTATTCATCAATAGCTGGTCAAGTTTCCTACAGAGGAGGTATTCAAACATGCCTCTGTCTTAGTCTATATGTTCCTATATGTTCAGGGGGACAACATGAACTTGTCATTGCAAAAGATGGATGAGAAAGGAAACTAGCAGTTGGTCATTTTTTGGACCACTTTGGTTATGAAAGAGAAAAAAGAATATACATACAAATAGTTTACTAATATGTTTTTCCATCTAGCCATCAACCTCCTAAGAAGCAGAACCGAACCAAGGATTAGTGAAGAAATAAAAAAGGTCTTACAGCTGTCAGAACAAGTACAAACATGAGACTGGTATTTATATCAGAATTACACAGAGATAGGGATTTTTGGATGTGAGTTGCCACCATATAAGCTGCCAAAATTACTCCCAATGAGGATCTTTTCCTTGGAATACGTCAGGTAGATGATCAACATGGATGAAGTCCATTTTGTTGCTACCAATAAAATGTCTCAGTTCAAGATAAAAATGCATGTTGGTCCATTCATTTGCGACAGAAAGGCAGCAGGTCAAGAGGTTGACAAACTACTCAGGGAAATGCAGTTTAATCTTAGTTTTACCTGATCCTCTGATCCATTAGGGATAATTTCCAGATTAAGGGTAGAAACCAAGTCTACACCTTATTTTCACACACCTAGGCCAAAGATAGAAAACTATTAGAATCAACCAAAATGCATTGAAAACACATTACAAGAGGAAGAAGAATAGCAAGTCTCCTCATCAATAGTGCAGACTCCTACAATGCAATAAAAGACAGTCAATAGGAGTAGAAAGGAAGAGTCTCCTTTAGGGACTGATATTTTTAGTTAAGGATTTAAAATGATGTACAAAAAGAATGCTAAGCTTAGCTCTAGACTAAGTATTAGAAAAGAGTCAGAGCAGCAAACTCTCATCACCACTGATGAGCCTCTTGTATATTCATTAGTAGGTGATCAGTCTACACAGTCTCCTACCACTTCCATGACCTCACAAGAGTAGCGATAGATTCTGCACACAAGTACATCTACTTCAAGCGAGTGAGAGAAGAGCATCATGGATGTCTTCAAGGAGATAAAGGTCAGAAATGAAGCCTTGAAGATAAACAGATACAACCAATTTTGGAAACAAACCTCTGGTGCCCAAAGCAGGCTACTCTCAACCTTTAACTCAGAGAAGGGGAAAATGCAGATGGCATTCCTTCAGGCACAAGTTCCTCAGCCCAAAGGAGCATCAGATTATAAGAAGACATATTTGAGTTTGATATTGTTGGGCCATGAATACGACCACCTTTTTAACACTTATTTCATCTAGTTTTACTCTTCTTTATCATGTCATTTATTATAATTTATTATTTAAATCAATTTTATAATGATTTATGCTCTTAAGAATGAATATTATTTATTCTCCTTTATTTCTAATAAATTGATGATTATGCATGATTTTATCAATGATAGTTTCAATAAATTGGTTGTAACATTATTCACCATTTTTAGCCTCCAAGACAATTTTCAAATTGAAGATTTGATCATTAAATATTCCAACTCAGCAATTCGCTGGAATAAGAAGTGACAATTTTACAGTTGAGATTCTGGGCAAATGAAGAAGAATTTGGTCCGGAACATGGGTTTTGTCTAGAACGGACCCAATTAACTTTAGTAAAGAACGGTTTGCCAAAATTCGGCTTTTACTAAGAGAAACGCAGGGTTCTTTGAGCATGATTTTCTTAGATTTGTTGTTGTGGCCATCCTCCAAATCTCAGCTGCAAAGCCAAATTCGCCTTGCTCTTGTTGATCAATTGGTTGGAAACAATCCAATTTTGTAATAGAAATCATGTTGTACTTATCTTTATTTTAACTTCTCTCTGATCTCTCTCTATTTAAATGAAAACAGAGATTAGAGAGGGGGATCGAAAAATGATGGAAGATTAGAGATTCAGAATTGGGGATGGCTGAGAGAATGTAGAATTGGGAATGATGAATTCAGGGATAGATTCAGAATTATGATTTGAATTAGAGATTTAGAATTAATGATTCATGATAGGTTAGGAGGAAAAAGGGAGTGTTGCATGTTGTAATTCTCAAGGCTTTTGCTGTTTAATGATTTCGCAATTTGATGATTAATATATGATTTTGGAGTTGTTGTTCATTCGCCTTACATGAAGTAGCCTAGCAGCATCCGCTGGCGGCTAAGGGTCTAGCCTCTGGTGGATTGTGTTGCTGCTGTATATTATATTTTTTATTTATGCGTGGTTTTGCTTATTTTCTTTATTTGGTAATTTGGTATGTTCTATTATTTTACATCACAGCTCTGTCACTTAATCTCATTTTCTGAGACAGAAATATCATATTGATTTTGCAACGCATTGCTATTTCTTTAAGTGCTGATATAAATGGTTTTTACAGGATACCGTTGTTGATCAATTATAGAATATCTGTGTTGTAACATTTGACCATTGGTATTACTGAATTCATCTTGGAAATTATATTTCCTTATGATTGTTGAACTTATAAACGTTGTTGTTCCATTCTAAAAAGACAATCGTATTATTTATAAGACTGATAATTGGATTACCAGATTAGATTACCATTAAGGTGTGCCATGTGTTACGTTGATGTGTATTTCTATTTGGTTTTCAAGCGCTTTTCTATATTTCATTTCTAATTAGTTGCCATTCTATTTCCATTTGCTATCCGGTTTATTCTTAGAGTAAAGGTTGTTATCTGATTCTTGTAGGATGCGATTGCTACATTTATTTCCTTAGACTAAGGTTTTTCTATTCATTACAGATTGCTATTAATTTGGCTTTGCTGTTGTTCATTTTCATTAATTAGAGTTTGTTGTTCAGATTCTTTTAATTACAGTTTGTTGCCCATTTACTTTGCTGTTCATTTCTGTTGGTTAATTGCAAGAGTTTGCTTTTAAAGAGTTTTCCTAATTTACTTTCAATAGCAGCTTTAGTTCAAATTCTATTTCCTTTTAATTTCTTTAATGCAGGGCTGTCAACTGTAGAGAACATTGGTTACTGCTTCCTCATTCTCAGATTGATTGTCTTGTTCTAGTTTGATTTCAATTGTATCAATCTCTAGATGAATGAGTTATTGCTACTATATTCTCGATTGATGTTTGCTGAGTGAATAGTTGAATTTCAGAGCATTTGAGTTTATGTTGTTGTAGTTAGATTTCTTTTCAAGCATTCATTTACTTTTGTATTTTGAGCATTGTACTACATCTTTCATAACATTACTCTTGAGTAAATAGTCGCCTCAGACTGAGTAGACTCTTGGAATAAAAAGTCGTCCCTGGGTTGACAACTAATTTGAAGGTAATTAGGAGTTAAAAAGACACCTTTTTATCGCTTGACAAATATCAAGGACATACATCCCATTGAAGAAATGGAGATGCATAAATAGACTGGAGAGATGATCTTCTCTACTGTAACTATCATAGCTATGACCTTGTCCAAGTTGCAGGTAACACTAGCAAATGTCCAGTGACAACTAAAGATGGAGAAAGTTTCAGCTCTTGACAAAGATACAAAGATTAAAACCTTGGAAGATTTGGTAATTAAACTTGGTTATGATCCTGCAAACATCAATGTTGCAGAATAGTTGATCAGAAAGAAGAATTTGGATATAGCAACACTAAGGAAACAATAGAAACTCCCAGCTACTAAAGATCCTCTAGCCAAGAATATTGTAGAAACTGAAACTGAAAAGGCAGACATGATGAAACTCATCATAGAACAAACTTCTCAGCTGAAACAGATGGAGAAATTAATTAAGGAAAAGGAGAAGGCTGCTAAATAGACTGGTCCTTTAGAAGCACTTCCTATCACAATCATTCCAACTATAATATCAGCGACCACCAGTACAAGAGAGGATGTAGACCAGTTAGCTAGTGCAGTTCAAAATATGTCCCTGTAGACTTAAGATATTAAGAAACTGCAAGATCAAGTAAAACTACTAGAGGATCATCAAAAGAAGTGTGGCATTTTTCATGCAGCAGAGCTTCAAAGAGCTCAGAATCAAGTTAGGCATGGAAGAATTCAACCACTAAGTCTTCAATTTGCTACACTCTTGGTAGTGTCAAAGAAATTATTTGGAATAACATCAAAGAGGAGATTGAGGAAATCTGGCCATGTATCCATATCATTTTTGAGTAAAAGGAGTTAATGGAAAAGTCAAACTAGACAATTGCCAATATAAATGCTCAACTTGGAGAGATGCCTTCTACAACCAACACCATAATAAGGTTTCTCAATTCTAAGAATAGGTATGAACTTGATGATCTAGCAGTGGATGACAAGACTGAAACCATTTTGGAGGCAAGTAAAGTCCCAACTAAAAATAACCTGGTAGTATAGTTAATTGAGAAGTGTCATACTCTTGAAATTGTAGTTAATGGACTTTTCACAAGAATTCATGCCTTAAACAAAAAGGGTATGCCTTCATTGTTTGTCATCAACGATAAGCTAATAGCTAGGGAAGATTACTTGAAGAAGCTACAGGACATTGCTAAGGACACAACCAAGTCCTCCAACATCAAAGGTTCCATGACAGGCAGGGTATTCTATGAGGCCATCAGTAACATATGTTTTATTCAGAATGAGATAAAACATATTTTTATTGTAAAACCAACTTTTGCCAAGTATACTGAGGTAGATGAGATCTACCGTAGAGTAACTAAAATATCCATTCCAAATGAATAACGATGGGAAAATTTTTCCGAATATCAAGATTAGAAGCCAGATCAGCTTGGCTAGCATAGCACCAGAATAGCGGGCACTCAACAACAATTTTCCATCAAAACAGGGCCAGATGTTCAGATTCATTCTTTTGGACCGAATTGCTTCTCTTTCTGTTAAATTTGAAGTAATAGTAGCATGCCTTGTCACTCTGGCATTGACTTTAATATTTTGTATTTCTGTTTAAATACTTCATTATGTCGAAGTATTCAGGGTTGCACCCTTGAGCTAGTTACCGGACAGATTTGTACTAAGTGTTGGAAATAATACTGAGAGGGGGGGGGGGTGAATCAGTATTATCAGATCATTAAAACTTTTTCAATGCTCAAAAACATATACGCTACTTCAGTTAAGTGAACCCGCGTGTACACGCTGCTGTGTCTAAAGCAACTAGCGTATATCCAGAAATCTTATGATTCAGTTAGCTTATCTTCAGTAAATGCATCAGAACATTATTAACCATATTAACAGTAAACAGGTGCAGTATAACAGAACAGATCATCACACAAAAGCCACACACATGAACACAAAGATATAAGGTGGAAACCCAATGTGGGTGAAAACCACCTGCTGCAAGTCATCTCAATCTTCTTCTTAATAAGAAAATCCTTTTACAATATTTGTACTGGTGCAGTCTTATACCAGTACGGGAGCTACAACCCCCTTTTATCTTGTACTAGCCGATCCATTTACTAGTACGCAGGCTGCTACCTGCTACAATGCTCCAAAGATCTCCCTTAGCTTTTGTACTAGCTTAGATACTAGTACGTAGGTGCTTGCCTACAATTTTCTCTCCTCCAGGTACCACGTTTCATCAATTTTCAGACTGGATACACTGAAGCACAACACATAATCTGAAAGGCCACTTTTCATCCAATTTTCATACTGGACCCATAACTATCATTGAAGCTCAAAACAATCATCAAACTCTGAATCACTGAAACCCTGTTAACAACACCGTTACCAGAACACAGAGCAGACACAGAACTCTGTAATAATCATCAGACCCATCTGCAACTTCAAATATCAAGCTTTACAATGTATACGCTACTTCGAAGAATCAAACCCGCGTGTATACGCACTTTTGCCAAAGACAACCCGCGTACAGATCTAAAAATAATTTCTCATAACTTGTAGTTGTACCAGACATCAATCATACTCATAACACTTATAGAACAATACATGCGTCAGTATGTAGATCTAGAATAAGCATCATAAAGATAGTTCATTTCAAACCATTTGATCCCGATCTCTCCTTAGATCTTGTTCTCAATCAGCTGGTGAGATCCCTCCTTAGCTCAATTCAAGCAATGCATCATCAACCCATAACCTGCATACTGGATCTCATACTTCTTCAGATATTCAAGACATTTCAGATACACTTTCCTAATGATTTCCGTCTCCTTATATAGCCTTAGGCCTTGTTCAATACCAAGAGCCAAAACCATAGAAATCCAATACCATCATCTTCAAAACTAGGGATCAACACGTTCGTCGAGACACCAAGGTCAAAAACCATAGGCACAACTTCCAAGGAATAACCGCCATGGACCAAAGATAAGTTTTCCACATACACGCGCTTTTACTAAAGCCAACCAGCGTGTACACGCGACTTGGTATATAGCGAACCTGCGTATACGCGACTTGGTATATAGTGAACCTGCTTGTATACGCGACTTGGTATATAGTGAACCAGCGTGTATATATTTTTCTTCATACTTGTAGACTGATCATCAATTCCTTGCTACTATCCTTTTGCACTATGATTTGTTATCAGTGTGATTTGCCATCAAGGACAACACTTGTCTCATAATGCCAACAATCTCCCCCTTTGGACTTGATGGCAAAGCTGACTTGTTACACTTAGAACTATCATCTGATTCCTTTGAGCTGTCCTCCATCAGTCACATTTGATATCTCTTCTGAAGATTCATCCAGTTATACATAAGTGAGATATGCTTCTATGAGAGGGTTGCCATCAAGTACAACACATGCATCATAATGCCAACAATCTCCCCCTTTGGACTTGATGGCAACAACACCAAATCACTCTCCCCCTTTGACATCAAGGGCAAAGGGTGGACCAAGATGTTCTCTTCTTTTGCTGAACATTTCGCTGTCCATACTCCCCCTGAGTATCTGTTAAAATCTCTGAATGATCTCCTCCTTTGTATATGCCAAAGTGTACCAATCTGTCAATGCTCCCCCTGAGTACATGCCAAGTCTCTGTACTGCTGAAGTGTGTTGTTCATGCTCTTCCTGACTGTAGGCAAGATCTGCAAAAGATGTTCTTCAAGAAGAACATGACTCTATACATCATAAAAGACCTTCCTATCACCAAAGACTCATACATACATCCATCTCTCAACTAAGTGAGGATATACAAAAATTGACTCATCCACCCAACCAAGTGGGGATACATCAAAAGTTTACATATGACAACCAATCATATTGCATCAATCATCCCAGGCATAGTGGGGAAACCAAAATAGGCCGTTACATGACCTTGACACCATGAAAGAGATACCACAAAAGAGATATATGACATAGAGACAAAGGAACTAGACCAAGACTTATGAAAGTCACCAGCAGCATCTGATAATCACCATTCAGATCAGCAACCAAGTGATCCTTCTGTTCTCCTTTCGCCTTTGTTCCACCTGAAACCAACAACAAATGTGAACCAGAACCAAATGCCAACAATGCATCATTGGAAGATTATCTGCTCCCCCTGAACCTGTGCCAGATGATCTCTGTCAGACCCATATCAGACTTTCTACAACCAACATCTGTCCCTGCGGATTTCCTTCAAAAATCAATATACGCGTCTGCATCCATATAAACAAGCGTATATATGCCGATAGGCCTTATGAAACTCGCGTACAACCATTTTCATATCAGCAACCTGTAAATGTCCTGCAGCAAGGTATGTCTGAACATAGATGTCAACTCCTCCTTTTAAACATCATCATGAAATCATTCACATTACATGTGAAACCACCATAGCCATTTCATCAACGTCAAGATCTACATGATCCAAGTATCATTACTTGGGAACATCTACATCAATAATATGTAAGTATAAACCTATCATCATATAGACACGAACTCATCATCATGTCTCCAAGAAAGTGACTTTGAGGAGTCATCCATGTATCAGCACTATGTATCTTGAGCTCAAACTCTTTTGACAAAGCTTCTTGATATCATCATCAGCAACAATCCTTATCCACATGAGTGCCTGCATCATAACTGTATGATCTTTATGCATATGACAACAGCAGTATATAAGTGACTCATCATCAAGTGAGGAAGATGTGTATTCAAGCTTTGTACTTCTCCTTGTCCTTATGAAGATCACCATGTAAGCACCATATATGCATCATCAAAGAATCAACCATAAATCTGATCTGAACTTCTTCTATGTAACTTCAAGAATAATATGAGAGTTTATCATAGACAACTCACAACCACATCATAGCAAGATATATCATTTAGCCATATAAGAATCATCACCAAGGATTATTAACCATAATGCCAACAATGAATTACTAAAGGCATATGCTCCCCCTCAACCAGTGCCATCTGTTAGATCTGATCATGCATATATCAGCAATAAGCATCAAAACATCATCATCCTCAAGTTAGGATCAAAACACTTCTAGACATCATACAAGTAACAAAACATTTCCACACATCCTCAGCAGACTGTAACCAATAGAGCAAATAATAGACTGAATCATATCAGATCCTTTTTCTGATCCTGACCCCACTGCTTTTCTTCAGACTGACATATACGCGACTTTGCAGTGTCTAACTCGCGTATGTACGCGACTTCCCTTTAAGGAACTTGCGTATTAGATTCAGAACACTGATGTTTTACACTTTCAGCTCCCCCTGAGTCTGATATGTCTGTGCTGTGCTGTGTCTCAGTACATTGTGCTGACTGTACTTCCTTCTTCCTCCATATCTTCAAGTGTGATGAGGTTTTCTCCTTTTGGTGTGATGTCCATCCTTTGTTCCTGCATTCCTTTGCTATATGTCCAAGCTTGTTACATGCATAACATCTTACATGTTTCATATTCCTCTTGTAACAATCAGCAGCTTTGTGACCAAACATATTGCAAGCAAAGCAATATCCATTAAAGTACCTTGAGTGTGATGATCTTTCTGCATGATGGTCTTGAACCCTTCTTCTTCTACATCTAGCTGCAACATGTCCAAGATTATGACATACATAACATTCAAAATTATTCATAGGAGGAGTAAAAGATTTTCTTTGAGGAGTCTCTTTCCTTGATTGTTGATGGGGTTGACCTTTCATCTCCTTGTTGATCATTTTAGATTTCTCTTTAGAGTTCCTTGCCTCACCTTGTGAACTAGATTCACCTTCAACAGATTCATGAAAACCAAGACCAGTCTTGATAACAGGAGACCTTTGACTACTAAGAATATCATCCAAGACTTTAGAGCTATCTTGAAATCGTAACAGCTTATCCTTTTCTTCTATTTTACCTTTCAAGATATTTACCTCAACCTGAAGCTGTTCTTCCTTTTCAAGAGATTGCTTTTTCCAATGTTCTTCAGCTTTTCTTCCTTCTTGCATTTTCTCCCTTAGTTTGAGAATCTCCTTTTCTTGTTCTTCATTCAGATCCTGCTGCATTTGACGAACTCGGAAAGCACATTCCAGCTGGGATTTTAAGCTGATGACTTCATTTTCTTGTTTTTCAATTGCTTGATGTAGATCTTCATTCTGCTTCCTTAATTCTTCGAGATCTCCCTTTAGTGAGAGGATTGTAGCTTCAAGATTTTCATAGTAGCTGGATCTATCTTTGAGTTTCTTGATGGTTGTGCTTCTTTCGTTGACTTCTTTTCTTAATGATGTCACTTCATGCTGCAATTTTTGACATTGGTCTTCCTTGTCCTTGAGTAGCTTTCTTACCTTGTTTCCTTCTTCTAGTTGGGCCTTTAGTTTGGTAACTTCTTCTTTGAAAGCACATTCCCTTTTGTTCAATAGATCTTGTTGATCTCTAACTTTGTCTGTAAGCCTTCTAAATACTGCCTCTATTTGATACTTTTCTTGCTCACCCATAAAAGCATGTTCAGTAGTTTCACTATCACTTCCATCACTTTCATAAGGAAATATAGCAGGAACATCAGAGGATAACACATTCATACCTGATAATGATTCTGAATCTGATTCTGAATCTGAAGAACTTCTTATACCTAATCCCCAATCGACTCTCCCACTGTCATAGATCTTCTGAGATGTCTTCTTCTTCTTATGAGCTTTCTTCTTAAGCTTCTTTCCCATTGTTCCACAGATCTCCTTCAAGCGATCAAGCTTCTACCAAAGGACCTGCTCTGATACCAATTGTTGGAAATAATACTGAGAGGGGGGGGTGAATCAGTATTATCAGATCATTAAAACTTTTTCAATGCTCAAAAACATATACGCTACTTCAGTTAAGTGAACCCGCGTGTACATGCTGCTGTGTCTAAAGCAACTAGCGTATATCCAGAAATCTTATGATTCAGTTAGCTTATCTTCAGTAAATGAATCAGAACATTATTAACCATATTAACAGTAAACAGGTGCAGTATAACAGAACAGATCATCACACAAAAGCCACACACATGAACACAAAGATATAAGGTGGAAACCCAATGTGGGTGAAAACCACCTGTTGCAAGTCATCTCAATCTTCTTCTTAATAAGAAAATCCTTTTACAATATTTGTACTGGTGCAGTCTTATACCAGTACGGGAGCTACAACCCCCTTTTATCTTGTACTAGCCGATCCATTTACTAGTACGCAGGCTGCTACCTGCTACAATGCTCCAAAGATCTCCCTTAGCTTTTGTACTAGCTTAGATACTAGTACGTAGGTGCTTGCCTACAATTTTCTCTCCTCCAGGTACCACGTTTCATCAATTTTCAGACTGGATACACTGAAGCACAACACATAATCTGAAAGGCCACTTTTCATCCAATTTTCATACTGGACCCATAACTATCATTGAAGCTCAAAACAATCATCAAACTCTGAATCACTGAAACCCTGTTAACAACACCGTTACCAGAACACAGAGAAGACACAGAACTCTGTAATAATCATCAGACCCATCTGCAACTTCAAATATCAAGCTTTACAATGTATACGCTACTACGATGAATCAAACCTGCGTGTATACGCGCTTTTGCCAAAGACAACCCGCGTACAGATCTAAAAATAATTTCTCATAACTTGTAGCTGTACCAGACATCAATCATACTCATAACACTTATAGAACAATACATGCGTCAGTATGTAGATCTAGAATAAGCATCATAAAGATAGTTCATTTCAAACCATTTGATCCCGATCTCTCCTTAGATCTTGTTCTCAATCAGCCGGTGAGATCCCTCCTTAGCTCAATTCAAGCAATGCATCATCAACCCATAACCTGCATACTGGATCTCATACTTCTTCAGATATTCAAGACATTTCAGATACACTTGCCTAATGATTTCCTTCTCCTTATATAGCCTTAGGCCTTGTTCAATACCAAGAGCCAAAACCATAGAAATCCAATACCATCATCTTCAAAAACTAGGGATCAACATGTTCGTCGAGACACCAAGGTCAAAAACCATAGGCACAACTTCCAAGGAATAACCGCCGTGGACCAAAGATAAGTTTTCCACATACACGCGCTTTTACTGAAGCCAACCAGCGTGTACACACGACTTGGTATATAGCGAACCTGCGTATACGCGACTTGGTATATAGTGAACCTGCTTGTATACGCGACTTGGTATATAGTGAACCAGCGTGTATATATTTTTCTTCATACTTGTAGACTGATCATCAATTCCTTGCTGCTATCCTTCTGCACTATGATTTGTTATCAGTGTGATTTTCCATCAAGGACAACACTTGTCTCATAATGCCAACACTAAGTTGTAGAATTTTTTATTGAATAAAAGATTATGGATTTACTTCATATGGCTTGTCTCTCTGTGAATTATTTTCTTATGCTTTTCATTATGTATTCCTCATATAATTTATATCATTTATAGTCATTCAATTGAAAATCTAATTGAATTTCAGTTTCATTTTGAATCCATTGTGAAGTTGTAGTTTAATTAAGAGATTAATTTACAAGACTGTCTTTTCTTGTAAATTCCTCTTTGGATTTAAATTGCACAAGATTTCTAAAATGACTTGATTATATTTTGTTAATTAGGAAAACACATTTTTCTCAATTTCTGCTTTTAAATGGTGAAATACTCTATTTGAATATTAAACCATTTATATTTATCTATATTCTTCTTATCCATCACATCTAAAATCGAAATAACCATATGTATTCAAAGAACAACCTTTTGTTTTATTAAAGATCTTTCCGAGCTTAAAGCACCTATTAGAAAGCAGTTCACTGGTCCTCCAACCATTAAAATCAAACAAAATATTTTAGATGCTTTGGCATAGCCAATTGACCTTAGGTTATCTCAAAGGACAATATCGGATTGGTGCCATTGCAGGGGAGCGAAGTACTAAAAGTTAAATTTTCCCCGGGAAACAAATTTTCCTTTCCTTTAAGGTGAATAAAGGGTAAGGTCATAGGTCAAAATATTTCACCTGGAAATTCCACTGGTCCAAACTAGCTCCCTATAAGCATACAATATCATGTTCTGACTTAGAAATTGTTAACCCTCTGTCGGACCCAGAAAGACTCATTAGGGGAGCCTCTTCAAGGGGAAGACGTAGAACACCTTCTTCTTCTTCAGCTTTACACCCTTAAGACATTCCATCTGTAGATCAATTCTCATCTATGCCAACTCACCCTGATTGGGTTGAACTACCTTCTAGCCTCTCTGATCTTATCTCTAGAGGAGTAGACCTTCCATCAGCATTTTTGATACAATAACTTGAAACATATCAAGTCCCATCCATTCCTAACAAATCACTTTCATCTGAGGAAGAATTGGATTTACATTTACCTTAATTCAAACCTCAAGATTTCATTAATCCAACTCCTTATTCTTTTCCATAATTCTCAACTAATTTTGAAGAGACATTTTCTGTCTACTCAAATCCTTTATTTGACAATAAGGAAGACTTCCAACCAGGAGTTCAGAAATTGGTTATTAAAACTCCTTTCAAACCCTTAAAGAGGTCTCCTCCCTCAACTCGACACATTAATACTCCTACTGACTCATCTTCACCTCCTTCATCTTCATCATCTTCCTCCTCCTCATGAACATCCACTCATACACCCCATACTCCTCCTATCATGGATTTTTGATCCATTGTTCAAGCTAGGTATGCTGCCCTAGCTCTCCCTGCAAAGTTGGGAAATTTTCCTGATGGATACTTAAAGAATTTTCCAAGATTCAATGGAGAAACAGGAACCTCAGCAGAAGATCATGTGTCAGCCTTCCTGTATTTTGCTCACAATATGAACATTGAAGAGGAAAATGTTTATATGTGATTATTTATACAATCCCTAGAAGGAAATGCTAGGATCTAGTTTAGGTAACTTAGATTTGACTCTATCAGAACTTGGAATGAACTCATAACCATATTTAAAAATCAATGGGGGGTAAAGAATGATCATGTTTACTTCCTTACCAAATTTGAGGAATTAAAAAGAAACCCAGGAGAACTAGTTGCTGAATTCATTAAAAGATTCAACAAGCTCTATCATAAAATGCCTGCTAATTGCAAACCACCAGTAGCAACTACAAAGGTCAGATTCTCTAAAGCATTTGATGACGACTTTGTAGTCATTATAAGAGAAAGAGTTTCTAATACCTTAGAAGACATGCAGACAAATGTTATAGAGGTAGAGGCCAATAGGTTATCTTCTGGTAAACTTAAGGCTAAAGCAGAAAAAGCATAAAGAAAACTAAAAGCTAAGATGGATGATTCATCCTCCTCCAAACTAAATTAGAAGATCATAAAATTGATGAAATTACATCTTTGCTTAGGAACCTTTCTAACAGAATTTAAAAAATTGAAACTCAACCTAGAGCTCCTTAATGAATTGTTGCTAGACCTCAAGCTCAATCTCAATTCAGAAGAACTCCTCAAATGAAAGTTCTTCAAAGACTAGGTTCTGACCAAAACATTCAGCCACCCTTGCTTATTGATGATCAACAATCACAAGATACATACCCTTTAATTACTGAAGATATCAATAATTTTGATTCTTCAGAAATACAAATGGTTATAGTTCCTTCATCTTCATCTCAATCTCTCAAGCTAGAAGCAGGAGATACTCAAATTTCTAGATACTAAACATTCTCTAAATTTTTAATTGTAGAATTGAATAAGAGGTATGATCTAAGACCTAGATCAAGTCCTGGTAGACCTCCAAAATCCACCACCATAATTGGACCTATAGTTAAAACCATTCAAACACAAACTCCAACCCCTCAGACTACAGAGTCACCCACTGAAACTCTTCCATTTGATAACATAGTTTTGACTACTTTTAATATTGAAAAGGAATTGGAAAGGGTCAATATTCCTATACCTTTAGCTGAACTTTCCAAAAATCATGGTTACAAAAATCAAGTGTCTAAATGGATACAGTCTTCTAGTGTAGATGCTAAGGGATATGTTATTAGTCAGCAGGATGAAAAACCCTCATTTGTATTTGGTCATAGTTCAGATATGATCGATGAAATTGTTCAACCATTTTATGTAACATTAAAAGCTCTTGAGTTTCTTTTGTATAACTATATGCTCGATTCTGGAGCCTCTCATAACCTTATGCCAAAGGTAATAATGCACTAGCTTCAGTTACAAGTCACCCATAACTATCATGACCTTTACACGTTTGACTCAAAGAAAGTACCATGCCTAGGATTGATCAAAGACCTAGTTGTGACCTTAGCTCAAATACCTGTCAAAAGTAGAGTTCTAGACATAGTTGTCACTGATATTCCTGCCAAGTTTTCCATGCTTCTATCTAGATCATGTTGTGCTAAACTGGAAGGGTCACTTCAGATGGACATGTCTTTTGCTACTATCCCAGTCTATGGAGGTGAGCACTTAAGCTTATATAGGGAAGTCTGTTTCATTCATACTATTTGTAGGTATGATCAAGCAAAGAACCACCCTATCTATGTAGTAGACTAGGATTTTGGTTCTTTTCACTTGTCTTCACAAAATGCATCAAACACTCAACTTGCCATTGAAAATATCGTTTCCTAGCCTAAAATTGTAGAATCAGACATCTGGAAACTTTATCTTCATGGATCTTGCTCAAAGGAGGGAGTATGAGCATGAATTGTTCTTATATCATGAAATAAAGAAAATATAACTCGGTCATGTAAACTTCAATTTGAAGTCACTAATAATTTGGATGAGCATGAGGCTTTTCTTCTTGGTCTTGAGTTAGCTAGGAGTCTAAAGGTCCAAAAATTGAGTGTCTTTTCTGACTCTGAGCTTATAGTAAACCAAGTTAGAAATTTATGTCAAACTAAACACCTAAGGCTTAGATCCTACAGATATGAAACTTGGGACACAATTGAGAATTTATTTCAAGGTTTTAACATAGCTTCTATTCCCAGAGATGAAAACATGCATGCTGATTCACTAGTTGTCTTAGCAAGATCCTTTAAAATCCCTGAGCCAGTATTGTTAGAATATCAAATCCAAGTTAAGTATTGGCCATCAATTCCTGATAACCTTAAACATTGGAAAATTTTTGAAGATGATGAACAATTAAAATCTTTTCTTCAAGTCATTGATGAATTTTCAAATATGAAAATTGAAGAATACCAACATGTTATCCAATAATTAGATCAAGAGAGTGCAGAAACATCATTCACTCCTAAAATTCTTAATCATGATATCATAAAGTTATCTAATAATTTTATCCCTAAAGGATTAGTCCCATTGGAAAAACTATTTGATAACAATGATGTTCCTAAAAATCCTTTGTTTCACTCACCAGAAGAGGAAATCGAAGAATGTAATATTGGGACTTTGGATGATGTGAGAAATGTTAAACCGTATTCAACTTTACCTTAGGATGTTAAAGTCAAATACCTAAATCTTCTTAAGAACTATAAAGATGTTTTTTCCTAGAATTATAATGAATTAAAAACTTATGACACATCTTTGATTGAGCATAAGATTCCTTTAAAAGCAGAAGCAAAACCCTTTCAGCAAAAGTTAAGAAGAATTAATCCCATAATATTGCCAACCATTGAAAATGAACTTAAAAAGTTTCTTGATTCTCACATCATAGTGCCTTTAAGTTATTCTAATTAGGTAGCCAACTTAGTTCCTTTTAGGAAGAAGAATGGTGAAATTAGGGTATGTGTAGATTTCTAAAACATGAACAAATTGTCTTTAAAAGATAACTATCCATTGCTTAAAATGGACCATCTACTTGAAAAGGTTTTAGGTGTCAATAGGATATCTATGTTAGATGGATTTTATGGTTATAATCAGATCATGGTACGTGAAGCTGATCAAGATAAAACTGCTTTCACAACATCATGGGGTACATTTATGTATGATAGAATGCCATTTGGGTTAACCAATGCAAGAGCCATGGACCTTGCATTTGTAGGTAAAACATATGAATTTACTGTCATTTATTTAGACGATTTAATTGTTTTCTCTGATTAAGATGAAAGTCATTTAAAACACTTGAGAAAGGTTTTTGACAGGTGCAGGAAATTTGGCATATCAATCAATTCGAAGAAATCCTTGTTTGATGTTAAGGAAGGCAAATTACTAGGGCATATTATCTCCAAGGAGGGAGTTATAATTGACCCAAAAGAGTTTAAGCTATTCAGACCCAATCTCTGCCAAGAAATAAAAAGTAGATTCAAACCTTCCTTGGAAAGATTAATTTTCTTTGAAGGTTTATCCCAAACTATTTTGATATATTTAAAGATATAACAGAAATGCTTAAGAAAAATAGCGATGTGAAATGGACAGTCCCTGCTACGTATGCTTTTGACCAGATCAAAAAGGCTATATTTGAGGCCCCTAATAGGAGTCTAAGGAGTCACAATATAACCCAATGGCTATATAGAAAGGAGGTTTTTAATTGTTCATTTATGTAATGTAAAGGAGGTTGCCCCCTCAAAGAGGCTGAATTCTAAGGTGTTGATCTATCTTTTCTATCTTTTTGTGAGCTGGTTTCATAACATTTGGTATCAGAGCTTTGGATTCTAGGGTTTCGCTGCTCTAAATAGGTCATCATGGCATTTTCGCTATAACTTTTTTTCTACAATGTTTCAAAAGATAAAAAAAAAACATTTTAGATGAAATCGCACTGAACCTCGGGTCCGAATTTCAAAGCTTTTCGCTCTATATTTGTGGAGATTTGATCTGAGGAAGTTGGTCTTTTTGTAGACTCCTGAATTACATTCCAAACAGGTGAACTAGGGAAAATCATCATAAGTTTCTCTATGAGCATTGGATTGAAATTTCATAAGAAGGTAGAAAAAGAGGACGGACTGTAGTTTGTTGTATATATTTTTCAGAGCCAAAGTTTGAAACAGTGACTCGTGGCACATCATACAAGTTCGATCTATTGAACTAGTCTATAATCAGGTCATTGTGGGAGATTTGGCATAACTCTTCCCTGGAGAATCCAATTTGGATCAGACTAGTGGCATTGGAAAGAGGACACGGAGGGCTAATGCAGGTCGCAATTTCAGAATTGGATGATCTGAAATTACAGAGATACATCAGATTCAATATCAATCTCCCACAACGTGAAAAATAGGTGTGTAGTTTTATTAAATTTTTGCATAAGCTTGGTTTGAAAAATTAGTTTGAAGGAATTCAAAGGGCATTGTAAAGCATTATTATCGGTAATTGATGCCTTGAGGAAAGAAAATGCAAACACCTAGTAAGCAACTTGAAAGCTCTAGCATGAATCATGAAGAAGAGGAAGAAATGCAACATGATATATCAAAATTACAAGACCAAGTGCAACAAGTGTCACTTGCACAAAAAGTAACAAAATCTAAGATAGATGGTTTAAAGAAAGATGTAGAAGCTGATGGATGGTTTAAAGAAAGGCGTAGAAGCTAAGATGGATTTTTAAAGAAAGGCGTAGAAGCTAAGATGAATGATGTGGAAGCTAAGATGGATGATTTGAAGATAGATTTAAAAATAGATTTGAAGACAGGCATGGAAGATTTGAAGACAGATTTGACAAAGTTTCTACAATAAATGCTTACTGATGGTGAAAGGGTAGTAAAGGAAACTCATGATGCGAACAAAAGAAATTTTAATCATGATTTCATAGACTCTAATGTTGGACCAAAGACCCACCATATTCCAAAAATCGATATGACGAAGTTTGATGGCAAGGATCCCGCAACATGGATATTACAGATGGAGTAATTTTTCAATCTCAATAATGTGCAAAACACACAAAAGGTACGTATTGCAACTTTATATTTGGATCCAAATCAGTTTTTATGGTATCAATGGCTTTTCTCTTGTAAACAAATTATCACTTAGGCAATTTTTATGGAGGAATTGACATCACATTATGAGGATACAAAAAGAAACACTTTTTTTAGCCAATTGATAAGTATCAAACAAAAGGGTTCAATAATGGAGCACATTGAGGAGTTCCAATAATTGAACATAAGGGTAAAAAATATTCCAGAGGAGCATAGGATTGATGTGTTCATAGGGACTTTAAAGGATAATATCCAACATGATGTTCGCCTTTGGGAACCTGATTCATTAGAGAAGGCATTTAGGTTAACAAGAAAAATGGAAAGCAAAATTATGGCAACCAGGAAGCATACCACTCACAACTATAAAGATAGAAGTTTTGTTGCCCCTATTCTTCCACAACCTATAAGGTTGACACCACAACAATTGGAAAAAAAAAAAAGGGGCTTTGTTACAGTTGTGATAACAAATATACTAAAGGTCATAAGTGTGCTGAGAAGAAATTATTCTACATAGATTGTGAAGAGGAAGAAGAAAGGGAGAAAGAAAGGTCAAAAGAAGAGGATATACTCCAAGAACAAAGCCTAGATCAAGAAGAAATGAATCCGACCATATCTTGTAATGCATTAGCTGGAATTACCACACCTCAAACCATCAAGATAGAAGGAAAAATCAAGAAGAATAGTGTTGATTGATTCAGGAAGTACCCACAATTGTATTCATTGTAAGATAGCAAAAGAATTGAATTGCTTCCTATATCCAGCACCAGAGTGTAAAGTGATGGTTGCAAATGGAGGAAAGATAAATTGCTCTAGAAAGTGCCATAATATCAAGCTATCCATGGGAGAATATGTACTGACTAGCCCAATGCTTTCCATTCCAATTAGAGGTGTTGATGTTGTATTACGAGTCCAATGGCTACAATCCTTGGGTACAATAGCTTTTAATTTTCAAGAATTTTTCATGAAATTTTCTGCGTAAGGAAAGGAAGTTGAATTAAGGGGTATTGCAGGGAAACCGGGAAAGATAATTAGCTCTAATGGTATGACAAAGCTTCTAAAAAAGGAACAAAGAGGTGTAATTGCACAATTATGTTCACTACATGTTTCCTCATCGGAATCATCTATTTCTCCAGATCTCTAAAAGGTCTTGGACAATCATTCCAAGGTATTTGAGACTCCCAAAAATCTCCCACCTATTCATGATCATGATCATGCTATTCATCTGATTCTAGGAAGTGTTCCTCCAAACATCAGGCCATATAGATATCCCTATGCCCAAAAGAGTGAAATTGAACGTATGGTTGCAGAAATGCTAGAGGCTGGTATAATTCAACCTAGTCAAAGTTCTTTCTCTGCTCTAGTAGTATTGGTGCACAAGAAGGATGGATCACGGTGCATGTGTCCAAATTATAAGGAGCTCAACAAGCTCTCTATTAAAGATAAGTTTCCCATTCCGGTTATTGATGAATTATTGAATGAATTGCATGGATCAATTTACTTCACCAAGTTGGATCTTTGTTCAAGATATCAACAAATCAGAATGAAGACTGAAGACATTCTGAAAACAACATTTAGAACTCATGAGGGTCATTATGAATTTTTGGTCATGCCTTTTGGCCTTACTAATGCACCATCTACATTTCAAGGTTTGATGAATTCCATTTTCAAACCCTTCCTTAGAAAATTTGTGTTAGTATTTTTTGATGATATACTAATCTACAACAAGTCTTGGAAGGATCATGTTGAACATGTTGACAGGGTGCTACAACTATTGGAGGAGAAACAATTATATGCAAAAATATCCAAATGTTTCTTTGGAGTACAAGAGGTGGAATATCTGTGTCATATTGTATCTCATGAAGGAGTTAAGGTAGACCCTAGCAAAATTAAAGCCATTAAGGAATGGAAAATCCCCACATCCATAAAGAATCTGCGAGGATTTCTCAGGTTGAAAGGGTGTTATCGCAAGTTTGTTAAGAATTATGGGAGAATAGTAGCACTTCTAACAACATTATTGAAGAAATATGCGATTTCATGGACTCCAGAAGCAACAAAGACCTTCGAACATCTTAAAGAGGCAATGTGCCAAGCACCAGTCTTACTACACCGGACTTCACAAAAACCTTTATTATGGAATGTGATTCTTCAGGAAATGGAATTGGTGCTTTTTTAATGCAGGATGAAAGACCCATTACTTTTGAAAGTCGTCCAATCAAGGGAAAGTTTTTACACAAATCTATTTATGAGAAGGAAATGTTGGCAATACTACATGCACTTAAGAAATGGAGAACCTACCTAATGGGAAAACACTTCAAGGAAAAAACATATCATGATAGCCTTAAATACTTTTTAGAACAAATATTATCCTCTGAAGAGCAACAAAAGTGGGTCACAAAGATGTTGGGTTATGACTTTGAAATCATCTACAAAAAAGGGAAGCAAAACGTGGTGGCAAATGCACTCTCAAGAAACGATGAGGATGTGGAAGCATTGTTGTGCACCATTTCTATTATCCAACCAGATTGGATAAATGAATCAAGGGAGGAATGGAAGAATGATGAAGAAGTGTGGGCACTTATTCGAAAGTTACAAGAAGTTTTCAGTACATCTGATACATTTAGTTGGAAAAATGATTCATTATGGTACAAAGATCGCTTATACCTCTGTAAGAATTCCCAACTCAAACAAAATATTCTTATGGAATTGCACACTTCTCCCTTAGGAGGGCACTCGGGATTTTTAAAAACTTACCATAGGGTTAAGAAGGAATTTTTTTTGGATGGCCTTAAATTGGATATTTAAAAGTTTGTGGCGGAATGTTTGGTTTTCCAACAAAATAAAGTTGAAACAATTAAGACCCTGTGTCTATTACAACCTTTATCCATTCCAATCCAACATTGGGAGGAGGTTTCAATGGATTTTATCACAGGTTTACCCAATTCTAAGGGAAAGAGTGTCATCATGGTGGTAGTTGATAGACTTACCAAGTATGAATACTTTTGTGCATTATCACATCCATTTAAATCCAGTACAGTTTCTACTGCATTTATGGAAACAATTCAAAAGCTACATGGAAACCCAAAGATTATTGTAAGTGACAGAGATCCCATTTTCACAGGAAAGTTTTGGACAGAATTATTTTCTTGTCTTGGTACTTAGTTAGCTCATAGCTCATCTTATCATCCTCAATCTGATGGGAAAACTAAGATAGTAAAAAAATGTTTGGAAGGATATCTTCATTTCTTTGTATCTGATAAACAGACACAATGGGTCAAATGGTTGCCTCTGGCTAAATGGTGGTATAACACTTCCTTCCATACAGCAACAAAAATGACCCCATTTATGGCACTTTATGGATATCAGCCACCATCCATCACATCATATTTAAGAGAAAATTCTAAGGTTCAAGCAGTGGAACATCACATCGAACATCAACAACAATTCCTCCAACTCTTAAAGGATAACCTTGTGTTGGCACAGAACAAAATGAAACAACTGGCAGATCAACATCGTAGTGAAAGAAGTTTTGATGTAGGTGATTGGGTATTCCTACTGCTACAACCATATAAACAAATGTCCCTCAAGCAAGCTAAGAAGGATAATAAATTATCACCAAAGTATTATGGTCCGTACAAGGTGTTGCAAAATATTGGTACTATGGCATACAAATTGGAGCTTCCTGCAGCTTCTCGAGTGCACCCAGTTTTCCATGTTTCATGTTTAAAGAAGGTTATAGGCGACAAGCTCCTAGTTCAAACAATATTGCTAGAACTTGACGAGGAAGGAAAAATTATATTGGAACTGGAAGCAATCACAGAAACAAGAACTCGAAAGCTACAAAATCGATCAATTTCGGAGTATCTTATCAAGTGGAAGAACTTATCCGCTAAAGATTCCACATGGGAGGATGAGAATTTTATACAGAAGCATCCATAACTACTCAAGCGTTGAGGGCGACACTTTTTTGAAGGGGAGGGGCATGTTAGGTCCCTATAATACTAGTGATTACCCCATTACTATTGTAGTTGTATCCCTTATTAATATTGTTGTGCCCCTATTGTCCCCATATTGTTATTATTGTGCCCCATAGAATCCCTCTATTGTTATTTTTGTGGCTTTATATTATTATTGTTAGGTTGACTGGGTTACATTGTGACTGCTTAGACTCATATATATAGAAAGGAGGTTTTGTCATTTGAATCATCCAAGAATTGTTCATTTATGTAATGTAAAGGAGGTTGCCCCCTCGAAGAGGCTAAATTCTAAGGCATTGATCTATCTTTTCTATATTTTCTATATTATTTAGAAGCACTCTCTCCCCCTCATGAAGCTACAACCACTGATCAAGAATACACTTTGAGTGATGTCATTGAAGAATTGGAAGGCTAAACCTTGATTCAACCCCATCTCAATGATCCAAACATCCTGAACATCTCAGATAGGTCCTCCAAAATGGCTAAATAAGACACTTAAAAGTGTTCATCTTAATGAGGTTGGAAAGGCAGGAATGAGAATTTCTACAAGATAGAATGGAGGTGATGTCGATGATTTTGATTTTGCTATTGATATGGATGTTTCTCATGATTTTGAATTAATTTTTTATACAGATTTCGAACCAACTTCCTTTAAATAAGTTTCTTCTCATGATGAATGGAAAGAAGAGATGTAGAAATAGTATGATGATCTAATAAAGAATGTAACCTGGAATATGGTGGAACCTCCATTTGGAACCAAACTGATTTTTTTTGAAGGGATGGGAGCATAAAGTATGCAAGATTATCAAATCCTAGTATGGACTCAAAAAAGCAATGTGAGCCTAGTATGAGAAATTGAATAAGCATCTTCTGAAACTAAAATTCAAATGTTATGATCTTGATGATGCAACTCTATTTGCCAAGAAATTTGGAAAAATAGTTTTATATCTTGTGGTGTATGTAGATGATCTACTGATGACAGGAAAATGAAAATTATATTGCATCCATAAAGAAATAATTGAGGAAAGGTTTTGAGATGACATATTTGGGATACGTTTTCTACCATCTAGGCATTGAAGTAACCCAACATTAGAAGTTTATATTCCTCTCTCAAAAAAGTACATTAGATATTTGTTGAACAAATTTGGCTTGATTGAATGAAATCCCTTGTCCACTCCAATGGAACAAAATTTAAAGCGCACATGCAAAGAAAGAAATGGATTTGAGGATTCAACTAAGTACAAACAACTCATAGTAAGTTTTAACTACCTCACTACTACCATACTAGACATTTAATTGTTATTATAATCCTTTCTAGGTTTATGTAAAAACCTTACGTGGGTCATTAGTCTCATGAAGAAAGAGTTCTAAGGTACTTTAAGGGAACTCTAAAAATTTAGACCCAAATATACACAGGTGGATGAATCCAGCTTTATTGGATACTTTGATTCATACGTTTATGGAGATGAATAAAATGGAGTATCTACTTTCGGTTATGTTATGAGTCTTGGATCAGGACTTGTCTTTTGGAGGTCACACAAATAGCCAGTTCCAGCAGATTCCATAATAGAAGAAAAATATGTGGCAATTGTAGAAGAAATGACGGAGATTGTGTGGCTCAGGAAAATTCTTGAATATTTGCAAGAGAAACATGTGCATGCTACTCCTCTTTTCATTGACAACAATTCTTCAATGAAATTGGCCAAGAATCCAATATTCCATGATCGTACTAAGAATATCAATACAAAGTATTAATTGATTCAACATCATGTTGAGGCCAAGCCTATTCACCTACACCATTGTTCTAAAAATGACCAAATTGCAGACATCTTCACCAAATTTCTTGGAAGAGAATAGGTTGAAAGATTCAAAGTGATGCTTGGACTTACAAGCATCCCTTTAGATTAAGGGGGGAATGTTGACTCCTAATCCTTAGGGATTGGGAAAATATTGTAAATATTGTAAATATGGAATAAGAAGATATGATGAGACATTGGAATATGAATTCCAAGGGTCCCCCTCTCCTTATATATTAATGATTTTCTTAATAGAAACTATCAATTTGTAGAGTTACCAAACATGGCCTGATAGTGAATACCTAAATATTTGTATGAAGAAAACTACTCCAAGTACTTGTTATCATGGTTTACCTTTTTGGATTTACTTATCATGACCTTAATATTGTCATTATTAGCAGTCATACCCATATTGGAGTAGTAATCATGGGGGATTTTAAGTTGCTTGTCAAGATCATCATGGCTTTTGGGTAGAAGATGATATCGTCAGCATAAAGGTGTTAGGTCCCTATAATACTAGTGATTACCCCATTACTATTGTAGTTGTATCCCTTATTAATATTTTTGTGCCCCTATTGTCCCCATATGGTTATTACTGTGCCCCACAGAATCCCTCTATTATTATTTTTGTGTCTTTATATTATTATTGTTAGGTTGGTTGGGTTATGTTGTGACTCCTTAGATGCCTATATATAGGAAGGAGGTTTTTTCATTTGAATCATCAAAGAATCATTCATTTGTGTAATTTAAAGGAGGTTTCCGCCTCAAAGAGGCCGAATTCTAAGGCGTTGATCTATCTTTTCTATCTTTTTGTGAGCTGGTTTCATAACATTTGGTATCAAAGCTTTGGATTATAGGGTTTCGCTGCTCCAAATAGGTCATCGTGGAATTTTTGCTATAACTTTTTATCTGTGACGTTTCAGAAGAGGAAAAAAAACCCCATTTGAGAATAAATCACACTAAACCTCGGGTATAAATTTCAGAGCTTTTCGCACTATATTTGTGGAGATATGATCTAAGGAAGTTGGTCTTTTTGCAGACTCCTGCATTACATTCCAAACAGGTGACCTGGGGAAAATCGTCATAACTTTCTCTCTGAGTATTGGATTGAAATTTCGTAAGAAGGAAAAAAAAGAGGACGGACTATAGTTTCTTGTATATATTTTTCAAAGCCAAAGGTCGAAGCAGGGACACGTGGCATGTCGTACAAGTTCACTCTACTGAACTAGTCTATAATGAGGTCACTGTGGGAGATTTGGCATAACTCTTCCTTGGGGAATCCATTTGGGATCAAACTGGTGGCATTGGAAAGAGGACATAGAGGGATACTGTAGATCACAGTTTCAAAGCTGGATGATCCAAAATTACAGGGATACATCAAAGGAAATATCGAGCTCCTACAAAGCGAAAAAAAGGTGTGTAGATTTTTTAAATTTTTGCTTAAGCTTGGTTTGAAAAATTATTTTGAACGAATTCAAAGGGCATTGTAGAGCATTATTATCGGTAACTAATGCCCCAAGGAAAGAAAATTCAAACACCTATTAAGCAACTTGAAAGCTCTAGCATGAATCATGAAGAAGACGAAGAAATGCTACATGATATATCAAAATTACAAGACCAAGTGCAACAAATTTCACTCTCACAAAAGCTAACAGAAGCTAAGATAAATGGTGTGGAATCTAAGATAAAGGGCGTGGAAGCTAATATGAATGACGTGGAAGCTAAGATTGATGATTTGAAGATAGATTTGAAGACAGATTTGACAAATTTTCTACAAGAAATACTTAGTAATGGTGAAAGGGTAGCAAAGGAAACACATGATGCGAACAAAAGAAATGTTCATAATGATTTCATAGACTCTAATGTTGGATCGAAGACCCACCATATTCCAAAAATCGATATGAGGAAGTTTGATGGCAAGGATCCAGCAACATGGATACTACAGATGGAGCAAAGTTTTTGATCTCAATAATGTGAAAAACACACAAAAGGTACGTATTGCAACTTTATATTTGGAACCAAATCAATTTGTATGATATCAATGGCTTTGCTTTCATAAACAAATTATCACTTGCCAAATTTTTACGGAAGAATTGACAGCACATTATGAGGATACAAAAAGCAACGTTATTTTTAGCCAATTGATAAGTCTCAAACAAAAGGGTTCAATAATGGAGCACATTGAGGAGTCCCAAAAATTGAACATAAGGGTAAAAAATATTCCAGAGGAGCATAGGATTGATGTGTTCATAGGGACTGTCACACAAAATGAGTCGATCTTGCGGACAAGATTGACCTCCCTAGTATCTAATGATATCTAGTGACAAGCAAGCCAATAAAAAACTATCTTTCTCTAAATATGCAATTTATAAACAAAGGCAAACAAGTGTTTTAGGCCTACCTTGGGTCCAATGCAATTTTGTGGAAGCCTCGCTCCTTTGATCCAAATGAGCTCCCTTGTAGCGAATCTGTAAACACAAACAAGAACACAAATTAAATAGCACCTGAAAAGCCAATATTATAAAGCATACTTATCATGATGATCAAGGAATTCATGAAACAAATGACATAAGACAATTTGTTGAGAAAAATGAATCTGATTGTATTAATTCAAATCAAAGAAGAACTTTACAACCTGTGCCTTGATGCTGTACAAGCTCCTCCCAGGGTCCAACAAGAAGTCTCCTCTACTTAGACAAGTTTCACTCTCTTCCCAATGAAGCCAAAAGGTATGTGATCTCTCCTCTCAAGCATAACTAGGAAGTCTCAATTCCACCAGCATTTACCCTCAAAAATGTTCAGCTTCTAACCTCCCTAGCAACCAGCCCAATGCCTTAATTTATAGTGCAATGGAGGGAAGTTACTAGGTCCTCCTTCAAAGGGATAGCTCCTCTCATCAAGGGATTAGCTCCTTCTCTTTTGGGATGCATGAACCACCTAAGAGCGAACAATCCACGTCAAAATTCCTTCTAGAATCATCTAGAATTAACCCAAAGTTATTTTTCTAGAATAAACTTGTGCCTTTTTTAATTTCACAGGGGTCCGCACCCACTCCTTTAGGGACAGAGTGGGTAGGTCTATAGGTAATGTGAACAGGGGATGCGGGACCGCAGGCAACAGTGAGAGAAAGTGAAAAACGAGAGCTTTGTTGATTTTCAATGTCTTTCTCTCATTTTCAAAGCTTGACTTGAAGAGCTGAGGTCTGAGACTTTCTTAGGAGGATAGTACAAGTGATGATAGACCCATAGTGACTGCAAATAGTCATGGTGACGATATTTTTGTGTAACAGATTGCCCCCTAAAGTGCAAAGTCTGTAGTAGATGAGGATTTCATTTATCATCTAGGAAGAGTGAAGTACTTTATCATTTCGAGGATCATCTTGTGGAGAGCCCGGTTGGAACCTGTAAAAACATTCAATGCAAAAAATATATATGAGATCATATCATCGCTGAGGTAGGCATTCCCATACTCAGATCAAAACTGACTAGAAAACTAACTACTGCTCTGATATAGGAATGATCTTGCAATACATCAAAAGTATAGACACATGTAGACACAGTATGGACGCAGTCATCTGTTTATGAATACTCCACAATATAATGAATACAAAATTCCTCGCAGCCTGGATGGTAGAAACTAGATCCAGGGTATTCATTTCTACTTCCCGAAATAGTACGACCATGCGAATGAATGTGTTGAAGTCGAACATGGTAGAAACCACTTGATTACCAGTCAATGATGTAAACTGTTAACAAGTGTGAGAGAAACCACCAGTAATGTCAATGTCTCTCAAAGTACCTAGTACAATCCATGAGATGTGAATAGATGTGTTGATGTCGAACATGTCACGGAGTCCTTTGATCGAAGGTCAATGATGCAACCTGTCGTTGAAGGCGAGAAACCTGCCATTGAGGCATGCAGATCCCAAGGTATTGATGATTTCTATATCATATTTCTAGATAATGAGCTGGAGTCGATAGAAAGCGATCCATCGTAGGAAAGCCCACAACACGAAATCATAGATCAAGTTTGAAGAAATTTAGTTGCAAGGACTGACTCAGGGATGGTCAAGATGGATGACAGATATTTTGCAGATGAATGGCTTATTGGCACTGACCTCTTGAACACATAACGACACAGCGGATGGTTTGGTGACAATTGACCCAAAGTTAATACCCAAAAACTGGCTAAAAACTTTCAATGTGGTTTGATCAACTGTCAGGCAAAGGATTTCCCAACCCAGGTGAATAAAAAGTGTCGTGTTCAAGAGTGGTTACGAAGTATGACAAACAGGCTCATTTTTCTCTCTTTTCCCCCACCATTTCTGGCAAGTACCTCTTTATTTTTGACAAGCTTGAGGAGGATAACATTTGCTTGATTATAAGCTCATCGTTCGAATGAGTCCAACTTAGTTTAAATTCGAACCCTAAGAAGGAGTGGTCCGTTCTTGTTTGTAATTGAACAGGTCCTTTACTGTTAAATTTTAACGAGTCCAGTATAGGAGAAACGCGGCATTTTTCAATTTTAGAGAGTCTGAAAAAACTTAAGAAGACTCTAGGGTTGACCTTTTTCGTAAATTTGTGTCTCCCAAGCCCAAAAAAGTATAAAATAATACTTGAGAGAACCGCTTGATCATTACGACCAAGGAGTACTTTTCATAATTAGTGCCTCTGATCCGAAAAAAGTAAAAAAGCGATCAATGACACGTCATTTTATAAAAAATATCGAACTCGAAACGACAAAAATCCGACAATCTTTTCATGTTTTTACGGTCAGAAAAAGAGTTGTAAGTGGACCGTATTTTTAATTCCATTTTAAGGAGTTTAAAAAGAAAAACTCATCAATCTTTTCATATTTTGAGAGTCTGAAAATGGCTTAAAAGAGAACTCCAAGGTTTCACTTTTTCGTAAGTTTTAACGAGTTTGAAAAAGGGATAAAAATGTACTCATATGGCCAACTTTCAATTTAATTTACGAGCAGGAAAAGACGGAAAGAGCGCGGCATTTTCATTTGTTTTACGAGAATGAAAGATAGCAAAATAATCTCAGGATTTTCATGAGTTTAACGAGTCTTGAAAATAACTGAAATTGACTCAAGATAGGTTTCATTTTTACAAAATCTTGAAACAGAGAAAAACTATGCTTCAGAGTAGTTTCATTTTTACACAAGCTTGAAACAGAGAGAAAACTATGCTTGATGCCCCCTAAGCGTAACTGCTAGAGCGCATGCCCCCCAGCTTCATTTCATTCAACTAAGTACACTACTGGTAATTAATAGCTGGATGGAATGAAGGTTCAGTTACAAGATCATTTGAAAGACTTGACCTAAAACTGTAAGAAAATTATGCAAAAAACTGAAATAACTAACCTAAATATACAACTTAACATTTATGAGATCTATTCAAACTTTTGACTCAATTAGAGGAGGATTTGTTTCATTTTTTAATGAGCTTGACACAGGAAAAGAACTATGCTCGGATCCGGTTTCATGTTTACGCAAGCTTGAAATGAAAAACTATGCTTGTTATAAGTTCGCATGCCCCCAGCATAATGACGCAAATCGAGGTGCATGCCCCCCAAGCTTCATTGCATTCAACTAGGTGGATGAAATGAAGGTTTACTTTCGAAATCTTGGAAAGACTCGTGGGATTTGTTTCATTTTTTAGTGAGGTTGACACGGGAAAAGAACTATCCTCAAAACCCTTGTTTCATTTTTTAAACGAGCTCGACACAAGATAAGGAACTATGCTCATAACTACTCTCTACAATCTACCTAACAAGGAACTATACTCTAAAAACCTTGATTCATTTTTTAACGAGCTTGACTCAAGACAAGGAACTATGCCCTAAAATCCTTGATTCATTTTTTAACGAGCTTGACACAAGACAAGGAACTATGCTCATGACTAACTGATTCATTTTTTAACGAGGTTGACACAATAACGAGGTTGACATAGTAAAAGGAACTTTCCTCGAACAACTGATTCATTTTTTAACAAGGTTGACACAGGAAAGGAACTGTCCTCATACTCACTGATTCATTTTTTAACAAGGTCAACATAGTAAAAGGAACTTTCCTCGAAACATCCAATTTCATTTTTTAACGAGGTTGAGACAGGAACAAACTATCCTCGCTTCTACTCTCTACAATCTACCTATATAACCTATCCTTGTTTCATTTTTTAACGAGGTTGACACAAGACAAGGAACTATCCTCGAACCTGATTCATTTTTTAACGAGGTTGACTCAGTAACAGGAACTTTCCTCGAGACTAACTGATTCATTTTTTAACGAGGTCGACACAGTAAAAGGAACTTTCCTCGAAACACCATGTTTCATTTTTTAATGAGGTTGACACAGGAACAAAACTATCCTCACGGACACCTGTTTCATTTTTTAACAAGGTTGGCATAGGAAAAGGAACTATCCTCGCACCAACTGATTATGACTTCCAACTAGAAGAAAGACATGTCAATGGACACACCTTGATCATGGCTTCCAAGAGGTCTTCATCAGAAGGAAGAATAGTTCTCTGGAAGGAACACATGTCAAGGGACTCAAAAGGGATAAGAACATCGTGTTCAAGTAATCCCATAGAGTTTTCCATGTCAATTACCGGATCTAAATCAAAGGAAGATGAGCAAACAGTGAGAGGCTCACTTACATCGGTAACTGAAAACATGGGACCAGTTGCCACATAATTAACCCGTGGCGGGGTAGATACCACTTTAGAATTAGGAACATTTAGAGGTGTCATATTATTGGTAGTTGAAACAAGACTAGGGAACGAAAGCTGGTCTACAGTCATAATATTTCCATTGTGAGGGAAAGACATCACGCGAAAGAGTGTCGATACGACAGCTTTCATTGCATAAACATAGTCTCGCCCAAGGAGTAAATTGAAATCCAAGGGACCTCGAACTACCATAAGATCAATACAAACAGTTTTACCTTCCAAGGTAATAGAAAACTTAGGAAGGATCCCTAAAGGTTCACTAATGGTTCTGTTAAAAGCTTTTAGATTCTGCGTAATAGGCACAAGCTGAGGGGAACCCAAAGCTTTCCAAGCGGTTGAGAATAAAATACTAACAGAAGCACCTTCATCTACCTGTGTGTGGTGCATGTCCCTACTACCAGCCTTGACAATGATTTGGAAAGGGATGGAGGAAGGAAGATGAGGTTCTGTCAGTCTATTCCAATCAAAGGAAAAGACCTCAGTACTTGGAGGGGGTTTTATAGAAACAGGTGAAATGCCCCCCAGCATAGAAGAGTCTGATGTAACAAGAAGAACCTGAGCGGTATGAAGTTCACTCTCTAAAGGGAGAGTGGGATCGACCGAATGTGAAATTGAATCGACCACTTGATCAACTAATGGATCATCAACCTGAGTGATATGATTTTCACTCTCCAATGGAAGAGTGGGATCGACTGTACTTGAAATTAGATCAATCACTCCGTCAGTTGACAGTAGGTTGGGAGAAATTTCACTGTAACCAGTTGGAAATCCTGGTTGTCGATCAGTAAGGTTTTCCAACAATTTTGAGGCTTCATCCATGTGAGGTCAAATGTGAGTTTGATGACTAAGGAAACCTAACTTTACCCTTTTTCCCAGGAACCTGACTATCACTGGTTAATGGATCAATGGAAAGTTGATGAGATTTTTTTGACCATACTTCCAAAACCTTTGGAATACCAGGACAATTGACAAGGAAGTGGTCACCCTTACAAAGCCTGCAAGGGTATTTGGGTTTACGATGGATGTCGGAGTTTTCCTCAACACAACTAACACTTATAGTCATGGTTGGTTGGTTGAATTATTTCTTATCTTGCTTCTTCTTATTCTTCTTCTTCTTCTTCCCTTTCTTCTTCTTCTTAGCCACCTGGTTACTAGCTTCGAAGCTTTTACCAAGTGAAGAGGAAGAAATGGAGGAAGAAAAATTAGGCGAAGAAGGTAAAGGGCCAACAGAGGGTTGGTGATGTTGAGATGGTGAAATCTGTTGAGGTGAAGCATTCAGTTGAGGTGGAACAATTGGAGTATTTGGGGCCAACGAAGTTGAAAATAACCATATCGGTAAACCTATTGTAAATCTAGGTAATGACAAAGTAGCCATATAAGGAGGACCAACATTTCCAAGGTAAGGAAAAGTACTAGGATTCTCGTTAAGAGGGGTTCCTTGGTTGGTAAATTCTGGAACATTTGCCATTATATTCAACTTCAGTGAATTTTATTAACAATTTAAAACTAAAATTAACAATTCACAATTCACACCTAACAATTAAAATTCACAATTCACACCTATGGTCTCTAAAAGTAAAAGCAAAAAAATTAACACGCACTATCAAATCTAGGAGCCAAACCACACACAAACAGTAAATTTCCGTACGAACACTAGTTGGTGATGAAATCCAACGTCGCAGAATTCAATACAGAAATGGCGGTTGGAACAGTTACCCCGACAACCTGCTTAATAAATAGACTGGCACAAGTTTCTCCACTGAATCGTCTCGAGTGAAGAGAACCCCCAGAAAATCCAAGTGAGTCTAGTCGACGTCTACTCCAGGTACGGTGGGATCTTCCCTCCACCGTCACCTTAGGAAAGAATCCCATAGAATATGGTCACTCAGGTTACCAACGGAAACAAATATACCTGGGGGAACAGTCTACGATCCGATACGCATGCAAGGACAGAGTAACAAGCTCAATCCCCTTGAAGGCTCCTTGACATAATCCAAGGTTTACCAACAAGTGACCCCAGGCTCCTCAACAATGGTTAATCCGAGGTTTACCGTTTTCAATACGTGAATATCTTCTATCGTTCCCAATTAGGAAGGATTGATTCCCAAACTGGATCAGGTATGATCTCGTGCTTCTCCTTTAAGAGGAGCTTTCCCAGAGCATAGATGTAACAATTGGAATTTATCTCCTACAGCAAGACACAGCTACCTGTTTGTTTTACTATCTTGGAGAGTTAATTAAAACCTATTCCAAGACACTAGCCTAAGCTAGATTGGTGGAAAGAGCCCTAAAAATGTAAAAATTACTAGATGAATTTTAATTAAGCGCTGTGTTATTTAGGCTGTTATTACTCAAAAGGATAAATGGATATGAAACCAATGGTGTTATGACCCGACCAAAAACTAAATGCAATCGAATATGATAATGTAATCTCTTCAATTTGATGAATCCTAACTAAAGTAAGGAGAGAGTTTCCATTCACTTCCAACAATGCAAAAAATTGATCACTAAGAGAAACTATAACAAATTCTCTAATGCACTAATTTCATCAAGAAAAACTAATGCAAATCAATTCCAAAATAGTTTTTTATTTTTATTTTTGTGTGTTAAAAATAGTCATAAAAATATGTAAATTCAAACCAAAGAAAGCTGATCTAAATCTACGATTGATTTTTCAGAATGTAAACTATGCAATTGTAATCTATGCACAATTCACTTGAAAAGTATGCAAATGTAATCTATGCACATTTTTCATTCATATTCTGAAAATGAGAATTCTAATTATGAAAATGTGATCTATGCAAGAGAATTCTCAAACACAAGATGATTCTAATGTAATCTAAGAACCAATCAAGTGCAAGTCAAGAAAATTGGGTGAAAGTTCCAAAGATAAAAAATAAAAACACTCAAAGGCGATTAACACTCATACACAATTTAGCCCCCCCTGGTGAATGAGGGGGAAATTTTTTTGCAAAAACAAAAGCAAAAATATGCAAAATTGTGAAAAGACTGAGACAAACCTCCAAGTAATGACCAAGGAAATCAAATTAAGAGTTTCTCAAAAAGAGACTCAAAACACCCAATTGATAAAAGCTTAAAACAAGAATGCCAATGGAATTGACCTAAGAAAAGTTCCTGACAAGTCACGCGCAGATCTGGGTAGAGGCTAAAAACACCTAAACAAACCCTAAGCTGACTGAAAGAGAAAATCTTAAGGTTTTCAAAATTTTGACAGGGTCCACAAGCCTGCAGTTCACACAGGTGCAGTATCGCTCCGTGTGAAAAGCAAAAGTGCGGATAGGTCCGCACTGTGTTGCAAGCTGAGGGTGCGGTCCTCTCCCAAATTTATGAAAACAAAAATTAATCCAAGATCTACTAAATCTACCCAATTCCACACACAACAAGCCAAAAACAGAAACAAAAACACAGTTTCTCAGGTCAAAGTAAAAACAAGTAAAAAATCAAGTCCCCGACGGAGTCGCCATTTTGTCACACGGAATGAGTCGATCTTGCGGACAAGATTGACCTCCCTAGTATCTAATGATATCTAGTGACAAGCAAGCCAATCAAAAATTATCTTTCTCTAAATATGAAATTTATAAACAAAGGCAAACAAGTGTTTTAGGCCTACCTTGGGTCCAATGAAAGTTTGTGGAAGCCTCGCTCCTTGATCCAAATGAGCTCCCTTGTAGCGAATCTGCAAACGCAAACAAGCACACAAATTAAATAGCACCTGAAAATCCAATATCATAAAGCATACTTATCATGATGATCAAGGAATTCATGAAACAAATGACATAAGACAATTTGTTGAGAAAAATGAATCTGATTGTATTAATTCAAATCAAAGAAGAACTTTACAACCTATGCCTTGATGCTGTACAAGCTCCTCCCAGAGTCCAACAAGAAATCTCCTCTACTTTGACAAGTTTCACTCTCTTCCCAATGAAGCCAAAAGGTATGTGATCTCTCCTCTCAAGCTTAACTAGGAAGTCTCAATTCCACCAGCATTTACCCTCAAAAATGTTCAGCTTCTAACCTCCCTAGCAACCAGCCCATTGACTTAATTTATAGTGCAATGGAAGGAAGTTACTAGGTCCTCCTTCAAAGGGATAAAGCCCTCCTTCAAAGGGATAGCTCCTCTCATCAAGGGATTAGCTCCTTCTCTTTTGGGATGCATGAACCACCTAAGAGCGAACAATCCATGTCAAAATTCCTTCTAGAATCATCTAGAATTAACCCAAAGTGAGTTTTTTAGAATAAACTTGCGCCATTTTGACTTTCACAGGGGTCCGCACCCACTCCTTTAGGGACAGAGCGGGCAGGTCCGTAGGTAATGTGAACAGGGGTGCGAGACCGCAGGCAACAGTGAGAGAAAGTGTGGAACCAGAGCTTTGTTGATTTTCAATGTCTTTCTCTCATTTTCAAAGCTTGACTTGAAGAGCTGACGTCTGAGACTTGCTTAGGAGGACAGTACAAGTGATGATAGACCCATACTGACTGCAAATAGTCATGGTGACGATATTTTTGTGTAACAGATTGCCCCCTAAAGTGCAAAGTCTGTAGTAGATGAGGATTTCATTTATCATCTAGGAAGAGTGAAGTACTTTATCATTTTACTGGAAATTTTTGGACAAAATTGTTTTCTTATCTCGGTACTCAATTAGCTCATAGCTCATCTTATCATCCTCAATCTGATGGGCAAACTAAGATAGTAAACAAATGTTTGGAAGGATATCTTTGTTGCTTTGTATCTGATAAATAGACACAATGGGTGAAATGGTTGCCTCTGGCTGAATGGTGGTTGACACTTCCTTCCATACAGCAACAAAAATGACCCCATTATGGAACTTTATGGATATCAGCCACCATCCATCACATCATATTTAAGAGAAAATTCTAAGGTTCAAGCAGTGGAACATCACATTAAGCATCAACAATAAGTCCTCCATCTCTTAAAGGATAACCTCGTGTTGGCACTGAATAGAATGAAACAATAGGCAGATCAACATCGCAGCGAAAGAAGTTTTTATGTAGGTGATTGGGTATTCCTACTGCTACAACCATATAAACAAATGTCCCTCAAGCAAGCTAAGAAGGATAATAAATTATCACCAAAGTATTATGGTCCGTACACGGTGTTGCAAAAGATTGTTACTATGGCATACAAATTGGAGCTTCCTGCAACTTCTCGAGTGCACCCATTTTTCTATGTTTCATGTTTAAAGAAAGTTATAGGCGACAAGCTCCTAGTTCAAACAATATTGCTAGAACTTGACGAGGAGGGAAAAATTATATTAGAACCGGAAGCAGTCACAGAAGCAAGAACTCGACAACTACGAAATCGATCAATTTCAGAGTATCTCATCAAGTGGAAGAACTTATCCACTGAAGATTCCACATGGGAGGGTGAGAATTTTATACAGAGGCATCTAGAACTACTCAAGCGTTGAGGACAACACATTTTTTTAAGGAGAGGGGCATGTTAGGTCCCTATAATACTAGTGATTACCCTGTATCCCTTATTAATATTGTTGTGCCCCTGTTGTCCCCATATGGTTATTATTGTGCCCCATAGAATCACTCTATTATTATTTTTGTGCCTTTATATTATTATTGTTAGGTTGGCTGGGTTATATTGTGACTCCTTAGATGCCTATATATAGGAAGGAGTTTTTGTCATTTGAATCATCAAAGAATCATTCATTTGTGTAATGTAAAGGAGGTTGCCCCCTCGAAGAGGTTGAATTCTAAGGCATTGATCTATCTTTTCTATCATTTTGTGAGCTGGTTTCATAACAAAAGGAGAAGAATAATGACCATATTAGTGAGCATGGGGCCATCGTGACAACTTGTGGCTTCCAAACATTCTTATAGCTTATCAATAAAAATGCCAAAAAGGGTAGGGGATAGGGGACACCCTTGCTTAACTTTGATATTGGATTTAATTTCTTAAGACCAACCATCAATGATATTAGAGAAAATAAATAAAAATTAAATAATAAAAAAATTGAATCTCTTAATGTTAGCTCAAATTGGATGCAAATTTTTGTTTTTGAAGTTAAGGAAGTTATGTGTTCGATTTTTTGATCCTAGAGTGAGGTGCTTGTAGAAATTTTGAATAATATGACACATATTCATAGAGATTATCCTGATTATACACTTATAAGCAGAACATGCATAATACATAACCTCCTCTACGTTGATCATCAATTTACAGAAGCAGAAACATTCACAGGCGTACATAGAAGCATCAATCACACATATCAACACAATATTTTCCTCGGGAAAGCATCTCGCTAAAAAACCCAACTATCTGTATATTATAGTGATTGAATCATGTAACAATACATAGTACAATACTCATCCCAAGTACTCAGTACTATCTCCTCATGCTACACAAAATACAGCTCATATATGATCTCCAAATCTCCCCCGCTACTTGCCTGCCTCCACAGCTCAATACCTGCTCAAGAATGAATGAGAATGGTTTACCAAACTTGTATTTAACCTCCAAAGAATCACTCACACTAGGAAAGATGTGAGCAAAGGCTATAATACTTGGTATTGGCCAATTCATTGGCATACTCAATCCCTTTGATTATGAAAATCATCATGCACAACTATAGTCACAACTGATAGCAATTTGATCCTCTAAAACCTGTCCCTACTGAACTGAACATGCACTGACATGCAACTGAGTTAACTGATGTATTCTATAGTTGCATTATGAGTTAATAATTATTTTAACAACTCATCATTAGTCTATTTGCAGTTAGACTAATTACAACTAGTTTAACTAAGTCAAACTGAACACAACTCCATCAACTCTACAATCAACTCCACCAAACTCAACTGATTGAGTTCTAACTGAAGTCATGCATGCAACAACTCAACTGACCCACAAGAAAGCGTACTTCCTTTTGACAGCTGCATGTGCCACCTATGTAGCTCAAACTGAAGTGCTCCAAGAGAATAAGATCAATTTTATAGTCAAATATTATTATGAGACAATAATATTTGACTTTTCTATTTTTGACAGCCAGTCTAAAAATAGACTTTGATCACTCCTGTTGTGATCACTCCTGCTATGATCACTCCTGCTATGATCACTCCTGCTGTGGTCACTCCTGCTGTGATCATCCCTGCTGTGGTCACTCCTGCTGTGATCATCCCTGCTGGGATCCAAAAATAGAACTTGCGCCATAATTTGCCTACGGGCCCACTTAATGACGGTGACTCTTTTCACTAAGCTCCATCATCTTGTTGCATTCTCAACAAGCATTTCTTGTTGCACACTTTTCAACACTCCCTCTCAACAAGAAAGGCTTCCTCTCAAATCCGATCCTATAACTCTGGAATGTTCTCCATGCAACACATCTGGCCGGTCCACTTGCTCTGTCATCAAAGTCTCTCACTGCTATTGCCTCTGTCGATTGAAGACTCTGCATCTCTCTACTCTTCAGTATCTGACTGCTCTAGCCTCTGTCACTTTTATCTCTGACTCCATCCGTGCTGCTGCTGGTTCTATCTCCCAGCATTGCATCCGCACTGCACCTCCCAACTGACCTCCCTGTTGGGCTAGAAACACCCTCTGATGTTGAAGCTCTACCTACTGCTGAGAAGTGCTCCCTCTCTGACATCTGTGCTACTGCAACATCTCCATGCATCTCGCACCATTGCACACCTCTCTGTGCCACCTAGCACTGTGCAAAACATTTGTGCCTCTCGCATTGCTGCAGCCTGCTAGCTATGCGCTGTCCTAGGATTCCCTACATTGTCGCTCTCTCTGCCACTCCATCCGCATCTGTCTCTACCCAATTAGTCAGTTCCTACTACTCCACATCAGGGCTCCCGTAGCAAGGTCTCATCCAAGAGGTTGGGTACCTCAAGGATCCTGCCCCTCCTCCTTGGGACGATCACTCTATATCGCCCCACCTCCTACCTGGAGGTATGGCTGCATGTGATCCCTCGGCCCACCTGGCTCAAAGTTTCCCCCTACTGGAGGTCTCTGGATGAGTAGATGTCTCTAATCGATCTCCTCTCAACTTCCCCTGTTGTGGCTCCTCCACAACCTCCTGAAGCTGCTGCACCAATCGTGGCTCCTCCACAATCATCTGAGACTTCTTCTGGCTCTGCATGTTGAGAGGTAATATACCCTCCCTCTCAACCACCAAGTCTCCATCAGTTGCCTCGCTTCTCAAGGATTTTCATGCATCTTGAACTTCAAGAGCATACAGGTTCTTGACCCGTGAACCAATCTGCTTCACCTGTCTAGTGATGATGTGTCTAAGGAAAACATTTCCCTTACTGAAGACTACATCATAGCCTCTGTCTCCCAGCATCGTGATCTACACCAAGTTTCTCTTTAGTCCTGGTACATACTTGACATTGGTCAAGGTAAGGCGAGCTCCATGCTCCCTATGAAAAATAACCATGCCTGCACCTGAGACACTATACTTCTCATCATTACCCATCCCTATGAGTATCTGGAGATCTTTCTCCTCCAAAGTACTGAACAAACTTTTGTCACCAGTCATGTGGAAAGAAGCTCCACTGTCAAGAAACCAACCACTTCCCACCATGGATGAAACCATGCATGCGAAGAGTGTGAAATCCAACTCAATTTTTGAAGCAAGTGCCTCACCTTCAGATCCTTCCCCGGATCCCTTCTTGGACTTCTTCTTTGGGCAATTAGTAGCATAATGACCCAACTCATGACAACGAAAGCATCTCACCTTCGCCTTGTCAACCTTCTTCCCATCATTGGAAGAACTGGATTCAGAAAGAGAAACCTTCCCCTTCCCCTTCTGCCCCTTACTCGCTAAGGCATAGTTCTCCTCATCCTGCATGGATGAAGAACCGTCTCTAGTGCTCTGTCTGATCTCCTCTTGCACAAGATCTGACCAAAGTCTCTCCCATCCTGGAAATTTCTCCCAACCATTGATAGAGTCCTGATAGGAATGCCAACTCTTCAGAAGACCAAGGAGAGCCAAGCTCACCAAATCCTCATCATCGACAGTAACCGCCACACTTCCCAGCTCATCTTGACACTGAGTGAACTTCGTGAGATACTTGAGCATACTGTCACCATTCTTGCATTTGATGTTTCTGAGTTTATCTTTGAGTGCCAACTTCCTCTGATCACTCTTGCTTTGGAATAGATATATTAAAGCCTTCCATATCAGATATGGAGAAGTCTTTCCATGCAGGCTGGACACAATGTGATCCTTCACGCCCTCCAACAGAATCCTTCGACATTTTGTGGTCTTCTTTTGCCAAGCATCAGCTTGAGTAGCATCAGTAGGCTTTGGGACATCCGTCTCTATGAACTCCTTCAGCCCGTTATCATCTAACACTGCCTCCATCCTGTCCTTCCATGCAATATAGTTTGAGCTGCCCTCAAGGGCATACTCCAATCGCAATCCTGTGAAAGACATCTGAGTTTTGACACCAAGAAAACACTGTTGCAAATTCGAATTCCACCAGCAACCAACTCAACCACTTCTGATCTAAAATTCATGAGAACAAAGTATTTCTTGTACAGAGATCGACTGTATGGGAATTCACCAGATAACTCACCTTCCAAAAGAAGGATGAATCCAGAGGCTACCTGGCCTGATTACAGACTCTGCCTGAAGAAATAGAATGTAAACACTTCCTGAATAGTAGATCAGATGATCAACAGCTCCGATACCATGTAGAAATTTTGAATAATATGACACATATTCACAGAGATTATCCTGATTATACACTTATAAGCGGAACATGCATAATACATAACCTACTCTACGTTGATCATCAATTTACAGAAGCAGAAACATTCACAGGCGTACATAGAAGCGTCAATCACACATATCAACACAGTATTTTCCCGGGGAAAGCATCTCGCTAAAAACCCCAACTATCTGTATATTATAGTGATTGAATCATGTAAAAATACATAGTACAATACTCATCCCAAGTACTCAGTACTATCTCCTCATGCTACACACAATACAGCTCAGATCTGATCTCCAAATCTCCCCCGCTGCTTGCCTGCCTCCATAGCTCAATACCTGCTCAAGAATGAATGAGAATGGTTTACCAAACTCGTATTTAACCTCCAAAGAATCACTCACACTGGGAAAGATGTGAGCAGAGGCTATAATACTTGGTATTGGCCAATTCATTGGCA
Source organism: Pinus tabuliformis (assembly GCA_031772625.1). Classification (NCBI taxonomy): domain Eukaryota; kingdom Viridiplantae; phylum Streptophyta; class Pinopsida; order Pinales; family Pinaceae; genus Pinus; species Pinus tabuliformis. The sequence continues at coordinate 82,186,781 of CM062809.1, forward strand.
TACTCAATCCCTTTGATTGTGCAAATCATCATGCACAACTATAGTAACAACTGATAGCAATATGATCCTCTAACATGTGTCCCTGTTGAACTGAACATGCAATGACATGCAACTGAGTTAACTAATGTATTCTATAGTTGCATTATGAGTTAATAATTAGTTTAAAAACTCATCATTAGTCTATTTGCAGTTAGACTAATTACAACTAGTTTAACCAAGTCAAACTGAACACAACTCCATCAACTCTACAATCAACTCCACCAAACTCAACTGATTGAGTTCTAACTGAAGTCATGCATACAACAACTCAACTGACCCACAAAGAAAGCGTACTTCCTTCTGACAGCTGCATGTGCCACCTCTGTAGCTCAAACTAAAGTGCTCCAAGAGAATAAGATCAAGTTTATAGTCCAAATATTATTATGAGACAATAATATTTGACTTTTCTATTTTTGACAGCCAGTCTAAAAATAGACTTTGATCACTCCTGCTGTGATCACTCCTGCTATGATCACTCCTTTTTTGGTCACTCCTACTATGATCATCCCTGCTGGGATCCAAAAATAGAACTTGCACCATAATTTTCTGTGGGCCCACTTAATGAAGGCGACTCTTTTCACTAAGATCCATCATCTTGTTGCATTCTCAACAAGAATTTCTTGTTGCACACTTTTCAACAATGCTTAAAACTTAGGTATTGATAATTTACCTTAGTTACTACTTATTCATGAAGTAAAATTATTGAGAGTTTCCCATACTCAATTATAACGAAGAAAAATATCTAAACATTAAATAAATCTTAAACATGTATATATATATATATATATATATCTCCAAATAAGGATAAGATGGAATGAATTATTAGCAAATGATTGTGATCTCTACTATATTTTTTTCCTAAGTACTTTATTTCACAAAATATTAGATATGTGGAGGAAGGAAATAAATATCTACATGGTCAATGTCATATGCACATTTTCATTAAAGGCATGGAGCCCCTTTATATGAGTGGGAAACATTTAGTCAAGTCCTAGAACTTTATAGATTTTTTTGTAACCAACCTAAATAACTATATGCATATATCAAAACTATAGTGTAAAGGGTTCAATTTGGCTGGAAAATTAATTGCATTGGTCAATCCTTATAATAGCTTCTCCATTTATATTATGGAATCTTTAATCAATTATCTCACAACTTTACTGTAATTTCATATAAGGTAGAAGGCCCAGATGTATTCGTTTTTCTATTTACTACAAGGGGATGGGATTGTGAAATTATTCTGTACATTTTTATATTATTATCATGAGTTTTGTTGATGTGTTAATTTTAATTTTGTCTAAGTGTTATACTGATCCGGATTTAAATAGGAACGCAATAAATTACAGAGATAAACATAAACACAGAGATGCAGTGGAAATAATACTTCATTTCACTAATGTAAAATACTGAAATATGCTTACAAACAGAAATGGAAATAAACCAGCTAGGGTAATGGTAGCTTATCTCTGAGAAGATATGTGGCAGCTACATGCCTCTGAACTATGTTACAATGAGGCTCGGAGGCCTATTTATTGTTGAGAAACAATGGAAAACCCTTAACATCCCAAAACCTAACCCTAGAAGATGAAACGCCAAATTGTGGGCCCCATTTGGGTAAATTAGTACATCAATTTCCCTGGGTCGTAACTTTGGCACCTGATCTCCATTTGACGCGTACAATAGCTCATTAGTAAGATCTATCCAAGAAATATAACTTTGGGAAGAGCAACATTTGTCCATGGACCCATGTTGCTCCCAAATTTTCCATAAAAAACGTCGTTTAGGGCCTCAAAATGGCTCCAAAAGTTCAGGACTCGAAAAACTGTTAAAAATAGTAAATTGTGCTACAATTACAGAAACTGAAAAAATGAAAGAGAGTTGTGGGGGTCCAAGTGGGATAGGTGGGTGGCCACCAACATCCACCTGGATCATATACTAAATCTACGACTTTGGACATAAGTATCTTTTCTAGACTGGGTGGCCTAGTCTAGAACAATAGAAAGAAAATAAACCAATGTTTTCCTTAAAGTATATGCACAATGGGATGAAGCCTACTAGAATCTGTCATAAGCCTCGTTCCTCTCTTAGATTGTATGATCCAATCCTAGATTCAATCATTATAATTAGAACCTACACAATTTGACAACACAAGCCAAATATCTACGACATCTATGCAGCACCATCGAGTCACTTCATTAAATAGATCAACATGGGATTGAAATACATGAAATCATAACATCACATATTGGAAAAAAATGAACTCTTTGTATTAATAGAAATGAAGAGTGTTACAACCAAATATAGAGTTGATCTTATGGAAGATCTCCTCCAACTTTTCTTTTCCTTCCTTGTCACAAAGTGTATCTCTATGTCACCCTAATGAATGGAATAATGACTCTCACAATAGTAGCATGAGGGTAGAATCTATCTCCAAAATCCAACCCCTAGCTTATGGATTGCAGTAAATATATAAGAAAGGTTCATAGGTTAGGAATTCTTATCCATTTACCAATCTAGGCTTGATATCAAGGGATAAGGGGTGAAGTATCCAAGGTAGGATAGGATAGGATTTGAGACTTTCATCCAAGCTAAATGGTTGTAACAACTCCTAGAAGCTTCCGGAAGAGGAAGCTTCGAGATTCTTTTTATTTTTCCCAAATTTCTAGAATAAACGTGCCCCCAGCAAGGGGAAACCTTTTGGTGATCAACACAGGTCCAAAGAAGGTAAAACTGCTAGTAAACGCAGACTATCAAAGGGCCATGGTGCATTGTCCCTTAAAATAACTGAAATGAAGCAGTTAAAAGCATAAACTATGGGATAAGAGAGAGAGGTATGCTTAGGTATTTGTGAAAAGATTATGACAAGGGATAAAAGGATGTTGATTGATCCAGTTAATAGGCCTATTGACCATATGAGACAAAATTTCCTATATCAGATTACCCCTAAAGCGTAAAGTCAAAAATGGCATCTGATGACTGAAGTGATTTACCTTATGACAAGTTAGGATCAAGAACAATCAGCAAGATCATTATCCATTACAATAAATTACATCATGATGTCTATGATGAGGGAGGCATACCCATGATCAACATATAACCTAACATTACATGTGAAATGATAAAAATACACGTCCACTAATGAGAAAAGGTCGACCCATGACTGGATGTTTTTCTATATGATCATAGCCATCATACACTATGATCTTGTATTAACCCTGAAATCGCAACCCGGATGTATGGAACTAAATCCGAGGTCTTCTATCTCATTCACACAGTTGTCTAATGTATGAGTCTAACCATGTGTATCAATGGGTTGGATTCAAACATGGTAGACACCATCGGAATACCGACCAATGATGTAAGTCGTTAACATACATGAGAGAAACCACTGATGATGTTAATGTCCCTCAAGGTATTGCAGTACGATCCATATGGTGTGAATGAATAAGTTGAAGTCGAACACCAAACAAAATCTATCGGTCAAAGGCCAATGATGTAAAATTCTCGACGAGAGTGAGGAAACTTGACATTGATGTGTGCAAGAACCAAGTTACTGAAGGGTGAGTTTCTAAGTCAAATTCTTGGATAATGAGTTGATGTTGACAGGAAGTGACTCGTCACAAGAGGGCCTTGACATATCCCCCATCAACGACACAAAATGGGTATCATGATTTGAGACAGAATGATGATGACATGGAACTGGATCAGGAAGGACAGACATGGAATGAAGGCTTAATAGTATCGTATAAAATATTAACTGAATGACTTCTCTTGAACACACCGATGACACTAAATGGAGTTGGCAACATTGACCCAAAAATGAAAATGGAGACTTTTAAAAGGTATGATGAACCAAAAGACAAGCAGATTTCCCAACCTAATAGACACAGAGATGAAGTGGAAGAGTGTCATTTTAAAGAGCGACTTGCTGCCATTAATAGGTGGAGTACTTTGTTTTCCCTATTTCCCCAACCATTACTAGTAAGTACCTCTTTATTTTTTAACAAGCTTAAGGAGGATAACATATGCTTGGTCTGTAAGTTCATCCTTCTGATGAATCCCTCAAAGTATGCTTAACGAACCTTGAGAAGGAGTGGTTCAGTCTCGTCATTTTCAATGAGTCCATCGTTGTTTGATGTTTTAATGAGTCCAACAAAGGTATAACTCAAAATCTTTTTCATGTTTAGAGAGTTTGAAAAAGAGACGAAAAGGAAAAATCGAAAGGTTCATTTTTGTAAATAGTCTCTTGAGTCTTAAAAGGTAGAAAACAATACTCATAAGAACCTCTTAGTCATGTTCAACTAAGGTATTACTTTTTTGTAATTAGTCTATCTCGGTCTAGAAAAGGGTTAAACTTATGCTAAGTAGACTTAATTTCATTTACTTTAACAAGTTCGGAAAGAAAAGTGCTCGTTAATCTTTTCATGTTTAGGGAGTCCGAAAAGAGCTGAAAGAGGAATCCTCCTTTAGGAACAAGTGGTATAAAGGGTAGCACTTGGCTCTAGTCATGATGGAACTACTCAAAGCACACAAAGGTCAAGAGGTTGGCTAACAAAACCACGCATTGCAGCGATTCCTCAGGAAAGGGTAAAACAACCAAGTGAAAGTGTATGATCAGCTAAGCAGATGGTGACGATGGAATGAGAAAACCAAGGCTCATCTGGAAAAAATAGGCTAATAAAAATGGAAATCACAAGAAGAGGATGAAAATGGTTTCATTTTTACACAAGAGTGAAACATGGGAAACTATGCTTGAAATTGGTTTCATTTTACACAAGCTTGAAATAAAGGAAAACTATGCTTGATATAATTTGGCATGCCCCCAACATAATGAATCAATTTTAGGCACATGCCCCCCAAACTTCATTTCATTCACCTAAGTAGACCGTTGGTTACTAATAGGTGGATGGAATGAAGTTTCATTTATGAGATCAATGAAAGAATCAACTTGGGAATTTATAAGATCTAATAAAATACTTAGATTGGAAGGGATCTATTTCATTTTTAACGAGCTTGACACAATAAAAGAACTATTCTCATGGGACCTTGTTTCATTTTTTAACGAGCTTCACACAAGAAAAGGGAACTCTACTCCAATACCTTGATCATGCCCTCCAGGAAGCCATGGATTCCAATAGATTCTCATCAGATGGAAGAACAATGCTTTGGAAATTATCAAGGGAGCCAATGGAAATATCAATCTCCAATGCCCCCACAAAATGAGTCACCATATCACCTACTGGATCCAGGTCAAAAGAAGTTGAGAAACAGTGAAAGGTTGATCTTCAACAGTAGGTATGAGCATCAAATAGGTTGCCACATAATTAATCTGTGGTGAGGGAGATACCATTTTCATATAAGGCCTATTTAGGGAAGTTGTTTGATTGGGTGTTAAATTAGGACCAACGAATGAAAGTTAGTCAATGGTCATGATCCTTCCTTCATGTGGGAAACACATTACACAAAAGAGTGAAGAGAAAAGAGCTCCAATGACATAAACATAGTCACACTGAAGGAGTAAATTAAAATCCAAAGGGCTTTGGACTACCATCACATTGACATAGATAGTCTTTCCTCCCAAAGTAATAAGAAACTGAGGAAGGATCCCTAATAGTTGACTAGTTCCTTTGTTAAAAGCCAATAGATTCTAGGTAGCAAGCCCAAGTTACGGAGAACCTAAATCTTTCCAAGTAGTTGAGGAGAGAATACTAACATATGCGACTTCATCTATAATTGTTCTAGGTACGTGCATATTATAAGCTTGTACTATGATCTAGAGGGGCATATAAGGAGGAGGACAATATCCTTCTAATCAACTCCAATCAAAGGAGGTGACTAGAATACTTGGAGGGGGACTGTGGGAATGAGATAACTACCCAATTGTGGTGTTGGAACTAGAGGATCATCCCCGTGTTCATTGGAACCTGAATAAATGAGAAAAACCTGAGTGATATGATACTCACTCTTTATGAGAAATGTACATTTAACTGAAAGTGGAATTGAGTCAACCATTTTCTCAACTAATGGTTGGTCAAGAATGAACTCATGGGGTTCACATTCAGATAGAGTGGGATTGAATGGAGATGAATCTTGATCAATCACTTCAACAACTAGTGGATGACTAGAGGAAAGCTTCCAGTAACTAGCTGAGAGTTGAGGCTGAGAAGTTGTAAGTTTTTCCAACACTTTTTAGGATTCATCCATACAAGGACAAAGGTGAATAGGATGATTCCCTTCACATAACCTATAGGGAAACTTGACCTTACCCTTTTTCCCATGGATCTTATTATCACTAGTTGAAGGTTTTCCATTATCATGGTCTCTAGAAGCTGACGACAAAGGCTAATGTAAGCTTGTTGACCACACTTCTAATACCTTGGGGATACTAAGAAAATCTCTAATAAAGTGGTCTCCCTTACATAAATTTCAAGGGAATTTAACTTTGCAGGGTTGATTGGAATATTTCTCCATACCAGTCGCATTGGTAGTAATCGTTGCTTGGTTTCCCCCATGCTTATTTTGCTTCTTATTCTTCTTCCTTTTATTCATCTTCTTAGCTTCATAGTTACTAGAATCAAGACTTTCAATAGGTGAGGAGGCAGAAAGGCATGAAGAAACAACATGTGAAGAAGGAAAATGATCAACTTTAGGATCAACTTGAGCTTGATATTGTTCAGGTAGAGGAGAACTTGGTTGACAAGAAGTTTGGACATTCAGAACCATAGGGGTTGAAAATGACCAAATTGGAAAACCAATGGTAAATATGAGAAGGGACAACATTTCCATATAAGGGGCACCAATATTTCCAAAAGGAGGAAAAGGACCAAGATTCTCATCAGAGGGGTTTCCTTGATTGTTAGACTCAGGAATTGTTGCCATTAGTCTCAACCTAAGATCTACTAAGGAGTTGTTCCATGGGGAGAATTTTGTTTCGCGGTTAATTAATTGATTTTAAAAATTAAAGACACAAAATAAAACAAAGGGTTAACTAGGAAAAAAGGTTTACCAAGCAACTATGAACTGCAATCTACATCTTGGATAACTAAGGACTTAACGTACATGTAGGAAATCTCCCTGAATGTTGTGTTCGATGTATCACGGTATACAAGGAAGACAACTCAGTTACCTATGGTGAGGATAGAAACCTATGATGAACTTCCAAAATAGACTCGAGGGTACATGGAAGTGTAGTTTGTAGTAGTGTTATCTAATGCATAACCATTTGATGAGAGTGTTCCCATATACTTATCATGGGTGGAGATCCATCCAATATACCTAAAGGTACATGAAGAACGATCAGATACACTTACGTACGTGGAACAAGATATCACCCCTGGGATACAACGCTGGAAAACAACAACGCTACATTTAATGACATCGGAACACGTCTCTAGCCTAGGCCTCTAAGTGTGTCGATAAGTTTTAAATGCTACTTAGGTTAATTGAGTGAATTTTAGATTTTATATTGAATTATCTTTCATTTTCACAACTCAAAATGCAATGTCACTTGAACACACCTATGATGCAACTAATATGACAAAAATAACTATTCTCAATTTCTTTTTAACAATGAAAGGCCTAACTAAGTAAGGGAAGAAGAAATCAATAAACAATACAACAAACAAGTGATGCAACCATCGATATTCTCATATTCACTATTCCAATCAAAATCAAAGCCCTATATGTAATCCATGATGCATAATATTTTTCTTTTGGATTCCACTTAGTTTTCAGATGAAAACTAAGATATTTGTCTAATCATTGGTAAAACAAAACTATTCAAAATGATGACTAGAACACCAATACTTTCAAGCACTCAATGATCAAACAATTCAATTTTCTAATGACCTAATGAAAAGAACAAAGGAATATATAAACAAATCCTTATCAAAGGCACTCAAAACCAAAAAAAACCAAAGGAGGCTTCTGAGAGACCAAAATACACTTAGGGACTCAAGGAAGAGAAGTTGGAACAAAGCTGGATAGAGAGAAATTTAGATAAAATAAAATTTGTGCATGAATAGGGACCAATGCAGATGCTAAATGGGAATCAGTGATCTACAATGCAGGCACAAAAATGTCTCAAGAGCATTGCAATGCTCTCTCAAAAGACCATAGGGAGTGTTGATCAGGGGATGCAAGGTTCTGACACAAAGATTACAATTGAACCCCAATCAAAGGTATTCCTAGGTCTATTCTTGACTAAGTAATATAGTGAAGGTCTGAAGCAGAGGTAAAACAAGCACTAAGGACAAGGAAACCACCAAGGGAATACACCAATCCCCAGTGGAGTCACAAATTTGTTATACGAGATCTACAACTGTGGACAAAAGTATCTTCCCTATATTGCATGGCCAAGTCTGGAACAACAGAAAGGAAAGGAAAAAATATTTTCCTTAAAGTAAATGGAAAACAGGATGAAGCCTACCTAGAGTCTGTCGTAAGTCTTGCTCCTCTCTTATCTTGTATGCTCCAATCCTAGCTTCAATCAGTATAATATGAACCTGTACAATTATATAACACAAGAAAAAGATCTACAACATTTATGTAGCATCATCCAATCAATTCATTAAATAGATCAACATGGTATTGAAATACATGAAATCATAATATTGCATATAGGAAAACAATGAACTCTTTGTATTAATAGAAATGGAGACAGTTACAACCAAATATAGAGTTGATTTTATAGAAGAGCTCCTCCAAGTTTACTTGTCCTTCCTTGTCATAAAGTGTATCTCTATGTCACCCTAATGCATGGAATAATTACTCTCACAACAATAGCATGAGGGTAGAATCTATCTCCAAAATCCAACCTCTAGCTTGTGGATGGAAATAAATATATAGGAAAGGATGATATGTTAGGAATTATTATCCATTTACCAATATAGGCTTGAGGTCCACTATTGATGGGAGGATGAGCTCAAGGGATAAGGGGTGAAGTCTCCAAGGTAGGATAGGATAGGATTCAAGACTTTCATCTAAGGTAAATGGTTGTAACAACTCTTGGAAGAGGAAGCTTCATTATTCTTTCTATTTTTCCCGAATTTCTAGAATCGTTGCACTCCCAGCAAGGGAAACTTGATAGTGATTAGTGTAGGTCCAGAGAAGGTCAAATTGCTAGTGAACATAGTCTCTTAAAGGCCCAAGGTGCATTGGGCCTTAAAATCACTGAAATGAAGAATTTAAAAGAGAAAAACTCTAGGATTAGGGAGTGCCATGATTAAGGCTTTGTGCAAAGATGACGACAAGGGGTAAAAGGATGTTGATTGATCCAGTCAACTGGAATATTGAGCAGATGTGACAAAATGGCCTGTAACACTAACCATGAATTGTTATATATATTTTTAATTGAAAGTGAAAACAATTAAAAATGAATATTAATCTTTAATACTCTAGATATTATCAATTAGGATAAATTACACATTGTTTAGGTGAGACCTCCTTCCTTTAAAAGGTTGATTGCGTTAGAATTTTAGACTACCTTGAATTTTCTTATTGGAGAACTTATGTAGGCTATGGGTATATTAAAGATCTAAGAGCATTATGCAGGGGAAATTTAATTAGCATGTAAGTTTAAGTTCTTGTAACTAGGAAACATAAGTAAGGAGTTATGCATAACCAAAGAAATAAAGGAACAACAAGGAATACCCATTGTTGTTGGGATATTTAGGCACAATGTGAACACATTAAACCTAATTAACTAGTTACAATAAAGAGGTAGATATAAAATGAACTAAACAAATAACTAATCTATTTTATTCAATTCCCACAAATATATATGGTAAAAATTGTGGATAATTCCAAAAGCAATGGTGAGGCAAATCTTAAGGGAGGCCCCATTGTAAGATGAATGAATAAAAATTCAAGTATTAGAATAAGGATCTAATTAAGAATTTTAACTCATAATGACCTTAGAAACAAGAAATAATCTAAGGAATCTAGTATATTATCCACATGATTAGTTTTTCAAAATAGTTATCTCAAAACATAAGAACAAGATACTTTTTTGGGATAGAAAATAAGATTTGATATTAAACAATGGAAAATTAATTAATTAGAAATTACATTTTAGTGTTGAAGATGAACTCTAATTCTCTCTCTTTGGGAAATGGTTCCAAAGTGGGACTTCTCTCCTACATTTTAGAATGATTTTAACAACATTTACCCTTATGAATTTATTAAATGGAGGAAAAATTTTGGCATTATAACACCACAATAGTTATAAAATAAGGTTCAAAGAAAGTGGGTTTTACAATCCTTGGAGAAAATAGTTTAGCATAAGTTTAAAATAATTAAACTTATTTAAATGGAGAATCAATGCCTACATTTATAGATTTTCCTGAACAAAATCCAAACATGAATGGAGAATGAGTTCAAATGTGTGAATGAATAAATATAAGTTTGGCCAATGAAAATTTAATCGAATGAGTTAAATTCACCATTATGCGTTCCACTTGACAAAAGAAGCTCATGAAATGGGAACATCATTAAGTGAGGTGGAGAAACAACCAAAAGCACATTGCAATAATCACCATGTCACTACCAAAAAATTAAGGGTGAAAATGTGTGCTTATTAAAGGAATACATACATAAGTATTTAAATCGTTAAACTAGTATTTGAATTTAATTTGTATGTATATTTGATTTTCATTCCATGGTTTCAATCTTATAAAATATATATTCAAAATATATATTCAAATTTATTTGTGATGTATCACATAAATTGCATTTAAGTGTCACAATTTGATGAAAGTGACATAATAACAAATGCCCCTTAATTTGTGAGATTAGGGGAGAGAGATAGTGAGATTATGGGAGGGAGACAGAGAGATAGAGAGAGAGAGATAGAGATAATGTGATATTATGAGAGAGAGAGAGAGAGAGGTGTGCGATTAGGAGAGAGAGAGAATGTGTGAAATTAGGAGCATGATTTCTAAATGAGTGTGAGAGATAGAGAGAGAGAGAGAATGTGATATTAGGAGAGAGAGCTAGAGAGAGAACAATGTAAACTTTGAAATGGTAATTGTAAACTCAAAATGGGAACTCTAGCAAAAAAAACCCAAGAAAAATATAGAATGTGTGATATTAGGAGAAAGATATTTTCATATGTCTAAATTACATTATTTCTAAATACAAATGCCCCTTAATGTGTGATATTAGGAGAGAGAGAGAGAGAGAGAGAGAGAGAGATTCATATGTATAAATACAAATTCCCCTTAATGTGTGAGATTAGAGAGAGAGAGAGAGAGAGAGAGAGAGAGAGAGAGAATGTGTGAGATTAGGGGGGAGAGATAGATAGATAGAGAGAGAGAGAGAGAGAGAGAGAGAGAGAGAGAGAGAGAGAGAGAGAGAACTTTGAAACGGTAACTGTAAACTCAAAACGGGAACTCTAGCAAAAAAAACCCAAGAAAAATAGAGAATGTGTGATATTAGGAGAGAGAGAGAGAGAGAGAGAGAGAGAGAGAGAGAGAGAGAGAGAGAGAGAGAATGTGTGAGATTTGGGGGAGGGAGGGGGAGAGAGAGAGAGAGAGATTTTGATATATCTAAAATACATTATGTATAAATAAAAATTCCCCTTAATCTATGAGATTAGAGAGAGAGAGAGAGAGAGAGATTCATATGTATAAATACAAATTCCCCTTAATGTGTGAGATTAAGGGGGAGAGAGAGAGAGAGAGAGAGAGAGAGAGAGAGAGAGAGAGATTCATATGTATAAATACAAATTCCCCTTAATGTGTGAGATTAAGGGGGAGAGAGAGAGAGAGAGAGAGAGAGATTTTCTTATGTCTAAAAACAAATTCCCCTTAATGTGTGAGATTGGGGGGGGGGGGAGAGAGAGAGAGAGAGAGAGAGAGAGAGAGAGAGATTTTCATATATCTAAAATACATTATGTATTTTAGGAAAACATTGTGCATGTGTGTGTGTTAAAGAGAGAGAAAGAGAGAGGCCTTAATTGCGAGAGAAATGATACCATTTTTGAAGAAAATAGAAGGTGATTATATATATAATCTCCCAAAAAAATGTGGGATACCTATTCTCATGTAATAGTGAACTAAATTACAATGGATGTCTAATATGGTACAAATGAATCTTGTCATGATACATCTAAAAACTAATATTGCTTCAATATTGGGATTACCATCGATGAATCTCCATAATGATAGAGGGAGAGAGAGAGAGAGAGTTTCATATATCTAAAATACATGATGTCTTGTCTTTTAGGAAAAAGTTGTGTGTGTGTGTGTGAGAGAGAGAGAGAGAGAGAGGCCTTAATTGTGAGAGAAAGGAGACCATTTGCAAAGAAAATAAAAGGTGGTGATATGTATAATCTCTCGAAACAAAGTAGGATACCCATTGTATATAAATAATTCTCTCGAAACTAAAGTACAATGGATGTCTAATATGGTACAAATGGATCTTATCATGATACATCTAAAAATTAATATTGCTTCCATCCAAACTATGTGATGGAATATTGTTTTCCTATGGAGGCCACATAATTTCAGTAAATGAGGCCCATAATGGTGGGAAGACTAGGACTATTACAGAGATCATTACAGGTAAGACTAAATTATAGGCTTAGGATAATGATAGAAAATAGTAATACATGTTTATGGTATTTGATTTATAGTCTTAGGATAATGATAGAAAATAGTAATACATGTTTATGGTATTTGATTGGAATTGGAGCATTGGGATTAGTATCGATGAATCTCCATAATGTGATGGTGAGTAATAGTTAAGCATAGGAGAAAAATCTAAGCATGGAAATCCTTCTTAGATGTAATGTAGCCCATAGATAATGCAATGGGTAGAAAGGTATGCGTATAAACTAACATGTTGTGAATTTTTATAGTAGAAGAATTCATACAATCATAACTCAATAATTAATCCACTACTTTATGCAAGTTAAACATCCATTGATGAAAGTGGTAACTAAGGTATTAAGTCTCTAAGAAAATTTCCATAGAAAATGTGTGATGGTGAATAAGAGAATAACCATTGGATCATGGGAAATGGATGATCCATGAAATGAAAAAAAGAGATGAAAATAACTAATAGATGATAAGGAAATGGATTTACAACAATGAGAAGGGCTAGAGATTAGTATGAGATAAAAATTCCATTGGAAAAATGAATAAATGTTGATTAATGGATAAATGATGATAAAATATAACAATATAAAAATAAAACATTCAAAGTGGAGACAATTGGGAGAGTAATCAGGAGGATGTATTGATGGTGGTAGTGGGATTCAAGGACCGCAATGACATGGTCAACTAGATGGTGTTAGTGGGACTCAAGGGACATGAATATTTAGTCATTTGGATGGTGTCAGTGGGAATCAAGAAGGGATCTTTGAAATAAATAAGGGTGGATGACTTAGTACATATTCTCTAAACAAGGATGGCATTGACAACTACCAAAAATCATGAAAATATTTATCATGATATAGACCTTATGATCCTAACAAGAGTTTAGTTTCTTCCCTCCTTTTTGTTTTTTTGAAGTTGTTTTACATTTTTATGGTTTTCATTTTATGAAGAACAAAATAATGAGTATGTTACAAAAAAATACAAGTGCCAAAAGTGACCAAGTGGACTTGAACAATTTATAGGAAACATGATAGTAGATGGATTTGACAAAGAGGGCTTAGGGTGTATGATGGATGTTTGTAATATGTAAGTTGATTGAGGGTGGAATTTTTTTGTCCATGCTATAATTGAATGGTGTGGGACATCTACAAGTTTTATGTCAACCAAGATCATTTTCCTTAACAACTCAATTGGAACACTAATAAAAAATCCTTGAGATGAGAAAAGATTTCCATCAAAAGCATGAAAAGTGATTCTCATGTAGACAAATGTTAGAGATATCAACTCTCCAAACCAAGGAGGACATGATATCTAGAATATCTCTCATACATCATATGCATTGATGAATAACAAAAAATTAATACTAGTTTGGATTTGGAAGGAAAGTGAATGGATGCGAGTCATGGTTCTACTTGTTCCAAGTCAAATATCATTAATTGAGAATCAAATGGGTTGATCCCTTGTATAATGCCTTTCATTTAGAAGGGAGGGTTTGAAGAACCTATAACACTATCATAACTAGAGGAGATTGGGTTAAATGTTTGAGAATGTTGTATCTTTGATAAAACCTTGCATACAGGCTATGTGCTATCCTCCATAGAGGAAGCTTAAGTACATGAGGCATGATGGAAACATATGGTTGTAGGATATGAAAAGGGTCACTCAAGGACGACTATGTAGTTTCATTGTTGGGAAATTCTAGGTTACATGTCTCATATGTATGATTACAAGTACGAAGATGCACACTATTGGAACTAATGTATATATGTTGAAAGTAGGGATCTATAGATTTTGATGAGTTAGGATAAGTGGAAGATTGTGGTCAACCTTGCTCATTCATCACTAGATTTTTTTGGGGAATGCATCTTATAATGCAATGTGTTGCCAAGTGTTAGGATTCTCCTATGGAGGGAGGGAATTAAACTATTTAAGATTGCCGTTCTTATTATGCTTTTGGAAATTCATGCTTTGGATTTCTACCAAGTTAGGACAATGATGGATGTCATGACCAAAATTTTCACAAATGGTAGTATGGATGAGAAGTGATAAATTGGTTGGAATGTCCTTGCCCAAGTTGATTGAAATCAAGATTTTTATTTTGATTATTATTGTAACAACCCTCCTCCCACATCTACCCAAGTAACCGACCAACCTGGGCAAACATGCGATGAGAGAGGCCACTATGAAGGGATTAAACCTCCTTGGTGACCTTAAGTAAATGGAATCGAAGGAACACATCAACCATACCTTCCATATCAGCAACAACACCTCTAGGAGACATCTTAGCCACTCAGACATCCTGCCCCTGGGTCCCACTGATCTATTATACCTCTTGACCTCTGGACACTCTCATGCTATGGGCATGTTAGCGTCCAAGGACCTCTGGATGCTCTCACTGGCTTGCAAGCCATCGTCCAAGGACTTTTCCCAGTAGACTTGTGCCAGTGTATGCAGAATTGAAGCCACTTTTCTAGCCTAGAATTTTGGTGACTATGCAGAACTTGTTATAACTTTTGGAATCCAAAAAAGACATGTTTACAAGGGTAATAAACCAAAAATAAACCTCAGGACAAGGCCTGGACATCCCCAACTAGGACTGAAATTTTTTCAAACACTTGGCATCAATGCAATCTACAGGTCTAGGATACAAGGCATAGCATGAATGACTGAAAACTCTTATGAAACATGACAAGAAGGATCACCACATTCCCCTTTGAATGATTATGACATCAATCAGGTCTTTCATCCATCATTTTAACAATTACAAGTAAATACATGAAATGACCATGACATGAACCAACCAACAAACCATGCTTATAAACAACATAAAACCATGTAAATAACAGTCTAGATATAACAACCATTAAATCCACATATAAATAAATGAAAAAGTAAGAGAACTTAGCTTTCATTAATATTAGGCAAATTTGACCAGGTTTGAGACTTCCATGTACCACCCGATCATAGACATGGCTAAACCAAATCTTTCTTTCAGCCAGTCACCCCCGTGCCATATTCCAAGCATGAATGTGGGATCTCATGGATAAACCAATCCAAAACCAACCAAGGGAATCCATAGGTTAAACCAACTCCACCCTCACCAAACAGTGATCACAACAAAACTAGTGCTTTGATCACAAAACCAAACCGAACTTGGAATGCCATCCGAAATCCATCACTATCCTTGAGGAACTTTTCGTCTCCTTGTCTCTCATGCTTTACCTCAATCCAATCTTCGATCACTAGGACCTAAATCGAGACCAGTCTCGTAGGCTTTACTGCAATCCAAACCTGGATCACTAGGCCCTAAAACGAGACTTCTCCCTTAGGCTTTACCATGTAGCCCGCCAAAACTGGTCAAGGGATTCCTAGACCTCTGGGAATGAACCTTGAGACCACCTCTGCCCCATATTCCGAAATCCATCTGGCGATTGAAAGCTCAAAACCAAGATAAACATCCCCTGGAAAAAGGAAAGGCTAGGCTAAAAACCACTGTCATAACCTGACAAAACCATGCCACTGACAACAAGAGAACCATACACCAACATGCAAAGCCATGCATGTCAAAACTAGCTAGGAAATCACGCATGCAATATGTTGCCTGCAAGTATTCTTATTGAAGTTGCTTATCCTTCTCTTACTTATTTGATCCTTGCTTTCCATCCTTTCCATTTGATTTCTTTTCCTTTCCTTGCTCCAAAACCTGAGAAAAATCTTGAGCCAAGAGCTTGCCAATTGATCCTCGAAAGCCTTTCTATCAATTAGACCTCCATTTTCTTCATTTTCCATTATTTTCCTTCAATTTACTCCTCATATGCAATCTGTGACATTTCACCTTACTTTTCTCCTAATTTCCTTTATTTTCATAAATAAATGTGCTAAAATGCCTCTTTTCCTTTGCCTTTGCTAATTTCCTTAGCCATAAACACATCCAATGATGCCCACTAGGATACCTTTGCCGAACATTCAGCTTGAAATATGTGTCTCTTAATTGTGGTCTTATTTTTTCCTTTATTTACTTTTATTACATGAAATTTTCACCAAGGTTGCTATAATTATTATTTTGCCTAACATTGTTATGTAAATTTTGTGGATTGATTCCTTTTCCTTGGTTTTAGTTATTATTTTTTTGTTGGCATTATTTTTCTTATTGTTATGTTTGTTTTTTTGCAATGGATTGGGTTGGCTAGTGGAATTTTATTGTACTTGAGTAGACAAGGGTCAACCAAATTTATGTTTGAGGTGAAAATGGTTTAGGAGGGAAGACATGGCCTTGTTGGGAAAAATATGCCTAAGGGTCTCCATAGGTAGGGTTGAAGCCCCATAGGAAGTGCTTAGGCCCCTATATAAAGAATTAGGTCCATCATAAGAGGTGATGGCCCACCAATACAATGTGTTAGTGCAAGCGTAATGACTTATGTAAATATTTATTTTTGGGGACATAGACATATTAAAAAACTAACTCATGAAAAAGGTTGTACATTATAGAAAACCATCAACTACATGAAGCTTCCCTAGCACTGAAGGTGCTTCATTGAAGGATGCCTAGAGGAAGAAGGGACAAGAATGTACAAGTACAATTGCTATGAATATATAAGGTCAAATTGTTGGAATTTTTAGATTACCTCTTCTTTGGTTTGTAGGAGGATAGTACCCACATATTTAGAAAGGGAAGGTGGGAAGCATTTCAAAAATCAATGCATGAAGATTTTGTCATGTAGGTTAATGTTACAAAGGCTCCTCCTGCATTGCAACTAATGCATATGTTATCTTATGTGGGTGTATGTTTTTTAATGACATGTAATAAGGACCTCAACTCAATGTAATGATAATAGGTAATTGAAAATAGATAAATAAATATATTTCCTATAGACTCAAATGTGACATATGTAGTAGTGGTAACTTCAACATACCACTTAGCTACAAATCCCATGAGAATGCATTTAAATAATATATTCCTAATACAATTATCTGTAATGTTATTTGAGGAACATGACATATGAAAAGTTTCCATGTTGTTTATGTGGTCATTTTTGGCTCAACATTTGAATTTATAGGTATCCAATGGAAACTTGGTAGGAATGGATGATTAGGTTACATCATGTAGAATAATATCATTAATGCGATTTTAAAGATTTGGTAGCTTTGAGCTATCCATAAATTTAAAATTGTTAAGGAGGAGTAGGAGGAAGGGGAGGTTGACAAAAATTGTACATGATGGAAGAAGTTGCAATATTGCTAGAAGACTATGTGGAATGAAATGTAAAACCGCTAAGAAAAGGAGGATGACCGTGGAGTATAAGACAATGTCTTGGCTGTTAAGTGTTCGCAATATTGTTAAAGTTACCAACTCTTTGATTTTGACTATAACTAGCTAGTCGTTTCAAATAAGTGTGTTAGGCGCATATGTCTTGAAACTAATGTCACCAATGGTACCAATGTCAAGGTTCAAATGGTGCATAGTGTGGTTACTACGTTTGTTTATGAAGGTGATAAATATGGTTTTCGTGACAAGGTTTATTATGATGAAAGAAAAAATAAAAATCACACCCTTAAGACACTCTCAAGGAACAAGAAAACTACAAGGTCAAAAAAAGCATTCTAAATGAGCATACATAAGGAGTCTGGGTGAGGAGGAGATAAAACACATACTGCGGGATATCAAATAAAACCTTGATGATGTTGTCATCAGGTTAACCCGTGTGGAACGTTTAATAGTTTTTGATTCAGAGACTAACGCTAATGCTCAAAATGATCAAGAAGCATACATCAATGCTATGCCTCTCAATGTTATTCCGACAAACTTTGAAATGCCTCTGAACAACTCTCAAGATTCGACCCCTCCTAGTTTATAAATCATGAATCTCGACTCGATTGGTGTAAGGACCTGAATCCTATTATTAGAGCCTTTATTTCGTTATACACTAACATATCTATTTTTCTGTTAATTTATAAATAACAAAGGAGCTTGCTGACCTTTTCACATAGCTTTAAACATTTAACATTTAATCATTTTATCATAAGCAACATAAATTAAGGTGAGCATTCCATTGATATCAACTTAACAAGAGTAGTCCATGGAAAAATACCTGTTCCGGCGGTTGATGACGATACCTTTGTCTGATAGCTCCAGCTGAACACTCCTTCTGGCTGACCCAACCGGATTTACCTCCCAGCCAACTAGGAAATAAATTCCTAGTCCAGGAAACCTCCACAGGTTCCCTAGCCCTCCGTGCCCAAGTCCAACCAGATATAGTGTGTCCTCAAGAAGAATGTGCAAAACTAGATAATGATACTTTCCTCCTCTCAAACCCAAGAAACCTCCACAGGTTTCCAAGGTCTCCCAAAAATCATAACAAGGCCAAACAATCACAACCAACCCCCACAATCCTAAGCAAAACTCCAACTCCCCCTCTTCTTCCTTCCCCCTTCCCTTTTATACCCTCTTTCCTCAACCACCTCTCATTAATGTCTTTAACTCTCACCCATCCTTGGTTGACTTCTCTTCCAAGCTAGAGTACATTTGGAATTGTGATATGAATTTAAAATTGAGAATTTAATGGGGAAGTACATTTGGGAATGTGAAGTGTAATTACATGGGGAGGACCATGTCTCCTCCTTAGTAAATGTGAGGGTACATTGGGGAATGTGAAATGAATAAATATATATATTGATGATAAGATGGAGAGGACTATGTCTTCTCCCAATTAAATGTGAGGGCACATTGGGGAACGTGAAATGAATAAATATATATTGATGATAAGATGGAGAGGACTTTGTCTTCTCCTTATTAAATGTGAGGGTACCTTGGGATGTGTGAATGAATAAATATATTTTGAATTAATGGAAGGAGACCATATCCTACACAATATTGAAATTGAGAAGGTAAGTGGGGAATTTGAATAATGAAAATCATAAATTTATTTTAGACCAATATTCCTCAATATTTTCAGATAATGTAAATATTAACACAATTTGTAGGATAAGATTTAAGTGGGGCATTACAATTGGTCTTCTCACAAATTGGCAATGATCATGCGGAAAGGAATTTGCAATTTACAGTGTTTAAATTCCAGTTTACACTTTTATATACTCTTTCTTTGCTCTATCATTCTAGTTAAATGCTCGCCGTTATGTTTTCGGTTGAAGATGCTAGTTATATAAACAAGTTTCCTATGCATAAGTTGTATGTTGAGTCTCTGCAATAGTTAGTCAAAGGTGTCCGTTCTCAAAATGTTATTTTAAAGTGGTCACTTTAGGTCAACTATGTTCAGTTTTTGACAATTGGTTTTGTCTTATATGGCCTGAACTTATGTTGAGTTTTTCTATAAGCTCTTGTGCTAACAAGTATGTATTACTTCCGGCTATCAATAAAAATTTAGTTTATATTGAAAAAAAAATGATGAAATATATTGAAGTGTAATCGTGAAAAAAAACGATTATAATTATTGATACCTAAGAGGCTAACTTCTAATAACGAAGATATAATATCAATTTTATTGTAACTTAAAATAATATTCCAACCAACCACATAAAAATAGTATTTTCAAATTAACTCTGGACAAAAATAAAAATACATCTTAAACACTGTAAATGTAACTCAGAAAATGGAAATACAAATTGAATATATATAACTTTAAAATTGATAGTTAAAACGAATTGCATTATCAATTTAAAAATAAAGAAAACCTAAACCTAAATCATGAATACTATTTGAATGACATATGCGCTAAGCCATCTAATCATGAATATTTAAAAATGGTTAATTTGAATGTTTTTAAAGTGGGTTTATGTACTTCAACATTCATTCCCTTCTAAAGAAGAATTGACTAATGATATAAATCATTTCCTTCTTTGAGAATTGACTAAAGATATAAATTAAACTAAGTTCTGAAAAAAACATATTACAAAATGTATGATGATATGAAACTCGGTTCTAAAGAGCCATATCTTTTCGAGATTGATTTCTTAGCACAAAAGGCATTATATATAAAAGTAAAAGTGAAAATGATTGAAGTCTAATTAATTTCTTTTTTGTACTTTGACTATTGACTAGATTTTATGATGATAATGGGTTCCCCATGCCCTTATCTTTTCGATGTTCTTTGTCTTCATTTTATTGTGCATTAATCCAGTAGAGAAAAGGTTAGTGGGTAATATTAAAGGAGTTAGTTTAACTGGAGAAAAAACTAAGGTTGAATTAAAAAGAGTAACATAATTATATAATTAAATAAATTTTTATTTTTTTTAATTTTTATTAGAATAAAATTATATATACATATAATTTTATTTTAATAAAATGGAGAATATATATATTTATTTGATTAGTTTATTTAATTTTTAATTATTTTTAATTTTATTAGAATAAAATTACATATAATTTTATTTTAATAAAATTGAGAATATATATATTTATTTTGTTAGGTTTTTGAGATAATTGATATATTTAATTTGTGGATTAAGTAATTATTTTTTAGGGTTATTCAAGTTATCAAAATTATTTAGAGATTGTATTTGATTTGGGCAATACCAACTTGTTTAAACCAACTATATTTTTTCACTATAGAATGTCTTACACATCACAAAGTGTTTTACACAACAAATGGCCCTACATATATAAATAAAATAAATAATTTAATTTTAAAGATTAATTTATAAATTTATAAATTAATTTATAATATATATATATATTTTAAATTAAAAAGATCATGTATTAGATTTTTAAAATTTTAATGTATCTAGAATAAAGATATTGATAATTTACTTTAATTATTAGGTAATGATAAAAAAATTCTAAAAATTCTAAAATTAATTATATTAAAAGAACTTTAAAAAATATAATTATATAATTAGACAGTGTATTTTTAATTTTGTTTTCATATAACCAAAAAATCATATTAAATTTTTAAATCATATATAGAAAAGGTCAATCACGTTGACAATATATATTTATTATTTATTTATTTTTATTTTTTATATTTTTCGATGAATTTATTCAAAATATTATTGGAATAATAAATTTGAGTTATTTACTTTATATAAATTAACTATTTTGAAAATTTATCAAAACTCATAATTTATTTATATATTTAAAATTACATTCCAAATAATAAAAATGATAATGTCACTAAAAATATATATTATTCAATTTTAATTAAAAATAAAAACATAAAACAATTAAACTTTACTTTAAATATATATAGCTGTAAATAATAAATAAATCAATTAAACTATCTTTTTATATATATATATATATATATATATATATATATATAATTTTAAAAATACACAATAAACGAAATATAAAAGCATTTAACTTTTCTTTAAATAAACATACAATAAAATAAAATAATAAAACCTTAAATATATATACAACTTTAAAGAATAAAACTTTACTTTAAATAACTACACAACACTAAACCATAAAACTTTGCCTTAAATATGCATACAACTTTAAACAATAAAACTTGACCTTAAAAATGTATACAGCTTCCATCAATAAAACTTGACCTCAAATCTTACCACTTATTTGTTTATATCTCTCTTCAAAGCCAATCAAATATTTATGCAATCCGATTTTATGCAACATCGGATTCCTTCCCACCACCATAGTGGGAATTTGAACGTACCCTTCCACCACCATCATCATCAATCACACAATTCCTTAGTACGCCTCGATTCCTTACCTTCATCCCTTCCATTATTCACCTCACTTCATAAACACTTCAATGTATGGGACCGATGCCATCATAGGCTTAACCATAATCTAGTAACTCGTGAGCACATGAAAATATGGGCAATTATGGCTTCCATATTCAGCGTTGTAATGAATGTTTTAAACATGTAGGTCCTGTACATATAACATATAAAGAAAGAAAAAAATCAATTCTTACTTCTTAGCCCAATGTCACTAAAGTTGGACCCTATAACTTATTCATCATTGTTATGGTAATTCTTTACTAGAATTAAGGTGAACCATTCACTGCAATGCCATAGACATAATGACATCAGTTGATTCATCATCATGAGAAAACCACATAATAATATTCCACAAGATTCACATACACTAGATTTATGAGGTGGAATCCAAGGTTGATTTCAAGTTAACTATGAGACGTAGGATAAATCTATTGAGTTAAATCTCTTAAATTTTTGAAGTAAAATGTCAAAAGCTTTTATCCATGGGGTCAATAAGTGAGGTACTTATCACAATCTCCAAGAGTGGGAAATCCTAGATCCGGAGGATAATAAGTCTCAAGTACTTTCCACAATCCCCATGTGTAATTATTACAATGAGAAATCCTAAGATTTTTTAATGGAGGTAGACACACATGTTGAGGAACATCCATGGGTTCGTGAACCTAGTGTTTAGTGCCTATCTTTCAAGGCATGTGCTTGGTATCACTTTTGTTACACGGCAGTAAGCTTCTAATTCGAATTGTGAAGATCATGGAGTGGACCGGAGTGGACCACTTGCCTCTATTCTGAGTGTCGCTGATGGCTAATAAAATATGCTATTCATGTATTTTCTATACCGTGTCACAAGTTGATAGTGTAGATTTTACTATCCATGCATTTTCTATATCCTCTACCAGCTAATATGGGGTTAGTAAGTGATTAATTTAAAAAAATGGTTATATGGAGGATATATAATAAAAAAAAGGAGAAAGAAGTGGGATTCTTGGGTTTAAAAATTGGTAGAAAAGAAATTAAATAATAAAAAAGTGTTTTAAGACAAGCAATGGATTTTTTTAATGTATTATAGTTTTTTTTAACTTGTGTATTTAATTAAGTAATTAGCATTGATGATTTGGAATGAAAATTAGAAATGCCTCCAAATGTGCTTTAAGAGAGAATAATTTAAACAATCTCACTTTAAATGCAATTGTATATAAAAAATAGAAATATAAGCACATTTACATGATAATATGTTTAGATATTTATATCGTTGCCTAAATTACATAGAAAAATTATTAAAGTGAAATTCATGTCTACATTAGGCCACATGACTATTAGAGGGAAATTCATGTAGCCGTGTTGAAATAATCCAAAGAAAGCACACTTTTTTATGGAGGTAAAAATGTAAGTTTTAAAATTTTATAGTAAGTAGTCCACACACATTCCTTATGAAACAGAAAAGAAAACAACTTCACACATAATACTCAAAGATTTTTCATATAAAGCCTTATTGTGAAAACGAGCAAATACTTAGAGTAATACTTCTTACTCTCATTATAATAATTACAACATTTACAATACAATATATAGGATCTCCTTGCATCCAAAACCCCAATACATTGACTTGAATTGGATTACAACCTTAATTCCTTAACTAGAACTAGAAAACCATGGGTTGAAAAGGCAAGTGCTAAAAACTTCCAAAAATGGATTTTTTTTTAGAGGCTCTACCCATAAACTCATAGGTAAGGGGGACCTACTTCCCACCCCTTCGATAACCCCCTAGGAAACATGATTATTTCAACACCTCAAGTACAACACATGGGGCTAGTCATGCAAAGGATATAATACATACCCATACATAATACATCAATATGTTTTGTCTTAGAATGATAAGTTGTGTTCTTTGCTAGAAATATTTCACTCTAATTATTGCAATCTAACCTTATATCTTGTTGTATAAACCCAATACCTAAATGCAATATTTGTAACCATATAGCTTCCTTGCACAAGTGGTTGCCATGTATTCAACTTACATAGTTGAGAGTGCAACTACAAACTATGTCTTGTTCATCCAACTTGTTGCTCCTCCAAATAGGATAAACCATAACCACTTGTAGATCTTATACTATCTAGATCTCTAGCCTAGTCTGTGCCAATAAACTTGTGTATGTACAACATTCTGTCTACTCTATTTCTTCTCTGGTATCAAATTCCGGAATCTATAGGGCCACACAAATACCTGAAAACCCTCTCTACAACTGTTTAATGCTCCTTCCTTGGTTTTGACATATACTTGCTCAAAACTCCCATTGCATGTGCAATATGTATCTCAAAAAAACCATCGCATACGCCAAACTCCCAACAAAACTAACATAGTGAATACAAGACATTTTTTTCCTCTTCTTATATCTTGGGACACTGATATGAAAAAGAACATTACACCTACAAGAATTGGCGCCTCAATTGGTTTACATTCCTGCATATTAAATCTTCACAATATTGTCTCATCATATTTCCTTTAATTCAAGTAGAGTTTCCTATTTTCCCAATCCCTTTCGATTTCTATACCCAAAATAAAATTTGCAACTCCCAGATCTTCCATGTCAAATTTGGAGGACAATTGAGTTTTTACATGTTTGATGATTTTCTTGTTGTTTTGTATCAAATACATATCATCTACATATGATACCACATAAATAAAAGGATCACTAACTATTTTGAAATACACAAAGTGATGAACTTTGTTCCATGTGAAACCAAGTCCTAATATATAAGTATCAAAATTTTGATACTAGATTCTTGGAGATTTTTTTAGCTCATATAGGGAATTTTTTAGCTTGCAAACTAGCTCTTCATTTCTCTTTGTTGAAAAACCTTATTGTTGTTTCACATAGATGTTGGCATTATGTTTCTGGTATGGCTATATGTTACAGATGTTGTACTTGATGGCAACTCCCGTGGCAAGGCTCTCAATATGTTGAAAAATTAAGAAGTACGCAGGAGATCAGTTCAGAAGGTGCGTACCCGCAGGTACACCGTGAAGGGACCGCGGCCAGACACGCAGGTCAGCCATTCAGGAGGTGCGTACCCCCAGTGCACTCATTTCAAGGCAGAGAAAAGCACACGTGGGGTTTCTTATGTTTGACCCTTGGTATTTATCCGGCGGTATTTGTGTTATTATGGTTTTGGCTCGTGGTATTGATCCATGATTTTAGGAGGAGCTTGCCTATATAAAGCAAAGGAGATCTCTTGGCTAAGCATCTTTTGCAATTGAATATCTTAAGATCTGAAATATTGGGTTATGGTCTTAAAAGCTTGATCTATATGAAGTTGAAAGTGAATCTGTGAAGGGTGATCTCTCGAGCACATGATCAGATCTGGGCATCTGAGCATCTGTGCCACTCTGGTGGACTGCCTATTCAGCCCCAATCAGAAGTACGCAGGTGTTTAACAGGAGAGTAGCATGGGTACGCAGAGCAGAAACAGAAGATCTGCGTGGGTACGCAGAGCAGAAACAGGAGATCTGCGTGGGTACGCAGAGCAGAAACAGGAGAACTGCGTGGGTACGCAAAGCGACGAAGGTTCAGGTGCGTACACACAGTAACTGTACGCAGCGCGATAGTATCTCTGGGCGTGTACCTGCAGCAATAGTACGCGGCGCAATAGTGTCTCTGGGTGCGTACCTGCAGTAACAGTAAGTAGCGCGGTTGAAGAAATAGTGCGTGGACACGCAGTGCAGCAGAAGGGTCTCTGCGGGTATACGCAGGGGAGCATAAGGTGAAGTGCGTACGCACGCAAACCAGAGAAAGAAGAACTGCGTATCTGTCTTAAGACATTTTGTTTGGCTGTATTTTTCTGTTGATAAGGTGTTCTGGGTTTGGTTCTATTATTGTTGATCTGGTTACTACAGTTGACTGGGTTATTTTCTTATACTTGATGATCATTTGATGCTTATGGATCCAGTTTGAAAATTTATGAAAAGTGGTCCTTGTAAGAAAAGAAGTAGGGGGTTGTAGCTCCCTTCCAGGAGAGACTGGAAAACGAGAGAGAGAGTTGTAGCTCTCTGCAGGTTGCAGCCTGCGTACTGGTAAAGGACTGCACCAATACAAAACCATTGTAAAAGGAGTTTCTAATTTGAAAGAAGATAGAGACATATTGCAACAGGTGGTTTTCACCCACATTGGGTTTCCACCTTACATCTTGTGTTCTTTGGTGTGACTATCTGTTTTCTTTGTTCATGCTCATTATTTTATGGTATTGACATGCAAAAATAATTCAAAGAACAAATAAGGAAGATTTATTAAAAGAATTTGATAATACTGATTCACCCCCCCTCTCAGTATTATTTCCAACAATAGATTTGTTCTTCAAGAACCCCATGTCGGAATGTTGTCTTTACATCCATATATTGTAATTTAAGATCAAAAGTAGCAACAATAGACAAAAGAAACCTAATAGAAGTTAATTTAGAAGCAAGATAAACATTTTCACCCAAACAAATTCCCTCTATTTGGGAATACCTTTTTGCTACTAACTGAGCTTTGTACTTTTCCAATTTTCCTTTCACATTCAACTTTCTCTTAAACACCCATTGGCTACTAATGATATTTCTTCCAAAAAACAACTCAACTAGATCCCAACCCTCATTCTTATCCAAGACTTTTGTTTCTTCAACCATGGCCTTATTCTAGAGTTTACCATCCTCTAAATACATCACCTCCCTGATAATTCTAGGATCATCATCAATAATAGATAAAGAAAAACTAGAATGATGAATACGTAGATTATACATTTTGGTTGTCTTCTTTCCTGAACCAATCTCTTCAATACTAGAGTATGATGTTCTTCTTTTGATCCTATTCATGTATGGTGTTAGATTCATCATTCTTCAACTAAAACTCTATTTGTTTTTGGTTCATTTTCCCTTGGTAGGACTTTTTCTTTAGATACATATTTAACCTATCTAACAACAACATCTTGACAGTAAAAAAAATTGTTAGTTTTTGGGTTCCAAATTTTGTAACCTTTTATATAATATTTATAACCAATAAAGATACACTTTGCAGCTTTAATATCCAACTTACTCCTTTTTTCCTTTGGAACATATACATAAGCATCACAACCAAAAATTCAGATGTTTAAGAGATATTTCTACCTAGTCCATTTTTCATGTAGAGTCTTGTTATCCAATGTTGATGAGGGTGATTGATTTACTAGGTAGCATGTAATGTCCATTTCCCCTTCTAAGAATTCTTGTCCAAACTTGGAAACATTGAGCATGCTCCTCTCTTTTTCCATCAACATCCTATTTGTCCCTTATGTAACCCCATTTTGTTGATGGGTGTATGGAGTAGTATTTTGTCTTTATGTGCCACACATTAAGTATACTTGGAGGTCTACCTCATGTAAATATCAAGAATACACAAGGTAACTCCAAATATCCATTCTAATATAATCATTTATTATAGTTAAATAGACATCATTTCTTATCTTGAATGAGTAAAATAAACTTGCATATATAGACATAGTGAGTGATAGGTCATATCCTTTCCAAGGGCATGAAAAATGATCATTATTACATATTAATGATTTCATAATAATTTTGCCAACTATTTCATGTATATTGTTATTTAATACATAATAATGATTGTACTATAATCCTATTTGAAATGGTCTAAGGTATGTTACAAGCCTTCCCACCTTAGAAGTGCTTTGTCCTCAAAGCATGGAAGAGAAAACAACTTCAAGACAAAATGACCCAAATGCTTGTAACCTACACTGATTTGATAGATTGGGGATGTGATGCACTATTAAATTTGAAGCCTTGAACAATATTGGTGTTTTTGAAAAGAATTAGTCCATACAAGGTGGATTCTTTCTATAACTCTATGATGGTAAAATTATAGATTTGCTCTTATTTATAGTTGAATTTGAGCTGCATAGATCTTCATATGCTTCAATATATAATAACTTTGGTTAGTGACCTTGGAATATTGGTATGTTGATCCTTCCATACCATGAATTTAATGATTTGGGTGTCGATATGGTACCCTGAAAAGTTTATCATTTGTTAATTTTTGGCTTTATCTTATCGTGTTGTACTTGAATCATCATGATGACATATACTATCTTTGTATTTATTGTTGCATTAACATCCTTTGACTAAAATATGACTTCATTAGTTGTGATGAATGGGACATCAACTATTACTAAATTTGTGTCTGTCGCTTTATCACATAACTGTTTCTTGAGCTCAAATTTGGGAAGCTTTTCCATTCATAAGACTTTATTAGTAATAACACTTTGATTTCTAGTTTCTTTTGTTGAAGTCTCTTTATCTTTAGTCTCAACTTTGGGAGGATCCTCCATCAATACAATTTCATTAATAATAACATTAGTTTTTTCCACATTGTTTGCATTGGTGTTGATACTTCTATCCTTCTCTTTTGATTTTTTTGTGCCTTCTTCTCTTTCTTCAACTTTTTTATTTATGTTAGTAGAGTTTTACTACGATTTATTATATGATAAAATTCATCATCTTTGGCTATAATTTTTTCATTAATATCTTCAATCTCTCTTTTTGGAGCATTTTTATGGTGTTAATTTGTTATTAAAACTATTTTTATTATTGTTGAAATTTACAATTTTTTGTATCTTTCTTCTCCAATTCCATTCAAGTGAGAAAATTATTCTTCTTTGATGATAAATTTTTTGTTCAAATCTCTAATTTTCCTTTCTAAATATTCATAGGTCCTCATCATATTGAATTGTATTATTTTAGATACAATCTATACATCTGACTCAACAAAAATTCTATGAAAGTATCCATTGTGAAAAAAATAATGCTATCCATTTCCCCTTCATAATCGAATGCCAACAATTTCTCTTTTACATTTAGAATGACTATCCCCAATGTTTCCATCTAGTTAGAACCTCAAATTATGTCACCCAAATGGAAACTGATAAATTTTGTAAATTTGAATTGAGATACGATGTTATGATTGTTGATTGAGAGTTTTGAGTCTCAAACTCCAAAAATCTTGTCGCCACAGGTGTCTTCTTCTAGGAACATACTTGATTATGGAATTAACAATTGATTTTCCAAGTTGACAACAATACAATTTTTATTTTTATTTTTATAGAGGAAAATAACAATGATAATATCCTTTCCTTAAATATTCCCTTTGGGTTTTAATAATCAAAATACCATGATTGAATTTCCTGTGTTAGAAAACCTACAATCGTTCTCTTTATTAAACTCCATTTATTTTTGATCGAAAATTTATGTTATACCCCTATTTTAACCCCCACATATTGTATAAGTAATCAACACTGACATGATGGATAACCAACATAGATAATTTGATAGACCTTATGTGATGTATATATTTATTTTAATATATTTACTAAAGCTAAAGAACCATCATAGATCTTGATTCTTGAGGGTGAGCTATAAGGGGAAAATTGGGTGTTCTCCCTGTCTACCTAAATTAGTTAACTAGATCTCTGATTTGGAAATTGAACCACCAACTTCCCTAGGAGCATGACCCACATACCACAATGGCGGTTTCTATATTTTCCATGTGGCCCAAAGGGGAACCTGTTAATTTTTCTTAGGGATATATTATTCTTTTCTTTGATGATTGCATTTCATTATTTCCATATTTAAATTCACCCCATAACATCATAGCATTATTAGATTTACATCATTATTCAACAATATATGTGACTATCTAGAAAGAACAATATCATCATCAATGCAGCGGAACATAAAGGAACTATAGAAGAAAAACAATCACACATAGAGACACTAGGATTGATCAGACATCAGGGAAAGGCCCACCACAGGGAAAAGCCTTTCAAATTCTTCTTCTTATTATATTGTCATTGAATGATTCAAAAACAAATAGTACAATGATCCATATCTTCATCCAAAAAGCTATCCAACAAAATCAATTAAACAATATCCATAAGATGAACCCAACCATGCTAATAATTTGAAAACCCTGATTCAGAAACTTGTAGTCAATTGCCACTGTCTGTAGTCAACTATCAAACTCTATGGTCAATGGGAAAATACTTTGGTCAACTAAAAAATTCAACCTTTAGGTTCTCGCCACAAGGAAGACGTGTCATGCATGCAGTTGAAACCCTTCATCACATGCATAGGTCTGTGTGCCTGCGACTATAGCCAAAAATTGCTTGTTACAAGCTCATGGTTGTGACGCATAGAGATGCATGCTTTAGGCCCTACAATTTCTCTTTTGTGTGAACCCTTTCCTCCACGGACCTAACTCATACCTGTGTGAGCCAAAACCAAGAAACAGAATAGAAGAAAATGATCCAAGATGAGATTTCCAAATGAGGTTGAGGTCACTTATATTTATAGCCTTCTAAGGGTGTCAAATTTGTTTTAGGGCCAACCTAATCATATATGCACATGTGGGCTTTAATTAAAAAATAAACTTTCTCTTATCCAAATTGAGCACTTCAATAATCAAAATTGGTCCTCTCAAAAAGAGGAATCTCATCCCATGGTTAGAATTTGTCACTGAGCTTCCAAATTAATACTCCATCTCATCTAGGGAGAAATTCCAACTACATCATGTAATCATCGTAAGTATCCTATCATCAAATCATATCCAATCTCAAGTATCTCATCATCAAATGTCATCACTATTCATATAAGTTCATCTCTGCTTCTTCTTGCTTATTTTTTTATTGTCTATGCTCATAAGATGAACATTCTCGAATCTAAAAGAAAAATAAATTAATGTTGGAGGGGAGCCTAAAATACCACCCTCTATTCATTGGGTACCCATTGCTACCACCCAGAATCACTGCTAGTGGGAGCCCGATGTTATTACCTGAGAAACATCAACAGGGATCCAATTCTATGACCGACATCAACATTAGAATGCCTAGCTCAATCTAGAATAACATCTAGGAGTACATCTCAAATTGAAACCATGTCGGGAAGCTCAGTGTCAACCCATAATAGTATAGGGGATAATTTCTCAACCCAAAATCACATCGAGGAGCACATCTCAACCTAGAATCTGATGGGGAGAAAAACATCTTCAACCTCATATCGAGAAATAGGTGATATACGGGAGAACATCAGACCCATCCTGTTGCCCACGAATCTTCCCAACAATGACCCTCAAGAGTCATGTGGTATAACACTTGCATCATAATCAACTTGGGTGGCATGCACACAAGTATTCTCTCAATTTGTTGGCCAAATGAGGAGCGATATTCCCAACAAGCCCAACTTGTGGGTATGATGCCAACTGGGGTATACTTTTCATAGACCAAGATAGGGGAGCTAACATCTCCAACCCTATGGGTGAAAGATATGGGAGAAACATATATTACCCTATTTTCTAGAGATCCTTCAACCCAGAAGCCCTCCATCTCAATTCCTCACCCTGGGAGCTCAGACAGGGGGGAAGAATTAGCTCAGTGTTTTTGATCAGTTCTTCTCTCTGTAGATTAGAAACACGCTCATATATGGTATCAGTTTGAAAAAAAGCATTGAAGAGTTCAATCATCATGTCTCAATAGTATCAGTCTCCTATTCATACAGGTCATCAAATCAAAATTATATTAGAAAAATTATATATCACAAAAAGGATACTTTATTCACCCTCCCTCTCACTGAGGTTCCAACCAAAAGCCTAATCTTGTCTCGTACAAAAACACTATCTATATATATCAAGATATCTCAATCCCAACTATATACAACATTCTCTCTCAACCAGATCCCACTAAATATTATAGCAATGTATCCCTATCATATCCAAAATCTTCTCAAACAACTCTCAAAGAGCTTCTTCAACTTGCCTCATAGCTATCCATGCAAGCAACATCTTACTCAAGCTTGGCCTTGCTTAAAGTTATGAAATTCTCATCCAAAAATATCATGGTGGATCTCATACTAAGGCAACAACCAAATGTTCTCATATTATCAATAAAGAACATCAATACATCCATGTAATCACATATCATAGGAAGAATATCTTTAGACCAAAAATTGATCGTCCCATGCAAATATCTCGAAGGGTGCTCGACGACAACTCAATCTGTATGAAGTGACTCAATCAGGTTTTATGCAAAACATATATACATACAGACACGTGTTCGCATGGAACAAAAATACTTCGGTCAAATATCAGTTTCCAAGTTAGGTTCAACATTATCTCTTCATAACATCTTGAAATTCAATCGAAGTGTCCAAGGATTTGCATTTCCACTTTCAAAATATCTTCAATAGCTTCACGATATAGATTTTCTTTTCCAAACTTCATAAAGTAATTCATCATGCCAATATTCGTCATTTCAAACTTCAGAGGCCAAATCCCTCTTACTTTTATCATTAGAGGCTCATTACCTATCAATAATAGATCATCAATATATAAAACCAAAATCAAAGTCATACCTTGGACCACTTTTGAAGTAGAGGTTTGGATGGGCACATCCTCCTGGATTCACCAGATGATTGTCAATGGAGACATGTCAAGCTTGGGAAGCATGCTTTATATAATTATTTCTGCAAACATAACACTAATCAAACCAATATGCCTAGGCTTACACAAATCAATACCATGCAATCAAATCAACTAGGTCAACATATCAAACCTTATATGCCAGATCAAAACTAATATCAAACTCATAAAATTTTCTTCCAATATTCCCGTGAAAAACTCTTTGGACCAAATGTCAGGTAGCTCTGACATCCAAATACCAAGTTATGACTTCATCTATTGTCATGTCAACAAATCTTTATGAATCAATATCAATCCATCCTTCTCAATCATTTCTGCAACTAAATAAGAATGCATACATCAGGGACAAGTCATATAAGTTTCATGCATATACCAAGGATAAGTCACAATTCCAATGCAAAATAATTATTGAATACCAATATTAGTTACTAAAAATCACTATAGCATTATCATCAAGGAAAATCATCAGTTATCAAATAAAAACCCTAATTTGTTATCACTGTGAATTCATCAATCCACAAGCCAGAACATATATTTGAACTATTACTTATCATTTCAAAATTTCAATACTTATCATCTATACCAATCAACAACTATTATAAATTATTTTCATGTACTATCTTTAATGATCAAATCAAAATAGCATGCTGATATGCATATTTTGGTCCCATGCAAACACAAGTTTAGTCAACACATCCGCATTCTCTCTAGTAAGTCAAATAGTCAAACTTCCCTGCACATAAGACATTCTATTGTCTGATCCATGTCTGTAGGATTGTCATACTCTAAGTAAAATTATAATATCATGCATGAGGCTTCATATTTTGTGACCTATAGGCACAACCACAGTCATAGGAATTCTTCCATGCGATTGTGGTTTGGACTAGGAGAATTCTTCTCTACCCAAATTAGAACTTGCTACAGGACAAACAACATCAGATATTTGTCTATTTACTTCAACAATAAAGAATCTTCTATACTTTTAATTCAAATGATAATAGGTGTAGGGATCTTATGAAGAGTTTCTCCCTCTTAATGAACATCCACTTCAGCCATCATCATTCAAGTCATCAATCCATCTATCATAATATAGTCTTGCATTAATAGGACTGTTATATAAAGAAATCCAACTATACTGGGTTCTACCAAATATATCCATCATAGAGATAACATGTTAGCATCAGCTACTTAATTATCACATATGAACATTCCATCAAATTTCATTAAGATTTAAAGTCTTATTATTAGGGCAGTTCCCA
This sequence comes from Pinus tabuliformis, assembly GCA_031772625.1. Lineage (NCBI taxonomy): Eukaryota > Viridiplantae > Streptophyta > Pinopsida > Pinales > Pinaceae > Pinus > Pinus tabuliformis. The sequence goes on from CM062809.1 coordinate 82,220,867, forward strand.
GGTTTATCATCATACTTCAAAGATTAGAATCACTATATCATTTCTTTATATTTATTCAACCATCAAATCAGGTCATTCAATTTTTCCATGTTGTAAGAATTACTAAGCCAAGGTCAATAAGGAGATCCTGAGCAATAATCATATTGTTAAGCTTCTATCATCATGGTTATCATTCTTATCATAATCATTATCAATAGTATCATGATCAATGCATCTAGGAGATCCATCGTGTCTAAGATGTGAGATGCTTTTCCAAATATCAAGTATACCAATATATCAAAAATCAATGTTTCTATGTAGCTTTACCATGACTTAATAGAATGTAAGATACTTGTCGAATACAAAGTGCATCATCTCATCATAAGTACCATGAATCAAACTTACTTTCATATGCATGGATGAGCCATTTTTGAAGGTGATATTCATCATACCTTGGACTTACCTAGCCATACAATGTTGCAGTTGAAGCATAACATTGAAACAATGTATCATATATACCTTGTAGTATTCAGATGCTTGTGCACCTTGATAATGGCAGATGGAGAACTTTGTCAACTTTTTCATTAGGCGTCTCCTTTCCCTTCTTTTCTTTCAGTGCTAGCTCTTCTCTTCCTGCATTAGACATCTTTTCCTGTATCTCAGATGATCCTCAAGAAGGATCCACTTATCACATCTCATCAAGAGGTTAGAGGTATCCAAATACTCAAATATACATGCAGAAAGTATAAGTAATAATCAAAGAAATAAAATAAAATAGGAATAGAATCACAAATATGTAACATAAATAAAAAAGGTACTTATATTTTAACGAGAGGAGACCAAATCCCTCTTGAATCATCCTTCAAGAATATTGACCATATAAAATTGTTGCCTTCATTATACTCATCAAATTCATCAATGACTAATGCCTAACTAATACTATCCCATTTAGGGCTACATCAAATATGCCACAAGTGCTTAAATATATTCACATTGATCATACTAGGGTTTCTAAAGTGCATATCTCCAATATTTGTCATAATCCAGGGTTCCTTTCAAACCCTAACCTCATGATATCTGTCAAACCCTAATACAAAAATTTCCTAGGGTTTCCTTCAAAGCTTATTATTATTTTATATCTCCTCCACCTTCTCTTGATTCCATGAAAGGTGTCTTCTCAAGGGTGATCTTAATGATTTTTCTTTAGCCCACCTCTGATACCATGTTAATTTTTCCTAGGGCTATATTTTTCTTTGATTTTATAATTTCATTTCATTATTTCTATATTTAAATTCACCCCATAGCACCATACCATTATTCATATTTACATCATTATTCAAAAACATATGAAACTATGTACAAAGAACAATATCATCATCAATGCAATGAAACATTAAGGAATAATAGAATAAAATAATTCACATGTATAAACACAAGGATTGGTTGGAGACCAGGGAAAAACCCATTACGGGGAAAACCCTTTCAAATTATTCTTCTTATTAGATTTCCATTGAATGATTCAACAAAAGAGAGTACAATGATCCATATATTCATCCATACAACTATCCAAGAAAATCAACTAAACAATATCCATAATATGAACCCAGCCATGCTAATAATCCAAAAACCCTAATTTATGAACCTATAGTCAACCATCACTATCTGTAGTAAACTATTGAACTCTTTGATCAATGAACAAAAACTTCTGCCAACTAAAAAAATCGACCTTTAGGTTCCATTAGCATGGAAGATATGTCATGCATGCGTATGAAACCCTTCAATTGCATGCATAGGCCTGCATGCCTATGGCTATATTCATAAATTTCCTATTAAAATCCTATGGATGTGTTGACAGTGTTGGACCCGCCAACATTCAGGGGATCTCCCCGGTATGAAGTCCCAACTAGACCTCACATCGTTTGGTGTAGGAGTGTAATCTGGTATGATGTCCCGATTTTCATTATCTTAAATATGTTCCTTGGCTCTTGCTTGTCAGCACATGAGAGTGGTATACTTAGTCTTCAAAAAGAACAAGGTTCGTGTGCCTGGTGAGTGCCTCGTGTCGCTTGTGTCAAATTTCTTTCACTACAGAGGGAGAGGGTGAGAGTGAGTCTCAATTTGAAAGGGAATAATCCCAACTCAGTTAGAGACACACAACACAATAGGACATGTGCAACTTTCAGCAGGCTAGTCCACACGGATGTGGTAATCACAAACACAAAGTGAATAGATAGCATGTACAACACCCAACAGAGTAGTCCACATGAGTGCGACGGTCGTTATAACAAGTTTACAAGAATGAATATGTTTAGTGTCCAGCGCAATAGTCAATGATGAGCCCCAAATTGGGTAACTTATTGGGCTCATTTTGCCTAATTATCCTTGTTCAGTCCTTGTTCAATCCTCCATTTTTCATAGCTTATGCATTATTTTTTAGTATGTTTATGTCATTTGTACGAATAAGGGTGGTCACTCTTCCTAGGTGGCTAACACGTGCTTATTTCAGGTTTTTTGACACATGTTGGAGCAAAACCAAGCAATCATGGGCTAGAAGACAGCCAAGCTTGAGGTGAGGATTCGTAGGGGGGTTGTCTATGACATTAAATAGCCCTTCCTCGGGATCTTCACCCCCAAACTCCGAGCTCACAGGCCACCAAAACCGGATCTTGAAGGCAGCCAAGCAGATTTTGGAAAAGGGACTGTCTACTAACAGTTGGATAGCCAAGTCCCCCAGATTTAGGAGGCCTGCTAGGGCCCTCATGGTGTATAAATGATAAGGCCTCAGCCTTCGTAAGGGAATTTTTTGAAACCATTGCATATTTTTGCACTACAGTGTTGTCAGCTTTAGCTCGTTTTCTTGTAGCCATTTTGGCATAACTCTTGACTGATGACTATTTTTTGATAATGATAAGCAATCCTATTTCATATCAACTCTGAGTTTTCTATAGGAGCCGTAGCTCTTAGGGTTGGGCCCAACCTGAGAGCCTAGGGCCTCCTTTATGTACTGTTATCTTTCCTTTAAGCATCGTTGTTTTCCTTTTGTGCATTTGCAAACGTATTTCTGTTAGGCAGATTAAGTTGTGTTGATTAACTAGGTCACTGTTTATGAATAGAATGCTTCAGATGTTTAGAATATATTGGTAGGATAATAACAGGAAAAAGGCTCCAAAAAAGGGTCAACAAACACTTTTGGTTTCAACTCTTCCTTATTTGATCAGGGGCTGGAATTGAAGTAACTGTGCTGTCCCAAACAAAAACACTAGTTTTATTTACCATGCAATCCTTAGTGTACTGTTTTCATTTGCAGAAGTTGGTTATGTGTTCAGATCTATGAAATTTTTCATTTCATAGTTGATATACATGGTTCTCTTTCAAATAAAGCTAATGTTCATTCACTTTATTGTTAGTTAGATTAGATTAGCTAGGACTTTGATTACTTGCAAGACTTTGTTGATTCAGTTGAATGTATACGGTGCAAAGCATCTATACCACTCTTTCATCCACCTAAGCTTCATCAGAGCCATTTGCTCCATCTCCTAGCTAGGTTCGTCGTCTCACATCTGTCCTCTTGCCCACGTAACCCTACCTTTTTGTGCAATCATTGTTTCAGCCTTCTTTGAGCCAATTTAGCCATCTACACCTTCTCACCACTCCATCCACCAGTCCCTAGGCCACTTCAGACCCCTATCCTACCTCCATATCCATTCATGCATCTTCCCTCACTCACCCATCCTCCAAAATCCAATTTTTAAACATCCTGTAGAAATTTCTGAACATCCTGTAGAACCCCTGCAGACTTCCTGTAGAAGCTCACAAATGAGGTTTCTTGATAGCCAAACTTTGTGAAACTCTACGGAAGGGTGTTAGGGACTCCTTACACCCTCTCTGAACCTTCCCGACCTCTTCCAAGAATTTCTCCTCCTTGATCCACCCCTGCACAGTCAAAGAACAGTGAAAGCATATGAATGATGAAATTGACGACTTAATCAAAAATACAAAAAGATGTTTTCTTCAGATAGAGGTAGCCTAGACACATGTATTTTACCTTCATAGAAGTAATGGCATCTCTTTCAGTAGTTTGCATTCTCTCCTTTGCATCAGTAGGACTAGTTGGTAGAATTAGGGTTTGCTAGGGTTTGTTTTTTCCTTCAGTTTTTTCAATCTCTTTTCGCAAATAGATTAGCTTCCTTCGAGTTAGCTTTCATCCATCAATTAAAAAGCTTCTTCTAAGAGCTCATAGAAGTTGGCTTAAGCTCCTAGTGGACTTGTGCCAGCTGACCAAGTGACAGCTGCGGCAAGAGCTAGTACTTGTGCATATAGCACCGTCGCTTCCAAGTTTGTTACGAACTACCGGGTTGATAAAAGTAAAGACGGGAGTCCCAGGAGTTGCAGCATTATTGCTGCAATACTAGAGCCCACCATATTTTTGGCACCATTTCCGGGGAAGCATCAGAGTATTTGTGATTGTTGCTTTTCTTCTATTTTCCACTACAACCTTCTACTAAGTAGTTTATTTCATTTCATTTCCGCAAAAGTAGAGTAGATATTTCCTGCTTTCATAGATTAGCGTTTCAATTCTGCAATTTCAATTCTGCAAGCATAGATTAGCATTTCAATTTTGCAAGCGTAGACTAGCATTTCATTCCTGCAATTTCATTTGAGCAAAATAGATTAGTCCTTTCCTACTTTCATTTCAATTCTGCATTTTCGTTTCAGCAAGATAGTTAGTTGCAGTTCAATCTATTTCCGTTTTGCAGGTACCAGAAGAAAAAAAAAACAAAAGAAATCAAAAGTCTTTCCATTTCATGCCTCGTAGGAACAGAGATAAAACTGGCAAATTCTTACCCAACACCCCCACCACATCACTGAGTTAGCCTTCTCTCTTCTCTGGTGACAGTGAGCCAGAAGAACCTATAGGTGAACCTCCTGAGATATACGAAGATCCTATAACAGAAGAAGAGTTAGAGAACACTCCATCTGAAGCTATGGCTGAAAACCGAAATGGTAGAAGAGAAGATGAGAGAATAGAAGGTGCCTTTCCCATCCGGGAGACCAATGGAGACATGAAAATGAAAAACATAAGTCCCTCAGCTTTACCTCACTTCCATGGATTGACTACTGAAGACCCTGATACCTTCCTGTTTGAGTTTGTTGTCCTTTGTCGAACTTATGACTATGCTGAGGACGAGAAAAAGTTGAAACTCTTTCCCTCTACCCTCAAGGACGCAACATTACGCTGGTTCATGGGGTTACCTGGAAACAGTATCACCACTTGGGCTCAGATGCAGCAAGCTTTCAATGCCAAATACCGGGACTACTGTAGGTCCAAGGAAACCAAGGGAGAAATCTTTCGGATGACCATGGGAAGCGATGAGTCTTTAGAAGATTACGAGGAAAGGTTCCAACTTAGTTATAAACGGGCCAGGTGCACACTTGACCCAGAATCTCTGAAGCTGGTTCTGCTCTGAGGAGTCCCTGAAGACCTTCTGGACACCCTTAACATGCTGGCTGGAGGGGACATCTACCAACTACCTTATGAGGACATAAAGACCGTGTTTAGAAACCATTCTAGGGCGGCCCGGAAGAGAGGTAGGGGGAATCCACTTTCAGCTAGTACCACCTTCTCCAAGCATGAGTTTGCTAACCAGATGGAAGACCTCAAGAGTGAGATGAGACAGACTATTGCCATGCAACTTGATACCTTCCGAATTCAGCAAAAGAAAGAGGAAGCTGAGAGGGCTTTGGCCATTTTTTGTCCTAGATGCACGAGGAAGCATCCTAAGAATGAGTGCCCATTGCACTCAGTAGAGGTATGTTTCGTTTGTGAGGAAGACCACCCCACCAACCAATGCCCTACCTTGCCTGGATTTAAAGCCATGTACCTAGGGACTGAGGCGGCAACTGAACCTCTCTACTTCCTCAACCAAAGGAGGCCACATGGGCCCAGACCTTACCAGCAGGGGATGCAAGGGACATCCCAAGCTTATTATAACCCCAACCAATCCACTCATATACCTTCTTGGGGCCCCCCTGCTCATCCTTCCTGGTCTGCACCTCCTCCGTGGTCTTATCCATCTCCATACCATACTCAACCTCCTCCTCATTCATTTCACTCACATGCCCAGCCACAACCTCAGTGGAATGCACCTCAACCGGGATGGAGGCCCGAGTACAACACTCCTCCCACCATTTTGCCTCCACCACCAGCTCAACCACAACCATTACCTCCTGCTCCTCCAAGACAACCCTAGATGCCTGCTCAACCGAACCCGAACCCCAACAACAGACAGGCACAACAGGTATATACTGGGGAGACAACATGCCCTACCTATGTTATGGAGATCCAGGAGATCAACCTGCGATCTGGGAAGGTCCTTCTAGAGTGCCAACCTCCTCCCCTAGAGGAGGAGGAAGAGAAACAAGAAAGTGAACCCCAAGCCATTCCACCCTTTCCTAAGCGACTCACAGTAACCACACAACCCAACCCAGAAGAGACTGAGCTTCTGGGAGAACTCAAGCAGTTGTGTGTGAAAATACCACTTCTCCAGGCCATAAAAGATGTACCGATATACAACAAATTGATTAAGGAGAAGTGTTTCAGGCACCCAGGCAGGCGAAAGAGAGATGCCTCAATTATCAATGTCATAAGACAACTGTCTGAACTTATGTTGGGGCAAGTAATCTGTCCAAAGTATTTGGACCCTGGGAGTCCTGTAGTTGATGTTCACATTATTGGCACCATCATACCCCACACCTTGATTGATCTAGGGGCCGCAATTAATGTGATGACTAGGGACACCATGCTTAAGCTCAACCTTCAGAGTTCCTTAAGGAAGACTTCGACAATACTGCAATTGGCAGACCGCTCCATCGTGACTCCCGAAGGGATTGTGGAAGATGTCTTGGTCTCTGTTGACTCCTGGGAGTACCCTGCGGACTTCTTGGTCCTTCAGCCAAAGGAAAAACTCACTGGATATCCCCTCATTTTGGGAAGGCCTTGGCTAGCTACTGCGGATGCTTACATCAGCTGTCGAGCAGGAAGCATGACCATCAAAAATGGGCCTATGTCCAAACAGCTGGTCCTATACCCTCCTGCCCAACCTCTGCTAGAACATGACTTACCCCTCTGGTTGGAAGAAGGAGATGAGGATGAGGTCTACTCTGCACCATTATGCACAGTGGAGGCCACCAGGGGAGGTCCTCAAACCGAGGATGATTTGATTGAGAACTTGATCCAAAATCCTCCCCCTGGTGCACTATCCTTGGAAGAGTTGGTGGAAGATACCCAAGCCAGTGCTTTAGTCGACCTATGTGTGACTGATCCTACCACTCCCAGAGTTAAGAATGTGGAGTTTGGTCGTGAAAGAACTTTAAATATCAGCTCCTCTCTCTCTCCCTCTCAGGAAAAGGAGCTATGTAGCCTCTTGACCCGCCATTTGGAGGATTTTGCTTGGAGCTACAAGGAAATGAAAGGAATCCATCCCTCGGTATGTACCCATCATATTTAAATTAAGGAGGACTGTAAACCAGTCAGGCAACCTCAGAGGAGAATGAATCCAGCCCTTAAGGACATTGTTAAAGACGAAGTGCGAAAATTGTTGGATGCAGGATTCATCTACCCCATCTCAGACAGCGAATGGGTTTCCCCTCTGGTGTTGTGTTGAGGGCCCCGAAATCGGGTCAACAACAATGGGGATACCCACCCGGTCGGGAACCTGGTTGGCGGCTCCTTTCCTGTTTTGTGTAGCGGGTCCGACTGGGGATGATGGGACCAGCTTCCCAATCTAAAAGATGTGTGTGTGTGTGTAGATTTTGAAGATACTAATCTAAAGGTAATTTTAAACTAATTTAATTCTAGACTCTAAACTGACTCTATACTACTGCAATCTAACAAAAACAGCACATCTAATCTATACTAACACGGGGTAAAATTCTTTCATTATGCGATCTAAAAAGATTTCATACAACAACTGGTAATAAAGATCATTCAGCTATCATAAGAATATAAATCAATCAAGATGAACCATTCTGCATAAGAAGTTAGGCAAAACAGTTGTGAACAGCATATCGCATAATCAGTTATTCATATGTCAAGCATAAACAAATGATTCCACCGTACAAAAGTGCCAAATGGTAATCCAGACATTCATACATCAACATATAAACAAATCAGCTGTATATCACTCTAAGAATATGAGCAGAAATTAATCAAGAGATAAAGTACCATTTATGACTGATTTCACTCACAAACTTCAAGCAATAACGATTTATCTCTACTTACTTCTAACATCTACTAAGAGTACAGAAGTGCAACATCAGTAGCAGACATTAAAATGTAAACATAAATAAATCTCGATCCATCCATTCATCAAAAACCCCCTCCGAGGGTGCAAAAGTGCATGTTCTGAGGACAAGTTTTTTTGACAAATTTCCGGACCCTTCTCCAAATGCCATGAGAAGGGTTAAATACTACTAACTAACTAATCTTAATTAGACAAATTTAGGGAACGGCTTCAAATGACCGCCCTTTTACTAAAGCAAATTTATTTCTAAAATTGAATCTAATTTCTAACCGTTTCTGTATCTGCTCCTTAGTGCTGTAAGCAATGTGAGGTTCGCCTGGAAAGAGTCGGCTGGTTGTCTTTTCCTTTTGCTCGGGCGATAAAAGTAGAAATAACAAAAGCTGGCACCTCTTTCTGACAAACTAGAAGATATTTTTGAAAATCTTCCTCTGGTTGGGTGTTTTTTGCTGTGTGTATACTTAGTATAACCCAGATTTCTTTCAAACTGATTGTGCTGTTGCTATTTCGGTTTCCGGCCGTGTGAATCACTCAATGAGTTAGGGATTTCGTTGCCTGAACAATCTTACGCATTGAAAATTGCTTCCATTCTTTGTTCCAGGCTTTTCTGAAGCATCATCCCTTTTCAGCGTTTTTCTTTTTTGCTTTATCCAATCTGAGCTTCAGGATCTTTTGCAAACATGCTGCTTTTGTGCACCTTTGACTCTGAGTCTTGGATAGTCTATTTTCATCAGTGTCTGTGGAGTGATACTCTGGAATCCGCAGCTCTGCTGCATGCGGCATTCATTTGCGAAGGCATCTCCTCTCTGTTCTTCAAGTATTGGCGCTTTCCCCTTTTCCTTGGATGTTTCCTGCATATAGATTTATATTAGTTGCTGCCTTACAGTTTACGCAAAGGAAAAGAGACATGACGAAAAGATTGACATGAAAGCTTTAAACTCTAATGAATGCATAATCATGACACTCATAATGACTTGACTCTTCGAAAAACGCAACACGATCATCTTTGGATACTCAGGCGTGCAATCATTAATTTCCCTTAAGGTGCGCGCTTAATTTTGGGTTTACAGATCATGCCGAAGAAACTTTGCGATGAGTGGTTTCTGCGATTCACATCGCAGCAATTAATAGTCTCATTCGTCGCAGATCGCAAATCGCAAAATCGCAGTTTGTAGGATCGCAGATCGCAAATCGCAATATCGCAATTTTCATTTGCTCATTGTGTGCTGCTTATGCGACGTTTGCGATATGCGACGTCGCATATCGGCCGTCGGCGATTCCTTTTTATTTTCTTTTAAGGGCGCTTTCAAAATATGCGATGCGATGAATGTCGCATCGCTTCTTTGCAGCTTACTTACGCGCATAGTAAAAACTCTTCACTCTCTCTTTGCGATGCGATATAGCTTTTAGGGAGTTAAGTACAAAAATTTTGATAAAAATATTTTTGAGATTTTTTGTTAAGGGTCCCCCTTTGCTTAATATTATTGCTAATACTAATCAAAGAGGGGGGTTGTTGGTGACCACAACAATGGCGATTCACTGTGAAGAACCAGTTATCTCTGCTTTTCTATTGACATTTCCACTTCCGAAACAGAAAAATTTTCATATGTCTAAATTTTGTTATGGACAGATAGAGTAGATTACCCCTCATCCTGCCAATGATACTTTGCCTCAACCCTTCTTTTATTCCAATTGTCTGCTTCCCTAGGCTTAGTTCTTGCATTCATACCAGACATTACTCGGTCCTTTTTAAAAGATAAAATAAGGTCTTCTTTGCGTACTAGCTTTAAAATATGCTCATTTGTCGTAGGTAGAGCCTCTGCTGCCCGCAAGCGTCCATAGCCTCGACAGGGTTACCATGTTATCCAACAATGATCATTTTTCCTGCTTGAGGTTATTTACAACATTTCAGAGAAAAATCCTTTTTGGCACTTTTTCCTTTTTTACTCTCTAAAGAACAATGTCTTGGTTTGGTGGCCAAATTATGACACAGTCATTCACTTGATTTACACTTTTGCTGAACAAGCTAGCTCATGATGAGACCCCTTGTCTTTTGATTGCAACAATCTTGAGTCGTTGCCCTGTTTTGATAGACAGTATTGGCAAAGTCAGCAAGTTATAATATCTATGATCATGATAAGCCGACTCGTGATGAGACCTATTATTCTTTGAGATATAGTGTTTTCTCGGATTGTTTCTCTGAATGCTGCGGTTTCCTTTAGCGGGGAGGAAGTCATTGTTTTTCCTTAAGAAAGCTCTGGACGACAATAATAGAGTTTTGAAAATAACAGCTTTGCAGAGAATATTTATTTTATTATTGATGATACCTTTCATTGTGCTGGGATAAAACAATTTTTAACCAAAAGTTGATTTCATCAAAGTCTTTTGAAAGGTTGAAACTAATATCATTATTCAGGCTAAAGTTAACTCTATTTGTCAATAATAAAAATCAGATTTTTCTAAAAGTTTTGCTATTTGTACAAGTGAAATCAAAATATGATAGAGAGTTAGTGTGCTCTTTCATGAATCTTATTCAATGATCATTTACAACCGGTTTTATTTATAAGAAAGAAGAAAAAAAAAAAAACAAAATAAAAGAAACTAAAACTATCCTACAAAAAATAGAAGAGTGATCTTCTATGGAAAATGCATTTTAAGAATCTGTCCATTCACAGGCAAAGAATCTCTTCTACCTGCCAAATCCTGCAACACAAACGTCGATGGGCCTATGACTTCTACAATCTGAAAAGGACCAAGCCACAGCTTCTGAAATTTCGTATGTTTGCCCTTTTCTTCATGAGCCTTATCCCATTTCAAAACTAAATCTCCCATCTGAAAGTTCTTTCTGGTTATGATGGCTGAGTCAAAAGAGGATTTTATTAGTGCTTGGTGGTGAGCATGGGTTTTCTTAGCTTGTTCTCGGCATTCTTCTAGTTTGATTATTTCCATTTGTCTTAATTGCAAAGAGGAAGTAGATATTTCATCGATGTGTTGTACTAAAGACAAAGAGGGAATGACTAAGTGAGTTGGAAGAACCAATTCTTTCCCATAAACTAAATTAAAGGGAGAAGTGCCGATTGAAGCTTTCTTCGTGATTCTATCTGCCCATAAAGCATTTACCAACGCTTTGTGCCAATTCTTTTGGTTTTGGTCGACTGTTCTTTTGATAATCCTGATTAGGTTTTTGTTTGTTGATTCAGCCAACCCATTACCTTGCGGATAGTAATTAGCAGAATATTTCAATTTGAACCCTCTTTTTAATGCAAACTCAGTCATTGTATTTCCAGAAAAGTATGATGCATTATCAAACATTAAGGCCGTTGGCAATCCAAACCTAGTGATGATAAATTGATCTATGAATTCAATAATGTTTTCAGAATTAACTGTGTTGAGAGGAACTGCTTCTACCCATTTAGTAAAATAATATGTTGCCGTGAGGATATACCTATGCTGCTTAGAAGAGTGAGGAACGATCTCACCTATTATGTCCAAGCCCCATTGGCTAAATGGTTTCTCGATGTTGACCGGCTGTAGTGGCATGGACGATTTCCTTTGTTTCCCTGCAGCAGTCTGGCAGATTTGGCATTTCCTTACGTAATTGTATGAGTCTTTGAACAACGTGGGCCAATAATATCTTGCACGTAAGATCTTATGCGCAGTAGTCTCTCCAACATAGTGTCCACCTGCTGGTCCATCGTGGAGTTCCTGCAAAACCTTTTCGGCTTCAGTTTTCTCAAGACACCTAAGAAGTACAGAATCGTAATTCCTTTTAAACAGAACATCATTTATGAGCTGGTATTGTTTAGCTTTCAATCTTAGAGCTCTTTTCTTGGTGTGATCCAAGTGCGATGGAGCATACCCGTTCTTAAGATAATAAATGGTGTCCACATATAATGATTCTGCGTCGTTTAGGCTTACCTCATACGTGTGTACCTCTTCAGATGAGTTCTCAGGAATTTGCGATGCTCCAGCTAACATCTTGCAGAAGCCTTGACCCTTTACGATGTTTGCTGGTTTGATCTCAAGATCGTATTCTTGTAGAGTGGTAATCCAATTTGCTCTCTTTTCGCCCACATCCTTCTGTACCAAAAGGTTTCTTACCACTGGAAACGGTACGACGACTTTGGTATGGGCTTTAGGTAAGAAAGGTCTGAAATATTTGATCGCTTTGAAAACAGCATAAGCCTGTTTCTCCATGTCTGAGTAATTGAGTTCAGTACCTTGTAAGTTCGAGCTAAAGAATGCGATTGGAGCTTCCGCCTTCTCTTGATTTACTTGAGTCAAAATCGTGGCATAAGATTTCTCTGAGGCAAAAGTGTATAAGATGAAAGATTCTGAAAAATTTGGGGTAGCTAAAGATGGAGCGTTGATGATAGCTTGTTTGATCAAGTTGAATGCTTCGTGCTCATCTATGCCCCATTTAAAATTTGAATTATTTTTTATCATATTTTGTAAAGGAGAAATAATACGTGAAAAATCGGGGACAAACCTTTTTACAAAATTGATTTGTCCAAGGAAAGATTGCATGGCCTTTTTGTTATGGGGTATGGATATTTCGGAAATTTCTTTGATTCTGTCAGGTTCAATGTGAATACCAGATTTCGACACTATGAATCCGAGCAATTTCCCTTCACTTAATGCGAAAAAAATTTCTTTGGGTTAAGTGAAATTCCATACCTTAAGCATCTTTGAAATATCTGTTTCAAATCTTTGAGATGGTCGCTTCGCTTCTTGGAGTACACTGTTATATCATCCAGGTAAATCACTACCGATTTATTGAATAAACCTTTAAATGCGATGTCCATGGCTCTCTGAAAGGTAGCGCCGGCATTGATCAGACCAAATGGCATCCTCCGATATGCGTATGTGCCCCACTTGGTTCGGAATGTGGTTTTCAACTGATCATCGGGATGTACCAGCACTTGATTGTATCCTGAAAATCCATCCAGGAAAGACATTAATTCTGAGCCCGCTACTGCCTGTAGTATTTGCTCCATAGTTGGGAGGGGAAAATTATCTTTCTGACAGGCTTTGTTGAGATTTCGGAAATCAATACAGATTCTAATATCTCCGTTTTTCTTCCTAACAGGCACCATATTGGATACCCATTTGGAGTGTCTATCTGGGAAAATTATTCTGGCTCTCAACAATTTATTTAGCTCAGTCTTTATCTGATTTTCTAAGTTGGGGTGGATTTTTCTGAGCTTCTGCTGGACAGGTTTTTCATTGTCAATCATAGGGATAGTGTGTTGAATGATAGAAGTGTTGTATGTTTTCATCTCATCGTAATTCCATGCAAAAACGTTTTTGTATAGTCTCAAAAGACGGATATACGCTGATTTTTCTTCAGGGGCTAGGCCGTGGCCCAGATTAACGTTTTGCGGCTTCTGATCGGTTCCTAGGTTCACTAATTCATAATTCAGAGTTGAACTATAGAGTTTAGAATTGGCAGACCTTTTAAACCGACTTTTCAAATCATATAAATCTTCTAACTTAACCACCGATTTAGGTATAGCGTTATCAGTGCTATTTTGCTGAATTTGGTGATCATGATGGTCTTCGTCAATTATTTGATTTGAGTAGGATCCTTCAGAAGTGAGGAAATTTACAATGTCTGGATCATCATTGAATACTCTCCAGTTGGTGATGTTGTCAGGGATGGATGGTTTAAAGATTAATTCTATTGAAAACCTATCGGGACTAAAATCTTCGGAGGGAATCAGTCTAGAGGCTACGTTAGCTAACATGTCTGCGGTCGCATTTTGGAGTCTTGGGATTGACAAAATATTGAATGCTATGAAATGTGAAGTCAGATCTTGTACTAAAGACTGATAGTGCTTTAAATGACTTGACAGGCAATGTATGGTGTTACTTACCTATTTGACGACAATTTCGGAATCTCCAAAGACTTGAAGATACTTAACATTCAAGCCGATTTCTTTGTATAGGCCTTGCACCAAGGCTTCGTATTCTGCTGTATTGTTTGTGCAATCGAACTCAAGCCTACATGTGAGCATGGTCTTGTTTCCGTCTGGGCTAATCAGAACACATCCTGCTCCTGCTCCCTCGTTAGATTTAGAGCCATCAAAATATAATTTCCAAAATTAAGATGTATTTACAGAATTATCTAAAAAATTAAAACACTTTGAATCATCAGTTTGGGAAAAATTTTCAACTTGGGACACAACTGAATTTTCTAAGTAAGGTGAAGTGTGAGCATTGAAATTGCCGAGGAAAGAATCTACCGAGTAATTGCCTATGATACTACTGTTGTATGCTATTGCTTCGTTCTCTCCTTCCAATTCTGTCACTATGTACTTTTGGTGCAATTCTCGTTCAACCTTTATTTGATTGGGTTTGCCGTTGTAGGGTAACCACATGTGCGACTAGTCGGTTGAGAAATATCCGTGGAGTTTCTCGGACCAATCCCTGCTAAGAATTAAACCATAGAATTCAGGGATATCAGCTACTAGAATGTCGATAACCTGACATACTTTCGGGTTAGACGAAAATCTGATGGTCACCTGGTTAAGTTCACCAATCACTTCGACTTGAGATCGATCAAGTTGAACTATGCGCACTGCAGATTTCTGAGGCTGAACATTCAATTTGGCACATATTGATCTGGGTAGAATATTCGTTGAAGCACCAGAATCAATCAGGCAATTGTGCACGTTTTTACTGAAAATTTCATAAGTGAGGAGAAAAAGAGTATGGGATCTTGACCTCCCTCCAATCAAGGCAATGTCATTCGGATCAATCTTATTGATCGTGTTGGTTGGAGGTCTTCCCATGATGTGGGAAGCTACAGATGTAGGTAAAGATGTAGTAGGCACAGTATGTAATTCTTTCATCATTATTTTATGTTCATGTTTCAATTTGCTCAATTCGTACAGAGTGACATTAGCCCTAGTCTTTTTCATGTCATCGATAATGTTATACTCCATTTCATCTGACACTATCAGTGTTCTTGATGGAGGTACTTGATCTGATTGGACTGGGCTAAATTGGGTCGCTCTAGCGGTTGTTTTCTTTGTTGCGACCTTATCTTTTGTTGCAGGGCTTGCGCCCTTCTATTTAGGGGTAGTTTGGGGAGGATCAAGTTGATTTTTACTTCGTGTGCTAACCGGGAATGCTTCTTGATCCTCTTCTTGTGGGAGGATGAAATCCCACATTCCTTGTAGTTCCACAACTTCTTCATCATCGGTCTGCCCTTCAGTGGTATTCTCTTCTTCTTCTTCTTCTTCAGATTCGACGTTTGAGACAGCATTGGGTGGTTTCACCTCCATGGGAAGGTTTCTTTTAAAAGATCTGTAGGGCTTTTTTGAAGAAGTTTCTGCTACTTGTTTTCTTATATCAATCATCTCGTTGGACATGGCCTTTAACACCTTTTGTAATCCTTCCATATCGAAAGGATCTTTCGTTTGCTTCTTCTTGGTGTCTTCTTTGAAAGAGATCTTCTTAGATTTGCGTTCTTCTATTGCAGATCTCTTTTCTAGGGCAACTACGCGTTTTTCTACTGCTAACGCCTCAGTTAAGTTTTCAACTAAGGTCGTCTTGTTTGCCCTATCTACGAAGATAGCCAAGTTAGATGGTAAGGCCGTGATGTACCATTCACATCTTACTTCCTCGCTGGGTTGAGAAGCATTGGGAATCTTGTTGAGGATCTTGTTGAACCGTAAATTGAAATCTTTAATGGGTTCTCTAGCCTCAGCTTTAAGATTAGATAGGTCATTGATCAATGTCACTGTTGATCTGTCATCGCCAAACTTGGTGAGGAATTGACTTTGAAAAATGTCCCAACTTGTGATGGATCCGGAAGGTAATGAAAAGTACCATGACCCGGCTGTTCCTTGCATTGTGTAAGGAAAAAGTCGGACGACAGCATCTTCGTTGGTAACTCCGTTGAGATTAACAGAAAGCATGAAATTATTGATATGCTCTTCAGCTAGCATGCCTGTTTCTGGATTGAATTTAGGTAGCCACTTCTCAGGATGGGCCGGTATTGGGCTCAGGGGTGGAGGCATTAAAACTGCCCCAGGATTGTTCCATGGAGACCGGGCCATCGTTGAGCCGCTAGTTAATGAGAGTGCAGAAGACGGTCCCTGATGCTGAGAAGATGAAGGTATTATGATCTTTGATGATTGAAGAGGAAGTGTTGTGGAAGATGGATGAGTGATTTGGGATGAGGATGTGGGTGGTTGACTTCGCAGTGAGGGTGTTGAAATGGACGAAGTGGATGAAAGAGTCTCACGGTCATACTCTGGTGGTGCTTTCCTTGCTCTTTTCCTAGTAGGGAGAGGGAGTTCACTTGGTTGAATACCAAATTTTTCACTCTTCAATCTGGTCAGAGGATGAGCAAGATTGTACTGCGAAGTCACGTTGCTGTTAGATTTATCAGACCTATGAGAAAAAATAGAGAATCCCTGGAGTTTACGAATCAAAGTTTGAATTTCAGGGGGTTCAATAATGAGTTGGTCTGATATATTGGAGTAGGTAGCAGCGGTGGATACTCGAACGACTTCTAACTCCGGGTTTAACCGTAGTGGAGAAGTCGGGGGAGTTGATGAGGGTGATTTACTCTCAGAATGGCATTTAGATTTTGACTTAGTTGCCATTCATAGTTCGTGCCCTCCTTCTAGTGCCAAAAATGTTGAGGGCCCCGAAATCAGGTCAACAACAAGGGGGATACCCACCCAGTCGGGAACCTGGTTGGCGGCTCCTTGCCCGTTTGGTGTAGCGGGTCCGACTGGGGATGATGGGACCAGCTTCCCAATCTAAAAGATGTGTGTGTGTGTGTAGATTTTGAAGATACTAATCTAAAGGTAATTTTAAACTAATTTAATTCTAGACTCTAAACTGACTCTATACTACTGTAATCTAACAAAAACAGCACATCTGATCTATACTAACCCGGGGTAAAATTCTTTCATTATGCGATCTAAAAAGATTTCATACAACAACTGGTAATAAAGATCATTCAGCTATCATAAGAATATAAATCAATTAAGATGAACCATTCTGCATAAGAAGTTAGGCAAAACAGTTGTGAACAACATATCACATAATCAGTTATTCATATGTCAAGCATAAACAAATGATTCCACCGTACAAAAGTGCCAAATGGTAATCCAGACATTCATACATCAACATATAAACAAATCAGCTGTATATCACTCTAAGAATATGAGCAGAAATTAATCAAGAGATAAAAGTACCATTTATGACTAATTTCACTCACAAACTTCAAGCAATAACGATTTATCTCTACTTACTTCTAACATCTACTAAGAGTACAGAAGTGCAACATCAGTAGCAGACATTAAAATGTAAACATAAATAAATCTCGATCCATCCATTCATCAAAAACCCCCTCCGAGGGTGCAAAAGTGCATGTTCTGAGGACAAGTTTTTTTGACAAATTTTCGGACCCTTCTCCAAATGCCATGAGAAGGGTTAAATACTACTAACTAACTAATCTTAATTACACAAATTTAGGGAATGGCTTCAAATGACCGCCCTTTTACTAAAGCAAATTTATTTCTAAAATTGAATCTAATTTCTAACCGTTTCTGTATCTGCTCCTTAGTGTTGTAAGCAATGTGAGGTTCGCCTGGAAAGAGTCGGCTGG
Source organism: Pinus tabuliformis (assembly GCA_031772625.1). Classification (NCBI taxonomy): domain Eukaryota; kingdom Viridiplantae; phylum Streptophyta; class Pinopsida; order Pinales; family Pinaceae; genus Pinus; species Pinus tabuliformis. The sequence goes on from CM062809.1 coordinate 82,238,777, forward strand.
TTGTCTTTTCCTTTTGCTCGGGCGATAAAAGTAGAAATAACAAAAGCTGGCACCTCTTTCTGACAAACTAGAAGATATTTTGGAAAATCTTCCTCTGGCTGGGTGTTTTTTGCTGTGTGTATACTTAGTATAACCCAGATTTCTTTCAAACTGATTGTGCTGTTGCTATTTCGGTTTCTGGCCGTGTGAATGACTCAATGAGTTAGGGATTTTGTTGCCTGAACAATCTTACGCATTGAAAATTGCTTCCATTCTTTGTTCCAGGATTTTCTGAAGCATCATCCCTTTTCAGCGTTTTTCTTTTTTGCTTTATCCAATCTGAGCTTCAGGATCTTTTGCAAACATGCTGCTTTTGTGCGCCTTTGACTCTGAGTCTTGGATAGTCTATTTTCATCAGTGTTTGTGGAGTGATACTCTAGAATCCGCGGCTCTGCTGCATGCAGCATTCATTTGCGAAGGCATCTCCTCTCTGTTCTTCAAGTATTGGCACTTTCCCCTTTTCCTTGGATGTTTCCTGCATATAGATTTATATTAGTTGCTGCCTTACAGTTTACGCAAAGGGAAAGAGACATGACGAAAAGATTGACATGAAAGCTTTAAACTCTAATGAATGCATAATCATGACACTCATAATGACTTGACTCTTCCAAAAACGCAACACGATCATCTTTGGATACTCAGGTGTGCAATCATTAATTTCCCTTAAGGTGCGCGCTCAATTTTGGGTTTACAGATCATGCCGAAGAAACTTTGCGATGAGTGGTTTCTGCGATTCGCATCATAGCAATTAATAGTCTCATTCGTCGCAAATCGCAAATCGCAAAATCACAGTTTGTAGGATCGCAAATCGCAATATCGCAATTTTCATTTGCTCATTGTGTGCTGCTTATGCGACATTTGCGATATGCGACGTCGCATATCGGCCGTTGGCGATTCCTTTTTATTTTCTTTTAAGGGCGCTTTCAAAATATGCAATGCGATGAATGTCACATCGCTTCTTTGCAGCTTACTTACGCGCATAGGAAAAACTCTTCACTCTCTCTTTGCGATGCGATATAGCTTTTAGGGAGTTAAATACAAAAATTTTGATAAAAAAAATTTTGAGATTTTTTGTTAAGGGTCCCCCTTTGCTTAATATTATTGCTAATACTAATCAAAGAGGGGAGTTGTTGGTGACCACAACATGTTGGTACCCAAGAAAAATGGGAAGTGGAGAATTTGTGTGGACTACAGAGAACTGAACAAAGCCACCAAGAAAGACCACTTCCCTTTGCCTTTCATAGATCAAGTGTTGGATGGACTGGCAGGAAAGAAGTTTTTCTCTTTCCTAGATGGGTTCAGCGGGTACAATCAGATCCAAATCAGCCCGGAGGACCAAGATAAGACCACCTTCACTTGTCCATGGGGTACCTTTGCCTACCGAGTCCTTCCCTTTGGGCTATGCAATGCCCCTGCCACTTTCCAGAGAGTTGTACTGAGCATCTTTGCCGAGCTGGTTCATGATTCGATGGAAATCTATATGGATGACTTTACTCCTTACGGGTCTAGCTTCCAAGAAGCCTTGTCCAACCTGGGAAAAGTTTTAAGCAAGTGCATTGAGATGAACCTGTCCCTCAGCCCTGAAAAATGTGAATTCCTAATGACTGAAGGGACTGTGTTAGGTCATACCATTTCTCGCCAAGGATTACAGGTGGATCCTAATAAAATTGCTATCATCAAAAAGGTTCCACCTCCTCAGAAGGTAAGAGATGTTCGGAGTTTCTTAGGCTTAGCAGGATATTATAGAAGATTCATTAAAGACTTCAGTAAGCTAGCCTCGCCATTGTTTGGCCTCTTAGGAAAAGATGTTGAGTTTAAATGGACTGACGACTGTCAGAGGGCTCTGAATGAGTTGAAGGATAAGTTAGTGTCCGCCCCAATTTTGAGAGGCCCAAACTGGGCCCTACCTTTCCACATCCACACTGATGCCTTGAACAAAGCCATAGGGGCAGCCTTAGGACAAGTTGAGGAAAAACTTCCATATGCCATATACTTTGTCAGCAAAAACTTATCCAAGGCAGAATTGAATTATACTGTAACTGAGAAGGAGTTCCTGGTTGTGGTCCATTCCCTGAACAAGTTCCGACACTACATCACTGGCTATCAAACATTTGTACATATTGATCATGCTGCAATTAGATATTTAATGAATAAACCTGATGTGAATGCTCGTATTATTAGATGGTTACTTTTGTTGCAGCAGTTTGATTTGACTATCGTTGACAAACCAGGTAAAGAAAATGTTGTTGCTGACTTCTTGTCTAGATTGGATTTGCCTGCAGGTGAAGAAGGAACAGTGGATGACCAGATGCCAGATGAACATCTGTTTTCTATCTCAGTACTCTCTCCATGGTTTGCTGATATAGCAAACTACCTGGTCTCAGCACATTTCCCTCAGCATCTATCCTCAAAGGAGAAGAGCAGAATCGTGAGGAAGAGTGCCTCATTCACTTGGATCAGGGGAAACCTGTTCAAACTTGGCCCCGATCAGATCTTAAGGCGTTGTGTAAGGGAGAAGGAAGTCTTTGACATCCTCCTAACCTGTCACGATGGGCCCTGTGGAGGACATTTTGCATCCAAGAGGACTGCCTTCAAAATTCTACAGGCAGATGGCCCACTCTTCATCAAGATGTCAGAATATATATCAGCCAATGTGACCGATGCCAGAGGATGGGGAAACTGACTCCAAGGGACGAAATGCCTCTCCAACCTCAAGTGACCCTTGAGCCATTTGAGAAGTGGGGTATGGATTTTGTGGGTCCTATCAACCCTCCTTCAAGGCAAAGGTCTTACATCATTGTGTGCACAGACTATCTGACGAAGTGGGCACAAACCAAGGCAATCAAAGGAGTAACAGAAGAAAAGGTGGCTAAGTTTTTAAGAGAAAACATCTTCTACAAATTTGGCTACCCAAGAGAGTTAGTCACTGATCAAGGAAGCCAGTTCACCTCCAACTTAATTGAAGACTTGCTCGCTCATCACAAGATCAATCATAGGACTTCCACCCCATATCATCCTCAAGCAAATGGGCAGGTGGAAGTCACCAATAGAGCATTAGAAGGGATTTTGACTAAGGTGGTGAGCAGCAGCAGAAAGGATTGGGCAGATCGCCTGGTTGAGGCCACTTGGGCCTACAACATCACTTGGAAGACCACAACCAGTTTCACACCTTATGAGCTGGTCTATGGGAAGAGAGCTTTGCTGTCAATCGAGTTCGAGTACAAAACATTGAGGATGGTAGCTCAGCTGGACCTAGATCTCAGCCATGCTCAACGAGAAAGGTTATTGCAGCTGAATGGGTTAGATGAACACTGGATGCAGGCCCTCCTCCACTCAGAAGTGGTTCAACCTCAGAGGAAGATATGGAATGACCGGCAACTTAATGACAAACAATTCCAGCTGGGAGATTGGGTGCTGCTGTATGATTCTAGACATAAGGATTTCAAAGGGAAGCTGAGGACAAGATGGCTAGGACCATATGCAGTGGAGAAGTGCAATGACAATGGTTCCGTCCTTATCCGGACCATTGATGAAGAAGCCATCCCCATGCTCGTCAATGGGCATCGACTAAAGATCTACAGGAAACCTCTTTTGAGGCAAGAGTTCATCGAAACTGTGGAAAAATCAGTGCTGGTAATAGAGAAGGGTTCTGCCTCTGTTTTGGCCACACCCTGAGCATCATCATAAAAAAAAAAAAAAAAAAAAATTACAATAAAAAAGATCCTTGGGTGAAAACCTCTCTGAGGCGCCCAAGGCAGATGGTAGGGGTGAAAACCTCATTGAGGCATCCCTACTGTCTCTTTTTTAAAAAAAAAAAAAAGAAGGAAAAAGAGAAAAAGAGAAAGAGAAAGAAAAAGAAGGAAGAAACAGAGAGAAAAAAACAAGTTTAATCCCTGGAAATTGTTGTAGGTTGCAGGAACACAATGTAGAAAGGAGGCCTCCCAACACAAGGGCAAGGGTCCCTACCAAATTTCCAGGCATCCTCACATCCACTCCCTCCATGAAGACTCATTTTTTTCAGGGTTCGGACACAATCTAGTTGTGGTTCAACTATTATGAAACCAGCTCAAGAAAAGATAGAAAAGATAGATCAACGCCTTAGAATTTAGCCTCTTCGAGGGGGAAACCTCCTTTACATTACATAAATGAACAATTCTTGGATGATTCAAATGACAAAACCTCCTTTCTATATATAGGAGTCTAAGGAGTCACAATATAATCCAGCCGACCTAACAATAATAATATAAAGCCACAAAAATAACAATAGAGGGATTCTATGGGGCACATAAATAACAATATGGGGGTAATAGGGGCACAACAATATAAATAAGGGGTATAACTACAATAGTAATGGGGTAATCACTAGTATTATAGGGACCCAACATACCCCTCTCCTTCAAAAAAGTGTTGTCCTCAACACTTGAGTAGTTCTGGATACTTCTGCATAAAATACTCATCCTCCCATGTGGAATCTTCAGCGGATAAGTTCTTCCACTTGATAAGATACTCTGAAATTGATCGATTTTGTAGATGTCGAGTTCTTGTTTCTGTGACTGCTCCAGGTTCCAATATGATTTTTCCTTCCTCTTCAATTTCTAGCAATATTGTTTGAATTGGGATGTTTTGCAACTTTTGAATAAGTGGCCATACTTCTTCGTCCTTCTTCCATTCATCCCTTGGTTCGTTTATCCAATCTGGTTGGATAATATAAATAGCAAAAAACAATGCTTCCACATCCTCATCCTTGAATAGTCTTCCCATTCGGTAAGGTCGCCATTTTTTAAGTGCATGTAGTATTGCCAACATTTCCTTCTCATAAATAGCTTGCTTGAGATGTAGCAATAAAAATACCCAATCACCTACATCAAAACATTTTTCACTACGATGTTGATATCCCTGTTGTTTCGTTTGATTTTGCACCGAAGTGGCATTATCCTTTAAAAGTTGGAGAACTTGTTCTTGATGCTCGATGTGATCTTTCACTGCTTGAACCTTTTTCTTCTTGATATGTCCTTCTATCTCTAGAGTTTGAGGAGTGGTAATTTCTTCCAATCTTTTACAAGATATGGTCGGATTCATTTCTTGATGCTCGATGTGATCTTTCACTTCTTGAACATTTTTCTTCTTGATACGTCCTTCTAACTTGATAGTTTGAGGAGTGGTAATTTCGAACAATGAATTACAAGATATGGTTGGATTCATTTCTTCTTTCTCAATGTGATCTTTCACTTCCTGCACCTTTTTCTTCTTGATATGTCCCTCTATCTTGAGAGTTTGAGGAGTGATAATTCTTGCCAATGCTTTACAATATATGGTCTGATTCATTTCTTCGTTCTCTGGGGTTGGGTCCTGGCATATATCCTCTTCCTTTGATGTTTCTTGATCCTTTTCTTCATCCTCTTCATACTCTATGTAAAATAATTTCTTCTCAGTACACTTATGACCTTTAGTGCATTTGCTATCACAATTGTAACAAAACCCTTTTTCTCTTTTTTCTTCCAATTGTTGTGGTGTAACCCTTGTAGGTTGTGGAAGGCTAGGAGAAACAACACTTCCATCTTTATAGTTGTGAGTGGTACACTTACTTGTTGCCATAATTTTACTTTCCAATATGTCACACAGCCCTTTTACTCTTTCCAATTGTTGTGGTGTTGCTCTAAAGAAGGTGTTGCTCTTTGTATCCTCATAATGTGTTATCATTTACTCCGTGAGAATTCACCATGTAACAAGTTGTTTACGAGAACAGAGCCCTTTATACCATAAAAATTGATTTGGTTCTAAATATGAAGATGCAATACATACCTTTTGTAACATTGGCACACCATGTAGATCAAAATATTGCTCCATCTGAAGTATCCAATTTACCGGATCCTTGCCATCAAACTTCTTCATCTTGCTTTTTCTTGATTTTAGGACCTCAATATTGAAACGACTGTAACTCTATAATTTCGGATATTTAAGTTCTGAAATTGTGATCTGTAGTAGCCCTCTGTGTCCTCTTTCCAATTCCACCAGTCTGATCCAAATTGGATTCTCCAAGAAAGAGTTATGCACAATCTCCCAAGATGACCTGATTATAGCCCTTTCCAAACGAGTGAACTTGTATGAAGTGCCGCGTTTACAATTTTAGATCTTTGGTTCTGAAAAAGATATACAAGAAACTACAATCCGTTCTCTTTTTGTACCTTCTCACAAAATTTCAATCTAATTCCCAGAGAGAAAGTTATGACAATTTTCCCCAGGTCACCTGTTTTGAATGTAATTCAGGAGTCTGAAAAAAGACCAACTTCCTCAGATCATATCTCCACAAATATCATACAAAAAGCTCTGAAATTCGGACCCAAGGCTCAACGCGATTTCTTCTCAAATGGGTTTTTTTTGCGACTTCTGAAACGTCACAGAAAAAAATTTATAGTGAAAATGCCACGATGACCTGTTTGGAGCAGCGAAACCCTAGAATCCAAAGCTCTGATACCAAATGTTATGAAACCAGCTCAAGAAAAGATAGAAAAGATAGATCAATGCCTTAGAATTCAGCCTCTTCGAGGGGGAAACCTCCTTTACATTACATAAATAAACAATTCTTGGATGATTCAAATGACAAAACCTCTTTTCTATATATAGGAGTCTAAGGAGTCACAATATAATTCAGCCGACCTAACAATAATAATATAAAGCCACAAAAATAACAATAGAGGGATTCTATGGGGCACAGAAATAAAAATATGGGGGTAATAGGGGCACAACAATATAAATAAGGGGTATAACTACAATAGTAATGGGGTAATCACTAGTATTATAGGGACCCAACATCAACCTTCTACAGGAAGCTAAAGGACTTTCTACAGGAAGTTTTGTATTTCTACAGGAAACATCTTGTAGAGCCTTTGGGCAGGCCAGAATCGATTATGGAGAGGGATTTGAAGCTTGAAGTCTGTTGAGGAGGCATGCAACCACTCATTTTTTCCATCCTCCACTTGTTTCATCTCTTTTCACCACCATTTCCACCATCAGGTTGAATATACCTGCACAGTCATACCAGAACCCTATTTTCTCATATAAAAATTTGTTTTTTTTCAAGTGAAAAATAAAGCATGCAGAGGCCCGCACACTTTACCTGTCAAGGCACCCTCAGGACCCTTCATCCTTGAACGTAACTTTGTCTATTTCAGCATGCACCCCAGGAGGAGAAACGGCTACAGGATGTCCTACAGGAATCCTGTAGCAGCTGATCCGGCTGGAGCACATACCATGGAGACACTGGCAGCTCACATCAAACGAAGCCGGTGCATGCAGCATTCACCACTAGAGAGTCAGGTCTCAAGGTCTTGGAACCAGCATCAGCCAATGGAAGAGGAGCTCCAGCACCCATGCACAAAGAAGTAGCAAGCAAATCCAGTATTCCTCGTCCTGAAGCCTGAAAAAAACGTCTAACCTTATTCGTCAAATTACATGAACTATACTCTAAAATTTGCATGACTGTGAGAATGGGCAGATTGAGCAAGTTTGGTGGCCATTCAACTGACCACCCACAGCCAGTCAGATGGCCTCGTAGGATCCGAATGGGCTTGGTTATGCCAAAAAGATGGGCAGTTGACACGTGGGAAGTGTCCAGTCGGGGAGAATCGGCAGTATGACAGAAATCGCGGCGGTGAATGCAGAGGGAAGGATTCAGCGGTCAGAGACACGTCAAGGAATGATGGTTGTTACATCAGCCAATGGATCGGCCTGGACAGCTCACCCCCGCGCCATGAATTCTGCAGCATTTCAAATTGGCCGATCGAATAACTCACAGTAAACTGCTGTCATTGACACTTGTAACCGTTTTTGCAGCCGAGTATGCGTCCTCCTCCTCTGCAAGTTGTTAGCCCGAGCTTCTCGATCTGTTCCAACGTCCTTCCGCAACTCAGACTCGTCCAGAACCACCGTAATGTCCTCCAGAAGCCGGGAAAGCTTTCTATAGGAAGGGGTGCTGCAGGAAGCCCATCATTACGAGGAAGCTTGGACTGTTCACGTCGAGGGTGGCAATTCTCAGAGAGGTAGGCCCGAACATACCTTTCCCATGCGAAATAGTTCAAAAGGTGGTGAATTCGACATGCTGGGGTAGAGAAAAATTTAAAAGCAAGTCTGTCTGCGAATCCAAAAGCAGTTTACTTATCGTTGCATGAAATTGTCTTCGTGGTTTGCGTCCAAGATTTTCTCCACGAAGTCCTGAGTTAAATTCCTCCTATAGAGAAGTGAGACACTATCAAGGCTAACCGGTGGAAAAACTGTGAATTTTATATGATTGTGTGTATGTTGGAAACATAGCCCTACACTCTGTTTAGAGAAATCCCGAGTCATCCTTCTGTACATGAGCAGTCCGGTTTCAAAACAGAGGAACTGATATGAAGAGGCCTGCAGATACCGTTTTTAACGCTCTGAGAAGGAAACACACCTAGAATTCCCTTTCTGCTCAAAGCACAAGCAAAAACAGAGTCTTTTTCACCATGCCAGGAGGGTTTATCCGAAAGGAACCCTCGGACTCCAAGAAACTCCGAGAAACCCCTGAGGTGGTAGACTTATTTTCGCGTGCACACTGAATGACATTCTGTGACAAACTTCAAGGTCACGATGATGAAATTACAGAAGAATTCCTAAGGTCCCTGAAGCCGAAATCGAAGACACTAGCCATTGTCAACTTCAGAGGATTGACCCTAAGACTCATCCCACAGCTCATTAGTAGAGTCACTAATCTACTGATGGGGGTACCCTGGGATAAGGAGGAGAGAAAATTGGGTCAAAAGGCTAAAATGGAGTTCTTCTTGCCAGAGGAACAATTTTCAGAGGACAAGAATGGGGTCCAAAGAACCAGCCTACAACCATTTTGGAGTGAAGTCAGCCTCCAAATTATGAAGTATATTACCTGTGAGGGGCGATTCAACATCGTATATGGTTATCATTTCCGTTTGCTAACAGAACTCAGGTACCAAATGGATCTGCCCTCAGAACAAATATTGAGCATCCCCTACTTCCTCCTGCAATCCTTGATTGAGTGTGCCACAAAGCTGAGGGAGGGGACACTAAACCAGCTGGCCCATCATGGGCTTATCAAGTTCCTCATGGAAGATGCACTCCATACTTACACTATCCCTCTCTCCTGGGAAAATTTTCGAAATATGTCTAAGGATGATGACATCTGAATTTTGGCCGAGAAGCTCACTTCCTCTAGCAGCGAGGAGAAGGAGCACACCAAGGTAGAAAAGAAAGCTAAAGATCAAGAAACCCTAGGCAAACTACCAAAGAAAGAATAGAAAGAGCCACGAGAAAAAGGCCAAGCTGCTGAAGCCAAAACAGTGGGTGGTAAAATAACACAAACACCCAAGGAGAAAAGACTGCAGAGCAGGGCAGAAAGGACCGAGAAAGTCCAAGCTAGTGAAGGCACCCCTAAGGTAGCCTCAACCAAGCTAAAGGAAAAAGAACCCTCAGCCAAGCAGGCTAAAACAGTGCCAACTGGTTCCACAGGAAGCCAGAAGGCCATTTCTATAGGAAGTCCAAAAACGGCTTCTACAGGAAGCCAGAAACCAGCCATTATAGGCATTTCTACAGGAAGACTGAAGAAAGGGCAGCAGAAGGAGAAATCAGCCGAGATTCTAGCTAGGGAGGCAACAGCTGTGCTGGGAACCCTAAGCACCTCTCCCAAGTAGAAGGAAAAGCGAAAGAGGGAGACTCCCCTGTATTTTAAGGCAAGGAGGAGTGTGAGGATTAAGACGGGCAGACCCCAGCCTCCATCAAAAGAGCCAATCACAATTATACATACCCCTACCACACCAAAGGAGAGGTCCCCCTCCAAGGCATCCATCACTTATGAGCGGGGAAGCCTGAAGACATCCACATGGAAGGAAAGGATGGAGAAATTGAACTCGGAGGCCTCTCTACAAGATGCCGAGGCTGCTCTACAGGAAACTTTGGCTAGGCTGAAAGAGACTGAACAGATGGAGGAAAGAGCAGCCAAGTCATCACAGGAGGAGGAGAAGGCTGATACCATTATGGAACCAAGCCCCCAGCCCAGCCTGGGCTCTTATTATAACTTCTTAGAGGCCGGGAAAATCATTCCTCAAAAATTCACAGTGCCACTTTTCCTAGCACTAGAGGAAGAAAGAGTACGGACCCACACTTGGATGAAGATCGCTAAATCCAAGGGGGTGGAAGATATAGGCCCTCTAGAGGAAAAGCTCAAGGAGACCCAAAGAGAATTGGCAAGAGTACGGCATGTGGAAAGCTCCCAACAGGCCAAGCTACGAGAAGAGAATGAGCTGCTTAGATAGCAGCTACAACTACAAGGACAGAGGAAAGAAGAGGACACAGCAGCCAAGGACACCACAGAAGAGCCTCAGGGAAAAGAAGGAATGCAAGCTGAACTTGAGGCACTAAACCAACAACTACAGGAAAGGGAATTGCAAGCAGGCCTAGAGATACAATCTCTAAAATAGCAGATGCAAGAAAAGGAGGCACAACTGGCCTGCATGGCCAGTTGGGCAACGAAAGCTCTGCAATGTAGGCAACCAGCCAAATCCTATGGCCTATACCTCAGGGATCAGTGGCTACAATTCCAAATTAACACGTTGGCACAAAAGGGTATCTCAACCCCTAGCAGTTCGTGGATTTATGTAACAACAGTTCATGGAAGACAAGGCCAAGCTATCAGAGTTCTACCTTCATAATTTGGCCCTTCCAAATATAACCTCATGGGACCCCAACACAGCAGTAGGGGACATGCAGCTGATGGCAATGACCTCATGGCTAAACCACGAAGAAAAGAGAGCGACAGAGGTCAGAAATTTCATGGACCGAGAATTACAAGAACCACTACTGATTAGAGCAGAGCCAGGGGACCCCACAGCATTGATATCCGCCCACCAGCACCTAGCAACCAACTCTCAGGCTCTATTAGAGTAAATGGATCGGTAGGCTCAGGCCATAGCACACTTTGAGGATATGGAGCAACTAGTAGGGGACAATTGTGTTCATGCTTGCACCCGTAGGTGGAACACATTGTCCCACGGCCTCAAAATCAGGGAATACCACACTCCAACTAGAATGAGGGAGGCCTTGGCATGAGTGCCTCTCTACAAAAAGTCTATGCAGAATCTCCAGGCCAGCTGGATAGGCCTCAAGTTAAGTCCCCCTTTGCTTTTGGGGTTGTTAGAAGGAGGCATAGAAGAAGAAGAGCATAAGCAGTGGGAAGAGATGGAAAGGAAGGCCGGATTTCATGATAGTGAAGAGGACACTACTTCAAAAGCCTGGGATGTGAGGGAGGCGATCAAAGCAATTAAGGACAAGGAGCTGGACTAGTTGCTTGAGGATGAGCAACCCTTTTAGCAGGGGGGTGATGATGAGCCCCAAATTTGGTAACTTATTGGGTTCATTTTGCCTAGTTATCCTTGTTCAGTCCTTGTTCAATCCTCCATTTTTCATAGCTTATGCATTATTTTTTAGTATGTTTATGTCATTTGTACGAATAAGGGTGGTCACTCTTCCTAGGTGGCTAACACGTGCTTATTTCAGGTTTTTTGACACATGTTGGAGCAAAGACGAGCAATCATGGGCTAGAAGACAGCCAAGCTTGAGGTGAGGATTCGTAGGGGGGTTGTCTATGACATTAAATAGCCCTTCCTCGAGATCTTCACCCCCAAACTCCAAGCTCACAGGCCACCAAAACCGGATCTTGAAGGCAGCCAAGCAGATTTTGGAGAAGGGACTGTCTACTAACAGTTGGACAGCCAAGTCCCCTAGATTTAAGAGGCCTGCTAGGGCCCTCGTGGTGTATAAATGATAAGGCCTTAGCCTTCGTAAGGGAATTTTTTGAAACCATTGCATATTTTTGCACTACAGTGATGTCAGCTTTAGCTCGTTTTCTTGTAGCCATTTTGGCATAACTCTTGACTGATGACTTTTTTTGATAATGATAAGCAGTCCTATTTCATATCAACTCTGAGTTTTCTATAGGAGCCGTAGCTCTCAGGGTTGGGCCCAACCTGAGAGCCTAGGGCCTCCTTTATGTACTGTTATCTTTCCTTTAAGCATCGTTGTTTTCCTTTTGTGCATTTGCAAACGTATTTTTGTTAGGCAGATTAAGTTGTGTTGATTAACTAGGTCACTATTTATGAATAAAATGCTTCAGATGTTTAGAATAGATTGGTAGGATAATAACAGGAAAAAGGCTCCAAAAAAGGGTCAACAAACACTTTTGGTTTCAACTCTTCCTTATTGGATCAGGGGCTGGAATTGAAGTAACTGTGCTGTCGCAAACAAAAACACTAGTTTGCTTTACCATGCAATCCTTAGTGTACTGTTTTCATTTGCAGAAGTTGGTTATGTGTTCAGATCTCTAAAATGTTTCATTTCATAGTTGATATACATGGTTCTCTTTCAAATAAAGCTACTGTTCATTCACTTTATTGTTAGTTAGATTAGATTAGCTAGGACTTTTATTACTTGCAAGACTTTGTTGATTCAGTTGAATGTATACGGTGCAGAGCATCTATACCACTCTTTCATCCACCTAAGCTTCATCAGAGCCATCTGCTCCATCTCCTAGCTAGGTTCCTCGTCTCACATCTGTCCTCTTGCCCACGTAACCCTACCTTTTTGTGCAATCATTGTTTCAGCCTTCTTTGAGCCAATTTAGCCATCTACACCTTCTCACCACTCCATCCACCAGTCCCTGGGCCACTTCAGACCCCTATCCTACCTCCATATCCATTCATGCATCTTCCCTCACTCACCCATCCTCCAAAATCCAATTTTTAAACATCCTGTAGAAATTTCTGAACATCCTGTAGAAATTCCTGAACATCCTGTAGAACCCTTGCAGACTTCCTGTAGAAGCTCACAAATGAGGTTTCTTGATAGACAAACTTTTTGAAACTCTTTGGAAGGGTGTTAGGGACTCCTTAGACCCTCTCTGAACCTTCCTGACCTCTTCCAAGCATTTCTCCTCCTTGATCCACCCCTGCACAGTCAAAGAACAGTGAAAGCATATGCATGATGAAACTGACGACTTAATCAAAAATACAAAAAGATGTTTTCTTCAGATAGAGGTAGTCTAAACACATGTATTTTACCTTCATAGAAGTAATGGAATCTCTTTCAATAGTTTTCATTCTCTCCTTTGCATCAGTAGGACTAGCTGGTAGAATTAGGGTTTGCTAGGGTTTGCGTTTTCCTTCAGTTTTTTCAATCTCTTTTCGCAAATAGATTAGCTTCCTTCGAGTTATCTTTCATCCATCAATTAAAAAGCTTCTTCTAAGAGCTCATAGAAGTTGGCTTAAGCTCCTAGCAGACTTGTGCCAGCTGACCAAGTGACAGCTGCGGCAAGAGCTAGTACTTGTGCATACAGCACCGTCGCTTCCAAGTTTATTACGAACTACCGGGTTGATAAAAGTAAAGACGGGAGTCCCAGGAGTTGCAGCATTATTTCTGCAATACTGGATCCCACCAGTCAACATGGGAAAGACAATAATAACAACTAATACAACAAATTTCCAACAACATGTGTACTAAAAAAACTGAAATAGTTCAACTATCTTAGTACAGGTTAAAGCAACATGCATTACAAGCATCCAAAGAATAGTCTTACAAATGAATATAATACATGTGTGAAAACATGCTAGCCTATTAACAGGCTTATGAATTAAGTGAAATTTCCAAGACACATCTGTACACCATACACCGCTAACCCATATAGTGAAGCGTTGGAGCCACTACTTGCTCCTCAAAGAAAATATTATAGACTCTCAAGACTATGTGGGAGGAGCTAAGGTGAAAAGTATTTTTCATGTATAAATAAGGGGTATATAGCCAAGGGTGAAACTAACCCTTCTGACTGTTTGACTTCCCTCATGACTGTTCGACTTGCATGACTCTTTGACTTCATCCATGGATCTCTTGGATTTCCACATTACATTACAATGATTACACATTTATGACCCAAAGTAGTGATGTGGTTGAGGCGACTCATGACACAACTCGACATGACACTACTAGTATACACATGTTGGTTGTGTTGTTCACATCGAGATGTTGTGCTGCCGAGTGATGAGTGTAACTGTGGTGTACCATAGCTTCACCTTCACATGGAAAAGTGCACAGAATCTTCAATGGCCTTGGTGTTCACTTGATGTTCCAGGCATGTGCACGTGTCTCCTTCGCTTGCTACTTGGTCTGCTTCTTGTGTTCGTCCAACTGCAAGCAAGTCATCTAGCATGCATTCCTTGTTCATCCCATTCGTCATCACACCATGTCTCATCCATGTACATGTTTATGCAATCACTCATGATGGGACAACATCAAATCAAGAAATTCCCTCATTTACCATGATGCATTGTCTTTCATTTTTGGGTGCAAGTGACCAGGAGAGAAGACAAGATTCTAAAACTGCGCAGAGCACATTTTATGCCAGGATTCAAGGCTCCAGTGCACTGTCGGGAAAAATTGTGCGAAGGTCATTGAGAGGCTAGGGTAAGAAGTCTGGGACAGTAGTGTCATCTATGAGATCTATCTCAATAGGGAGGCAGAACTATGCAATTTTTTTGGGGAAGGCAGTGCAGGCAGTAGGACACACTCGCCGTGGAAACTGCACAGATTTCCAAAGGAGGTCGGGATCGGGTTACGGGAGCTTGCTGGCCATAATTGTGTAGATCTGGGAGGTAGTAATTTAGGACATGTTTGCACAGTTTCTAGGCTGAGCAAGGTGCTAGGTAGCAGGTGGGTTTTCCATGGAAACTGAGCAATTTTCAGGAGGAGTGGAAAGCTAACCGACAGGGGGACTGACTGAAAAAATTGTGCAATTTCCAGGGATAATGCAGTAACAGGTAGCAGGTGTCTCTCCCTCATGTCTATGAAATTTCTTCAGTTAGTTTAGGTAGGAATCCTAATAGATTTTGTGCAATTTTTGGGATGAATGCATCCCTGTGTCATTGCCCAAGTCAAATTCTCCGGTTAATGAGTAGGAGCCTGATGGTTTGGCTTGTGGGAAGCACATACTAAGATGGCTTCTTGGGAAACTTCTGCACTATTCTGGGTGAGAGTCATCTAGGTTGATTCTAGGTGCAGACTACCTAGAGGGTGGCCTCAGGCTCTACATAGTTCTACGCAACAGTGCTTGGTCACTAAGGGCTGAGATTGTGCAGTGCAGTGGAGGTTCGACTAATGGAGGGTGGTCTAGTCGACAGATGTTCAGAAAAAATGGTTAATTGTGTGAGAGAGTGAACTCATGTATACATGACCTTATGAACACACACTCAACATGACTCAACAACAAGACACCTCCAACAAACAAGACAACATGTGCTTCGTGTGACTGACTGTGAGACTGTCTAATGGTGAAAGTGACAAGTGCGACAATTTAGATAGATATTCAGATGACCATGATGACACTTGTGTGAAAATGCTTACACCATTGTGTGTAAGTGTGATCGGTGTTTCCATAGTCAGAACAACTCATGCACATGAATACAAACCTTCAATGTCACTAGAACAGGGTCCCGAGAACGACATGGAAATCAACATGCCGAAGACGACAGTTGGTCAAATAAGCGAAAGGGAAGAAAAACATGTAGAGGAAACACATGTAATGATTTTTTTTGTTTTCACACAAGCATGTTGCTAAAGAAAAGATGATATGACAATGACAAGTAGTCCTGCAAACTCAACTAAGAGGTGTACTTCGAATGGTGTTCTTTACTTACCATACTTACCCTCGAGATGATCATGCATCCGATGGAGTTTACATGTGGCCCTGATCCTTTACCATCACTTAGCCTCTTGGTCCTTATCCTCAACTCCTTGGGAGTGATCTTAGCATGTCACCTTTTCCTATAGTCACTAAGATATAGATTAGCATTGTTTTAGCGGGTAGTGACTGCTACTGGGATGAGGCCATGGGAGGCCCATCTGTGCAGTTTTTTCATGCAAGATAGATAGGAAAACTTGGAAAACACTAGACAGTTTTGAGGCACATGAAACTGTTGCAGGATGGGGGCCTTGGAAGGACATCTCTGTGCAATTTCTAAATGTAAGGTAGGCTAATTTCTCTGCACATTTCTGGAGAGAAGTGTTGGCTGCTTGACTACTCTACACATTTATGGAGAGTAGTGTTAGCTACCTAACTGCTCTATGCATTTCTGGAGAGCAGTGTTGGCTGCTTGAATTCTCTGTGAATTTCTAGAGAGCAGTGTTGGCTGGGAAAATGAGGGAAAACACTGAGCAATTTCTGGATACGGTGGGTTCCAGCCGGGGGAAAGGCACTGGAGGAAACCATTGCATAGTTTTAGATGCCAAGAAAGACAGGGGTCTCTGTGCACTCTGTAGTTCCAGTATGCAAAGGAGGAAGCTTGAGGGTTGTAGAAGCATTGTGCATAGTTTCGGAAAGCTAGATGAGGCTAGGTTGCTCTGTAAATTGGCTAAGTTGAGATCAGTGAAACATATGTAAAAAGTGATAGGACTTGACTATGATCATACACGAACACTTAGTGATACAACGTAGACCATCCATAATGTATAAAACATACTCTGCTTGATGCAACAACCTTCATGATGAGAGTGTGTGAATTGAGTGTGAGAAATGTCTATGTAATGAAAACAACTCCTACACACAAGATTTCCCTTGAAACAAAATAAAATTCCCTTTGCATGATAAACCACAATTCCTATTCCCAAAGATGACACATGCTGCATAAATATGAGAACACGGACAACTCTTAAGATCAAGGAGGGGAAGCTTAAGATCTTTAGCTTAGCAACAAGTGAACAAGTACGATCAATCACAGAATGCAATTTAGGCTCTGAAATTTACATGCGAGCCAAAATTTTGGAGGGTGGTTGTAGCCGCTACAACATTGGTGACCCACTGGTAGAACTCTAGCACTTTTTATGGACCTTGTTTCATGAAAAGCGAGTCTAACCCTTCTGGAAGTATTGTTCGATTATGTGTTCGTGATGGCCTCTACACTAGCTTGTGTGAAAGATGTAGTCCCTATCATTCTCTTAATTGGTCAGCACACATTCCAAGCCAAGTCAACTTAGTTGTTTCGAATGGGGATGAGGGGTATATTGATGCACAAGTAATATAACTGTTAGAGTTTAAGTTTCATCTCTGGTGTTGCTCTGCTACCAACAAGCCCGGTGTTATGAAACCAACTCATAAAATAGAAGAAAAGATAGATCAACTACTTCAAAATCAGCCTCTTTGAGGGGGGAACCTCCTTTAAATTACACAAATGAACAATTCTTGGATGATACAAATGACAAGACCTCCTTTCTATATATAGGAGTCTAATGGGTCCTAATACAATCAAAGCTTACATAACAATAATATTGTATGGGCACAACAATAACAATAGTGGGCTTCTATGGGGCATAATAATAACAACCTGGGGACTATATGGGCACAATAATACAATAAGGGGGTTGCTCTAATAACATTAAGGGGTTACACTAGTAGTATAGAGACCTAACATGCCCTTCTCCTTCAAAAAGTGTTGTCCTAAATGCTTGAGTAGTTCTCGATGCTTTTGTATAAAATTCTTGTCCTCCCATGTGGAATCTTCAACGAATAAGTTCTTCCACTTGATGAGATACTCTGATATTGATCGATTTCATAGCTGCCAGGTTATTGTTTCTGTGACTACTTTAGGTTCCAATATGATTTTTCCTTCCTCGTCAAGTTTAGACGATATTGTTTGAACTGGGAGTTTTTCACCTATAACCTTCTTTAATCATGAAACATTGAAAACTGGGGGCACTCAGGAAGATGCAGGAAACTCCAATTTGTATGCCATAACACTAATCCTTTGCAGCACCTTGTAAGGACCATAGTACTTTGGTGATAATTTATTATCCTTCTTAACTTGCTTGAGGGACATTTTTTTATATGGTTGTATTCGTAAAAATACCCAGTCGCCTATATCAAAATTTCTTTTGCTGCGATGTTGATTTTCCTGTTGTTTCATTCAATTCTATGAAAAAGTGAGGTTATCCTTTTTCTTCTTGATATTTCCTTCTATCTTGAGAGTTTGAGGAGTGGTAATTCCTTCCAATTCATTACAAGATATGGTCATATTCATTTCTTCTTTCTCTGGGTTGGTTCTTGGTGTATATCCTCTTCTTTTGACGTTTCTTGATCCTTTTCTTCCTCCTCTTCACAATCAATGTAAAATAATTTCTTCTCAGCACACTTATGACCTTTAGTGTATTTTCTATCACAACTGTAACAAAGGTCATATGTTATGAAACCAACTCATAAAATAGAAGAAAAGATAGATCAACTACTTCAAAATCAACCTCTTCAAGGGGGAAACCTCCTTTACATTACACAAATGAACAATTCTTGGATGATACAAATGAAAATACCTCCTTTCTATATATAGGAGTCTAAGGGGTCCCAATACAATCAGAGCCTACATAACAATAATATTGTATGGGCACAACAATAACAATAGTTGGCTTCTATGGGGCATAATAATAACAACACGGGGACTATATGGGCACAATATCACAATAAGGGGGTTGCACTAATAACATTAAGGGGTTACACTAGTAGTATAGGGACCTAACACCTAGACAATACCCCAGCAAAGTCACGTAGGAACAAAAGCATCGCTCCGTTTCTATGGAGCCTGGTCAGTACCCCAACGGAGTTACTTGCATCAACTCTCAGCCCAAGAAGACTTTATCTTCTTTTGAATTATTCCTTTTTCATTTTTTAGAATAAATTTGCATAGGCACTTATTTCATAGGTGGAATAGGAATCCCGACTTATTGAGAGAAAAAAAGGTTGTTCCTTCAGACAATTATGTTATGTATACCTCTAGAATACTTGTTAAGTTTCCCCCTCACCCTACACTACTTAACTGAGTTGACAAGGGTTAACCCAAAGGACCGAATAGAGTAGGTGGTACTAGTTAATAGTGCAAGCATTGTGTTTTCCCCAAGACTCACTCTAAACAGAACATATTTTCCATCAATGCATCATTGACTGAAGATAACAAGCTCTTCATAAAGAGAGAGAGGACAACAGATAATCAGATGTTGATGGCTATACAAGTCCTCTTATATTTGCTCGGCTTGTCTCAAGAGCCAAACATATTTTCATGTAAGGCTAACCTACAGACACGAGCAAGCCTAAGAAAGTAAAAATAAAAAAGTATAAATAAAGTGAAAGAAAAATAACTACGCAAAGAAAGAAAGAAAGCAAAGACTACTCGTACTCCTACGCTAAACAGTGCATGGGCCTATTAACGTGAAGTGATATTTCCAATGTAGCCACCGGTGCATTGGCTAGCCGATGTTGGCGAAGGCATGGTAAACGAGAAAGATATGCATGTAAACAAGTGAACAAGAAAGATTTAACAATGAAGACTAATACATTATGAGTTTAAATGCGTCCATAGAAAAGAAAAGAGTGAAAGCACAAGACCAACATTTTGTGAACTTAACATGGTGTTGTGATGCACTGCATGTAGATGATAAGCATGCTTACTCGTTTGACTGTGACAGACAATAAAACATGAGAAAGAGAGACAAATTATGCTTTGAAAGTGTTCTTGTTGGGTATGATTCCTCCAGTGCATAAGTGATGGGTTCATGTGATTCCGGTGGAGGAAGCGAAATCTGTGTGTTGAATTGATCTTCAGTGCATATAGATGAGTGATGAGGAGCCTTGGGTGTTTCACAAATTTTCTTATCAGAAGTGGAACTAACCTAAGGATAGTGAGGGTCTGACATAACCATTAGCTCAGGATGAAGTGCCTCGACACCCTGCAAGGTTTCCACTTTGTCCATAGGTAGATCATCGGAGACCAGTGGCTTAGAAATATTAACATTGAGTGAATTTACATCGTAATCAAATGAAGAAATAAAAATATCGTGACAACCATGATCAGAAAATTCAGGATGTTTGTTGGCATCCTCATGATCTGATGAATCATGTAGAGGGGTTGATGAGAAACGAAGAAGTTCACCCTCTATTTTTTCAAAAATGACATATGACAAATGGGACGGATTTTCAAAGGATTATGTGTCCTCTCTTAAATGTAATGATAGGCTAACATCTAGTGTGTCTTGTTAATGATCAGAAGTAGAAACATCCGCAGACGAGTTTTCATAGGGAAAATAAAAGTGACAGAATCACTAGAGATGTCAGGATAAAGCGGATGAGGCATGGATGGAAGGGAGTCACCCTTCACCACGGGTTCTTCTTCATATTCCCACACACACTCATCATGAATGATAGCACAGGTTGGTTGTACAAAACCTACTCTATCAACAACCCTATCCTTGTTCACAACATGAGTGGAGTCTAGAACGAAAGAACACAAGATAGTACAATCCAGAGGATCAGCAGAACGTGGGGATGGAGGTTGAGGTAACAAGTCCATATGGCAACCAGTAGGCTTGAAAGACAAATTTGCATAGATATCAAGAGCAGGTGGGGTAGGAGGATGTGAAATTTCAACAGATGTGTGCGACCTTCTCCCACATTGCACTACAAAGCTGGATCTGTTTGATGAGAAGAGGACGGACATTCACTTGTGACAGTGACCTTGTCCATCTTAGATTTGGTAGCTCTAACACCGAGGTATGCTAGGAGTGGTTTGAATGATTATAAGAATTGAGTATTTTCAGATATGTAAGAATATACTTAAATCCTCCATTGGGGAATTCCCAATCAATTTCATCTTCAGGAAATCGATATGCTTAGATTACGAAAGAGCATGTGAAATTGTTCAACAAATTCATCAGGTGCTTTCTATAATTTCAAAATTTATTTATTGAGTGATTTACAGTAAAAATGATTGAAATAATGGGTTATCTCTATAAACAAATGATGGAAAGAATGAATAGATTTTTCGAGAAGCGTGGCACACCATAGCAGTGGGTGCCCATGAAGCGTGTATGCAAACAACGTGCAAGTTAGGTAATCTTCATCGATTTCACGCCTTTCACAGGAGTGAGCGACGCCAACTATGTGTCTAAGCATGGATGCTCTGCCTTCACCATCATATGTATTACGTGAAAAGTCATTACATATCTCTTTTGATATTTCAAAGTCGTTTCCTTAAGACATACACTCCAGAAGAGAAATTTTGTGGTTAGTCATGATAAGTATGTGAAGATTCAAAAACGATTGTGAGGAATTAGCTTGTCATTTAGCCCTCATTCTAGCACCATAAATGTTGACAGTGCTAGACCCGCCAAAATTCAGGGGATCTCACTTGTATGAAGTCCCAACTAGACCTCACACCGTTTGGTGTAGGAGTCCCATCCGGTATGATGGCCCGGTTTCCATTATCTGAATGATATAACTTAGCTCTTGCTTGTCAACACATGAGAGTGGTATACTTAGTCTTTAAACAATGAGGTTCATGTTCCTGGTGAGTGCTTAGTGTCGCTTGTGTCAAAGTTATTTCATTGCAGAGGGAGAGGGTGAGAGTGAGTCTCAAGTTGAAAGGGAATAGTCCCAACTCAGTTAGAGACACACAACACAACAGGACCTACATAGATTTTGGTGGAGTAATCCACATGGATGTGGCAGTCACAAAAACTAATAGCATGTACAACACCCAACAAAGTAGTCCACATGAGTGCAACGATCATTATAACAACATTACAAGAATGACTTTGTCTAGTGTTCGACGGAGTAGTCCACACGGGTGAGAAAATGATAACAACTAATACAACACATTTCCAACAACATAATCACTAAAACAACTGGAATAGTTAAACTATCTTAGTAGACCTTAAAGAAACAAGCATTACAAGCATCCAAAGAATAGTATTGTGTTAACGGGAAAAGTGTCTACTCAGAACGACCCTATCCCACTAAGGTGTGACAGTGACCTTAGAAACAAACAAGGAAAACTACTTTCGTATTCTTCTTTATGAACTATAAATGAAGAGGAATAGGATGAACCAACCTGTGTCTTGCGCTAGTCCTTTTGATCCAATCTCTCTCCTCTTTGACAGCTTCCAGCTACCTGCTCCCTTACTTGCCCAGCTTCACTAAGTTCCTGTAAGATCACAGAAGAAGAAAACTACACAAAGACATGGATTTATATTCATAAATAGCTTAGGATCAGATTTAAGCTAAACATGCAAATATAACAAACATCAATGATATACAAGCATGTAGGAGAAACTCAAATAGTTTTATTGATATAACAAGAAGGTCCAGGAGGAGTTACAACTAATGATTCCTGATCCAGCATCAACCTCCCAGCAAAGGAATCCCCTCTTCACCTCCAACAAAGCATAAATCACCCAATACTCTGATATCTATCTCAAAACCAACAACAATTCTCTGCAATGTACAAAATTCCAGCCTCTGGATCTCTGGGATGAGGGATCCATATATAGATGTATGCAAAGAGGATGAGTCAGCTTATGATCTGACTAGTGGCTTCTCTCTGTCAGTTCTTGCTTCCACTTGGAGACTGAGAGCCTCTTACTCATCCTTGGTCGAACTCAGTGAGGCAAGTGTCATTGGGGAAGATTCTGGAAGCTTCCATTGTCTGTCCACCTCGCAGAATGACACTGCCATTTGTCATTTCCCACTCAACGTACCCTAGTAGTGCATTTAGGTGTGTTGCAATGCACCTAGCTAGTGTACTTGGGTGCTATGCAACGCAGCTAGCTAGTGGAGCAGCTGAAATGATCCTGAATTGACTGATTCTGAGCAGTTTCTGGTGGAGAACTTCTGGGAGAAGCTATAATTTGTTGACCTTGTTCCTTTAGGGGTCGGAACAACACTTTTAGGGACTTAGGATCCCTTGGTTTATGGAAATTTCATGCTTAGAGCTGTAAGACACAAAAATGTCTATAACAGTTGCCCCCTAAAGTATGAGGCCGTTTATCGGGTGAAATGCTTTATTAGGAGGATCCGAAGTTCTTTCAATGCTGGGAGGAGACCTGTAATAAGATACAATACAATACATTATCTTCATACTGTTTTCATGATCTAGCTAAGGCGGGCATAGCCATGCTCAGCTTTATAAATTCATTTTCATGTACATAGGACAGACAATCGTCTGATGGTAGACTGATGATTCTGATAGAGCCATCATCCTTTTGGTAGGATGATTATCTGTGCTGCAATGTTGTACATTTCAATGTCTTTATCTTCCTGTATATATATCGCAGCCCAGATGGATGAAACTAGATCCGGGGTCTTCAATCTCGTCCGATCCTCACTCGAAGTGCAAGTCGATCCATGTGAGAAATGTTTTGAAGTCGAACATGGAAAGACATCGCTTGATTACCAGTCAATGATGTAAACTGTTAACATGCGCGAGAGGAATCACCGATAATGATGATGACCCTCAAGGTACTGCAGTACAATTCACGTGGTGTGAATAAAGGACTTGGCGTCGAACACCACGCAAAATCTTTCGGCCGAAGGTCATTGATGTATACCTGTCGCCGGAAGTGAGAAACTTGCCATTGAGGCATGCAAGCTTCAAAGTACTGAATGGGGTGTTCCTAGATCAACTTCTTGGATAATGAGCTGATGTCGACAAGAAGCGATCCATCAAAGGAGGGCCTTAATGAATCCCACATCAATGACACGGAACGGAGCAAATGGTTTTGATGGAGGTGAAAACAATGTGATGATATACGGTTCAGGGTGGCGGTCATGAAAGAATGAAGCATAATGTATGGTAGTGGATGGGACACGGATGAATTCTCTTGAACATGTCAGCGACACTTATGTGATGGATTGGTAGCATTTACCCCAAATGTGGATGGTATGGTGTGACCATGGTGATGTGACCGGTGAATGAAACAACCCAACTTGACTCAGGCACGGAGTGGAAGTGTCATGTTCAAGAGCGACTTGCTACCAATAAAGGTTCTTTGAGTTTCTTCCCAATTTTTCCCCAGTCATTGCTGACCAGTACCTCTTTATTTTTGTCAAGCTTGAGGAGGATAACATATGCTTGTTCTATAATTTGCCCTTCGGGCAAACCCATCGCTATGTTTTAACGAGCCTAGCGATAGTGAAACTCGTTCTCGTCTAAAGACAAGTTTGTCGCTATTAATCTTTTTAACGAGTTTAACGACAAAGATAACTCGGTCCTTTTCATTTTTAGAGAGTCTGAAAAGGTACGTAAAGGTAACTCCAAAATTCCTTTTTCGTCATCTAATCCCTTAAGTCCGAAAAAGTATAAAACAATACAAAAGGGATGAATTTTCGATAGTTTTAACGAGCCGAACAAAACAAGCGCTTGATCTTTTTGTGCAATAATCCCTCAGGTCCAAAAAGATTAAAATCTAGAGGAGGGATAGCACTTCCTATCGCTTTAACGAGCTCGAAGGCCAAAACTCAGCAATCTTTTCATATTTTACGAGTCAGTTGAAAAGAGCTTAAAGAAGACTCGTCTTTTGAGGAACGAGTGATAAAATGGGTAGCAGCTGATTCCAAGTAAGGGTTGGAATTTTCCAATCAAGGCAGTGTCACAAGGATGGCTAGTGAAATCACTCTTCGCAGCTGTTCCTCAAAATGGGTAAACAATCAAATGGAGGTGAATGATCGGCCAATGGAAAAGTGGAGGTGACGGTGCAAACACGACCAAGGCTTTAATGGCTGAAATGCTTCATTCACGGTGGTTATTTACCGGGGAATAGTTCATTTTTTAACGAGCTTAAACGCAGGTGGAAACATTTTCTCATGTCTTATGTTTATTTTTTAACGAACTTGAACTATGTGCTAAAACTGCTCGAGGCGGGTTTATTTTTTAATGAGCTTGAACCCTGTGGTAACATTGCTCATGGCGGGTTTATTTTTTAACGAGCTTGAACCTTGCAGTAACACTGCTCGTGATAAGTTTTCATGCCCCCAGCATAATAACGCAAATCGAGGTGCATGCCCCCCAAGCTTCATTGCATTCAACTTGGTGGTTGGAATGAAGGTTTACCTTTGAGAAAGGGGACTTGTTTCATTTTTTAATGAGGTTGACACAGTAAAAGAACCATCCTCAAGACTCCTTGTTTCATTTTTTAACGAGGTCGCCACGAGATAAGAACCGTCCTCGAAATCCAAATCCATTAGATATAGAAGATTTCATATTCCACTGTGGCCATTTCCGCTATATTACTCGGAGGCAGTAGGGCAAAAGTACCCATTAAGGCAGGGTCTTTTAGGAGACCTACTTCGATATTTTGGAGCGAATGATTGCTTCCATGGATCATTGGAATGCTTCCCGTAACCTGTGAACTGTTGGGGAGAAATGTTTGTTGGTCGACGATTGTAATTCCTCCTTGGAAGGGAAATGCAATCTTCCTGAAGTAGGTTGACACAACTGCGGCCATGGCATATATCCAGGGTCTACCCAGTAGGATGTTGTAATCAAGGTTTCCGTCGATTACTTCAACATCAATTTCTACTGTTTTTCCCCCCAGTTCAACCTGCAAGTTACTTAAAATCCCGTATGGAGTGTATGATCTTCCATCAAATGCTTTTAACATTGTTGACGATCGTGACAAGGGTGGCAACCCTAAATTTTTCCAGCAACTCATTGACATAATACATGTGGATGCCCCCTCATCAATAATTGTTCGATGAACAGTTTTGTTGAGGGATTTTACTTGAATAAGGAAAGCTAGTTGAGCTGGTAACTGAGGGTCATATCCTCTATGATCAAAGGCCACAAGATTGGAATCCATTGGGTCAATCCCACCTATTGCTGATAATAAAGCTTGCTCTTGGGAGAGGCAATTTTGCGGTACCTCAAGTGTCGACATAGCGGACGACAATTGGGCCAGGTCCTCTATTATATTATAATTTTGTGCTATTTTTGCACGAGGATTAAATGTCGATTTGTGTACTACTCCCTTTGGTGACTTTATCATTTGTTCAGGAATGATGGGTGGCACAACTTCGGTCAAAGTTGTTGTCGAACTACTAGGTTGTTCATTAGCCTTGTTATTCGATAGCTATGGATTCCTGTAATCTTTATTCCTTGTCAAAGCATCATTTTGCGGCTTTGATATAGACAACATAAGCACTTGGGATCGAGAAGCATTTTGATTAGCAACCAGCTTGGTTCCCGGGTTTGGAAACGTATCAGTCAATACTGCTGAGGTTTTTGAACTCTTAAAGAGTTTCTTAACTTCAGCTATATGTGGACAATCTCTCATCCAATGATCCTCATCGCATATATGACACCCCGTAGGGGGTTTCCTTTTTCTCCCTTTCTTTTTCTTCTTGCCCCCTGGTTGCTTCAGTTGTTTGCCCTTGTCTATCGACACGTCATTTACTTCCGAGGCAAGAAGTTCCTTAGTTGCATTTTGACTATAAATCTTACGGGCCTTTTTGGATGTAGCCTTTGTCGATGTCGTGTCTGTCGTGCCAATCATGCCATCGCCGGCATGAGAGTCATTGTTCGATTTAGGAGGAGGAGAAATTGATAATTCTGGTCTAGGGGTGTCAGGTATTTTGTCGTAGAGCCTGCCGGACTGAGTATAGATCAAGTCCAGATATTGTGCACGAGCGATCACTTGCTCTTCTGTTACGACTCCCCCCTTTGCCACATCTTCCGTGATGGAAGGCAGTAATGACTTGATAAACCATTCAGCTAATAGCTGATCGGGAATGTACGTTTTTACCATCCTACGACGACGTCGCCACTCATGTATATGATCAGATATGTGAGTGGCCTTTGTCTGTTTGAAGTTGGTTAGAAGTTCTGTTCCTGTTTCATACCTTATCGGTAATTGAAAATGGGTTAAAAAGGTTGTGGCTAAGGTACTGAAGTTGTCGAACGAAGCTCTAGGAAATTCAATGTACCATTTTGCCGCTGGACACGTTAACGTCCTCTGAAAGAGGCGAAGACTTATCGAATCATCATTTAGGGTGTTTGATGAACACCATAGATGAAATGTCATCACGTGATTCGATGGATCTTCACCCAGATTTCCATTAAATTTAGGAATATCTTATGGAAGTTTATGTGGAATCGCTGGCTACCAAGGGGCGTAAGCAATTGGATCGTTTTTTAACCGGTTTAAATCAGGTAACTCTAAAGTTGCCACGAATGGTAACTGCTGATTCAGATTAGGTGAAGCATACCCAGGGTAAGATGGGATTGCCTGAGCAGTTGGTCTTTGCATGCCAGCATAATGCATTTGATGCTGGTATGACTGATAAGGTTGGTGGACATGACTGTTGTAAAATGGTTGATTTTGACCGTTTTGAATGTACGGCTGTCCACTGTTCGCAAAGATTTGCTACTCATAACCTTGGTATACTTGTTGGAATTGTGGTTGTTGGTATTGCACCAGCCATGGTTGAGAAGCCATGTGCTGTTGCGCTATACTAACCGCTGGACCAAGGTGTGGGGTAATTGTACTCGTCTGGACCTGTGTCGCCCCACTAGTTGGCGATTGTGGTTAAGTCACAGGGTCAAGGGGCTGTTGCATTACAACCTAAGAAATTTGAGGTTGGCATACAACAGGCAGCATTTGAACTTGTGACACCGTCACAATAGCTGGTGTAGTCGGGATATTCGACATAGGTACACATTGTTGTATCGAATACACAACCCTTGGTTGTTGAGGTAATAAAGGTACCCAACCACTTGAGGTAATTCCAGTATAACCTGAATATTGTTGTGAACTCCCGTATGGATATCCTCCCGGAGGGGATAATGAAAGGGCATACTGCCCCCCATACGGTGGTAATCTAGAAATCAAGGGGATTGTTTGCCCTTGGGGACCAGACTGCCCAAATTGACCTCCAAATGGATCGATTTGTTAAGACAAAAACATAAGAGTTTCCGGATATTATTCCAGATGAACAAACAGGAACGGACCAGACTGTCGAAATAGCCCCTGAGTGGTCTCCTTCTAGCGGTTGAGAGCTAGTCGGGACAGATGGTATGCCGGTGAACATTGTCGGAGTGACAGCAGGGAGTTCTGCTGTCGCTGTGTCAGACGACATAGTCCTAGATGTTGACGGTTGTTCAGACATTTGGAGTCTATCCAAAAGATTACCTAGCGATTCTACAGGAACTTCCGCTGGTGGTAGACTAACTTCTGATGAAGAAGGATATAGAGTGATCCACGACTCCAAAGTGCGTTGGAGTACTTGTTTGAGGATCTTCTACAATTTCTTCAATTGCAATCAGACCAGGTGGAAGGGGAAGACCGTCAGGTCCGTAAAATATTTATGGTGCCGAAGAAGGGGTGGTATCGGCAGCGACAGATGTTTGAAGAGCAAGACTCTTCGAACCGGTTGTAGATGGAACTGGTTCGGTAACACAAGTGTTTACTCTCAGACTAGGATCAGTACCACTGTCCCTCTATTGCTGTTGAACTTCTTCTATAGAGGTAGGGATTCCAGAAATGTTTGGAGTAACCGGAATCTCGGATGTCGTTGGAACACTTGTTCTAACTTTAATAGGAGATTTTGAACCAGTTAAACGAGTTCGCTTTGTCCGTACTAGTTTTGATTCCAGAGACAAAGACGGTTGACTCGTAAGCCTCCGCGAACGATGGGGTTTCAATTGACTTTCTTCCATGATTGTGGATTACTCGATCAACTAAAATAAAAAGGGGAAGTATGTTTCCGAATTGAATTAATTTTAGACGCTTTTGACACAACTTGTTTTTTCAGTTTTTAAGAGTCGAGAAAAAACAAAAGATGACTCTAGTCTCCTTCGATTTTTAATGAGCCTGAAGTGACAAGTGCTCAGATGGACCTTTTCCGTTAAGGAGTCTGAAAAGGAACGAAAGGGACTGCTCTGGAGATCTAGGTAGAGGGAGTACCAAACCAATCGCAAAATTGCAGAATACTTTTTACGGTACGACAGTCAATCTTCCCGAATACTGTGTTCGGTGCATTGCGATCAGTAGGGCAGCCGACATGGCTTCCTATGGATAAAAGGTTTTAAGCCTATAGGGGTCTCCCAATATATACTCGACGGTACGTGGGAGCACAAGTCCATACTGGCACTTATCGTCTCAAAGTGGAGGAATCACCCAACCATCAGTGAGGACAACAGTTACCAGGCTTTACGACGCCGGAATACGTCTCTAGCCTAGACCTCTAAATGTTGTGTGTTAAGTTCCAAAGCGTTGTTAGATTCATTCAATTTATTTTAAGTTGATATTTCTTAGAAGTTTTCCTTTTGGGATCACCACGAGATGTAGATGTAATTCCTAAAATGCAACCTAAAGATGATAAGCAAACTTTTATCTCTTTTCAGCAATGAAAATCCTAGCTACAAGGGGAAAAGAAAGAGACAATCTTTTATCAAAGAGCAAAGAGCGCACTGTAAATGCACTTTTCCTAAATCAAGCCAAGTAGACTATCAATATGCAAATGCACATATGCATGTATTTGTTTTCACTTTCTTAATATTGATGCGTAAAAAGAAAGTTGATGTACAAATCTGAATTTGCTTTCAAGTGACAAACACAAACAAGCTTCTTTTCGAAATCAAAAGGTAGAGAAGATTACGACACTTTATGATTTTGAAATAAATACTCGTTTCGACACTAGAAAGTCATAAATTCAAACCAAAGGTAAAAGTAAAAGCATAATCGACTGTCAAAAGCAAATAAACTTTCTCCTAAGATCAAAATCGACACTTACAATAGATCTAAATCAAAGGACGACAGTATGACTATTCTACTTTTTCAATGGAAAATTGTAAATGATGTAACAAACACACAAAGAACTTCTACAGCCTTTTTGTACAAAGGAGGCGGAATTAAGGCAAAGAAAAGGGGTTTTTAAACAGACACACACTGATCACAGGCTGCAAAAATCAGAGACAAAACTAAAAAAATGAAGCAAAGAACCTCAGCTGCACAGGGCTAGGCTGATCAGCACACCTGTTACACAAAGAAACTGGATTGCAGCACAGGTAGCCCTCTCGGGAACTGCGTTGAAATGCAGAATCTCTTCACAGAGCCTACGCTAGGGCAGAAACGAGAATCCTATCCGGGTTTTGGGTCACGGTTTGCAGTATAATCTATGGTTTTTGGCCGAGTAAAAGCAATCAGTAATGCACAATCAGAGGGTGGATTTAAAGGAGGTCTAAGAGCTATCACAAAGGGTAATCAGATCATTTGTGAATCAGCTGTTCAAATCATAAACAAATCCAGTGAATGGATTGAAGTAGCAGATGTCTACTTTGCATTTGATAATGGCAAATGCAGTTCGATTGATACTTCTACATTTGAGAAACAAACAACAAGAGAAACACAAAGAAACTAACTAGACACGCTCCCCAGTGGAGTCGTCATTTTGTTAACGGGAAAAGTGTCTACTCAGAACGACCCTATCCCACTAAGGTGTGACAGTGACCTTAGAAACAAACAAGGAAAACTACTTTCGTATTCTTCTTTATGAACTATAAACGAAGAGGAATAGGATGAACCAACCTGTGTCTTGCGCTAGTCCTTTTGATCCAATATCTCTCCTCTTTGACAGCTTCCAGCTACCTGCTCCCTTACTTGCCCAGCTTCACTAAGTTCCTGTAAGATCACAGAAGAAGAAAACTACACAAAGACATGGATTTATATTCTTAAATAGCTTAGGATCAGATTTTAGCTAAACATGCAAATATAACAAACATCAATGATATACAAGCATGTAGGAGAAACTCAAATAGTTTTATTGATATAACAAGAAGGTCCAGGAGGAGTTACAACTGATGATTCATGATCCAACATCAACCTCCCAGCAAAGGAATACCCTCTTCACCTCCAACAAAGCATAAATCACCCAATACTCTGATATCTATCCCAAAACCAACAGCAATTCTCTGCAATGTACAAAATTCCAGCCTCTGGATCTCTGGGATGAGGGATCCATATATAGATGTATGCAAAGAGGATGAGTCAGCTTATGGTCTGACTAGTGGCTTCTCTCTGTTAGTTCTTGCTTCCACTTGGAGACTGAGAGCCTCTTACTCATCCTTGGTCGAACTCAGTGAGGCAAGTGTCATTGGGGAAGATTCTGGAAGCTTCCATTGTCTGTCCACCTCGCGGAATGACACTGCCATTTGTCATTTCCCGCTCAACGCACCCTGGTAGTGCATTTATGTGCGTTGCAACGCACCTAGCTAGTGTACTTGGGTGCTATGCAACACAGCTAGCTAGTGGAGCAGCTGAAATGATCCTGATTTGACTGATTCTGAGCAGTTTCTGGTGGAGAACTTCTGGGAGAAGCTGTAATTTGTAACCCTTGTTCCTTTAGGGGCCAGAACAACACTTTTAGGGACTTAGGATCCCTTGGTTTATGGACATTTCATGCTTAGAGCTGTAAGGCACAAAAATTTCTATAACATATTGCAACAAATATAATACATGTGTGAAAACGTGTTGGTCTGTTAAAAACTTTTGAATTAAGAGAAAGTTCCAAGGCACATTCATACACCATACATCACTAACCCTGATAGCGGGGCGTTGCAGCCACTGCTTGCTCCTTAAACAAAACATTAGAGACTCTCAATCTTATGTGGGAGGAGCCATGGTGAAGGTATTTTTCAGGTACAAATGAGGAGTATATATAGCCAAGGGTGAAACTAACCCTTGTGATTGTTTTACTTCTCTCATGATTGTTCGACTTACATGACCCTTTGACTTCATCTGTGGGTCTCTTGTACTTCCACGTTACATTACATTAATTACATAGTTATGAACCAAAGTAGCGATGTGGTCGAGGTGACTCATGACATAACTTGACATGACATTGCTGGTATGCACATGTTGGTTGTGCTATTCGTGTCGTGTTGTTGTGTTGCTGAGTGATGAGTGTGCCTGTGATGTACCATAGCTTCACCTCCGCATGGAAAAGTGTGTAGAGTCTTCAATGGCCTTGGTGTTCACTTGATGGTCCATGCATTTGCATGTGTCTCCTTTGCTACTACTTGGTATGCTTCATGTGTTTGTCCAATCGCGAGTAAGTCATCTAGCATGCACTCCTTGTTCATCCTGTTCGTCATCGCACCATGTCTCATCCATGTACTTGTTTCTACAATCACTCATGATGAGATGATATCAAATCCAGAAATCCTGTAGTCCACCATGATGCATTGTATTTCGTTTTCAGGTGCAGGTGACTGGGAGAGAGGAAAGGTCTCTAAAACTGCGTAGAGCACATTTCAGGTCGAGATGCGAGGTTCTATGGCACTGTCAGAAAAAAATGTGCAGAGGTCATTGAGAGGCTGGGTTGAGAAGTTTGAGATATAAATAAATGGGATTTGGCTCAAATGGGAGGCAAAATTGTGCAATTTTCCTGGGGAAGGCAGTGCGGGTAGAAGGAGGCACTGGCAGTGGAAACTGCGCAGATTTCCAGAGGACGTCGGGATCAGGATGTGAGAGCTTGCTGGCCAAAACTGTAAAGATTTAGGAGGACATCATGCAGGACATGTCTGCACAGTTTTTGGGCTGAGCGGGGTGTCAAAAAGCAGGTGGTTTATCCATGAAAACTACAGAATTTGTAGGAGTGGCAAGCAGGCCGGCAGGGGGACTGAGTGACAAAACTACACAATTTCTAGAGACAGTGCAATGACAAGTAGTAGGAGCCTGTACCTCATGTATGTGTAATTTCTTTAGTTAGTGAAAGAAGGCAAGCTGAAATCTTCTATGCAATTTTTGAGATGAGTGAAGCCCTGGGTCACTACCCAATTCAAATTCTCCGTTTGACCAGCGAGAGGCTTGATGGATTGGCTTGTGGGAAGTGTAGACTGAGATGGATCCTTGGGAAACTTTTGTGTTGTTCTGGGTGACAAAAAGATGGATTGATTCGAGAATTGTGTAGTGTAGACTGCCTAGAGGGCAGCCTCAAGCTCTTCGCAGTTCTGGGCAACAATGCTTGGTCATTGAGGGTTGAGACTACGGACTGCAACTTAGTGGAGGTCCAGCTGATGGAGGGTGGTCTAGTTGATTAATTTTCAGAAAAAATGGCTGTGTGTGAGCAAGTGAACTCATTTATACATTACCTCGTGAGCACACACTCCACATGACTCGAAGACAAGACACTGCAAACCAACAAGACAACATGTGCTCAATCTGACTAACTATGGGATTGTCTAGTGGTGAAAGTGACAAGTGCGATACTTCAAATAGATATTTAGACGACCATGACAACACGTGCGTGACAATTCTTACAACATTGTGTGTGAGTGTGATAGGTGTTTACTTAGTCAAAACAACTCATGCACATGAATACAAACCTTCAATGTCACTAAAACAAGGTCCTGATAACGACATGGCAATCAACATGCCGAAGATGACAGTTGGTCAAATAAGTGAAAAGGAAGAAAAACATGTAGAGGAAACACATGTAATGACTCTTTGTGTTTTCACACATGCATGTTGCTGAAGACAAGATGATATGACAATGACAATAGTCCTACAAACTCCACTAAGAGGTGTACTTCGATAGGTGTTCTTTACTTACCATACTTACCCTCGAGATGATCATGTACCTGACGTAGTTTGCATGCGGTCCTGATCCTTTACCATCACTTTGTCTCTTGGTCCTTCTCCTCAACTCCTTGAGAGTGATCTTAGAATGTCACCTTTTCCTATAGTCACTAAGAAATAGATCAACGGTGTTTTAGCATGCATTGACTACTATTAGAATGAGGCCATGTGAGGCCCATTTGTGTAGTTTTTGCATGTAAGACAGACATGACAACTTGGACAACACTTCGCAGTTTTGAGGCACAGGAAATTGTTATAGGATGGGGTCCCTATAAGGACATATCTGCATAATTTTTGAATGCAAGGTATCCTGACTTCTCTGCAAATTTTTGGAGAGAAATGTTGGCTTCCTAATTGGTTTGTGCATTTTTGGAGAGTAGTGTTGGCTAGGAATCTAAGGGACAACAATATGCAATTTATGGAGATAGTGAATGTTGGATGGGGGAAAGACACTGCACAATTTTGGATGCCAAGGGAGACTAGGGTCTCTGTGCACTGCAGAGTTTCAGCAGACAAGGTAGGAAGCTAGAGGGTTGCAGAAGAAAAGTGAACAATTTCAGTGAGCTGGATGAGGGTAGGTTGCTTGGGAAATTGGAAAAGTGTGATGTCAGTGAAACAAATGTAAAATGTGATAGGACTCGACAATGATCACACACGAACACTTAGTGATACAACATAGACCATCCAAAATGTATAAAACATACTCTTCTTGATGCAACAAACTTTGTGATAAGAGTGCGTGAAGTGAGTGTGAAACATATCTATGTAATGAAAAAGACTCCTAAGCACAAAATTTCCCTTGAAGAAAAAATAACATTCTCTTTGCATGATAAACCACAATCCCTATGCCCAAATATGGCACATGTTGCATAAAGATAAGAACACAGACAACTCTTAAGATCAAGGAGGGGAAGCTTAAGATCATCAACTAACCAACAAGTGACCAAGGATGATCAATCGCAGGATCCAAGGTAGGTTCTGAAATTTACATGTGAGCCAAAATTTTGGAGGGTGGTTGTAGCTGCTACAACAGGATGTGACTCAAAACCCTAAAATAGAGATGCACACTTTAGACCCTACAATTTCTCCTTTTTGCGAATCCTTTCCTTCGAGGATCTTCCTTAGACCTGTGTGAGCCAAAACCAAGAAAGAGAATAGAAGAAAATGATCCAAGATGAGATGTCCAAATGAGGTTGAAGTCACTTGTATTTATAGCCTTCAAAGGGTGTCCAATTTGTTTTAGGGCTGACCTAATCAAATATGCACATGTGGGCTTTAATTTAAAAATACAGTTCCCTTGTCCAAATTTAGCACTTCAATAGCCAAAATTGGTCCTCTCAGAAAGAGAAATCTCATCCCATGTTTTGAATATGTTACTAAGATTCCAAATTAATAGAACCCGAAGAACTATCATGCTGAAGAGTGCATGAGTGGAAGGGGGATGAAGAAGGATATAAAAATTGAAAAAGTAGAGAGAAGAAAGAGAGAAAAATATGTGGTGCCAAAAACCTATATGACATAATAGGAACTAGAGAAGAGAGAAGCCTTTGGATCATAGAAAATGAGTGTGGAAATTGAATTCCAATTGAATTTGAAACTGACTAGGAAGTTAGTGAGTAAGGCTTTATCCTGAGTTAAAGGACTAGGAAAACATTCTGAGTGATTATTTACTCAAGCATGGGAAAAGGAGAAGGATCGAGGGACTACAAATTCAATGAAGAGATCCATTTTCTTGTTGAACATGTCCAAATTGGCCATACCTTGCTACACTATTAGGCCCTAGATCTATAATTAAAGAGTAGAGTCCTCAATTCTTGTATAAGAAGGAGAGTGGTCTTCATAAATTCCATCTTGAGTTGAATGTTTTCAAATCTGAGTGAATCTTCCCTTAAGGTATTGGATCTAGATTTGAAAGGTGTAGTGTAGTTACCGCTTATGGTTGGGTAGGGAGTGGACCTCCCTTCTTTAGTTTCAGGAAAATATTAAATAGATTTAGATAAATGTACTTTTCTCGCTTGAATGAAATATCAATATATACATATGCACGTATGTGTTTTGAATTTTGTGAACGATGTTATTAATGGGATACTGAATGTGAATTTGGTGATGAATTAATTATTCTATAATGATATTGGGTTATTGGTTGAAATATTCATAAGAAGGGGTCTATGATTCATAATTAGTAAGTATAAATAATTTTTACTTGTTATATAAGCCCTGTCCTATATCATAAACACTCATGACCAAAAGGTTGGGAGATTCCAGTGGGGTATTAAACCAAAAGGTTAAGTCTATACAAATATATGGGAATGAACTTTAGCATGTATTTAAGGAAAAATGACGCAAGAAAACTAAGAATTTGCTATAAATGTAGAGGATAGTTTCATCTTAGGACCCCTTTTTATTTGATTGAAAGGAAGATTAGTTGTGACCAGGATATTGGTAGTTTTGTAATCCTTCCATGCTACAGAGGACCTTATAAAATTTAGAATGAAATTAGACAAGTACATGACCCATTAGAGACAACATTGGTACTCAAGAAATGATCTAAGAGAAATTGTTAGGAGAATTGGAAATTTGGGGATTCTCCTTTGAATTTTAAGGATTTCCTATCATACTTGATGAATTTTGGGGATTGGAGGCTATCTCCCCAAACCCTAGTCACATGTTGTAGTAGGGGTTTTGACCAGGCATCTAACCAGAGGGGCTAAAGTCTGACAATGAGAGTTAACTATTAGAAGGTCATGAGTTAGGTGTTGCAACCTAACTAGGGAATAACCCTATCAATGAAGGCATGAGACTAAAAAAACCATCATTATCAACTATCAATGAATTTTCTTATTAGGATATGAATGTCATAGTATCAAGCTATTGGATCACAGAGTGTTAGGTTTTCCACAAATAATAGCTATAACTTTCCCTAACATTGATAGTCTAATCTAGCAACAAGTACCAAGAACCTTCCCATCATTAGATAGAGTATTAGTAATCAAAGTATCAGTGGATTGAATCTCAAAAGTTTATGGTTTAACCCTTTCTTTTTAGAATTGTTTAGTGGTAGAGTTACATTCTTAGGGTTGTGTATTTTAGAGTATTGGAATACTAGGTATTAGCTAATTTTTTATGTATATGCAAAGTGAACACTTTATATTGATGGACTTGAAAAGTTGATGTCTATATTAAATTGGGGGAGTTGGCTACAAGTTTTGTGGATGTTAGGTCACAATGGTGGTCTGGAACCCCACAATATTAGCTATTAGGAGATAAGGTGTTGAGAGATTCACAAAAGGTCTATCGACTGGTACCCCAAATAGAAATAAGTTCCAACAATTGTTTTAGGTATTAGGATTTGGTCTACCATCATATGACAAAGGTCTATTCTATTATCCACCCATTAGGTTTTAGACATAAAGAGTTTATAACTATAATTTTGATCTTTTGTCCTGATAGTGCAAAATACAGATAAGGGGCTTGACGTCGTAGGTGTTGACAAGGAGAGTTGATGTGGAACATGGAGGCTGCTACATGTTAGCCACATGGAAATTGACCTAGCTTGCTTAAATTTCATGATGATGTCATATCAAGTGATCCCTTATTGATGTGGTATGGTAACATGGCACTAATGTAGCACTAGCATTGTAGGAGGATGTACATTTGGAGTATAGATGAGCTCACATCCAAGTTGCAACTAGGATATTAGTGACATGGATGTTGGTATGTCATACTATTGTATATTGGTAGTTGGGTACTCTTATAGTTTGTACATAGGCCTAGCGTCCTAATGGCTTGATGATTGGCCTAATGGTCTATCATCCTATTAGTGTGTTAGGTGTTATGTATATGCCAATTCCATAATTGCAGTAGGGAGGTATATTTTGATGGATATGGAGATATTGGATGCAAGATAGTTAACATGAACTACAAGTTCGTGAGTAGACAACTCATTATCAGGTTAGGAAGAGGGGGGAGGAAAAATAATTATTACACAAAGATTACCCCCAAGGGCTCAATGGCCAATATTCCTTAGCTAACTAAGTCTTCCATGTGGTCCATGTAGGTGGTGCCACAAGGTAGTATGGAGGATGAAAAGAAAATATTTAAAAGGGCATCACTTTTTTCTTTTCTTTTTCTGAAGCTTATTTTTGTAAGAAAACTATCATTGGAAAAAACCTAACAAGTAGAAGATAGTGGTGATCCCAGAAATAAGGTTTGAGGTGACTGCATGAAGATAAATTTTGAAAACCCCATTCCTTAAGGTGATAAGGATACTAGATTTGGGTACCATTGAACCTTAATCAAGAATTAATGAGTTTGGTTTTTACAAATGGTATTAGAGTGAAGGTTTCAACACTTGCACTAAATGGGCGTAGAAGAGACAAAATGAGTGGGTCTTATTGATATTAACATTTTGCTAAAAAAAGAGGATATTTTTTTGATTAAATATTACTTGATTTAAACCATATTTGAGTGTGATATGTAGTAGCAACATAACATCAAATTCATACCATAATTAGATCAATGTAGGTGTTACCAAGGAAAGTAGATATGATTAAATGTTATTATTTCTTAGAACTAACAAGTTTTGTGTTGTTTAAGAACATAAAAGGACCTACTAGTAGTAGTAAATAAAGGGAATGTTAAATTGGGTTTTACTATGCCCTTTACAAGAATCCTCACTTGCTATATGTTAGGGATCTGGAGAAAGGAGGAATGTGGAAACATCTTTGGATTTTGGAGTGAGGAGGAACATTTAGTAAGGGATTTAGAGCTACAAGGAAAACAAGGAAAGGATAATCTAAGAATAGGAAATAAAAGCATAATTTAATGCAATGCTATTACAAGGTTTGTCTAAAATGAAAAATAAAATGTAACAAGGACCAAATTACACAAATGTAGAAATAAAAACCTCTTGAAAAATATAAATCCCATCGTAGATTCAGAAGCATGGGCCAACCACTAGCAATGTGAGGGGAACAACATCTAAAATAAGTCCTAGAAATAAAAATTCAAGCACATCCAATGATAGATCATCTACTAATTTTCCATTGAAGAGATAACTAGCTCAAATCAGCTATTGAATACAAATCCTAAATCAATTTCACATAAGAAGAATAAAAGAAACAATGAAAGGATATGTTGCATGTATAATTCAAGAAGGAAAGCCTTCCTAGTTTTGATGGTGAAATTAGCAAGGGAAAAGTAGTAGAGGCATGGATATTGGTATTGAAGAAACACTTCCATATACACAAATACTCAAAGAACATGAAATATTGAGTGGCTATATTCAACATGGGTGGAATGGCTTTGATATGGTGGAATAAACTTAATAAATAAAATAAATTCTCAAAAGGAGTGTCATATGGAAATAATTTCAGGAATATTCAGGAAGAAGTATTCTCTGAAAGATATTATGATGGAAAAATTAGGGAGCTCCATTGCTTCAGGATAGGATAATTGATTATGGAATAGTATCCCAATAGGTTTTTGGATCTTCTACAACATGTGCCATATATCAAGGATAAGAAAATAAAAAATCAATGTTTTATTAGTGGGTTACCTAAATCCTACCAGGACTAGATAGAATTTGATGAACCCAAAAATATTGATGACACAATAAGATAGGACAAATATTTTCATGAGCAATCAAGGTACATACCAAAGCTACTAACGCCCTAAAAGAGATAAGACCTTAGGAAAGGGAACCAAGGTAAGCCACCAAGTCAAAAGTAAATTATAGTAGAATAACCCTATGAAAAGTGAGAATAAACTGGCAAAAACCATAGGATAAAAGACAAGGGACTAGAAAAAGGGAACCTTTAAGTGTTGGGGTTATGGAGAAGAGCACCAACTCTAAGACTATCCCCATAGGCAATATGATAGTAAGAAAATTTATTAATTATAAGAAGGCACTACCATTGGTGATGTAGCATGAGCGATGCCTCAAATTTAAGTATTTTTTGAGAACCAACAAGCATACCATCAGAAAACATGATCAAATTAGAAGGTAAAATCACTCAATGATCTATTTCTATTTTTATTGAACCTAGAGCTAACCTTAGTTATGTGGCACCCCAAGTTGTTGATGCTTTTTCCTTTTAGAAAAATCAACATAAGGAATTACGACTAGTCCAACTAGATAGATGTAAAAAAAGGAAGGTAACAAAATTAGTGCAAGCATTCCTAATCATAATCAATGTATTATACACATAGTTAGGATTGGACATTTTACCCCTAGGATTATATGATGGCTTTATTGGCATGGATTGGTTAGCAGTGCACTGAGTCAAATTATACTACTACAACAAAAATTTAGAATGTGTAGATGGAAATGGGAAGCTTAAGATTCATATATGCATATCCAAACTTGTGACTATAAGGAAGATATCAATAATGAAACTAAAGAAATGTTGTAGAAAAGGGTGTTAATTATGTGCTATTAATATATTATATTTTGTAGATAGTAAAACAATGAAGCTTGAATATTATCCAATATTGCAATAATTCTTATATGTATTTCCAAAAGACATACCTAGATTACCACCTAAGTAAGTGTTGAAGCCCCGAAAATCAGGTCTACAGCAAGAGGGATAACCACCCGGTCTAGACCTTGAAAGCAGCTCATTTTCCATTTGGGATAGTGGCTCCGACTGGGGATAATGGGACCAGTTTCCCAATTTATTTATGATGATGCTAAAGGATGATGTTTTCTTTCCTAGAAGTTTCTAAAGAGAATGCTTTTAATCTAAATCTAATCTAACACATGCAATTTTATCCTAATGAATGGAAACATCTAATTCTAAAAACTATCCTGGGATTAACTCTTCACTTATGTGATCTAAAATAGTTTCCAATACAACTTGGTAATAAAGATTATTCAATTGCTATGAGAAAAGAATCCATTAAAAGTAAATTGTTTCATATAACAAATTAGCTGAAACAATTATGATAAGCATATCATATAATAAGTTATTCATACACTCAGCAGAAAAAGAATAGTTACCACCGTACAAAAGTGCCAAATGATAACTGAACATTCAGGCCTTCATATATAAACATCTGAAAATAACATATTACTTGACACATAAGCAAAAATCATTAAGAGATAAAAGTACCATTGATAATAAGTCCTACTCATGAGCTTCGGCAATATAGATTTATCTTCTCATAATTCAATATCCACTAAGAGTACAAAAGTGCATTTTAGTAGTAGACATTAAACACAA
Source organism: Pinus tabuliformis (assembly GCA_031772625.1). NCBI lineage: Eukaryota > Viridiplantae > Streptophyta > Pinopsida > Pinales > Pinaceae > Pinus > Pinus tabuliformis. The sequence goes on from CM062809.1 coordinate 82,279,519, forward strand.
ATATAAATAAATCTCGTTCCATTCATTTATCAAGAACTCCTCAGAGGGTGCAGAAGTGCATGTTCTGAATAACTGTTTTTGACAAATTTCTGGATTCCTCTCTAAACACATGAGAGGGGTTTAAATACTAATAACTAAAGACTAAAAATAATTATTACAAAAATATAGGAGGAGTTTTAAATGACCATCCTCATCTAAAGCAAAAATAAAATGAAATTAAACTAAAACTGTATCTAAAGATCAACTATGCATTTGTTCTCTTAAGTCACAAGTATCCAGCATCGGCTTTAGGAGTGTCGGTTGGCCGACCTCTAATTTTAATTGTCCTACAAATATAGAATCAGCAAGCGTTGATGCTATCTTCTCGGCGAAATTTGTAAGGCACTTTAGAGTCATACACTGACTATGTGGTTTCACCAAATATTGCTAGTAAGTGTCCCATTTTAACTTAGTTAACTTTTTGATTGACTCTACCCTTTCTTCAACTTTTTGTCTCCAACTTGTTTGCAATTGCTGTGTTTTTGGGAGAAATCCTGGAGCGGTTTCCGATATCAGGTTGGCTCTGTGCAGATTTTCATTGACACAGTCAATGATATTGCTTGCTGTTGTCGCTGCTTCTTCCGCTGCCTGTTCTGCTTTTTTGATCTGTGCATCCCATTTATTAAACAACATTTCTTTGTGGGATTCATTGATCTTGGGAAACCCTACTTTCTTGCCTTCCTCTGATTCTTGCCAATTCAAATAGTCAGAAATTTTCTTATCAATTAAATCATAATCAAGTCATAAATCTACGACTTGACTTGTGATTTTGTCTCTCATTGCGTAGTGAGAGTTCCATCGTGATATTCTTTGGCAAAGCATTTCATGCTGTTGCAAGAGTTGATCATTTAGGGCAAGCGCTTCTGTGACAAATTTTGTGACTTTAGGGTCATCTTTTTGCATTTCTAATGTGGCCTATAACTGTTATTCTTTTTCAGCTAGACTGCTTTGATAACCCAGCTACATTTGCTGGAAGTCCTGTTGTAACTTTACCAATTTTTCTTCCGCTTCCCGGCTAATGCTGGCCTGCTGTAACTGTTGCTGCAAAAATAGGATTTTATCCTCATTATCTTTAAGGAATAGTTGAACTTCAGATGCTTTTTCAATAGTGGAAGAAGCATAAGCTCCTACGATTTGGGATAATCTAGTCAGGTTCTCTGTCAGATCAGTGGTAGGGTCTTGCCAAAGGACATCCAACGGCTCTACTTCAGGTGAGAGCATGCTGTCTAGTTTTCGCTTCTTTCTCTGTCTCTTGACCACAAATTTGTGCTGCAGACTGTAAAACACATCTAGAGGAGGGATTTCCTCTATCTTTAGCATGATTTTAGATGATGGAGCTATGGGAATGTGCTCAGTTTCTAGAGCATTAACAACTATTTCAATCACCATTTTTGTGATTGTTTGTGCTAGATTCCTTAGTGTCTCCACGTTTTTCTCCCCTGTGTTGATCAATTCATTAAATTTTTCCCATTCTTTCTCCAACTTTGTTCTTAATGGCTTTGTTGGCTAGATGAGAGGAGCGGGAATTTCCACCTGTGTTGGCGACTACACTTGCTTCTCAGGATTCTCCTTGGATTAGGCAGTATCCCTAACTGATCCTTCACTATTATTGTGATTGATCTCTGACCTTTCTGGTGATTCTCTTTCAAACTTAGATTTAGACTTGTCTGGCCCTGAGCTTCCACTCATGCTAATGCTGGGAGTGGGTTCCCTCATTGGTTCTATGCGCAATTTGTCCAAGGGGAGATTTGCCAATCTTCGTTCTCCGTAGAGTTTACACTCTTGGAATTCTGCTGGGCCAAACTGGATTTGAGCCCGGTTTAAGATGTCTCTGAGTGTGCTCTTCTGCTGGAAAATGTCATTGAAGAGATCATCTTCCTTAGTGAACACCTTTATTTTAACTGTCGTGGTAAAATTCTTTATCACATCAAAGGGATAAAAAAATCTCCCTGGGAACTTAAGCAATCATAGACTCAACATGTTGTCTACTTCCTTGAAAGCGTGACGTAGATAAAACAATGCAAAAGCCCCACAGACCACATGGAATTGCAGCCAGATTGCCTTTTTCTTGTCCTTAAGTTCTCTGCTCATTCCTCCAACCCCACAGGTTTGGTAGGCTATTTCCCAGGCCATCAATTTGTTAGGAACATACAAGGGAAGTACATGAGGAGAGGCAATGCTTCTGAATACTCTGATATAAGTGAAAAATTATTCTCTGAACCATCTTCCCACAGGGAGAATATCAATTTTGGCTTCAAGAGAAAATCTTGGGGCATCTGTATTATACAACATCTTGTGAATAGGTAGCATAACTCCATGGTAGATTTTATAAAAATATGGGGTGAACTTAGAATCCCATAGTTCCTTATGGTAGACTTGAATGGGTAAGGGATTCTGTACCATCCATTTCCAACCCATGAGAGGAAATTTAGAAACAAAATAGATAGCATCCATGACATAGGCAGCTAGAAAGAAGGGAGGATAAATCCTTTGAGAAGGACTCCTTTTAGTCTAATAATTCCAAATAGCAGAGGCTAAGTTATCAGACAATATTTGGGCCCAGTCCATTATAGTGGCGTTGGTGGCCGCATCCAGTAGGGGCAGCCACTAGGATGAAAATGTATTGATATCAGGTTTTCCAAATAGCCTACATAACATTGCAACCACGAAACACTACGAAGAAGAGAGGGAACCAGTGTTGTACATACCATATTCGTCTTTCTTTAATGACTCCTCCTTCGCTGACCAGATTTTGTTGCATTATGCCAAATCTTCATTCTCCTTGGAAAATTTCTCCATGAACTTTTTGTTATAGCTAGCCAGCGGCTCTGGTAAATGATACATGCATCTTAAATTCTGTGGAGTAAATGATCCTATAACCTCCTGGTTCCGCGACTTGAATTGCCTGTCCATTATCTCAGCATTGTCTATCACCCATTTGACCATATCTGTATAAGGAATTATTTTTGGCCTTACTGCGATACGGTGCAAGAATGAGCATGCAAGCTCTGTAAGTGATGCTTCGGATGACCCACGTTCATCTGCCGTAGCTGTAGCCTCCATGACTCTCAGGTTTTCTTCCTCTGGCAGACTATACATGCCTTCACAAGTAGATATGCCTGCTTCTCTGGTATAGGTGGTGTCCATGAATAATGGATTCATCTGTGTTTTTTCAGATACTAGAGCTTTTCCTTTCTTCCCCATCACGTTCTGTGCACTACTCTATGTAATGTTCTGCGTACCGCTCCTGTAAGTTCACAAGTAGAGAACTAAGATGCAATAAGAATGATAACGAATGATGATAAGTAATAAGGTGATAGGAAAGCTCTTAATTTCAAAATCACATCAAATATATCACCTTACGTGAAATAACCCTTTTGTTCAGATCTAAATCATTTCTCATAAATAACCATCAATAAACCACTAAGTTGACATTAATGCCCATAACTCGGTATCGGATGACGAGAAATATTTCATCAAACTATGAGCCCTTTTGATCAGTGATAAAGCGATTTTGCGATTTGCTTCGCAATATCGCTAATCCTTTTCATTAAAAATAACCAGTTATCTCTGATTATCTTTTGAATTTTCTAAAACTTCCAAAACAGAAAAATTTTCTGGAAAATCAAACTTTATTATAAAAATATAAAGTACATAGTGCTCTTTTGCCATTAACAATAGTTTTTTCCTTCTGTGCTAATTCTGATTATTTTCTTCCAAAAGCTAGTCATTGCATTTACATCAGTCACTACTTGGTTTATAAGGATAAAAACAAAGACATCTCTGTAGATCAGTTTTAAGTATGCTCATTTGTCATAGGTAGAGCCTCTGTTGCCAGCAGGCGTTTATAGCCTCAACAGGGTTACTTGTTACCCAACAATGATCCAGTATCCTACTTCAAGAAGTATACAATTTTCAAAGATAAATCCACATTCACACTTATTGCTTTCATTTTCTTTTAATTCTTAAAGAACAATGTCTTGGTTTGGTGGCCAAATTTTGACAGTGCCATTCACTTAATTTATAACTTTACTGAACAACCTGGCTCGTGATGAGACCCCTTGTCTTTTGATTGTAACAATCTTGAGTCATTGCCCTGTTTTGGTATGCAATTTGGCAATGTTAGCTAGTTATAATCTTTATGATCATGATAATTCGGCTCTTGATGAGACCTCTTATTCTTTAAGTTTATAGTGCTTAGGTGGATTACTCTTTGAAAGTTGTAATTCCCTAAGTGGGGAGGAATTCATTAGTTCCTTAAGAATAGCTCTGGACGACAATTATAGAGTTTTTGAAGACAAATTTTCTACAGAGGAACTTTGTTTTGTTGTTGATGCTTTTCACGACCGATATAAAACAAATTCCCGCTAAAGGTTGTTTTTAATCAAAATTTGTAAGGTTGAAACTAGTAAAATTTTCAGTCTTGTAGCACTTAACTATATTTTTCAATAATAATGACTAATTTCCAAATCACTCCTATTTATACAATTGAAAGACAAAATTTACAAGAGACACTAATATTTTTCGTGAAATCCAAAAGTAACCATTTACAACCTGTTTTATTATCAAAATAAAGCTATAAATAATAATTTACAAAAAGAGAAGAGGTCATCTTCTATGGAAAGTTTTTTTTAAGGATCTTCCCATTAACAGGTAAAGATTCTCTTTTCCCTGCTAAATCCTATAACATGAAAGTCGATGGACCTATGATTTCAACAATTTGGAATGGTCCAATCCACATCTGTTGGAATTTAGAAATTTTGCCTTTTTCTTTGTGATTCTTATCCCATTTCAATACTAAATCTCCAATTTGAAAATCCTTCCTAGATACCATGTTTGAATTTAAAGAAGCCTTTACTAATGCTTGATGATGCGTATGGGTAATTTTAGCCTATTCTCGTTGCTCTTCTAGCTTAAGGATATGCAATTGTCTTAGTTGCAAAGATGAAGAAGGTGTTTCTTCAATAAATTGAACTAAGGCTAAATAAGGAATTTCTAGATGAGTTGGGAGAACTAATTCTTTCCCATAAACTAAATTAAAGGGAGAAGTGCTAATGGAAGCCTTTTGAGTTATTCGATCTGCCCAAAGAGCATACATCAAAGATTTGTGCCAATTTCTATGATTCTGATCAATAGTTTTCTTAATGATTCTAACTAGGTTTTTATTTGTTGATTCAGCCAACCCGTTCCCTTGTGGGTAATAATTGGCAGAATACTTAAGTTTAAAACCTCTTTTAAGTGCAAATTCAGTCATAACATTGCCAGAAAAATATGATGCATTGTCAAATATTAAAGCAGAAGGGAAGACAAACCTGGTAATTATGAACTGATCTATGAAATCAATGATATGTTCAGCATTAGCTGTCTTGAGAGGAACTGCTTCTACCCATTTAGTAAAGTAATCTGTAGTTGTAAGGATGTACTTATGCTGTTTAGAAGAGTGAGGAACAATCTCACCTATTATATCCAATCCCCATTACTCAAATGGTTGTTCAACATTAACTGGTTGCAATGGCAATGATGGTTTCTTCTGTCTTCCAGCAACAGTTTGACAAACTTGACATTTCCTTACATAGCTATGTGCATCTTTAAATAAAGTAGGCCAATAGCATCCTGCGCACAAAATTTTGTGTGTTGTTGCATCTCCTACATAATTCCCACCTGTTGGTCCATCATGGAGTTCCTGTAACACTTTTTCAGCTTCAGATTTCTCAAGACATCAAAGAAGAACAGAATCATAATTCATCCTAAAAAGTACATCATTTACAATTTGATATTTCTTAGCTTTCAATCTTAGGGCTCTTTTCTTTGTATGATTTAGATTTGAAGGAGCATATCCATTTTTTAATTAAAACATGATATCAACATATCTCGATTCAATATCGTTTAGGCTTACCTCATACATTTGTACCTCTTTATTAGGAAATGGTATTTTTGATATAAGAGATGCTCCATCCAACATTCTGCAAAAGCCTTGGCCTTTTACAATATTCGCTGGCTTGATCTCAGCGTTGTATTCTTGTAGGGAAGTGACCAATTTTCTCTCTTTTCACCCACGTCTTTCTATACCAAGAGATTTCTTATTGCTGGAAATGACACTATTATCTTTGTATGGGTCTTAAGAAGAAAGGGTCTAAAGTGTTTGATTGCTTTGAAAACTGCATAAGCTTGTTTCTCAACATCAGAATAATTTAATTCAACCCCTTGCAAATTTGAACTAAAGAAAACAATTGGGGCTTTTCCTTGTCTTGATTGGCTTGCGTGAGTATTGCAGCATATGACTTCTCAGAGGCAAATGTATACAAAATGAAAGGATCGGAAAAATTTGGAGTCACTAGGGATGGGGCATTAACAATCGCTTGCTTAATCAGATTGAACGCTTCATATTCTGCCTGACCCCATTTAAAGAGTGAATTTTTCTTGATCATTGCTTGTAATGGTGACACAATTCTTGAGAAGTCTGGGACAAATATTTTAAAAAAAATAATTTGACCAAGGAAGAATTGCATTGCTTTCTTATTATGTGGTAAGGATATTTCAGAAATTTCCTTAATCCTATCTAGATCAATATGGATTCCAGATTTAGACACTATAAATCCAAGAAGTTTTCCTTCACTTAATGAAAAAAAGGACTTTTTTGGATTAAGTGAAATCCCATACCTTTGACAACGTTGAAAGATCTGCTTTAAATCTCTGAGGTGATTACTACGTTTTTTAGAATATACTGTTATGTCATCCAAGTAAATCACCATTGCTTTGTTTACTAATCCCTTAAATGCAATATCCATGGCCCTCTGAAATGTGGCGCTAGCATTAATCAGCCCAAAAGGAATCTTTTGATATGTATATGTACCCCATTTGGTTCTAAATGTGGTTTTTAGCTGATAATCCAAATTGACTAAGACTTGGTTGTAGCCGGAGAAACCATCTAAAAACGACATCAATTCTGATCCCGCAACTGCTTGTAATATTTGTTCCATTGAGGCAAGGGAAAATTATCATTTTGGCAGGTTTTGTTAATATTTAAAAAGTCAATACAAATTCGAATGTCTCCGTTTTTCTTTCTAACTGGAACCAGATTGGAAACCCATCTAGAATGTCGAAAGGGAAAAATAATTTTGGCTTTCAACAATTTATTGAGCTCAGACTTAATTTAACTTTCCAGATTAGGATGGATGTTCCTCAGCTTTTGCTAGACTGGTCTTTCATCAGCTATCATCAGGATAGTATGTTGAATGATTGAAGTGTTGTAAGTCTTAAGGTCATCGTAATTCCAGGCAAAGACATTTTTATACTGCTTCAGAAGTCGAACAAAGGCTAATTTTTCTTCTGGGGCTAGACCAAGACCTATATTTACTAATTCATATTTCAGAGTTGAACTCTAAAGTCTTGAATTTGTAGACCTTTTGAATTTGTATTTTAAATAGTATAGGTCTTCTACCTTGACTACAGATTTTGGTATGGCATTATTGGTGCTCTCTTGTTGTAAATGCTTGTCATGTTGGTCCTCATCAATTATCTGATTATTGTAAGATCCTTCTAAAGTCAGGAAACGTACAATGTCAGGGTCATTGTTAAAAATTCTCCAGTTGGTAATATTTTCAGAGATGGAAGGCCTAAATATCAATTCGATTGAGAATTATTTGGGCTATAGTCTTATGAGGGAATGAGCTTGGAAGCTACATTAGCCAAGAGGTTAGCACTAGCATTTTGGAGTCTTGGAATGGATGAAATATTGAATGCTATAAAATGTTCAGTCAGATCTTGTACTAAAGATTGATAATGCTTTAAATGACCTGATAGAAAATGTATAGTATTTCATACCTGTTTAATAACAATCTCAGAATCTCCAAAGACTTGTAGATACTTGATGTCCAGTCCGATTGCCTTGTACAACCCTTGCACTAAAGCTTCATATTCTGTAGTGTTTTTTGTGCAATTGAACTCGAGTCTACAGGTTAGCATGGTTTTATTCCATTCTGGACTAATTAATAGACACCTTGCTCCTGCTCCATCATTAGACTTAGAACCATCAATAAATAATTTCCAAAACAAAGAGTTATTTACAGGACTATCTACAAAATTAACGCATTTAGAACTGTTTGTTTGAGAAAATTTTTCTACTTGAGACAAAACAGAATGTTCTAAATAAGGCGAAACATGAGCATTAAAATTTCCTAAGAAAGAGTCAATAGAATAGTTCCCAATTATATTGTTTTTGTATGCTATAGGTTCATTTTCTCCTTCCAGTTTCATTACTATGTATTTTGGTGTGTTTCTCGCTCAATCTTTATCTGATTTGGTTTACCATTGTAAGGGAGCCACATGTGTGACCAATCAGTCACAAAGTATCCATGAAGCTTTTCAGACCAATCCCTGCTAAGAATTAAACCATAAAATTTAGGAATTTATGCACCTAAAATATCAATGACTTGACATACCTTTGGATTCGATGAGAGCCTTATGGTTACTTGATTTAGTTCACCAATTACTTGAACTTGCGACTATTCCACCTGAACTATCCGTACTGTAGATTATTGAGGTTGGACATTTAACTTTGCACAAATTGTTTTAGGCAAAATATTAGATGAAGCACCTGAATCTACCAAACAACTATGAAAATTTTTATTGAAAATTTCGTAAGGAGGAATGGAGGAGTATGGGATTTTGACCTACCTCCAATTAAAGCAATATCATTTGGGTCAAATTTATTTTCCATACTAGTTGGAGGTCTTCCCATTTCATGAGAAGCTTGTGAGATTACAACGGTAGGAAGAGGTGCAATGGGTATTGCATGTAGCTCTTTCAAAAGTAGTTTCTGTTGATGCTTTAATTTACTCAGTTCATGAAAAGTAATGATGGCCCTAGTATTTTTCATGTCTTCAACAATATTATACTCCATCTCATCAGAAACGATCAGTGTTTTAGATGGAGTTGATGAATCGGATTGGACTAAGTTTGTTTGAGTAACTTTTGGTGATGATTTCTTACTTGTGACTTTATCTTTGGAAACTGAGCTTATGTTCTTCTGTTTAGAACTGGGCTGCGGAGGATCAAGCTGATTTCTACTTCTGGTACTGACTGGTGATGCCTTTTGATCCTCTTCGTCTGGAAGAATGAAGTCCCACATTCCCTATAGCTCTACAACCTCATCTTCATCAATAGGTTCTTCATTGGAAACTTCTTCTTCTTCTCCTTCAGATTCTACATTTGTTATAGCATTGGGAGGCTTTGGATCAGTTGAAGGGTTTTTCCTATAAGGCTTGTAGGGTTTCTTAGAAGAAGTCTCTGCTACTTGTCTTTTAATGTCAACCATTTCGTTAGACATGGTTTTTAAAACTTTCTGTAATCCTTCCAAATCAAATGGGTCCTTTAATTTCTTTTTCTTAGGATCATCTCTAAAAGCAACCTTCTTAGATTTTCTTTCATCAATAGCGTTTTTCTTTTCTAAAGCTAAGATACGCTTTTCTACCGCTATCGCTTCCTTCATGTTTTCGGCCAATGTTGGCTTGGCAGCCCTATCAACAAAGATTGCTATATTCGATGGTAAAGCAGATATGTACCATTCACTTCGAACTTCTTCGCTAGGCTTGGAAGCAGTAGGGATTTTATTCAAGAGTTTGTTGAAACGCGAGTTGAAATCTTTGATAGGTTCTCTTGATTCGGTCTTAAGATTTGATAGATCATTGATCAATGTTGCCGTAGACCTATCATCGCCGAACTTTGTCAAGAATTGCTCTTGGAAAATGTCCCAACTAGTAATGGATCCTGATGGTAATGAAAAATACCAGGACCCAGCTGCTCCTTGTAAAGTATATGGAAAAATTCTAACAACAGCATCTTCATTTGTAACTCCATTTAAATTTATTGATAACATAAAGTTATTTATGTGTTCTTCTGCTAGCATGCCTGTTTCAGGATTAAACTTGGGCAGCCATTTCTTAGGATGGGCCGGTAATTGACTCAAGGGCGTAGGCATTGAGACTACCCCTGGATTGTTCCATGGGTTTTGAGCCATTGTTGAACTACTAATAGAGGAAAGCACAAATGAAGTTCCTTGTGGTGGGGATGAAAATTTCAAAGTTCCAGTACTCTGTTGAACAATGATATGAAGTGGGGGAGTGGATGGTTGACTTTGCAATGGAGAAGATCGAATGGATGATGATGATGAAAGAGTCTCACTATCAGACCCTTCAGGTGTCTTCCTTTCTCTTTTCCTTTTAGGCAGAGGTAATTCAATTGGTTCAATACCAATTTTTTCACTCTGTAATCTAGTAAGAGGATGAGAAGGATTACATTGTGAAGTCACACTACATTGAGATAATTTAGATTTCTATGGTGATATGGAAAATCCTCGAAGTTTATGGATCAAAGACTCAACTTCAGGGGGTTCGATAGTAGATTTATCTGAAACATTTGGGTTTGCGGCAATGTTTGTTGTTTTCTCAACTTCTCGCTTAAGATTTAAAGACTCAGAATGTGATGGAGAAGTCGGGGGAGATGTTGAGGGTGATTTACTCTCAGAATGGGTTTTGGATTTAGATTTAATTGCCATTCACGGTTTGCACCCTCCTTCTAGTGCCAAATTTATTGAATCCCCAAAAATCGGGTCTACAATAAGAGGGATAACCATCCGGTCCAGACCTTGAAAGCAACTCCTTTTCCGTTTGGGATAGTGACTTCGACTGGAGATAATGGGACCAGTTTCCCAATTTATTTATGATGATGCTAAGGGATGATGTTTTCTTTCCTAAAAGTTTCTAAAGAGAATGCTTTTAATCTAAATCTAATCTAACACATGCAATTTTATTCTAATGAACGGAAACATATAATTCTAAAAACTATCCCAGGATTAACTCTTCACTTATGTGATCTAAAATAGTTTCCAACAGAAATCGGTAATAAAGATTATTCAATTGCTACAAGAAAAGAATCCATTAAAAGTAAATTGTTTCGTATAACAAATTAGCTGAAACAATTATGATAAGCATATTGCATAATAAGTTATTCATACACTCAGCATAAAAAGAATAGTTACCACCGTACAAAAGTGCCAAATGATAACTGAACATTCAGGCCTTCATATATAAACAACTGAAAATAACATATTACTTGACACATAAGCAAAAATCATTAAGAGATAAAAGTACCATTGATAATAAGTCCTACTCATGAGCTTCGGCAATATAGATTTATCTTCTCATAATTCAATATCCACTAAGAGTACAAAAGTGAATTTCAGTAGCAGACATTAAACACATATAAATAAATCTCGTTCCATTCATTTATGAAAACCTCCTCAGAGGGTGTAGAAGTGCATGTTCTGAAGAACTGTTTTTGACAAATTTCTAGACCCCTCTCTAAATACATGAGAGGGGTTTAAATACTACTAACTAAAGACTAAAAATAATTATTACAAAAATATAGGAGGAGGTTTAAATGACCATCCTCATCTAAAGAAAAAATAAAATGAAATTAAGCTGAAACTGTATCTAAATATCAACTATGCATCTGTTCTCTTAAGTCACAAGCATCTAGCATCGGCTTTAGGAGTGTCGATTTGCCGACCTCTGATTTTAATTGTCCTGCGAAGACGGAATCAACAAGTGCTGGTGCTATCTTCTCGACAGAATTCGTAAGGCACTTCAAAGTCATACACTGACTATGTGGTTTCACCAAATATTATCAGTAAGTGTCCCATTTTAACTTAGTTAAATTTTTTACTGACTCTGCCCTTTCTTCAGCTTTCTGTCTCCAACTTGTTTGCAGTTGCTGCGTTTTTGGGAGAAATCCTGGAGCGGTTTCCAATATCAGGTTGGCTCTATGCAGATTTTCATTGACACTTTTAGAGTCGGTCTGGTCAGTCCTCCGTCAGAGATCAAAACACTTTATGCATTTCATTTTTAGGTGTCCCGCTCCATTCATTCAGCTGCATTCCGCTAGGGGCATGCCATGATCTGACAGAGAAAGTCATGCTAGTCATCTCCCCTCATGTTTGGTTCCTGTTGGCTTGGGTATTTTGTAAATAATCACTAAAGTCCATGACAGTCAAGGTCTGGTCCTTTAATGGACAAAAGTCATTTTTGGTCATTAGGTCTAGGGATTGATCAATTTGATCTTCAAATATGTCCAGTAAAGCCATGCAGGCTAGAGTGATGTTCTTGCAAAGTAATGATCCGCAGAGTTTCATCATCATATTGATAAACTTCGACTGTTCTTCAAAACTCTATTTTGAAGAAAAGTCAAACAGTGCTATTGGTGACAAAATTTTCAAAAGGGGTCTACAGTTGATTTCTTCAGGTGCAGTCATGGTTTCCATGGCCAAATGCTCTGTCATGCAATCCCCGCAAAAAGTGTCGAAAATTTCATCGTTTGAGCCCAAAATTCAGAGAAAAAGTGAAAATCAGGGTTATATTAAAATCAGTGAAAAAGGTGCCAAACAGGACATTAGAAAGTGGGTTTTTAAAAAAAGCAAATTTAAAACATGACCTCCAAGCCTATATACACAAACTCCATCATGAATCCAAGTCATTGTGCAATCAAAGAGCTTAGAGAAGCATTGAAAGGTCGTGGAGTGTGAAATCGCGCGATTTGAAGCAGTTGGAGGAAGTTTCAGGGTGCGCAGTGCACACAGGCAGGGGCACGGCGCACACAGAGCCCGCCCGCAATGTTAATTTCTAACTAGCGTGATGCACTGGGCTTTGCACGTGGCGCATAGAGACAAAGCGCCCATAACGTGCCAAAACTCACCCAAATTTTTTGTGAAGACACTCTAATTGCAAGGTAGGCTACCTAAACTCACTTGTGCATCAAATTTGGTAAAGATATGATGGTTTCATGCCCGTGATTGAATGCAAAAATTTCTTAAAGCAACCACAAAAAGACACCAAGAAATCATCTTGCTAGGGTTGTATAACAGTGTTATTGCTACCAAGGTATTTTCCCTTCCCTACCCCTGTTCCTTATTCCCCTATTGCATTCTTCCTACTATCACTACCCTAACACTACCAAACTCATATTCCCTTACCCCTCCTCCCATTACTCAATACAAACCCTAAAACCCTACCTTGCCAAAAACCCAAACCCCCTACATGTCCCTAAACAAAATTCTCCCTATAACCCCTGTTCCCATTATATTATTCCCCTCCTAATATTCCCTTGTTTCATTGTCCCCTTGGTGGCAGATTATCAAAACAACCTAGATTTCACCATCATTAAAGGAGCAACCTAAATTTAGTTTATAAACGACAATCATGGCATCAGAGGTTTCATTAGAGTATGAGGTGGAGACCCACAGTGATACAGCTTCAGGAGAACAGGCCCCCAGGAGACATCACAAGAGTGGCAAACATGTTAGAGAGGAGCCAAACACCCTCACTGAGTTGCAGGCATGCCCTCTTGCTATGTCATGTTTCCAGCACCTAGCATGTTTTGAATTTTGTCAAAGGGTGTTAAATGTCAGAGTTCATCATGATTTGGCCTGTCTTTTTGCACTTCACCTACAAGGAGGTCAGTCTATCTTGGCTGGGGTCACTTTCACTTTGACACCTGAAGCCATATCAGTGGCAACAGGCATAACAAATGTTGGAGAATAGTGGCATAAGAAGAAGAAGGTGGAGAGGCATCATTATGAGCCTTACATTAAGGCCAGTTGTTTGAGTCAGCTCACGAGAGTTTTCCCATTTAGATTTTTTAGAGATGAGTATGCTCCACTGATGAAATTGATCATGAAGTACTTCAGTTGTGAGGGGAGGTTTTCTCGCCTTTATGCCTATCACATCAGGTTGCTCATGCACTTTACCAGGGTATGGATGATGAACCTCCCATTTTTCATTTGTGGGAACATAGAGAGGATGAAAAATTTCATGCAGCATAAGACCCCTCGACAGCAGCTCAACAGTGTTTATCACTTTGCTCTCATCCGGATTTTGGTGGATCATCAGTTGGGATTGCGGGGCATTGCTTGGGAGGAATTCAACTCCCGTGACTTCTTCAGTGCTCCACAGGTAGTATCAGAGGTAGATCATGAGATAGGTGGTCCATCACATTAGCATGAGCACCCTGAGACTGCTACTATGCCAGTTTTCATCACCTATCAGAGAGGCAGTAGACATTTGTTCGCAGCGACAAAGCGAGTGTTATCTCCACCCTGTGTGGAAGGGGCCTCGCTTCCGACATCAGCATCACATGAGCAGGGCAGAGGTAAGGAGTCAATGCAGGAGGAAGGGCCATCAGGTGAACGAGAGACCGAATTCGTTCTCCTCCATGATGATGAGACAGATACAGAGTCAACAAATGCATAGCTCAAAGAGATCATCCAGGAGCAGCAATCAGAGATTGAGGCCTTATCCCTTGACTTGGAGAGGGCTAAGTGGAACATGAAGTACTTGGAGTAGAGCAACAAACAGAGGATCAGCGAGTGATTATGGAGCTACAAAACATTCGTGAGCATCGCCAAGCTGCTCAAAGGAGAAGAGTTCATCTCACATCATTGGACCAAGAGATCAATGAGGATTGGGAGGCCCATCTCAAGAGCGTGAACATGCACTTGGAGAGGCTGTTGGACAAGGCCAATCAGGACCTTGCCTTGCTGAGACACATGGCTTATCATTACAGGATACGAAATATGGGTGTAAGGGTCTGGATGAGGAGCTTGAAGGCGAAATTGAGGAAAGCAACAAGAAAGGAAAAAGAGGGAAAAGAGAAAGATCAACTTCGAATGTTGACTGAGGCTTCCTTGGCCCATCATAACACCCCATAAAGAACGTCCAGCCCAAATTTCAAGAAATTTGGGGAATTTTTGGTCACATGACAAATTTTTGGGCAAAACACAGGGTTTTTCAGTGGCGCGGTGCTAAAAATCTAGAGCTCCAAATGAGGAATGGTTTGCATTGTTGGATTCAGCATGGAGAATCATGACTATTGGTTCCCAGACAAGAAATTTGGGCAAGATCTGAGTCTCCAGGAGGTCAAAGACACCCAAAAAATGGCCTCTTTGCCCCTTTTTTGACACACAGGAAGCAGTATTGGGAGAATGAAGATTTGGAGGGGCAAATGAGCACCAAATTCAGAAATTCTAGTTGGGTTAGAAAGTAGACAGGACAAGCTTTCCAACAAGCCCAATTGGGCACATTTTGGACACCTGCAAGTGCCCCAAAACAGGCCCCAAAGTAGCGCGGCGCACAAAGAAAATGGCGCAGTGCACGGAGGAAAAATTGCCAAATTTGCTTCCGTTTCGCAAAATTTCGATTCACAACTTCTCCAAGTGGGCCCGCTCATCTACACTTCAGTTTTTTGGCACCAATGGCAGAATTTAAAGCATTTTATTTCCATATGGACTTCTATCCAAGTGGCGAAGGAAGGCAAACGGTCACCCAAGCCAAATGTCATGTTTGTAGCATTGCACCTATAGCTAATGGTTGGCTCTTCATCTCCATTTTGTAAAGATTCGAGTAACTCCCCAACCCTTGGGTGTTCTATCTCTTCATGGTACATTGTATATATTGTATGTAAGCTATTTGCAAAGGGTTGGTTGGTTTGTAACTTCTGGGAGACTGTGGGAAAGAATCTTTGTTTCTTCACTGTGTATTTTTGACAGAGAATTAATGAAAGGCAGTGGCTTTGTTTCATGAGATTCTTGTGGTTGTGAGTGCATCAAATGTGTCTCTTATGTTTTCATATGTATTTCGTTATGTTTCATAATTCAATTCATGTTCATTTCCAGTGAAATTTTCTGAGTGAGATTAGGTAGAATTCAATTTTATTGCTTTGCCTGTGGGAAAATTTCATGTTCAATGTTCTTCTTCTCTTGAAAAGGATTCATGTTCCTATGCCCTTTTCACACTCCTCGGCAATCTCTCCGTTCCACGTTATTCCAAACTAAATTGCTACACTTTCCGCCTGCCTTGCCTCATGAAGTACTCTGTGCCTTTGTATTAAATTCTCTGTTCTTTGCTGACCGTTGGTCCCATACCATCCCAGAAGCTCGGTCATTCATAAAAAGTGTTTCTTGTATCCATATTCACTTACTAGCCGAAGATCAATATTTCATTGTAAGTCATCTCAGACCATTTTTCTTACCTATTCACTGAGTGTGACTTGGAGAGAGCCCTCTCCTATTCTGGTAGGGCTAGCTACTAGACTGAGCGTGGTTTGTGGTTACCCTGAATTTTGCCTTCCTTCAGCCTTGGGAAGATTTAGGTGCTAACATAGTGGTGACTCCGCTGGGGATACAAAACTTAAATCAAATCCCCTTGTTTCATAATAATTCTAAGCTTACGGATGATGAGCTTAGGATTGGATAGGCTGAGTAAGTTGGTTGTGTCTTGTGATTTTTCTCAATAGCACGCTGGCTTTGAGATGATATACCAAAGCCAATCCAGACCCGGATCCTCCTCACATTTACGAAAACCCCAATTTGATTCCAAGACTCCTTCGTCAAGAAAGCACCATAACTCACGTGTTCAAATCCCATTCATGTCCTGACATTTTTGAGTATATTGAAGAGATTGATTTTGACGAACGGTTTGAAATATCATTGTTCGGGTCTAAGTCCGAAAGGGCTGTTGATTATACTGTCCCCAATCCTCAATTTCTTGTAGATCTAGAAATAGAAAGAGCTAACCGATTAATTGATAATTATATTGCAGCACAGCCTCAAACTCCAATTGCCAGCCCCTTACAAACTGTGCACACTCCTCCAACACCTCCAAGGACAAATCCACCGAGAGTGATGGCTGCCTGTTTCGCACCCCTTGTTTTGCGCCAAGTCCTAGATGATATGCTAGCGGATTATCAAAGTAAAATCCCATTTTTTTATGGCACTCCTAACAGAATTACTGCTCAGCAACATGTGGACAAAATGACAGACTTCTATGAACTCCATGAGATCGATGCGGAGAATGTGGCAATGAGACTCTTTGTACAGATATTTGTAGGCGAAGTGAGGAAGTGGTTCAGAGGTTTGTCAGCTGCGCGTATCGCTATCTTGGCTAAACTACAAAGACAATTTTTAAACCGATGGGAAGTGAAAAAGAATCCCCTTCAAATTCTAGCTGAATATGAGCAAATCAAACGAAATGCTGGTGATTCGGTCCAAGATTACTGTGTTAGATTCAATACAGTTTACAACAAAATTCCAGATAATCTAAAGCCACTCGTGGGACTAGCTATGATGAAATTTCCAGATGGTTTTGACATTGATATGGCCTACCAATTAAGAGAGAGAGAACCAGCCACAATGGAAGACATGCAGAAGATCGCGGTCAGCGTTGAAGCAAATCTGCTGTCCAAGAGAGCTAGAGTGAAAGCAGAAAAGAAAGTCACAGTTAAGGAAGAGTCTTCCTCAATGGATCAATTACTCAAAAAGGTAGAGAAGATGCTTGAAAGGGTGAAGCTCGACAAGCCTGAGCCACAAGTTAGGAATCCTAATTTCTGTGGCCAGCAGTAGCCACAATATAGAATAAGATAGAGAGATCAGCGAACCCAAGAGTAGGCAGCACAACACTCAGTACAGACACCCTTGCAGAATAATTTTGTGCATGGACCAGAGTCAGATGAGGATAGGAATGTAATAGGTGAAGAAAACCACCTCTTTAATCCAGATGAGCTGCCTACTTACATTATTGAAGAGGAAGAGTGTGCAGTCAGTTCAACTGCACACAAAGATGCAGATTTCATTCTAGCAAGTGACACTGTTTTACAAGAAGAATCAGAGGAGTATCAAGAGGATATATGAATGCTCTGTCTGCAAAGTAGCAACGATATTCACTTAGAAACAGAGATGTGCCGGCCAAACCAATTCAGAAAAAGAAGGAGGTTGAAACAAAAAAGAATGATTCATTAGCTGCACAAAGAAAAGGAAAGGAGGCGGTTGGTTCGGAAAGTAGCAAATCAAAATCAGCAGAACAATCACAGCAGCAAGCTGCATCAAAAGAAAAATAAAAGAAAGAGATCCCAGTCAAAGAGGTATAAAAGATTCCCACTTTTAATTTAGAGAATGAGATTTCCAAATTAAAGTATCTATCCCTTGACTCAAATAATGAATAATAGAAGTTATAGAGGACAAATATCTAAGATGTTGAGTTTGGACCCAATGTCCGACATGGTGAATGTTGAAGACGATTAACCTGAAATGATTTTTGGACCAGCATCGAATGGTGAGTCTCCTGATAGTGATGTGCCACCCTTTAACATCAGTTTAAGATTGCATGATTTTGTGTTCGATTCCAAAGCCTCTTACAATCTCATGCCCAAGGCTATCATGGATAAGCTTGGTCTGGACATCACCCAGCAATACCATGATCTCTATTCATTTGATTCCAGCAGAGTGAGATGTATAGGACTCATCAAAGACTTGGTTGTGAGTCTGGATCAACTCCCAATGAAAAATGTTTTAATGGATGTGGTGGTAGCAGATATTCCTCCAAGGTTTGGCATGCTTCTTTCCAAGTCTTGGGTAGTGAAATTGAAAGGGACACTATAGCTAGATTTCTCCTATGCAACAATTCCGGTGTTTGGACAAATGGGAAATTGTATCGGGAACAAAAAATGTAATATATGATGACAAGCAAGGAGAAACCAATAAATCATCCAATTAACTATGTACATACAGATTTAGAGTCTTTTTTTTTGTATTCAGATAGTTTAAATGATATAGATAGTCAGGTAGTAGAAGCAGATGATATTCTAGAAATAACAGAAAATTTCAGAGAAAT
Source organism: Pinus tabuliformis (assembly GCA_031772625.1). Lineage (NCBI taxonomy): Eukaryota > Viridiplantae > Streptophyta > Pinopsida > Pinales > Pinaceae > Pinus > Pinus tabuliformis. The sequence goes on from CM062809.1 coordinate 82,298,274, forward strand.
TTTAAAGAAAGAAGGACAAGAACAACAGAACAATGTTGGGCAATCAGCTAAAAGTAATGGACAGCAAGCAGATAAGGCACAACAAATAGATTTCCAGCACTTACCAGAGGAGGAAGAAGGTTTGTGGACCATGGATTTTGATGGAGCAGTGGGAAATGATGGTGCTAGAATTGGAATTTGGGTAAACAGTCCTTTCTCCGCCCAAAACAAAGTGCCTAGTAGCATGAGGGTTTGCTCTTACAAGTTGGCTTTTGAGTGTTCAAACAATGAAGCTGAGTATGAAGCTCTGATTGCTGGCCTGAAGATTCTTAGAAAGCTGAATGCTAAAAGGATTTCGGTATATGGCGACTCCGAATTGGTAATAAAGCAAGTCAGAGGTGAGTATCAAGCAAAGCATCCTAGGATGCGGGCCTATCGTAATGCAGTTTTAGACATCTTAAAATTATTTTCAGAATACACCTTGACATGTATACAAAATAGTATTGCTAACGCTCTTGCCAAGGCAACAAGTAGTTTGAAAATCCCAATGAACTCCAGCAATAAATTTGAAATCCATGTCAAGCATCGTCCAACCATTCCAGACAATCAGAGATATTGGCAAGTGTTTCAAGATGATGAGGAGATTAATGATTTTCTGCAAAACAAAGGCAAGTTCAAAGAAACCTCAATTGATGTAGAAAACGACGATGGTAAAGGGAATGGTACAGATGAAGCGCAGATCAATGAAATGGACGTGTTGCAGCTGAAGAATAACATTATTCCTAAAGGCCTGATACCTCTAGAAGAACTTTTTGATCAAGATGATGTAGCCCACAAGCCAACATTGCAGCCAACAGAGAAGGGTGTAGAAGAGGTCAACATAGGAACAGCTGCCAATCCTAAGTTGGTAAAATTGTCCAAAGCATTGCCGCCAAAGATCAAGGACAAATATATCAGTTTGATGGCTTCATTTGCAGATGTGTTTGCTTGGGATTATTCTGACTTAAAGACCTATGATACCAATATAATTCAGCACACTATACCCATCAAGCCCAATCAAAAACCATTCAGACAGAAGCTGAGAAGGATAAATCCAAAGTTGCTGCCATCTATTGAAAAGGAGGTAAACAGGTTGTACAAGTTAGGTATCATTGTGCTTGTTAGTGTCAGTCTTTACAGCCTTCCTCCAGTGATCAAATGTGCTCTTACATAGTGATTTTGAAGTGTCAAGGTCAAATTTTGTCATTTCAGTGAGTCTTCAAGCAAAATTTGGTCACTAGCCATTAGGTCTAGGGTTTGCCCAAATGTCAATCTATGTCACTATCCAGCTGAGTCTATCATCATTCATAGGGTTTTCATTATCACGTCAGTGTCTAATGGGTCATTTGATACCTTGTTCATGCTTCAGTTGCGCCCAGGCAAGGTCATTTCCCTCTCTTAGGGTTTTGAAGGCAGTTTCTCTTGGGCGGACAAATCATCGGAAAAACTTGTTTCCTGATGTTCATACACCTTCCCCTATCCTTAATGTACCTTATCAAACACTTCCCAACACTCAGATCCCCCAAATTCCTCATTTTTGCACAAACCCTAGTTTCTAGCTACAACCTGGCAATTTTCTAGGTTGGGCCTGTGTTTCACTCTTTTGAACCCCTTCCTCTCACTCAATCTCTGAGATTCCACTTTCCCCTACTTCCTAACATCCCTCCCTACTCCCAAAAATTTCCTCAAGAATTTAGAAGCCCCTTATCCCCTTCATTTCGCTCCATTTCGACAAAATTCCTTGTTTCACACATCGGGACAAGTTTCACTAAAATGATGGTTCTGAGCAATCAAAGATGAATTTTGCAAAACTGAGAGAGGTTTTTGTCCAAAACATGCCAAGGAAGAGAAACCTCTTTCACCTCTTGCACAGGTGTCATGGTTTGAGATAAATGTCAAGAATACCGTTGCCTCAGGAGAATCAAAGGCACCTCTGAAGTGACCTTGGGAAAATCAAGTTTTCTCCTAGCTTGGTTGACCAAATGACTTTCTTGATGGGTAAAATGATAACTAGACACAAATATCTTTCCAATGAGCTATCATGAGCTCAATTTGGGATTGAGGAAGGTATTCAAAAGTTGACTGCAACAACACTCTTCCTTGAGGCAGCCTCATTGGGCACTTTTTGACCAGTCTTGGGAGATTTGATTTTTGATAGGTCAAATCAACTCCAAATTGAAAAATTCCACTTGGGTTGGAAAGTAGACTCAAATACATTTCCAACGAGCTATCCTGCGCCTGATTCTGACACCGGGAAGGCCCTCAAACAAGGCTGTGAATGTGCGCGACCACTCAGAGGCTCTCCTGCAGTGTTAAATTACAAGGTGCGCGACCACTCAGGAGGTGCGCGACCACTCAGGCTCTAAGTGCCAAAATCACCTCCAACTCACTCAAAATCTCCTTCAAACTTGCAAATTGGGTTGAGGTAGGCTCTCTACAAATTGTTTTGTTGGTTGATGGTGGTTGTGGATCCTCATGCTTGTGATTATACCTCCAAGAATGCAAGGAAAGAAGACATTGGTAGCTGCTTGTTCATGTAGGCATAATGCTAGGGTTTGATGTTTTTTCAAGGTGTTGATTCCCATCTATTCCCTCCATTGTTTCCCATTAAATTCACAATTGTTATGATATGTTTCTATCTTATCTCATTTGCAAAGAATACTAAATCTCCTATCCCAAATTCCTAAACCCTATCCCTCCCCCAAATCCCTTTACAAAACCCTAATGCCCTTTCATGTATTCTACCCAAACCCTAATACCCTCCACATGGCAAGGAAAATAAATAAACAACAGCAAGGATAAAGAAAATGTTATGTAAAAAGAGAAAAGAGCAATAATATGGCAAAATGACCAAATAAAAAAAACAGATATTGCTGTGCATAGTCATTGAAAAATAGAAGACACACTGCTGTGCATATCCAAAGCAAAAACAAGAAAAATGCAGCTGTGTATATGTATAAAATGGACATATTGCTGTAAATATTGTTGGCAAAAGAATATTATTGTGTCTCCCCAAAACCCAAGCCCTGTTTTCCTCTCTATCCCTTCCCTAAAATCCCTGTTCAATTAAGATCCCTTTTCCCTTATGACAAGATGTAAAAGAAGCCTTGTTCCCCTATAACTAAATGTACATAAAATCCTTTGAAAAATCAGTGTTTACCTTATGATGTACATTGAAAAACAAAAACTCAAAAGAGCAAGCTATCTATGCTGTCCTATACTCCCGTTGCAAATGCATGTCCTTTCCCTTGATGACTATCATACATGTTTTCCCTAATAAAGTATTTCTTTGCAAATGATTTCCTAATGATGGAAGATGAGATGATATGTGTTACATTTTGTGAATTATCCCTTAAAAATCCCTGTTTTTATATGTTTCCCTTTCCTAATGAAAAATCCCCTCCCCTAACATTTCCTTCATGATTTTGTTCCCCTTGAAAACAACATACAACTCAGTATTTTTGCAGGCAGAGACAGCAGTTCACTTTGTCCACTTTGCTCCTAAACCATGTCAGACACCGAAACCTGTGAGCAAAGTGATGACCATTCATCTTCTATAGAGGTTGAGGTACAGAGGATGACAAAGAGCTTGATGAGCTATGGAAGATTCGAACCGACCGAGTCATCAACCGTAGGAGGCCCGGAGACCTATTGCCCAAGGAGAGGGAGTCCATGCTCATCCGGGTGAATGCACACTTGCAGAGGTTGTTAGAGAAGGAAAACGAGGACAAGAGGCTGCTACAGAACATGAAAAATCATTATTGGGCAAGAATGCATGATTGCAAGGCAAAGATGACGATACTCCAAAGGAAGTTGTCCGAGGCCCGCAAGAGGAAGAAGAAGAAAAACCCGCTCCGTATCTTGGCTGAGGCATCACTCACTCACCATGATACTCATTAGTATCCTCCCAGCCAGCAAACACAAGAAATTTTGAGGATTTTGAGGTATTTTTGGCATTTTTTGGCATTTTACAGGTTTTGGTCATTTGAGTGGTCTCACCCCCCGCGCGACCACTCATGGGGACAGCTCAAATTGAGGAAAACTCTACATATTTGGATTTTTCATGACAAAATACACTTGGATATGGATGGGTTTCAAATTTTATGGAGATTTGGGCCTCCAAAAGCTCAAAATACATGCAAATTTTGACTTTCTGCCCCTTTTTTGAGTTGCAGAAAGCTGCCTTGGGAGAAATGATTTTTGAGGGGTCAAATCAACTCCAAATTCAAAAATTCCACTTGGGTTGGAAAGTAGACTCCCAGACCTTTCCAACGAGCTATCTTTCACTTGATTTGGACAACTGGAACCCATTCAAAAAGTGCTGCAAAGGGGCGCGACCACTCGAGCAGGGGGCGCGACCACTCGAGCTAAAATTGCCAGTTTTGACTTTTCAGGCCTCCAAACTCTGTTTTTACCTTGGTTGATCATTTGTACCTGTAAATGATGGATGTATGGATAATTTTCATGGCACATTGATAGATTTAATCTCTCTTAACCCTTCTAGAAGCTTCCTTGATGTAAATAGTGAATATTTAATGCATGGATGAGTTAGCTAAGTTTTAGAGGCAAGTTGTTTTAACTTCCTATTATCTAGTGCTTAGTTTAGAATTAGTTCAAACTGCTCCTAGGAAGTTGAGCTCGACCCCTAGAGGTGGGGAAAGGAGTTAGATGGTCTATATTATGCCTTCTCTTGCTCATTTTCATGGTTGGACTCTTGAGGGAGAAGCTCTATTGTATATTTTACTTGTATCTCTGCAATTTGAGGAAAAGGAAGGCCAGGGTTTTGCAGACATCATTGTGGATTCTTGTGGATTATTGTGTTGATGGTGTGTTTCCTACTTGTCATTGTAAGTGTGTTTATGTGTTCCATCTCTTATTCTATTGCTGCTAATTAAACAAAATAAGTGATAAAGTTTGAATTCATGCATGCCATGCTCAGCTTTCAATTTTGTTTAATATTTATGTTTTCCACTGTCTAAAGAGGATTCAAAGTCATTGTTTGCCCTCTTTAGCTCCCTCTCTTTCTTCCTTGATCATCCATCTCAGCTTAAGGAATCAACACAAACTCCTACCTTGCCCCAAAGACCCACCTGCAAAAACTGAGCTCAATCCCCGCACCCTGAATTGCACTCCCTCCAATTGCCACCAAAAACCCCAAAAACTTTAAATCAACCTTCCTAATCATTTTACTAGCCTAATATCAGTGTTCCTAATTGGGTCAGCTCATCCTATTGAAAGATCTACCGAGTTTGACCGCAGAGAGCCTTCTCATACCCCGTAGGGCTAGCTACGAGGTGAAATGGTTTGATGTTGCCTTGAAGGTTTACCTTCCTCAGCCTAGGGTGAAATCTCAAGCGCTAACAGTGCCCATCAGATTTTCAGATTGTATCTCTAACTTGGTGCCCATACGAAAGAAGATAGGTGAGATCCGCTTATGCATTGATTTTAGAAATCTCAATAAACTTTCATTGAAGGAGAACTATCCACTGCCCTAGATGGACCATATACTTCAGCGAGTAGTGGGGTCATCTCGTATGTCGCTACTTGATGGTTATTCCAGATATAACCAAATTTCTGTCCATGAGGATGACCGAGACAAGACAACATTCACCACTCCATGGGGAACCTTTCATTTTTCCAAAATGCCTTTCGGTTTAAATAATGCAGGCACCGCATTTTAGCGTGCAATGGACTTGGCTTTTGCAAATGAGAAGGATGTTTTTTTGGTGGCGTACCTGGATGATTTGACAGTGTTTTCCAAATCTGATGAAGAACACATGCACCATCTAAAAACTGTCTTTCAAAAGTGCAGAAAATATGGTTTATTGTTGAATCCTAAGAAGAACTTGTTCGCCATGGAGGAAGGCAAATTTATCGGGCACATTATTTCAAAGGATGGCATTCGTATTGACCCAGCACGTGTGCAAGAAATTCAACAAATCGATCTGCCCCGGAATAAAAAAGAGATACAATCGTTCAATGGTAAGATGAATTTTCCGTGTCGCTTTGTGCCTAATCTTGCTGAACACTTAAGAGAGATGACCAACATGCTCAAGAAGGACAGCCAGTGAAATGGACAGAGGAGGCCATAAAATCTTTCAATTTGGTCAAATTCGCCCTTTCTTCAGCTCCAGTTCTAGTCAGCCTGGACTACACTCAAGATTTCATATTGTTTTCATTTGCTTCGGAGCACACTATGGCAACAGTATTATTGTAGAAAGAGATGATCATGAAAGACCCATCGCATTCTTCAGCAGAGCTATAAGAGATGCAGCTTTAAAGTACAACATCATTGAGAAGCAAGCTTGGCACTGGTGAAGGCATTGAAGGATTTCCGGGTATATATTCTACATTCTCATATTTTGGCCTATGTTCCTAACGCTGTTGTAAAAGATGTTTTAGTGCAGACCGGTCCGGAAGGAAGAAGAGGCAAATGGATTACAGCCTTGCTGGAATATGATGTGGAAATAAAGCCCACAAAGTTGGTCAAAGGACACGGGTTGGCGAAGTTAATGGCCGAATCAAACTTGCATGCCTTGGACATAAATATGATCGCTGCTATGTCTGATGAGAACGAGGAAATATCATCCATTCAGGTATCTGAAATGTTTGCTCTGTCCCCATGGTATTCAGATATAATATATGTGCTAAAAAATCTATCACCACTGCTCAGCATGACTAGAAATAAAGCGAGAACACTCAAGTTGAAGGCTGCCAAGTTTTGCATTCTAAATTCTGTGCTGTATTGGAAAGATCTCGATGGTGTTTTTTTGAACTGTTTGGTGGAAGAGGAGGCAAAGAAAGTCATGGAGGATTTCCACGGAGGAGAGTATGGTGGTCACCTTTTTTGGAAGTCAACAACAAATAAAATTTTGAGAGAAGGGTACTATTGGCCTACATTGTTTGTTGATGTGTACAAGATGGTCAAGCACTATCATAAATGTCAGATTTTCGAAGGAAAACAGAAATTACAGCCTTTGCCACTTAAGCCCATTGAGGTGAGCGCTCCTTTCCAGTAGTGGGGGTTGAATTTCATTGGTGAAATTCATCCTCCTTCTTCCAGTCAGCGTAGATGGATCCTCACAGCAATAGACTATTTCACAAAATGGATTGAGGCAACTCCCACCAGACAAGCTACAGATACAGTAATCATTTCATTTCTTGAAAATAACATCTTGTCTCGCTTTGGTTGTCCGAATAAGTTAATCACCGATAATGCAACAGCTTTCAAATCAAAGAGGATGGTAGAATTTTGTCATAAATATCACATCATTTTGGGTCACTCAACTGCCTATCATCCGCAAGGCAATGGATTGGCAGAATCTTCGAATAAATCATTGGTCAACATCATCAAGAAGCTGCTAGAAATAAATAAAAAGAGCTGGAATAAGAGGTTGGTCCATGCGCTTTGGGCAGATCGGATCAGTCAGAAAAAATCCATTGGTATGTCACCGTTTGAGCTTGTTTATGGAGTTGACATAGTATTTCCCAACTCTCTTGCTGCCTCAGTAGTCAGACTTCTTCAGGAGGTAGGAAGTGAAGAAGATCCCATGCAGAGAAGGTTGAATCAAATGGTCCACTTGCAGCAGACAAGAGAAGAAGTTTTCAAGAACACATCCAAATTGCAGGAGAAAATAAAGAAAATCTATGACAGAAAAGCAAAGGCCGATAGATTTCAGTTGGATGATGTGGTGCTGAAGTGGGATGTAAGGAATGAAGAGAAAGGTAAGCATGGAAAGTTCGAGAATCTTTGGAAAGGTCCTTTCAAGATTGCAGCATATATGGGTCAGAATGCCTTTCTTCTAAAGGAAATGAATGGGGAAGATTGTCTAGGAGGGCCGATCAATGGTCGACTACGCAAGCGGTACCACTGCTGATTTATTAACGCTGCTTCCACTGTCATTGTAAATACCATTTTTATTTCAGTTTGGTTTCAGTGTGTCAAGTTAGTTTTTGAGTCATTTCAATGTCAATTTTGAGTCAATTTCTTGGTCATTTCAGTTTCATAAATAAGTCAGAGTCCTGTGTTGTAGTCAAAATGATGACTCCATAGCCCAATGGACAAAAGACACTATCTAGCTCCTCCAAATATCTGCTATTCTTGGCACCTCCAAGGAGCTACCATCCCCCATTGGAGCCAACATTAGAGTTGGTCTGGTCAGTCCTCCGTCAGAGATAAAAACTCTTTATGCATTTCATTTTTAGGTGTCCCGCTCCATTCATTCAGCTGCATTCCGCTAGGGGCATGCCATGATCTGATGGAGAAAGTCATGCTAGTCATTTCCCCTCATGTCTGGTTCCTGCTGGCTTGGGTCTTTTGTAAATAATCACTAAAGTCCATGACAGTCAAGGTCTGGTCCTTTAATGGACAAAAGTCATTTTTGGTCATTAGGTCTAGGGATTGATCAATTTGATCTTTAAATATGTCCAGTAAAGCCATGCAGGCTAGAGTGATGTTCTTGCAAAGTAATGATCCACAGAGTTTCATCATCATATTGATAAACTTCGACTGTTCTTCAAAACTCCGTTTTGAAGAAAAGTCAAATAGTGCTATTGGTGACAAAATTTTCAAAAGGGGTCTACAGTTGATTTCTTCAGGTGCAGTCATGGTTTCCGTGGCCAAATGCTCTATCATGCAATCCCCACAAAAAGTGTCGAAAATTTCATCGTTTGAGCCCAAAATTCAAAGAAAAAATGAAAATCAGGGTTATATTAAAATCAGTGAAAAAGGTGCGAAACAGGACATTAGAAAGTGGGTTTTTTAAAAAAGCAAATTTAAAACATGAACTCCAAGCCTATTTTACACAAACTCCATCATGAATCCAAGTCATTGTGCAATCAAAGAGCTTAGAGAAGCATTGCAAGGTGGTGGAGTGTGAAATCACGCGATTTGAAGCAGTTGGAGGAAGTTTCGGGGTGCGCGGCGCACACAGGCAGGGGTGCAGCGCACACACAGGGCGTGACGCACACAAAGCCCACCCACAGAGTTAATTTCTAACCAGCGTGGCACACACACAGCACATGGCACACTGGGCTTTGCGCGCGGCGCACAGAGACAAAGCGCCTAGAACATGCCAAAACTCACCCAAATTTTTTGTGAAGACACTCTAATTGCAAGGTAGGCTACCTAAACTGACTTGTGCATCAAATTTGGTAAAGATGTGATGGTTTCATGCCCGTGATTGAATGTAAAAATTTCTTAAAGAAACCACAAAAAGACACCAAGAAATCATCTTGCTAGGGTTGTATAACAATGTTATTACTGCCAAGGTATTTTCCCTTCCCTACCCCTATTCCTTATTCCCCTATTGCATTCTTCCTACTATCACTACCCTAACACTACCAAACTCATATTCCCTTACCCCTCCTCCCATTACTCAATACAAACCCTAAAACCCTACCTTGCCAAAAACCCAAACCCTACCCTATCAAAAATACCCAAACCCCCTACATGTCCCTAAATAAAATTCTCCCTATAACCCCTGTTCCCATTATATTATTTCCCTCATAATATTCCCTTGTTTCATTGTCCACTTGGTGGCAGATTATCAAAACAAACTAGCTTTCACCATCATCAAAGGGGCAACCTAAATTCAGTTTATAAACGGCAGTCATGGAATCAGAGGTTTCATCAGAGTATGAGGTGGAGACCCACAGTGATACAGCTTCAGGAGAACAGGCCCCTAGGAGACATCACAAGAGTGGCAAACATGTTAGGGAGGAGCCAGACACCCTCACTGAGTTGCAGGCATGCCCTCTTGCTATGTCATGTTTCCAACACCTAGCATGTTTTGAATTTTGTCAAAGGGTGTCAAATGTCAGAGTTCATCATGAGTTGGCCCGTCTTTTTGCACTTCACCTACATGGAGGTCAGTCTATCTTGGCTGGGGTCACTTTCACATTGACACCCGAAGCCATATCAGTGGGAACAGGCATACCAAATGTTGGAGAATAGTGGCATAAGAAGAAGAAGGTGGAGAGGCATCATTATGAGCCTTACATTAAGGCCAGTTGTTTGATTCAGCTCACGAGAGTTTTCCCATTCAGATTTTTGAGAGATGAGTATGCTCCACTGATGAAATTGATCATGAAGTACTTCAGTTGTGAGGGGAGGTTTTCTCGCCTTTATGCCTATCACATCAGGTTGCTCATGCACTTTTCCAGGGTGTGGATGATGATGCTCCCATTTTTCATTTGTGGGAACATAGAGAGGATGAAAAATTTCATGCAACATAAGACCCCTCGGCAGCAGCTCAACAGTGTTTATCACTTTGCTCTCATCCGGATTTTGGTGGATCATCAGTTGGGATTGTAGGGCATTGCTTGGGAGGACTTCATCTCCCGTGACTTCTTCAGTGCTCCACAGGTAGTATCAGAGGATGAGCATGAGATAGGTGGTCCATCACATCAGTATAAGCGCCATGAGACTGCTACTATGCCAGTATTCATCACCTATCAGAGAGGCAGTAGACATTTGTTCACAGCAGCAAAGCGAGTGTTATCTCCTGTAGAAAATTTGAATAATATGACACATATTCACAGAGATTATCTTGATTATACACTTATAAGCGGAACATGCATAATACATAACCTCCTCTATGTTGATCATCAATTTACAGAAGTAGAAACATTCACAGGCGTACATAGAAGCATCAATCACACATATCAACACAGTGTTTTCCCGGGGAAAGCATCTCGCTAAAAACCCCAACTATCTATATATTATAGTGATTGAATCATGTAACAATACACAGTACAATACTCCTCACAAGTACTCAATACTATCTCCACATGCTACACACAATACAGCTCAGATCTGATCTCCAAATCTCCCCCACTGCTTGCCTGCCTCCACAACTCAATACCTGCTCAAGAATTGATGAGAATGGTTTACCAAACTCGTATTTGACCCGCAAATAATCACTCACACTGTGTTGGACGTGAGCACAGGCTACAATTCTTGGTATTGGCCAATTCATTGGCATACTCAATCCCTTTGATTGTGCAAATCATCATGCACAGCTATAGTCACAACTAATAGCAATCTGATCCTCTAACACCTGTCCCTGTTGAACTGAACATGCACTGACATGCAACTGAGTTAACTGATGTATTCTATAGTTGCATTATGAGTTAATAACTTGTGAATTAATTAATAACTAATTCACCCAACTCATCTCTAGTCTATTGATCAGTTAGACTAAATACAACTAGTTTAACAAAGCTAAACTAAACACAACTCCATCAACTGCACCTCCAATCCACTAAACTCAACTCACTTGAGTTCTAACTGAAGTCCTGCATGCAAATATTAGTCATCCCATAGGTAACCACGTATTTCCTTCTGGGATATGCATGTACCACATCCGTAGCTCATCCTGAAGTGCTCCAAGAGAATAAGATCAAGTTTATAGTCCAAATATTATTATGAGACAATAATATTTGACTTTTCTATTTTTGACAGCTAGTCTAAAAATAGACTTTTATCACTCATACTGTGATCACTCATACTGTGGTCACCCATACTGTGGTCACCCATACTGTGATCACTCATACTATGATCACCCATACTGTGATCACCCATACTGTGATCATCCCTGCTGTGGTCACTCCTGCTGTGATCATCCCTGTTGTGGTCATCCCTGCTGGGATCCAAAAATAGAACTTGCGCCATAATTTGCCTGCAGACCCACTTAGTGAAGGTGACTCCTTTCCACTAAGCTCCATCATCTTGTTGCATTCTCAACAAGCATTTCTTGTTGCACACTTTTCAACATCTCCACCCAGGGTGGAAGGGGCCTCGCTTCCGACATCAGCATCACATGAGCAGGGCAGAGGTAAGGAGTCAGTGCAGGAGGAAGGGCCATCAGGTGAACGAGAGACCGAATTCGTTCTCCTCCATGATGATGAGACAGATACAGAGCCAACAAATGCAGAGCTCAAAGAGATCATCCAGGAGTAGCAATAAGAGATTGAGGCCTTATCCCTTGACTTGGAGAGGGCCAAGTGGAACATGAAGTACCTGGAGCAGAGAAACAAACAGCTAGAGGATCAGCGGGCGATTATGGAGCTGAAAAACATTCGTGAGCATTGCCAAGCTGCTCAAAGGAGAAAAGTTCAGCTCACATCATTGGAGCAAGAGATCAATGAGGATCGGGAGGCCCATCTCGAGAGCGTGAACATGCACTTCGAGAGGCTACAGGACAAGAACGATCAGGACCTTGCCTTGTTGAGACACATGGCTTATCATTACAGGACACGAAATATGAGTGCAAGGGCCCAGATAAGGAGCTTGAAGGCGAAATTGAGGAAAGCAACAAGAAAGGCAAAAGAGGCAAAAGAGAAAGATCAGCTTCAAATGTTGGCTAAGGCTTCCTTGGCCCATCATAACACCCCATAGAGAACCTCCAGCCGAAATTTCAAGAAATTTGGGGAATCTTTGGTCACATGACAAATTTTTGGGCAAAACACAGGGTTTTTCAATGGCGCGGCGCTAAAAATCTAGAGCTCCAAATGAGGAATGGTTTGCATTTTTGGATTCAGCATAGAAAATCATGACTAATGGTGCCTGAAAAAGAAATTTGGGCAAGATTTGAGTCTCCAGGAGGTCAGAAACACCCAAAAAAAGGCCTCTCTGCCCCTTTTTTGACACACAGGAAGCAGTCTTGGGAGAATGAAGATTTGGAGGGGCAAATGAGCACCAAATTTAGAAATTCTAGTTGGGTTAGAAAGTAGACAGGACAGGCTTTCCAACAAGCCCACTTGAGTACGGACACCTAAAAGTGCCCCAAAATATGCACCAAAGTAGCGCGGTGCACAGAGAAAATGGCGTGGCGCACAGAGGAAAAATTGCCAAATTTGCTTCCGTTTCAAGAAATTTCGATTCGCGACTTCTCCAAGTGGGCCCGCTCATCTACACTTCAGTTTTTTGGCACCAAAGGCAGAATTTAAAGCATTTTCTTTCCAGATGGACTTCTATCCAAGTGGCGAAGGAAGGCAAACGGTCACCCAAGCCAAATGTCATGTTTGTAGCGCTGCACCTATAGCTGATGGTTGGCTCTTCATCTCCATTTTGTAATGATTCGAGTAACTCCCCAACCCTTGGGCATTCTATCTCTTCATGGCACATTCTATATATTGTATGTAAGCTATTTGCAAAGAGTTGGTTGGTTTGTAACTTCTGGGAGACTGTGGGAAAGAAACTTTGTTTCTTCACTGTGTATTTTTGACAGAGAATTAATGAAAGGCATCGGCTCTGTTTCATGAGATTCTTGTGGTTGTGAGTGTAGCAAATATGTCTCTTATGTTTTCATATGTGTTTCGTTATGTTTCATAATTCAATTCATGTTCATTTCCAGTGAAATTTTCTGAGTGAGATTAGGTAGAATTCAATTTTATTACTCTGCCTATGGGAAAATTTCATGTTCAGTGTTCTTCTTCTCTTGAAAAGGATTCATGTTCCTATTCCCTTTTCACACTCCTCAACAATCTCTCTATTCCGTGTTATTCCAAACTAAATTGCTACACTTTCTGCCTGCCTTGCCTCACGAAGTAATCTGTGCCTTTGTATTAAATTCTATGTTCTTTGCTGACCGTTGGTCCCATACTATCCCAGAAGCTTGGTCATTCATAAAAATTGTTTCTTGTATCCATATTCACTTCCTAGCCTAAGATCAATATTTCATTGTAAGTCATCTCAGACCGTTTTTTGCTTACCTATTCACTAAGCATGACTCAGAGAGAGCCCTCTCTTGTTCTGTTAGGGCTAGCTACCAGACTAAGCGTGGTTTTTGGTTACCCTGAATTTTGCCTTCCTTCAGCCTAGGGCAAATTTAGGTGCTAACAGACACAATAAATGATATTGCTTGCTATTGTCGCTGCTTCTTTCGCTTCTTGTTCTACTTTTTTTATCTGTGCATCCCATTTATTAAACAACATTTCTTTGTGGGATTCATTGATCTTGGGCAACCTTGCTTTCTTGCCTTCCTATGATTCTTGCCAATTCAAATAGTCAGAAATTTTCTTATCAATTAAATCATAATCAAGTCACAAATCTATGACTTGACTTGTGATTTTGTCGCTCTTTTGGCAGTGAGAGTTCCATTGCGATATTCTTTGGCAAAGCGTTTCCTACTATTGCAAGAGTTGATCATTTAAGGAAAGGGATTCTGTGACAAATTCTGCGACTTTAGGGTCATTTTTGTGCATTTCTAATGTGGCCTGTAACTGCTATTCTTTTTTTGCCAGACTACTTTGATAACCCAGCTACATTTGTTTGAAGTCCTATTGTTACTTTACCAATTTTTCTTCCGCTTCCTGGCTAACGTTGGCTTGTTGTAACTGTTGCTGCAAAAATAGGTTTTTATCCTCTATATCTTTAAGCAATAGTTGAACTTCGGATGCTTTTTCAATAGTGGCAGAAGCATGAGCTCCTGCGATTTGGGATAACCTAGTCAGGCTCTCTGTCGGATCAGTGGTAGGGTCTTCCTAAAGGACATCCAACGGCTCTGTTTTAGGTGAGAGCATGCTATCTAGTTTTCACTTCTTTCTCTGTCTTCTGACCATAGATTTGTGCTGAAAACTGTAAAACACATCTAGAGGAGGGATTTCCTCTATCTTTAGCATGATTTCTGATGATGGAGCTATGGGAATGTGCTCAGTTTTTAGAGCATTAACAACTATTTCAATCACCATTTTTGTGATTGTCTGTGCTGAATTCCATGGTGTCTCCACATTTTGCTCCCCTGTGTTGATCAATACATTAAAGTTTTCCCATTCTTTCTCCAGCTCTATTCTTAATGGCTTTGTTGGTTGGATGAGAGGAGCAGGAATTTCCACCTGTCTTGGCGACAACACTTGCTACTCAAGATTCTCCTTTGATTGGGTAGTATCCCTGACTGATCCTTCACTCTTATTGTGATTGCTCTCTGAAATTTCTGGTGATTCTCTTTCACAATTAGATTTAGACTTTTTTGGCCCTGAGCTTCCACTCATGCTAATGCTGGGAGTGGGTTCCCTCGTTGGTTCTACGCGCAATTTTCCCAAGGGGAGATTTTGTTGGAAATAATACTAAGAGGGGGGGTGAATCAGTATTATCAGGTAAATTATTTTTCATTTCACAATCAGATTTTCATACGCTACTCCAGTTAGTAAAAACCGCGTATGTACGCAACTGCAGTTAAGGATACTAGAGTATAACTAGTAGACTTGTAATTTAAATTATTCTTCAGATGTTGTTCATTAATCTGTGCATCAAACAGTAACTAGGAACAGTAAACAAGAACACGCAGTCACACATAAGAACACACGATATAAGGTGGAAACCCAATGTGGGTGAAAACCACCTGCTGTAATTCGTCTCTATCTTCTTTTAATTAGAAACTTCTTTTTACAATGATTTTGTACTGGTGCAGTCTTATACCAGTACACAGGCTGCTACCTACAAAAGGCTACAACCTTCTCTCATTCTCCAGCTTCTCTTGGAAGGGAGCTACAAACCCCTTAGCTCTTGTACTAGTTAAGGTACTAGTACATAGGTGCTGACCTACAGAAGGCTACAACCTTCTCTTTTCTTTCAGGGACCACATTTCATAAATTTTCAGACTGGATCCATGAATAACATCAATCAAGTATATCTGCATCAACCAATCTCCTTTGCACCAAACAAAACTGAATCAAATAGTCACTTCTCTGAATGTTGTACCCAGAAAATAGTAACAGTAACCAGACACCAATTCTAAACCGAGAACATTGCAGCAATAAACATAAGTAGCTAAAACATATTTCAAGAGACGTACGCTACTTCAATGTGTACAACTTGCGTGCATATGCTTCTGAATTAAGGCCACCCTGCGTATATGCTATTTTGAATTACAGAACCAGCGTGTATATGTGCCTTCGCTTCGCTGAACCTACATACAAATCCATCAATAGTACTTATCCTTCTTCTTGTGCTCAGGTTCCTCCTTGATTCAAATCCAGCTATGACCATAACCCAATGACCAGTATTCCAGATCTAGCTCTTCATAAGATATTCAATGCTTGAGTCAATGCCTTTGCCTAATGATCTCCTCCCCCTTTATAGTCTTAGGCCTTACACAATACCATGGTCCAAAACCATAAAGAATCCATACCTTGGACCAAATACCTAGGTTCAACACTTCAGACGAGATACCATGGTCCAAAACCATAGGTCCAAATACCAAGGACCCAATACCATGGACTAAAAATGAGTTTTCCCACATGTACGTGCTTTTCCATGCATAAAAGTGTGTGTATACACATATGCGCCTTTTGATCAATGATTCCCCGAGTATACGCAACTTGGTTAAGAGGAAACTGCGTATAACTCTTTTTCTTTCATTCTGAGAGCCTGAACTGTGATCTACCATCTGAGTGAGTTGCCATCAAGGACAACACTTGTGTCATACTGCCAAACCTGTGTCATAATGGCAAAAATCTCCCCCTTTGGACTTGATGGCAACCCCAAGTCACTCCAAGTCATTCTTCCCCTTTGAAATCAAGGGCAAAGGGTTCTACTCCCCCTGAATACATGCTGAAAGCTTTGCTTTCCTGTGCTGTCCATGCTCCCCCTGGCTGTAGGCAAGGTCTGCAAGAAGATGTTCTACAAGAAGATACATGACTTTATACATCATAAATGACATCCTATCACCAAAGCCTCATACATACATCCATCTCCCAACCAAGTGGGGATACACCAAAAGTTTACACAAGATAAAACAAGAACATTACATCATCCATCCTAGGCATAGTGGGGAAACCAACGTAGGCCATTACATGACCTTGATAATAAAAGAAATATATGACATAGAAACTAAATATCTAAGATAAGACTATGATAGTCATCAGCAACTAGCAGCATTTGTCAATCATCATTCAGGCCAACAACCATGATCTCACTCTGCACCTATTCCACCTGAAACAAAAAAAAAACATCTGTGAAATTGAACCAAGATCTTCTAAGATAATGCCAACAATGCATTATTAGAAGTATATGCTCCCCCTGAACTTGTGCCAGATGTTCTCTATTAGACCCATATCAGACTCTTTTCATCCTGAGCCTGGCCCACTGTTTTTCTTCAAACCAACGTATACGTGATTGTATCCACATAAACAGGTGTATGTACGTGAATCCTCCTCATTAAACTCGCGTACAACCATTTTTCTCTGAAACAGACAAGTTTCAATAGCAAGATGATGCATTAACTACTCCCAACTTTTGTCTGAGGTATTCAAAAGTCTCCCTGGGCAATGGTTTGGTGAGTATATCAGCAACCTGTTCCTTGGAGGGAACATACTCCAATTTGACTTTTTGTTCAAGCACTTGTTCTCAGAGAAAATGATATTTGATAGGTATGTGCTTGGTCTTTGAATGTATGACTGGATTTTTTGAAATACTGATTGCACTTGTATTATCACATAAAATGGAGATAGGTGGAGTACAATTGATTTGAAATATTGCAAAATTTGCATCATCCAAAGGAGTTGTGTGCAGCAAGATGCAGCAGCCACATATTCTGCTTCAGCTGTAGATAAAGCAATTGAACTTTGTTTCTTGCTGAACAAAGATACTAATATGGAACCCATAAAGAATGCACCACCATTAGTGCTTTTTCCATCATCCATGCTTCCTGCCCAATCTGCATCTGTATATGCATGAAGTGTGAGATCTGTATCTCTAGGATACCATAAGCCATAGTTTTGTGTCCCTTGAAGATATTTGAAAATTCTTTTAACCACCTGAAGGTGTGCTTCTTTCGGATTTTCCTAGAATCTTCCAACTATTCCCACTACATGCATGATGTCTGGTCGGGTACCTGTCAGATAGAGCAGACTACCAATCATGGATCTATAGGTTGTTTGATGTACTACTGCTGAATCATCATTGGCGCTGAGGCTGCATCCTGTTACCATAGGGGTACATACTTTTTTCGAATCCTCCATGCCATATTTCTTCAAGATCTCCTTGAGGTACTTGGTTTGTGACAAAAAGATACCGTCTTTATTTTGTTGGACTTGTAAACCAAGAAAATATGTTAGCTCAACAAGAAAGGACATTTCATATTCTTTCTACACCATCAAAACAAAATTTTGACTCATGGCTTCTTCATTGCTACCAAATATGATATCATCAACATACACGACAAGTATTAGCAATTTATCATTATCAATTTTTACATATAGATTGCTATCAGTTGATCCTTTTGAAAAACCTTGTTGATGGAGGTATTTTTCCAGACGATAATACGAAGCCCTTGGAGCCTGTTTAAGACCATAGATTTCCTTCTTAAGTCTGCATACAAGTTTTGGATCATTTAAAAGGATGAATCCATCTGGTTGCTCAATATACACTTCTTCTTACAAATATCCATTTAGAAAAACAGATTTCACATCCATTTGAAATACTTTGAACTTCTGAAATCTCGAAAGAGCAAGGAACATTCTTATGACTTCAGGTATAGCAACCGGTGCAAAATTTTCTTCAAAGTCTATACCTTCTTGTTGAGCATACCCTTTACAAACAATTTTGGCCTTGTTTCTAATAACATCTCCATTTTCATTCAACTTATTTTTGAATATCCATTTTGTCCCTATGACATTCTTATCATTTGGTCTAGGAACCAACTCCCAAGTGTTATTCTTTTCAATCTGCTCAAGTTTTTCATTCATGGCCTTGACCCAACATTCGTCTTTGCATGCTTCACTTACATTTTGTGGTTCAGTGGAGGAGAGCAACGCTAAATAGCTTGAAGCTTCTGAAATAGTTCTTCTTGTTTGTACACCTGCCTCTTTTTGTCCCAGAATTTGAGTTTCTGGATGATTCTTCTGAATGTTGAAGGATAGTCTTCATCATCTTCAAAATCTTTGGATTTTACCTACCTAGGAACATTTCCTTCTTCATCAATCACTACATCAATACTTTCAACAATTTTTCCATGTCTTTTATTGTAACACTTATATCCTTTGCTGTGGGGAGAGTAACCAAGGAGAATGCCTTCGTCTGCTCTAGGTTTAAACTTGCCAAGGTTTTCATCAGTCCTTTTGATGTAACATTTTCTTCCAAAAATTTTGAAGTATTTTATCGTAGGAGTCTTACCATACCAAAGTTCATGAGGAGTTTGAGTGTTGTTTACCCGGATGTTTGTCTTGTTGAGAATAGTAACTGCAGCAAATGCAGCTTCACCCCAAAAGGTTACGAGAGATCCAAACTTATCAAGCATAGCATGAGCCATTTGTTGAACCGTCCTGTTCACCCTTTCCACTACTCCATTTTGCTGAGGAGTCCTTGCAGTAGAGAATTCCCTTCTTATTCCATGTTCTTCAAAAAAATAGAAAAATTCATCCGAGGTAAATTCCCCTCCTCGATCAAACCTGAGGCATTTGATTCTGTGATCTAATTCGTTTTCAACCAAGGCTTTGAATGCCTTGAACTTTTCGAAAGCTTCATCTTTATGCTTCAGAAGTCCTATCCAACACATCCTTGAAAATTTTTCAATGAACAATATGAAGTATTCTTCTCCTTGAGGTGACCTCTTCCTAGATGGATGACATACATCAGTATGGAAAAGTTCAAGTGGGCTACTAGTTGATCCTTCCTTCTCAGGGAAATTAGTTCTAGTTTACTTACCAAACTGACATGATTTGTATATTGTATTATCTAGAATTCTGATGTCAGGGAGATCACGAACCGCCTGATATTTGCATGCTTTCCTTATCTGAGAGAAGCTTAGATTCCCCAATCTTCTGTGCCATAGCTAGTGTTCATCATTCTTGCTTAGATAGCATTGTTGTTGTCCTCCCTTGAGTATGTATAAATTATTTCGAGTTCTTATGCCTTTGATCATTGTTTCTCCTGTATCAAGCTCACGAACAATACATCCATTTGATCAAAATATTACCTCATTTCCTTGATCACACATTTGACTAACACTCAATAGATTATGTTTTAAGCCATCAACATACATAACATTTCCAGCTTTGACTTTTTCTTTCAAAATAACAAAACCTTTACCTTTTAGTATTGCAGGGGTGTCATTTCCAAATGAGACCTTCCTTTCCTTTTCAAAGGCACTATATGACTGAAGTTTTTCTTTATCACCTGTCATATGTTTTGAGAAACCATTGTCGATGTACCACTGATTTTCCTGTCCTTCCACATATAAGGCTATACCAAATCTTTCTGGTTGCAGTTCTTTCTTCCTCCATGTTTTGGGACTCAATGAAGCTTGCTCCTTCTGAGTTGTTTGCTGAAACCTACTCCTGCATTCAGAATCTTCATGACCAAAGTTGTTACAAATAGAACATTCTATTTCATTTTCAAGAGAAGAAAAGTTATCATAGGTTCTTTTCATGATTCCAGTCACACTCCTTTAATTTTGTGCTTCTCTGGTAATGATGGTCTTGTAGGCAACACATTGAGCTACTTTGTGTCCAAAGTTATGACAAGAGAAACATTGGCCATTGAAGAAATTCCTGCGATTATCAAACCTTCCGTCTAGGTGATTGTAATTTCCATAGCCATTCATTCTTGAGGAAAATTGAGAATGATTTACCTGCGGTTGGTTGTAGCTTCTGTTCATCCTTGAAGTAGATTGCCCTTGATTTACTTGGTGATCTTTGTTCATTCTTGAAGTAAGTTGTCCCTGATTTACCTGGTGATCTGCATTGTGCCTTTGCTATCGATTGTCAACCTGTTCACTTCTCCTTGCTGCTTCAAGATAACTTTTGGAGGTAGATGGCTTCTGCGCTTGAGATGCTTCTTCAGTATACCCAAGACCTATCTTGATTAGAGGAGAACGTTGCACTTTGATAATCTCATCTAAAGTTTCAGATCCTTTAGCAAATCTAAAATTAAGAGCTTTTGTTTTCTCAATACCTTTTCTAAGTCCCACAATTTCACATTCTAACTTTTCATTGTGTTTTTCCCTTTCAGAAAGTTGGAATGTCAGAGTATCTTCTTTTCTTCTAAACAAATTTTAAGTTTAGAAATTTCTTCATAAAGACCTTCTTCATCTATAGCATCCAAGAAATCATCATCTTCAAAAGCCATCAAAATTCTATAATCATTACCTTTTTCATCTTCATCACTATTTGAAAATCCATCACTGTCTTCATGTGTATAATAGCTCTTCTTACTTACATTCTATTTTCTGTTCCATATAACTGGTTCCTTACCTTTGTCAAACTTATCTTTATGAGGACACTTGGTTACATAGTGATCGACTCTTCCACAAGCAAAGAATTTAAAAGGCAGCTTACCTCTGAATCTTCCAAAACCTCGTTGAAGGTTCTTGACAAAGTTTGATTCTTCCTCTCCTTCTGACATATGTCCTGACTCATTGTATTCTCCTTTTCCTGAGGCTTTGAATGCAAATTCTCTCATGTCTGATGGTCCCCCTTTTCTCATCTCGAAAGCAGTTAGGATTCTGTGCAGCTGTGACATGGTAATGATCTAAAGATTCTGCTTTTCTTCTATGGCCGAAACTTTTGATTCAGACTTAGAAGACAAAGATCTTAGAACCTTTTCAACCAAAGTAACTTCTTTTATCTCTTCACCCAAGTTTTTCATACGATTAACAATCTCATCTATAAGTAAGAAATAATTAGCCACACTTTCATCATTGTGCATTATGATATTTTCATATTGAATTCTGAGAGTTTGTAGTTTTGAACGTTTTACCTGATCATCTCCTTCATAGCTCAGAATGATCTTGTCCCATATTTCTTTTGCGGTTTCGAGCTACATAACCTTGATGAATTCTGATTGAGATAAACTCCCTAATA
The DNA here is from genome assembly GCA_031772625.1 of Pinus tabuliformis. Classification (NCBI taxonomy): domain Eukaryota; kingdom Viridiplantae; phylum Streptophyta; class Pinopsida; order Pinales; family Pinaceae; genus Pinus; species Pinus tabuliformis. The sequence goes on from CM062809.1 coordinate 82,320,096, forward strand.
GAGTATTGACAGCCTTTGCATTTGTTTCATACTGCTTCTTACCAGCCGTATCTGTAGGAGTTGCTGATCGAAATGTGTATCCTATTTCCACGATATCCCAAACTTCTGTACCAAGAGAGTGAAGATAGGCTGTGATTCTTACGTTCCAATAGACGAAGTTGCTTCCATCAAAGATTGGTGGCCTAATAGATGCCTCCTTTTCGTAGTTTCTCATGATGATAAATCTTCCTTCAAGCGATCAAGCTTCTTCTGAAGGACCTGGCTCTGTTACCAATTGTTGGAAATAATACTGAGAGGGGGAGTGAATCAGTATTATCAGGTCAATTATTTTTCATTTCACAATCAGATTTTCATACGCTACTCCAGTTAGTAAAAACCGCGTATGTACGCAATTGTAGTTAAGGAAACTAGCATATAACCAACAGACTTGTAATTTAAATTATTCTTTAGATGTTGTTCATTAATATGTGCATCAAACAGTAACCAGGAACAATAAACCAGAATAGGAAGTCACACATAAGAACACAAGATATAAGGTGGAAACCCAATGTGGGTGAAAACCACCTGCTGCAATTCGTCTCTATCTTCTTTTAGTTAGAAACTTCTTTTTACAATGATTCTGTACTGGTGCAGTCTTATACCAGTATGCAGGCTCCTACCTGCAGAAGGCTACAACCTTCTCTCATTCTCCAACTTCTCCTGGAAGGGAGCTGCAACCCCCTTAGCTCTTGTACTAGCTGAGGTACTAATACGTAGGTGCTGACCTACAGAAGGCTATAACCTTCTCTTTTCTTTTAGGGACCATGTTTCATAAATTTTCAGACTAGATCCATGAATAACATCAATCAAGTATATCTGCATCAACCAATCTCCTTTGAACCAAACAAAACTGAATCAAATAGTCACTTCTCTGAATGCTATACCCATAAAACATTAATAGTAACTAGACACCAATTTTGAACCTAGAACACTGCAGCAATAAACAAAAGTAGCTAAAACATTTTTCAAGAGATGTACGCTACTTCAATGTGTACAACCTACGTGCATACGCTTCTAAATTAAGGCCAACCTACGTATACACTATTTTGAATTATAGAACCAGCGTGTATACATGCCTTTGCTTCGCTGAACCCGTGTATAGATCCATCAATAGTACTTATCCTTCTTCTCGTGCTCAGGTTCCTCCTTGATTCAGATCTAGCTATGCACCATAACCCAATGACCAGTATTCCAGATCTAGCTCTTCATAAGATATTCAATGCTTGAGTCAATGCCTTTGCCTAATGATCTTCTTCTCCCTTTATAGTCTTAGGCCTTACACAATACCATGGTCCAAAACCATAAAGAATCAATACCTTGGACCAAATACCTAGGTTCAACACTTCAGACGAGATACCATGGTCCAAAACCATAGGTACAAATACCAAAGACCAAATACCATGGACTAAAAATGAGTTTTCCCACATGTACACACTTTTCCATGCATGAAAGTGCGTGTATACGCATACGCGGCTTTTGATCGATGATTCTGTGTGTATACGTGGCTTGGTTAAGAGGAAATTGCGTATAACTCTTTTTCTTTCATTATGAGAGCCTGAATTGTGATCTGCCATTTGAGTGAGTTGCCATCAAGGACAACACCTGTGTCATAGTGCGAAACGTGTGTCATAATGCCAACAGATTTGCCAATCTTCGTTCTCTGTAAAGTTTAAACTCTTGGAATTCTGCTGGACCAAACTAGATTTGGGCCCAGTGTAAGATGTCTCTGAGTGTGCTCTTCTACTGGAAAACGTCGTCAAAGAGATCATCTTCCTTAGTGAACACCTTTATTTTAACTGCTGTGGTAAAATCCTTTATCACATGAAAGGGATCAAACTGTCTCCCTAGGTGTTGGCATTATGAGACAAGTGTTGTCCTTGATGGCAAATCACACTGATGACAAATCATAGTGCAGAAGGATAGCAGCAAGGAATTGATGATCAGACTACAAGTATGAAGAGAAAATATATACACGCCGGTTCACTATATACCAAGTCGCGTATACAAGCAGGTTCACTATATACCAAGTCGCGTATACGCAGGTTCGCTATATACCAAGTCGCGTGTACACGCAGGTTGGCTTCAGTAAAAGAGCGTGTATGTGGAAAACTTATCTTTGGTCCGTGATGGTTAGTCCTTGGAGTTTGTGCCTATGGTTTTGGACCATGGTGTCTCGACGGACGTGTCGATCCCTAGTTTTGAAGTTGATGGTATTGTGCTACTATGGTTTTGGCCCGTGGTATTGTGAAGGGCCTAAGGCTATATAAGTAGAAGATCATTAGGTAAAGGGTATGCATTGTGTGTCTGACGAAGTGAGAAGATCTGGTATTACTGTTTATCTGTTCGGGACGCTTGGCAAGGGTCGGATCTGACAGCGAAGGCATAAGTAATTATTTCTAGATCTACACGCGGGTTGCCTTTGGAGAAAGCGCGTATACACGCGGTTTTGGTACAGTGAAGTAGCGTATGCATAATAAGATTTGATATTTCAGGTTGTTGTTGATTCTGGTGGTTGTTGCAGGGTTCTGGGCTCTTGTTTGGGTTCTGTGTTCTTGATGACAAGGTTTCAGTGATCCAGTATTGGGTTGTTTAATGAATTATGATGCAAGTATAAGTTGATGATTGTATTGCAGTAATGTTTGTTTTGTACTCTTGGATCCAGTCTGAAAATTGATGAAACGTCGTCCCTGAAGGAAAGAAGGTTGTAGGGTCAGCACCTACGTACTAGTAAATGGATCGGCTAGTACAAGAGCTGAGGGGGTTGTAGCTCCCTTCCAGAAGTAGTTGGAAAACGAGAGAGGGTTGTAGCCCTCTACAGGTTGTAGCCTGCGTACTGGTAAAGGACTGCACCCGTACATTGTAAAAGAAGTTTCTTATTAAAGAAGAAAGAGACGAATTGCAGCAGGTGGTTTTCACCCACATTGGGTTTCCACCTTATATCATGGTGTTCATGTGTGTGGCTCCTGTGTGATGTTCTGTTCTGTTATACTGCACCTGTTTACTGTTAATATGCTTAATAATGTTCTGATGCATTTACTGAAGATTAAGCTAACTGAATTATAAGATCTCTAGATATATGCTATTTGCATTAGACACAGTAGCGTGTACACGCGGGTTCACTTAATTGAAGTAGCGTATATGTTTCTGAGTATGAAATTGGAAAGGTTTTACTGATCTGATAATACTGATTCACCCCCCCCCCCGCCCTCTCAGTATTATTTCCAACAATTGGTATCAAAGCCGGTCCTTCAGAGGAAGCTTGATCGCTTGAAGGAGAAGATCCATCAGAATGGCTAATCCAGAAAGAGAGGCACACATCAGGCCACCAGTCTTTGACGAGAACAATTTTACTCACTGGAAGATAAGAACCACTGCATATCTACAATCACTTGGAGCAGAAATTTGGGGAATCGTAGAAGGAGGATACAAATTCCCATCAGCAACTCCTACAAATCCAGCAGAGAAAAAGCAATATGAGCTCAATGCCAAAGCTGTTACTGTCCTATTGAGTAGTTTGACACAATCAGAATTTATGAAGATCATGCATTTCAAATCAGCTAAGGAAATATGGGACAAAATAGTCACAAGCTACGAAGGAGATGATCAGGTAAAAAGAGCAAAGCTTCAAACTCTCAGAATCCGGTATGAAACTCTTAAGATGCATAGTAATGAAAGCATAGCTAATTATTTCCTGCATATGGATGAGATTGTGAATTGTATGAGGGATCTGGGTGAAGAATTTGAGGAAGTTGTCTTAGTTGAAAAGGTTTTGAGATCTCTGTCTGCTAAATTTGATTCTAAAGTATCTGCCATAGAAGAAAAGGAGAATGTGCAGAAAATCACCATGTCACAGCTTCACGGGATCTTAACTGCTTTTGAAATGCGACAAGAGGTACCACCAGAAGCCGCATTCGAAGTGTCAGAGGAAGAAGATGAGGTAAATTTTGTCAAGAATCTTGAACGGGGAACTGGACGGTTCAAAGGTAAGCTACCTTTCAAATGTTTTCTATGTGGTAGAGTTGGTCACTATGCTGCTAGATGCCCTCATAACAAAGGAAAGATATCTGAAGAAGATGGTAGAAGCTATTATACCCATATTACAAGTTCATTCAATGATAGTGAAGATATTAGAAGTCTCATGGCACATGAAAAGAAGAATGCTTCATCCAATAATAGCAAAGATATTAAAAGTCTCATGGCACATGAAAAGAAGAATGCAGAAACTGAAGAAGTTACCAAATTAAATGAACAATTGGAGACAGTAACCAGGGTAAGGGAGCAATTGCAGGATGTAGTAAAGGATCAGAGCATAACTATTCAAAGGCTTGAATCAAAGATCCTCTCTCTAAAAGAAGATCTTAAAAAATCAAGAGAACAGAACAGAGAAGCTCTTGAAGATCAAGAACATGAAGTGATCAAAATAAAGCGACAAGTGGAAGAAGAAAGAAAAGCTGAAGAAGACCTAAGGAATCAGTATCTGAAAAAGGAAGAACAACATCAAGTTGAGGTAAATATCTTGAAAGGTAAACTAGAAGAAAAGGATAAGCTTTTACGATTTCAAGATAGTACTAAAGTCTTGGATGATATTCTTAATAGCCAAAGGTCTCCTGCTATCAAAACTGGTCTTGGTTTTCATGAATATGTTGAAGGTGAATCTAGTTCACAAGGTGAGGCAAGAAAGTCTAAGGAGAAATCTGAAATGCTCAACAAGGAACAACCAAGGAAAGAAATTCCTCAAGGAAGATCCTTTAATCCTAACTATGGACGTGATAGACGATTATCTTCTCCACTGAATAATGTTGAATGTCATGTATGTCATAATCTTGGACATGTTGCAGCCAGATGTAGAAGTAGAATGGTTCAAGACCATTACAAAACATCATTGCATCCCAAGTATTTCAGAGGATATTGCTTTGCCTGCAATGCATATGGACACAAAGAAATTGATTGTGATAGAAGGAACATGAAATATGTAAGATGTTATACATGCAACAAATATGGACATAAAGTAAGGGAATGCAGGAGCAAATTTCAAAATTCAAAACAAGAGGACCATACATCATCACAATTCCAGGAATTGAAGAAGACAGAGACAGAAAAGTGTGGCATAACTCAGTCAGCTGACATAACAGACACAGGGGAATCTGAAATTGATGAATTTCAGTATTCCTTGCATATGCTGATATAATGAAGACAAGTCACGTATATACGCGAGTTACAGGCTGCAAAGTCGCGTATATGAAGAAAGGGCAGCAGAACAAACCCAGGTTCAGTCATGGTTGGCTCAGGCTCAGGGGGAGCAGAACAGACTCAGGAAACGGTTGGCTCACACTCAGGGGGAGCATATACTTCAAATAATTCATTGTTGGCATTATGGTTAGAAGTTGCTGATGAAACTAAATGATACATCTTGTTGTTTGATCAAAGGAATAGTATTGCAGACTGATGCTTATGGTACAGATCTGAATGGCTGGTCTTAGAACCTGCATTTGCTCAGGGGGAGCATGGATAGATTGGTACACTTTGGCATAAACAAAGGGGGAGCAAAATCAGAAACTTCAACATGTACTCAGGGAGAGTATGGATAGCAGTATGGACAACAGAAGGTACACCAAAGAAGAAAATATCTTGGTCCGCCCTTTGCCCTTGATGTCAAAGGGGGAGAGTGACTTGGTGTGGTGGTTGCCATCAAGTCCAAAGGGGGAGATTGTTGGCATTATGAGACAAGTGTTGTCCTTGATGGCAAATCACACTGATGACAAATCATAGTGCAGAAGGATAGCAGCAAGGAATTGATGATCAGACTACAAGTATGAAGAGAAAATATATACACGCCGGTTCACTATATACCAAGTCGCGTATACAAGCAGTTTCACTATATACCAAGTCGCGTATACGCAGGTTCGCTATATACCAAGTCGCATGTACACGCAGGTTGGCTTTAGTAAAAGAGCGTGTATGTGGAAAAATTTTCTTTGGTTCGTGACAGTTAGTCCTTGGAAGTTGTGCCTATGGTTTTGGACCATGGTGTCTCGACGGACGTGTCGATCCCTAGTTTTGAAGTTGATGGTACTGTGTTACTATGGTTTTGGCCTGTGGTATTGTGAAGGGCCTAAGGCTATATAAGTAGAAGATCATTAGGCAAAGGGTATGCATTGTGTGTCTGACGAAGTGAGAAGATCTGGTATTACTATTTATCTGTTCGGGACGCTTGGCAAGGGTCGGATCTGACAGCGAAGGCATAAGTAATTATTTCTAGATCTGCACGCGGGTTGGCTTTGGAGAAAGCGCGTATACATGCGGTTTTGGTACAGTGAAGTAGCGTATGCATAAGAAGATTTGATATTTCAGGTTGCTGTTGATTCTGGTGGTTGTTGCAGAGTTCTGGGCTCTGGTTTGGGTTCTGTGTTCTTGATGACAGGGTTTTAGTGATTCAGTATTGGGTTGTTTAATGAATTATGATGCAAGTATAAGTTGATGATTGTATTGCAGTAATGTTTGTTTTGTACTCTTGGATCCAGTCTGAAAATTGATGAAACGTCGTCCCTGAAGGAAAGAAGGTTGTAGGGTCAGCACCTACGTACTAGTAAATGGATCGGCTAGTACAAGAGCTGAGGGGGTTGTAGCTCCCTTCCAGAAGTAGTTGGAAAATGAGAGAGGGTTGTAGCCCTCTGCAGGTTGTACCCTGCGTACTGGTAAAGGACTGCACCAGTACATTGTAAAAGAAGTTTCTTATTAAAGAAGAAAGAGACGAATTGTAGCAGGTGGTTTTCACCCACATTGGGTTTCCACCTTATATCATGGTGTTCATGTGTGTGGCTCTTGTGTGATGTTCTGTTCTGTTATACTGCACCTGTTTACTGTTAATATGCTTAATAATGTTCTGATGCATTTACTGAAGATTAAGCTAACTGAATTATAAGATCTCTAGATATACGCTAGTTGCATTAGACACAGTAGCGTGTACATGCGGGTTCACTTAATTGAAGTAGCGTATATGTTTCTGAGTATGAAATTGGAAAGGTTTTACTGATCTAATAATACTGATTCACCCCCCCCCCCCCTCTCAGTATTATTTCCAACACTAGGAACTTAAGCAATCGTAGACTCAACATGTTGTCTACTTCCTTGAAAGCGTGACCTAGATCAAACAATGCAAAAGCCCCACAGACCACACGGAATTGCGGTCAGATTGCCTTTTTCTTGTCCTTAAGTTCTCTGCTCATTCCTCCAACCCCACAGGTTTGGTAGGCTATTTCCTGGGCCATCAATTTGTCAGGAACGTATAAGGGAAGTACATGAGGAGAGGCAATGCTTTTGAATACTCTGATATAAGTGAAAAATTCTTCTCCGAACCATCTTCCCACAGGGAGAATATCAATTTTGGCTTCAGGAGAAAATATTGGGGCATCTGTACTATACAACATCTGTGAATAGGTAGCATAACTCCATGGTAGATTTTACAAAAATATGGGGTGAAATTAGAATCCCACAGTTCCTTATGGTAGACTTGAATGGGTAAGGGATTATGTAACATCCATTTCCGATCCATGAGAAGAAATTTAGAAACAAAACAGATAGCATCCATGACATAGGCAAATAGAAAGAAGGGAGGATAAATCCTCTGAGAAGGACTCCTTTTAGTCCAATAATTCTAAATAGCAGAGGCTAAGTTATCAAACAATATTTGGGCCCAGTCCATTATAGTGGCATTGGTTGCCACATCCACTAGGGGTAGCCACTCGGATGAAAAGTTATTGATATTAGGCTTTCTGAATAGCCTACATAACATTGCAGCAGTGAAACAATATGGAGAAGAGAGGGAACCACTTTTGTACATACCATATTTGTCTTTCTTTAACGGCTCTTCCTTCACTGACTAGATTTTGGTGCATTCCGCCAAATCTTCATTCTCCTTGGCAAATTTCTCCATGAACTATTTGTTATAGCTAGCCTGTGGCTTTGGTAAATGATACATGCGTCTTAAATTCTGTGGAGTAAATGATCCTATAACCTCCTGGTTCCGCGATTTGAATTTCTTATCCGTTATCTCAGCATCATCTATCACCCATTTGACCATATCTGTATAGGGAAGTAATTTTGGCCTTGCTACGATATGGTGCAAGAATGAGCATGCAAGCTCTGCAAGTGATGCTTCGAATGACCTGCATTCATCTGTAGTAGATTTAACCTCCATGACTCTCAGGTTTTCTTTCTCCAGCAGACTATACATGCCTTCCTAAGTAGATATGCCTGCTTCTCTGGTACAGGTGGTGTCCGTGAATAATGGAGTCATCTGTGTTTTTTCAGATACCAGAGCTTTTCCTTTCTTCCCCATCACATTCTGTGCACTACTCTGTGTAATGTTTTGCGTACCACTCCTGTAAGTTCACAAGTAGAGAACTAAGACACAATAAGAAAGATAACAAATGATGGTAAGTTAAAAGGTGACATGAAAGCTCTTAATTTCAAAATCACATCAATTATATCACCTTACGTGAAATAAACCTTTTGTTCAGATATAAATCATTTCTCATAAATAACCATCAATAAATCACTAAGCTGACATTAATGCCCATAACTCGGTATCGGATGACGAGAAATATTTCATCGAACTGTGAGCCCTTTTGATCAGCGATAAAGTGATTTTGAGATTTGCTTCGCAATATCGTTAATTCTTTTCGTTAACAATCATTTGCTTCATTATGCGAGTGCAAGATGTGATTTGCGAGATGCTTTATCACATTTCTCAATATTGGGACGTTTTATCTTAGGTGGCGCTACGATATATGGGATCTGCGATATGTGATGAATTTGTGTGGCTCGCGATCTCGCATCATCGCATTTTTGAAATTCTGGCAGTTTCTTTATATATGATGCCCTCCGTTACCCTGTTGCGATGCAATGTTCATAATTAATAGAATGATTTTATTTGAGACTTTTCATAATCCTTAAGATTTTGTGTTTGCGGATGTTTTTCATAAGTTTATGATAGTGTGTTTTATTAAAAGGGAATTCTAAGTGCTAGTTTTTTTATTTTTTAGAAGGGTCCCCATTTATTTAGTGTTATTACTAATACTAAATAAAAAGGGGGGTTGTTGCTAGCCACAACAATAAGATATCAAATTTTCAATAAAAATCACATTGGGAGCAATGCATGTGTCTAGGACGCCTTACAAAATGAGCAAGGCAGTGCTAGTAGAACTAAAAAAATAGTTGAAAGAAATGTTGGAAAAGGGGTACATATTACCCAACATATCTCCATGGGGAGAACCAATATTATTTTCCAAGAACAAATATGGTACCCTTAGGTTGTGCATCAATTATAGAAAAATGAATAATATTTCAATTAAGAATAAATACCCAATTCCTAGAATTGATGACATTCTCAACTAGCTGAGAGAAGCAACAATATTTTTAAAAATAGAAATCAGGTATGGAAACCACCAAGTGAATATCAAGGATGAGGATATTTATAAAATTGTGTTTAGGCTATGTATGCACACTACGAGTTTGTTGTAGTTCCATTTGGACTTGAAAATGCACCAACTACATTCATGTTCCTAATGAAAAACATTTTTTATTAGTACCTGAACAAAATTTGTAATAGTCTTCATTAATGACATACTCATCTATTCAAAGACTAGAGAAGAGCATGAAGATGTAATTTACCCAACCCTTTCAACATCGATAGAGTGGGGTAAAATGATTTCCCGCATGATTTCTTCCCATAAGTATGTTAATGTTATTGTACATATTATATATTATTTTTTTTCTTTTGGTTATATATACATGCACATTAGCTCTTGGGCCTCCTCAATCCTCCACCTTCTAGTGCAAGGTTTCCCCCTAGAATTGACCCTCCTAGATGACATGTCACATCTCCGGGACCTCATGGTATTTCGAGTTACCAATCTAGTCCTCCCCCCGGAACTTGACCTTTCGGCTGATGGATCACCACCTCCATGTGTAGCTTCCACGTCATCTCTCTACACCAACGACAATGGTAATTCCTTGGAACTTTTACCCTCACGGGTTTTTCCAACCTCTGGGGCCTATCCCTTCCCAAGTGGCTTCAACCATGCTCTAGGCCCCCCTGATATAACTCCACGTGTCATCTGTGAGCAGCCCACTAGGCACCTAAGGTGGCCCACTACTGACCATAGGCCCCAAGATTTTGCATCAGTGTGGTCTCCACATGAAAGGAACAGTAACCCATTGGAAATTGATTCATACTGGGTTTCCATGAGTGATCACACTCATAAGACTGATACACCATGAAGGACTGTTCACGCATCTCCCTGAGATTTAGCTTTCCAAGTTTTTTGGGGTAGTCCCCTCCCCAATGGTATGGGTAATGGAAGAACTTCTATCACCATCTCTTAATAGAACCTTAACGCTCTTTCATTGTTATGTCCTTGGATCTTAATTTAATTTCCTTCTAGTTTTCCGCCCTATGAAATTTGTTGGGACAGGGTCCCTTAAGGTCAATTTTGGGGCAAAAGCCTAGGTTTTGGGGCTGAAAGGCCAATTTTTTGTGATGTAAAGTATAAAGTCTCTGCAAGTTATGATCGTGGAGCACGCAGATGTAAAGTGTCATAAAGGGTCTTTACCCTTCTTTTATGTAAGTTGTGTCAGCTTGTATAGACCTACCTATGGTCCGCGGACCATGGGATTGTATAAAAAGGAGAGTCTTAGAGAGTCTAAGGCAGTTCAGTCAAGTTAAGAGAAGTTCATAGATGAATGTAATGGGTTAGTACAAGAGAGGCTCTACAGCTGTGTGCGCATAGGCCTAGAGTAGAGTCCACAACTGAGTGCACAGACCCTTGCAGCTGAGTGTGCAGGGTAGTTTGAGTCTGTAAGGAGATATGAAGCATTAATAAAGAGATTGTTCTGAGAATATCTGTGTTTTATCCATTTACTTCTATTATGAATGAATGCATTTATGTTATGATGAATAATGGTTTTATGATTTAATGTTGTATTGATGCGTGAATTTGTATGTTTTACATTGTTATATGAATGCAAGTAATAATATTTGTTTACACGAAGAATATCTTAATGCATGCTAAAGATATCATAAACTTATGCTGATCTGGGTAATAACAGACTTAGGAATGATTACAAAGGTGCATAAGGGGTTGATTCACCTGTTTAGGGTCCACGAAAGACAGTCGTAGACCTTCGAGAAGGTCTAGAGGCTGATAAGAGGAAGTTATATCGATAAGCCTCAAGGTCGTATCGATCTATGAAAAGGCGGGTCTAGGGCATAAAGTGACATCATAACCATCTTTGGGTGTGCAAACTTGGTTCCAACATCCCCCCATACTGCTTCAGGTGACACTTCAGTCCGCTCTTCGCGTATTGATGCCAAAAGGGACAATAGTGTAGGGATTTGTTTGGCAAACTTAACACTGAACTTGGGTCAGGACCCACTAAAACAACAAATGGTTCCATTTTCGGGACCAGGATCTGCATAAAGAGATGTGTGATGTTGCATCATTGGAATTTGTTATCACTTAGGTTGTTCCCCAAAAGTTGTAAGAAAAGGGAATACGGCTGAGGTAACCATAGACCAATCTTTTAGATGCAGGTTCTAGCCAATCTACATGCAGAGAGGGCTCTCTCTTTATGATTTAGCTTTGTTTTGAGGTATATTAGGCTAGTTGTGAAGTACAAGGGTTTGTTTTATTTTTGGATGGTGATCTTCAATAGAACAAGGGTGTAAATCTGAGAAGTTCAGTCCATTAGGCTAATGGAGTCTATGAGGATGAACTGCTGGATATGGTTTCTTTGACAGAGGGTAGTACTACAGAGCAAAGTAATCAATCATGGAACAATTTATAAGTTGGAATCAGATGAGATGGAACCAATGGGTGAAGGGAAATTAAGAATCCTTCATCATACTAACAGAGGGAAAGTGGATGATTATTGCTAGGGAGCAGTTAAGAATTTCTTAGCTATATTCAAGATGTAAGAACTAGGGGAAACAGGAGCAGTTAAGAATTATCGCTTATGCTGATTCTGAAGAAAACACTAATAATAACAGAGATTGAACGTAGAGTGCAAACAAGAAAATTCTGAGTTATTATTTTTCCCTATTATTCAAATCATGAAACATATATGATATAGTAAACACAGAAATTGAAAACACAAGTAAGAGAGACTTATTGATCCACAAAATGATTCAGGAATTTTGTAACATAGTCCTCTGCTATCAATTCCACATCCAGAGAGTCCAACAACAATGGATTCCAAAAGCTTTTGTATTCAGAAGATTTTCAGAGTTATAGCGCAGTCTAAGAAATGTATCACCAACCCCGAATACTTCGCTTGGGGAGGTATTTGTACAAAAATGTTTACAAAATATCTCAAAGAGATAATATCTAGTAATAACTTCTTATACCTACTTTACAGGAGAAGTAAATGATCTTGGGAACAGGGAGAAATAAATGCATAAGTAAATGTTGTTCTGCTGGCTGCTCAGTTGGTGAGATGCGTTGACTGTAAGCTCGGTGAGTCGGCCAGTGGCTGTTTTCGTTGATATTCCGCGCTGCTGCCTCGGCCTCCTCGGGTGCATTTAATTTTGATTTGATACATTGCTACCCCGCCTATAATATTTCCAACATGCTTTGCCACCACTGTTCTTCTGGTAACTGATGTCTTTGCAGCTTTCTGAAAGTCTCATTAGCGTCGGTGTACCTGTAGAAGTTAGGCTGGACTGAAAAAGATGTTTCACTTCGTGCTTAATATAGAAGCGATTTTCCAAGTTGTTGTAGAGAGTTTGGCCAGACGGAAGGGCTTTCTCTGCTGAAGTACTTGATGATGCATTTAGTTGATCAACAACATGTTTATTCAACCTGTGCATGTACTCAGCTTGTCTCAACAGGCATTCATTTTTTCCCAACAGACTTGGGAAGCCCCTTTCATGCAAAACTGCAAATCTTTCTACAAAAGAATTTACCTCCACTTGCATGTCCTGGCTCTTCCTCTCCAAGTTCTGCATCAGGGTCTTCATGGTCAGAACTCTTTTGATTGTAAGAATGGTGCCTGTCCTGTCTCTGATGTCTAGTGCTGCTAGTTCTTCACTGGTTTTAGTATTCAAAAAATGTATCAACCTGTTGGCCTGTTCGAGCATATGTCCCAATAAATTTCTAGCCTTTTGAATTTCCACTTGGGATGCTGCTATCAAGTCAATCTGCTCATATATAATCTGAATAGATCTCCATATATTACAAATGGATTCACTGATGTTAGCCCACAAAATGCCTTTGATTTCTCCCAGAGGCTTATCTAAAGAGAGGTCCTTTTCCAATGCTTTTACCTTGTTCTCTAATGCTTTCACCTCTCTTGTCTTTTCTGCCACAGTCATTTTGGATTTGTCATAACTCACTTCCAATTTTTCCAATTTCTCTTTGGCATCTTTCAATTCTGATACTTGGAGTTTAATTCCTCCATGGCTTTAATTAACTCCTCTATGTTCATGGTAGTGCTGCCGCTCGCTGTGGTTGTTGTTGCTGAAGTACCTACTGCTGATGCTAGGATAGTGGGAGGCACTGTCGTTGTAACTGTGGGAGGAGCAGTTGTGACTGTTGGAGCTATTTGAGATGGTTGGGAGGTTGACACTCCCTGCTTTTCTTATAATGCTTTCTCCAATTCCTTCTCTATCTCACTTAATCTTTGATTCATTCTCATCATCAAGTCCATCATGTCCTCCTCTTCTTTTTTCTACACAACCTCTGTAGTTTGTGGATGCATAGTAATAGGCAGCTTCAATTGTTTCCTGAGGGCAGTAATGTCCTCTTCCTTTTTCTTCATCAATGCTTTTATTCCCTTGGAATCCTTGGGATCATGTCCCAGCTCAATGATAATTCCTTCCAAGGACTTTATCCTATTGTCCTTGGCTAAAGAAGATGCCTTTTCCAAATCTAGTTGGGCCGATGTGTTGTTCAATGAGTTCTGCAATTTGTGAGCCAACATTGCCTTGTCTGCCAATGTGGAGTAGACCATTTCACCAGTTTGCTTATGCAGCTCAATCTGATCCATAGGATGAATGTCTTTGGCAAGGACATCTAGATTTGTTCTAATGTATTCAACTGCTGACTGTGGCTGCTGCACTTTGGGATTAAAGTGGCTCAAGATCATTTTTCCTTCTTTAATGTCATATGCAGACATTAGCCTTTGCTGGTTGGTGGGGGTCATCTTGACAAATTGGTCATAAAGTTGCAGCCTCAATGGATCATTTATAGCCTTAATCCCTATGAATGTTCTTTTGACATCTGATGCCTGCTTGCTTGATGGTCTGGTGGATGAAACTTCCACACTATGCTGCCTTTCCAAGTCCTGCCTATGAGAGCTGGTGGATGTTTCTACCACTGGGGATGTCTGTGGGCTAGTTGCCCTCTCGCCTCTTGGGCTCTCTAAGGTTTCCTCAGTATTTTCCTCTTCAGGTAGAGGATTTATTCTTTGCCTTTTTGCCTCTGGTTGCTCTGCTGGTCCACTGACAGGTGTGGTCTCTTCTCGGTCTCTTTTCCTGCCCTTTTCCTCATTTAGAGGAGTCTGTAATGCTGGTATCTCTAGTGCTTTGGTCTGGATAGGAGGAATTTGACCTTGGCCTTGTTCCTTTGATGCTACTGGCTGATCTGTCATTATGTGTTGCTCTATATCCAGCACTTCTTTTCCCTTTGATGTCCCTGCAACTGGTGTAGTACTTTCTTGGGCAGGCTGCTATGAAGTTCCAGTAGATGATGTGCCCACTCCGGTTTGCTGAGGCAGTTTGAAAGGTACCTATCCAAAAGAGTCCAGTCAAGGGTCTTTTCAAGATTTTTCATAGCTTGTTCCATCCTTTCTTCCTCAGTGAGTTCTTCAATTAATGTGCCCTCTACCCACTCATCTCGATTAGCAAATTGCGCTATTTCAGGGATCCTACAATGTTTGTAGGTTGATAGCCTATTTTTTACTTTTCTTTCAGTGATAAAGCCATTTAGGTCATAGGGTACCCACCAAAATCTCCTCTTTAATTTGATTTGTTCACCCAATATCTTGTCAGCATCTTGCCATGCTTCCTTTTTGTTAATGATGAAAGGGCCTAACTAGTTTCTTAATTTCAGCTGAGCTTTTTTCTTGGCACCATAAAAGTGAGTCAAATCTGAATTGATAAATTGCCTGAAATATTCTAGAGCAAATAGTCTCATAGGCACATATTTTGGCAGTTTGTAAGGGCACAGCTCACAGCCATATATCCTGATCTCAGTGTGATTCTGGTAGAAGTACCAGTCACCTATTTTGTAGCTTTTGGAGAGCTGTAAAATTTTCTGCATATCACCAGAGAGTCTAGGAGGAGGAGTTCTCATCAGTAGAGAGGAGACCGGATGTATAAACAAGTCAATGAATTCATAGTAAGTGTAAGGAGAGTTATGAACTTCATGTAAGACTGAGGTCCAAAAGATCATAGACCTCCTTTCTCCTTTAGAATTCAATTTTCTAATGGGAAACTGAAGACTGTCTGTTTGGAAGTACTGGAACAGATGATATATATAAGAGGTATACTTAAAGAATCATTCTCTGTCTAGATTCATGAATTGGTCATGGATCTTGTTGGCAATGAAAGTAGCATAGTCATATTTCGCAATAGGAGGTCGTCCTGGAGTAAACATGGACAACAGAGCTAAGATGGTCTCATCAACATATTCACTTGTATTAAATCCCAGGACATAGGATATCATATCAATAATGAATCTTCCAGTTTCATTGAACCAGACATGGTGAAAGGGAGGTGGCTCTTTGGGCTGGAAATCTAGTCTCACAAATGTTTGAACAACACTGGTTATCTCTGCATTGGTTAGTTTAGAGCCCTGCTCAAGCAAGAATCCCATAGAAAGACGAGCCAGAGGCTGAGTAGGTTTGAAGTGTAGCATTTAATTTATGGACTCAGGAGTTATATGAAAGAGGACAGTTCCAGATGGAGTCATAACTGCTCTTTTTACAGGTTCATAATTGGCACAGCATAGGTGGATAACATCTGGGAATACATTTACTGAAGGGAGGTCGTACCTGGGCAGATTGGATTCCCATATCCCATAAAGATTAGTTTTACTTAGGTGACTGTTCCTAATTTCACATAATGCTTGAAGGTGGTTTTTATAACCAGTTAAGTCTTGTATTTGAAAATCCCTATCAGCCAAGGGCAGCCACTCTAACTCTTTGTGAGGCGCATTGAGGGGAGCAATGTTCAGGGCCACCGGAGCCTCCATTTTCAGTTTTTTGTGCTTTTGAACTGGGGGCGGGGCTTTTGCAGGAAAATGGGAAAAATAACAGTGGTTCTAGTGCATATATTTGAAGGTAGTACGGTGAATTGAACTTGAATTTGGGTGCTTCGGAAAATTTTGTAGATAAAAAACACGGTTTTGGGAGGTGAAACGGGTAAATACCTATGTTTTTGGATGCGCACGGGAGTAATTTGCAGGTTTGGACGACGAATTGCAGAGTGGTATGCTGGATTAGGCTGGTCGGGGTGGCGGGCTAGAGATCTGGTAGCAGCTTTGACGAAATTCACATGCACCGATCTCGTGAAAGCAACCAATAGAAATGAATGAAAACGACACTTTCACGGGTTTTTGACAAAAATTGGTTTGGTGGGCTTTTGGCACCTTATTTTTGGATGACGTCAGCATGACGTGGTGTTTTGTCATGTAGTGGGGTGACATGGTGCTGACGTGGCAATGACGTCACAGATGAGGTGGCGATGACGTTAGCGAAGAGGCAGCGGGGGCGGTAAGTGGTCTTGGCCCCGCATTGCTTTTGGGCAAAGGTGGTATCGGGTTGGAGGGCAGTGAGCAATGCTTTTTTCCACCTGTCCCTTGGTACGGCGGGAATACCATCATTCCCCGGGTGCTAATCATCGGATGTGGAGGGGGTTGCGATATGGATTTGGGCCGTTGGATGGTCAGGCCCAGATCCGACGACGGGCGGTGAATGGGATATGGCGAAGGCTATGGCGTGGGGCCCATCAATTACATCAACATTTTTTAATGTGGGCGGGTATGACCTTTGGTTATCGAGGTTGCAGGGGTTAAGCTAATTAATCAACTGGATGTTGATTAACTCTTTTAAATGGCGCGGCAATGGATTATTAAAAGGTTTCAAATAAACCTTTTAATTCCTCTTGTATAATAACATATGGCTTATAGTTTAGCCAGGGGAGGGATATTAGATTTTTCGAGATTTTTCATATATTTATATAATATGGGGAGGGAAAAATATTATATAGGAATTATATAACAAAGTTAAGGGTTAATATGAAAGATATGTTCAAACAAAAGCACTAAGTTGAAAAAGTGAAAAACTTAGGCTTAGGGAAATGAAAGGGCGCCAAGCTATGAAGTTGGAAAACTTAGCATAATGGAAGAAAAGCATTTTTACACAAGAAATGTGGCTTCAAAGCAAGAATGTTATACTTCTTAGGTTTTTTATGAAATGGAGTGTTTTTAAGAGTATTGAGCAGATCCCAACATCTTTAGGGGGGAGGTTAGTGAGTGATTTTGGGAGAAATGTGGAGGGAAGTTAGTCATGCTTCATTTGTTTTGTAGCCAAATCATTGCCATTGTGCTTATGATATCAAATGAGATGAATCACCTTTGAAAGACAAAATTGCTCATAAACCTGCTTCTGCAACATCAAAACTGCCTACCCAGCCTATTATACCTAACATTTTTTCTTCCTTTTTCCTTGGGTGCATTTAAACTAGCAAACCCTTACTCTTTTCTTTTCTTTTAACTGCCATCCTATCTAAGTCTACCTTATTTCTTCCAGGGGCTCAGATTTAGCTGTTGAGCACCTTTGCTTCTCTACCTAACTACTTATCTACCAAGCTTGAACTATTTGGACAGATTTTGCTCTCTATCTCTAAAACAAGAAATTAAAACATGAACTGGCCAAGATTTAGCTGTTTGGCCACCCATCACTTGTGACAAAAGTAAACTAACTGCACATGATGAAATTCTTTGCAAAAATAGAATAGTAGTGGCATTCGGACTAGCACACTTTCCTGGTATTCTTAATTTAGGGTTCATTTGCTTTCTTTTTGACCGTTTCATTCTTTTTTCCCTTTGATCTTTCTTTTAGGGCATACCCTCTTTTCATTTTTTTATTTTTTGATTTTTTTTCAAAATATGGAACCTTTGCAGCATGGAAAGGATGAACATATTTGGGATTTTACCAGTCAATCATGAAATATGACACCTATTGGTATAGGAGTATAATACTGGCTCCACTTGGGGATGGCTTTTCTTGGTGAGAAGCCAAGAACAATAGGCTAGATTGCCTTATATTCAATTCTTACTGTATTCTGAAATTTTCTCTTTGCTGTAAGTAAACAAACTTGTACCTTTGCAACATATAGATTTCTTATGAGCTCATTCCAACAATTGCAACTCTGCTTTGGATGGTTTGTCTGAATGTTTGTTCTCATATTTACAGCTCCCAAATCTTCTTCTTTAGCTTTTATTTGAAGCAAAAAGGTAACACAAAAAGGTGGGACAGTTTCCTTGATTTTTTCCCAAAATTTGCTACATATTCCTTCCTATCTTATTGTTGTAATAAACTACAGAAAGTAAACATTTTTATGTACAAGTTAGAGTCCTGACATCTCAAAAAACTGGATCAAAATAATGCTTCAACATCTAACCATTGACTGGCCCATCTTCTTCTTCTGTACCATTCAAGCTCTTCAAAAAGTAGGTGTTGTTTCCTTGTGAGGCTTGAATAGAAAAAGGTCCCTTCCATAGAAAGTCAAACTTCCCATGTTTTCCTTTGTCTTCCCTTCTAGAATCCCATTTCAATACCTTGTCTCCTATGAAGAAAGCCTCTACCTTAGTCCTCTTATCAAATATCTTCTTAAGTTTTTCTTGTAGAATTTGAGATCTTTGATATACATCTTCTCTAGTCTGCTGTAAATAAATAGTTTGATTGATTCTTCTCTGAATGTCATTGGGTTCTGCCTGCACTTCTTGCAGCAATTTTATCATAGGGACTCCCAAAGATGAAGGGAATATATCCTCCATTCCATAAACAAATTCATAGGGGCTTGTTCCAATGGATCTCTTTGTAGTCAATCTGTCTACCCAAAGTGCATTGATAAGCTTCTTATGCCAGTTCTTCTTGTTTTCCTCCAATACTTTCTTAATGATATTGATCAGGCTTTTATTGGATGATTCAGCTAGACCATTACCTTAAGGGTAATAAGCTGTGGAGTGGCCTAAGGTAATATGGTATTTGTGACAGAAATTAATCATTCTCTTGGATTTAAAAGAAACAACATTGTCAGTTATAATCTTATCCGGAAAGCCAAATATAGACTGGATATTGATCTCTAAGAATTGCATGATCACTGAATCATTAGCTTGTCTACAAGGGATGGTTTCTATCCACTTGGTGAAGTAGCCTGTGGCAGTCAAAATCCATTTATGTTGGCCAGAAGAGGGAGGGTGAATTTCCCCAATGAAATCTAAACCCCATTGTTGAAAATGTCTTTCAGTGGAAATTGGTTTGAGGGGTAGAGGTAAAAGCTTTCTCTTGCCTTCAAAGATTTGACATTTATGGCAAGAAGTTACAAATTTCTTTACATCAGCAAACAGGGTGGGCCAATAAAATCCAGCCCTTAGGATTTTATCAGCAGTTGACTTCCAGTACAAATTTCCACCACAGTCCCCTGCATGAAATTCTTTCAGCGCTTTGTCAGTTTCATCCTTTGTTAAGCAATTCAGTAAAATGCCTTCATGATTTTTCCAAAATAAAACATTATCTACAATACAGAATTTTGAATCTTTCATTTTCAGAAATCTCTTTTTAGTTCTGGATAACCCTTGAGGAGCCTACAGGTTAAGCAATACATAAATTATATCAGCATACCTAGGTGATTGTAAAAAGGCTTGATTGATCTGTGGAGTCGCCATCTCCTGTTCATTATTCAGTTCATTGATATCAAGGGCTTGAAAGTTGGTTTCAGTCATAAGTTTAGCTAATTCTAGTCCTTTTATCAGCTTTGTTGGTTTAATTTCAAAGTCATATTCCAAAATGTTAGCTATCCACTTGCCCCTTTTGCCTTCGATTCCCTCTTGAGTTAGAATATCCTTGAAAATAGTATTTGGCACATAAGCTATTACATGAGAGTATAAGATATAAACTCCGAAGTCCTTAATAGCTTTTACCAATGCATAAGCTTATTTTTCCATGATTTGATACTTAAGTGGTGCATCTCTAAGCACTTTGCTGAAAAAAGAAATGGGTTTTTCACATCCTTGATCATCTTTCTGTAGCAAAATAGTAGCAATAGTATGTTCTAATGCAAAGGAAAAGATTATAAAGTCTCTGTCAAATTTCAGGCTTGTGAGGACTGGTGTTTTGGTTAAATCTATTTTGATTTTTTCAAAGGCTTGTTTAGCTTCTATTGTCCATTTGACTTTGGAATCTTTCTTCAGCATGTTGTTCAGCAATCTTATCAGCTCAGCTAGGTTGGGTATGAATCTCCTTAAGAAATTGATTTTCCCTAGGAAAGCTTGAAGTTCTTTGATATTTCTAGGGTGAGGAACTTGCAGAATGGCTTGTATTATGTATTGATCTATTCTAATACCTTCTTTGGATATTATGTGACCTAACAGCTTACCTTCTTCTAGGCCAAATAATGATTTCTTTGGGTTTAGTGATATACAATATTTTCTGCAGTTTACAAACACTTGCTTGAGATGATCTAGGTGTTCCTGATCTGATTTGGAAAAGGCAGTGAGATCATCTAAGTATATGGCCAGGAAATCATGAATTTCTTTAGCAAAATCTATGTCCATGGCTCGTTGAAATGTTGCCCCTGCATTCTTCAGTCCGAATGGCATCTTTACATATTTGAAAGTTCCCCAAGGTATTGTAAAAGCAGTCTTATCTTGGTCATCAGGGTGGACCAGAATCTGATTAAAGCCTGAGAATCCATCTAGCAGTGAAATTCTAGAGGCTCCCTCTACCCTTTGTAAAATGTGATCCATCTTGGGTAAGGGGTAGTGATCTTTTAAAGAGACTTTATTTAGATTTCTAAAATCAACACATAGTCTTATTTCTCCAGTTTTCTTCCTAGTGGGCACTAAATTTGAGATCCATTCTGAAAATTTAATGGGTGCAATTATCCCAGCTTCATACATTCTCTTGACTTCCTTTTCAATTAGAGGGAGGAGTACAAGGTTGACCCTTCTAAGTTTTTGTATGAAAGGTTTTTGACTTTCTTTGAGAGGTATGGTATGCTGAATCACAGACGTGTCATAGGAGTTAAGATCTTCATAGCTCCATGCAAAAACATCTTGAAATTCTTTGAACAGTTCAATATATTTCATCTTTTGGTGAGGAGGTAAAGTTTTAGACAAGTTTATCATTTTAGGATTTTGCTGAGTCCCTATGTTACAGTCCTCAATTTCTGCATTTAAAGACTGCATTTTGGGTTTCCTTGGGATCTCATTAGAGTCAAAAATATCTTCCAAAGGGGTTAATCCTGTGGGTAAAAAATTATCCTTTAAGTCAATAACTTCAGACTCCTCTTCAACAGTTTCATCAAAATCTATTTGTTTCAGCTCTTGCAACTCCTCATTGGTAAATGTTGTTGGATGTAGTATTTGAGTTGCTGTTTCAGCTGAAATGTGAGTTTCAGTTTTGTCTATTTGATCATCCTCCCAAATGGTACTTGTGTCTATATTTGTGCTGGAAAATTCTTCTTTTAAAGTTAGAAAATTATTAATCTAAGTGTCATTGTCAAACACCTGCCAATTTTTTACATTGTCTGGTATAGTTGGCCTATGTTTAATTTCAGCTGTAAAATGATGATTAGGCTCAAATGGCAGTTTACAAGTGCTGGCGAATGTTGCCAAACTGTGAGCATGCAAATTGTGTTTTCATGGAATTTTGGCAAGCTGTGATTCTAGAAAGGTATTGAGTATTTCAATTGCTGCCCCTCTATAAGCTCTCAACCTGAGGTCATTTGTGAGGAAGTTTCCTTTCATTTGTTGAATAACCAAATCAGAGTCTCCCAGAATTGATATTCTAACTGCCCCTAAACTTTTGATCAATTTGAGTCCTAGCAGGAGGGCTTCATATTCAGCCATGTTATTTGTGCACCTAAAATTCAGCCTGTATGCATGTCCTTCAGCATGATCATTTTGCATGTTATGTATCCA
This sequence comes from Pinus tabuliformis, assembly GCA_031772625.1. Lineage (NCBI taxonomy): Eukaryota > Viridiplantae > Streptophyta > Pinopsida > Pinales > Pinaceae > Pinus > Pinus tabuliformis. The sequence goes on from CM062809.1 coordinate 82,342,343, forward strand.
AATCCCTGCCCTTGCTCCTAGTTTATTGACAGATCCATCAAACTCTAGATACCATAGGATTTCTTGACTACAGCTATCATCAGGGGTTTTAAAAATTTGCTTAGTAGGTAGATTTGGATTTTCAGTTTCATGTGGTTTTCCTTGTGTGTATGTTATATCAATTATTTCAGCAATTTCTAGACTTTGAGCAATAGATTCTGCATTTATGCTTTTTCCTTGTGTTGATGCCAAAACCTTGACATCAGTTGGGGGGCAAATTTCAACATTGTATACGATGAAAGAGTCCATATCAGAATGCATGGAATATATGGGAAAATTTTGGGGCTTCTCTTGGCTGCTGACCACATATTTCATCAAAGTTTCCCGGTACAATCTCTTTGGCTAACCAAATACTGAAATGGTAGCATAGGACATGTCCCACTGTAAAGATCCCTGGAGCTTTTCACCTCAAGATCTGGACAAAAGCATTCCATATTTTGGTGGGATATTAGCTACCACTACATCCATTAAAATTGTCTTGGCAGGGTATTGAACTAGAGATACAGATAAATCTTTGATTAGGCCTAGACATCTGACCTGGCTAGAATCAAAAGAGAACAAATCTTTGTATGGCCTGGTGATATCTAGGTCTAACTTTTCCATCACAGATTTGGGCATTAGATTTTGGGAAGCTCCAGAATCAAACATTGCATTGTGAAGCACTTTGTCATGAATATTCAGACTTACATAGGAAGGAGGAACTCCTCCATCTACTGATTTTCCATTTACTTCAGGACCAAAAATTAATTCTCGATGGTCATCTAGAACATTCACTACATCTCTGTTTTCTGAAATTTGAAGTGATCTGCTGATTTGTTCTCTATAGACATCATGTTTATCCAATTCTGGCAATGGAATGGCTATTTTAACTTGCCTATTTCAGTTTCAAGGTTTCAAGGTTTTTCTATTTGAATTTTTGCATTTCGGGCAGCAAGATTTTCTTTTTTTGCTGTGTTTTCAATGCTTTTTCCTTTATCAGGAGTGCTGTTATGAGTTGAATCTGCTTCAGAATCAATTTTAGGAGGTTCCTTTGCATTTTCTTTTAGAGGAAAGGAAGTGGAAGGCTTACTGTTTGATGGTTGTAAGTCTGATATGTCCTCAACTGTTGGTTCTTTTGGGTTGAGGTCTGTTCTAGCAGGTAGTTGTATAGGGGGGTTATTAACCTTTTCTTTTTTAGGCTGCTTGGCATCTTTCTGCTTGTTGGGTTCAGGGACATCTATCATTCTGCTTCTCAGCTTATATTGCTTGTGGACCTCGTATATAGCGGCATCATATCCCTCCCTAAAATCGAATGATTCCCCAGATTGGGTTTGGAATTGATTAAAAGTATGAGCTTCTTGGTCATCCTGGATCAAAAAGAATGTTGTTCACTATTTAGGCCCATTAAGTTAATTTGAGAGTCTTCTATTGGCTCACTAGAAGTTGAAGCTTCAGCATAGTTCTCCTGGAACGGAGGCCTGATGTTTTGGTCAGGGCTGACCTTTCCAGCATTGGGATTCTATTTTTTTCTAAAATTTGGGTTTCTTCTCGTGTTACTTGGTTGACCATCCCAAGAGGATTTCCTCTCAATTGTTTCTACTCTATCACCCAGTCTATCCATTCCTTTAATAATTGCATCTAATTTTTGTTCAAATGCAGAGGGTTCTTCTTTGAAAGGTGCTCTCCTTTCAGCTCTAGCTCGAGCTCGTTTAGAAATCAGATTGGACTCTACACTGACAGCTATACTCTACATGTCTTCTAAGCTTGGAGGAGCTCTTTCCCTAAGTTGATAAGCCATGTCAGAATCAAATCCATCAGGGAATTTGATCAAGGCCAAGTCTGGTGGGGGTCTGAGATTCTGAGGGATAGCATTGTACACATTATTAAATCTGGCGCAATAATCTTGAACAGTTTCGTGTGGGCCTCTTTTAAAGCTTTCATATTCTGATAGGATGTGTAAAGGGTCCTTCTTCTTTTCCCATATGTTCAGGAAAGTTTGATAAAGGGCATCTGGGTCAGCAATAGTGTTTACAGGGAGTGCCCTAAACCAGGTCCTAACATCACCAGTTAGACTCTGAACAAAGATCTTCATTCTTACATCATCAGCATCAATCTCATAATTTTCGAAATAATCTATCATTTTCTTAGTATTTTGTTGAGCTATATAGGTGCTAGTACCATCAAAATAGGTAATTTTGCTTTGATAATCTTGGGGCATAGCCCCTAGATTTGCAGGTAATTGCAGGGGAGCATATCGGTTTACCATATTTATAGAGAATAGTGTGACAGCTGGAAGAATAGGGATAACAGTGGAAATATATGTTGTGGATGGGGGAGTGGAAAAGATATTTTGAAGTTCTAATGGTGAACTTGGTGAAGCAACAGTAATGGCAGAAAGGATCTGTGATTTTCCAGTAGTAAGCTCAGTTTGGGTAAGGTTCTGCTGAGGTGTGTCAAGGTGTAAATCAGCAGAACTTTCTTGATTATCCTGGCTTCTAAGGTTCTTCGGGATCAAATTAGGATTTTCAAAGATAGGTGGAGGATTTGGATATGGATTTGATCTGGTATAACGGATCTTCTTCTTTGGAGCCAGCTTCTAAATATATTTTTTGGTATTTTCTGAAATATTTTGAAGGACATAACTTTTGACAATGTCTTATAGGAAGCTTTTGAAATATGGGAGTTTGAGTTTTCCTAAAGATCTATTGAAACAAGGGACTGATCAAGTCTTTGAGACAGCTATTCAAATCCTAAAACTAGGCTGGAGATAGACTAAAGTAGCTTTTATTTACTCCTGTAATTGCATAGCAAAAAACAGTTTCAAAGGCTACCTGGCTAACTTCAGGCTCCATCTGTAGCTTTAGAAAATAGACAGCAGTAACAAACAATTATCCAGTTCCCCAGTATGGTCGCCAATGATGTTATCACTCAGGTTGTTCCCCAAAAGTTGTAAGAAAAGGGAATACGGCTGAGATAACCACAGACCAATCTTTTAGATGCAGGTTCTAGCCAATCTACATCTAGAGAGGGCTCTCTATTTATGATTTAGCTTTGTTTTGAGGTATATTATGCTAGTTGTGAAGTACAAGGGTTTGTTTGATTTTTTTTTATGGTGATCTTCAATAGAACAAGGGTGTAAATCTGAGAAGTTTAGTCCATTGGGCTAATGGAGTCTATGAGGATGAACTGCTGGATATGGTTTCTTTGACAAAGGGTGGTACTGCAGAGCAAGGTAATCAATCATGGAACAACTTATAAGCTGGAATCAGATGAGATGGAACCAGTGGGTGAAGGAAAATTAAGAATCCTTCATCATGCTGACAGAGGGAAAGTGGATGATTATTGCTAGGGAGCAGTTAAGAATTCCTTAGATATATTCAAGATGTAAGAACTAGGGGAAATAGGAGCAGTTAAAAATTCCTGCTTATGCTAATTCTGAAGAAAACATTAATAATAACAGAGATTGAACGCAGAGTGCAAACAAGAAAATTCTGAGTTATTCATTTTCCCTATTATTCAGATCATGAAACATATATGATATAGTAAACACAGAAATTGAAAACACAAGTAAGAGAGACTTATTGATCCACAAAATGATTCAAGAATTCTGTAACATAGTCCTCTTCTATCAATTCCACATCCAGAGAGTCCAGCAACAATGGATTCCAACAACTTTTGTATTCAGAAGATTTTCAGAGTTACAGTGCAATCTAAGAAATGTATCACCAACCCCGAATACTTCACTTGGGGAGGTATTTGTACAAAAATGTTTACAAAATATCTCAAAGAGATAATATCTAGTAATCACTTCTTATACCTACTTTACAGGAGAAGTAAATGATCTTGGGAACAGGGAGAAATAAATGAAGAAGTAAATGTTGTTGTGCTGGCTGCTCAGTTGGTGAGATGCATTGACTGTAAGCTCAGTGAGTCGGCCGGTCTCTGTTTTCGCTAATATTCCGCGCTGCTGCCTCAGACTCCTCGGGTGCATTTAATTTTGATTTGATACATTGCTACCCTGCCTATAAGATTTCCAACATGCTTTGCCACCACTGCTCTTCTGGTAACTGATGTATTTGTAGCTTTTTGAAAGTCTCATCAGCGTCGGTGTACTTGTAGAAGTTAGGTTGGACTGAAAAAATATGTTTCACTTCATGCTCAATATAGAAGAGATTTTCCAACTTGTTGTAGAGAGTTTGGCCAGATGGAAGGGCTTTCTCTGCTGAAGTACTTGATGATGCATTTAGTTGATCAGCAGCATGTTTATTCAACCTGTGCATGTACTCAGCTTGTCTCAACAGGCGTTCATTGTTTCCCAACAGACTTGGCAAGCCCCTTTCATGCAAAACTGCAAATCTTTGTACAAAAGAATTTACTTCCACTTGCATGTCCTGGCTCTTTCTCTCCAAGTTCTACATCAGGGTCTTCATGGTCAGAACTCTTATGATTGTAAGAATGGTGCCTGTCCTCTCTTTGATGTCTAGTGCTGCTAGTTCTTCACTGGTTTTAGTATTCAAAAAATGTATCAACCTGTTGGCCTGTTCGGGCATATGTCCCAATAAATTCTGGCCTTTTGAATTTCCACCTGGGCTGCTGCTATCAAGTCAATCTGCTCATATATAATCTGAATAGAGCTCCATATATTACAAATGGATTCACTAATGTTATCCCACAAAATTCTTTTGATTTCTCCCAGAGGCTTATCTAAAGAGAGGTCCTTTTCTAATGCTTTCACCTCACTTATCTTTTCTGCCACAGTCATTTTGGATTTGTCATAACTCACTTCCAATTTTGCCAATTTCTCTTTGGCATCTTTCAATTCTGATACTTGGAGTTTTAATTCCTCCATGGCTTTAATTAACTCCTTTGTGGTCACGGTAGTGCTGCTGCTCGCTGTGGTTGTTGTTGCTAAAGTACCTGCTGCTGATGCTGGGATAGTGGGAGGCACTGTCGTTGTAACTGTGGGAGGAGCAGTTGTGACTGTTGGAGCTATTTGAGATGGCTAGGAGGTCGACACTCCCTGATTTTCTTGTAATTCTTTCTCCAATTCCTGCTCTGTCTCACTTAATCTTTGATTCATTCTCATCAGCAAGTCCATCATGTCCTCCTCTGCTTTTTTCTACACAACCTCTGTAGTTTGTGGATGCATAGTAATAGGCAGCTTCAATTGTTTCCTGAGGGCAGCAATGTCCTCTTCCTTTTTCTTCATCAATGCTTTTATTCCCTTGGCATCCTTGGGATCATGTCCCAGCTCAATGATAATTTCTTCCAAGGACTTTATCCTGTTGTCCTTGGCTAAAGAATATGCCTTCTCCAAATCTAGTTGGGCCGATGTGTTGTTCAATGAGTTCTGCAATTTGTGAGCCAACATTGCCTTGCTTGCCAATGTGGAGTAGGCCATCTCACTAGTTTTCTTATGCAGTGCAATCTGATCCATAGGATGAATGTCTTTGGCAGGGACCTCTAGATTTTTTCTAATGTAGTCAGCTGCTGACTGTGGCTGCTACAATTTGGGCTTAAAGTGGCTCAAGATCATTTTTCCTTCTTTAATGTCATATGCAGACATTAGCCTTTGCTGGTTGGCGGGGGTCATCTTGAAAAACTGGTCATAAAGTTGCAGCCTCAATGGATCATTTCTAGCCTTAATCTCTCTGAATGTTCTTTTGACATCTGAGGCTTGCTTGCTTGATGGTCTGGTGGATGAAACTTCCACACTATGCTGTCTTTCCAGGTCCTGCCTATGAAAGCTGGTGGATGTTTCTACCACTGGGGATGTCTGTGGGCTTGCTTCCCTCTCGCCTCTTGGGCTCTCTAAGGTTTCCTCAGTATTTTCCTCTTCAGGTAGAGGATTTATTCTTTGCCTTTTTGCCTTTGGTTGCTCTGCTGGTCCACTGACAGGTGTGGTCTCTTCTCGGTCTCTTTTCCTACCCTTTTCTTCATTTAGAGGAGTCTGTAATGCTGGTATCTCTGGTGCTTTGGTCTGGATCAGAGGAATTTTCCCTTGGCCTTGTTCCTTTGATGCTGCTGGCTGATCTGTCATTATGTGCTGCTCTGTATCTAGCACTTCTTTTCCCTTTGATGTCCCTGCAGCTGGTGTAGTACTTTCTTGTGCAGGTTGTTGTAATGTTCCAGTAGATGATGTGACCACTCCGGTTTGTTGAGGCAGTTTGAAAGACACCTGTCCAAAAGAGTCCAGGTCAAGGGTCTTTTCAAGATTTTTCATAGCTTGTTCCATCCTTTCTTCCTCAGTGAGTTCTTCAATTAATGTGCCCTCTACCCACTCATTTCGATTAGGAAATTGCTCTATTATAGGGATCCTACAATGCTTGTAGGTTGATAGCCTATTTTTGACTTTTCTTTCAGTGATAAAGCCATTTGGGTCATAGGGTACCCACCAAAAGCTCCTCTTTAATTTGAGTTGTTCACCCAATATCTTGTCAGCATCTTGCCATGCCTCCTTTTTTTTAATGATGAAAGGGCCTAACTGGTTTCTTAATTTCAGCTGAGCTTTTTTCTTGGCACCATAAAAGTGAGTGAAATCTGAATTGATAAATTGCCAGAAATATTCTAGAGCAAACAGTCTCATAGGCACATATTTTGGCAGTTTGTAAGGGCACAACTCATATCCATATATCCTAATCTCAGTGTGATTCTGGTAGAAGTACCAGTCACCTATTTTGTAGCTTTTGGAGAGCTGTAAAATTTTCTACATATCACCAGAGAGTCTAGGAGGAGGAGTTCTCATCAGTAGAGAGGAGACTGGATGTATAAACAAGTCAATGAATTCACAGTAAGTGTAAGGAGAGTTATGAACTTCATGGATGACTAAGGTCCAAAAGATCACAGACCTCCTATCTCCTTTATAATCCAATTTTCTAATGGGAAACTAAAAACTGTCTGTTTGGAAGTACAGGAAGAGATGATATATATAAGAGGTATACTTAAAGACGCCTTCTCTGTCTAGATTCATGAATTGCTCATGGATCTTGTTGGCAATGAAAGTAGCATAGTCATATTTGGTAGCAGGAGGCTATCCTGGAGTAAACATGCACAACAGAGCTAAGATGGTATCATCAACATATTCACTTGTCTTAAAACCCAAGACGTAGGATATCATATCAATAATGAATCTTCCAGCTTCATTGAACCAGACATGGCGAAAGGGAGGTGGCTCTTTGGGCTGGCAATTTGGTCTCACAAATGTTTGAACAACACTGGTTATCTCTGCATTGGTCAGTTTAGAGCCCTACTCAAGCAAGAATCCCATAGAAAGACGAGCTAGAGGCTGAGTAGGTTTGAAGTGTAGCATTTCATTTATGGACTCAGGAGTTATATGAAAGAGGACAGTTCCAGATGGAGTCATAACTGCTCTTTTGATAGGTTCATAATTGGCACAACATAGGTGGATAACATCTGGGAATACATTTACTGAAGGGAGGTAGTACCTGGGTAGATTAGATTCCCATATCCCATAAAGATCAATTTTACTTAGGTGACTATTCCTAATTTCACAGAATGCTTGGAGGTGGTTTTTGTAACCAGTTAAGTCTTGTATTTGAAAATCCCTATCAGCCAAAGGCAGCCACTCTAACTCTTTGTGAGGCGCATTGAGGGGAGCAATGTTTAGGGCCACCGGAGCCTCCATTTTCGGTTTTTTGTGCTTTTGAACTGGGGTCGGGGCTTTTGCAGGAAAATGGGCAAAATAACATTGGTTCTAGTGTGTATATTTGAAGGCAGTATGGTGAATTGAACTTGAATTTGGGTGCTTCGGAAAATTTTGCAGAGGAAAGCTAAAAAACACGGTTTTGGGAGGTGAAACGGGTAAATACCTGTGTTTTTGGACACGCACGGGAGTAATTTGTAGGTTTGGACGATGAATTGCAGAGTGGGATGCTGGATTAGGCTGGCTGGTGTGGCGGACTAGAGCTCTGGTAGCAGCCTTGATGGAATTCACATGCACCAGTCTCATGAAAGCAACCAATAGAAATGAATGAAAACGACACTTTCACGGGTTTTTGACAAAAATTTGTTTGGCAGGATTTTGGCGCCTTTTTTTTTGGATGACGTCAGCATGACGTGGTGTTTTGTCGTGTAGTGAGGTGACGTGGTGCTGATGCGGTGATGATGTCATGAATGAGGTGGCGATGACGTCAGCGGGGAGGCAGCGGGGGCAGTAAGCGGTCTTGGCCCCGCACTACTTTTAGGCAAAGGTGGTATCGGGTTGGAGGGCAGCAAGCAATGCGGGATGTTGCCACGTGTCCCTTTGTATGGTGGGAATACCACTGTTCCTTGAGCGCTAATCATTGGATGCGGAGGGGGTTGCGATATGGATCTGGGTTGTTGGATGGTCAGGCCCAGATTCGACGGCGGGCGGTGAATGGGATATAGCAGAGGCTACGGCGCGGGCCCATCAATTAAATCAATGTTTTTTAATGTGGGTGGGTAAGACCTTTGGTTATCGGGGTTGCAGGGGTTAAGTTAAGTAATCAACCGGATGTTGATTACCTTTTTTAAATGGCGCGATAATGGATTATTAAAAGGTTTCAAATAAACCTTTTAATTCCTCTTGTATAATAACATATGGCTTATAGTTTAGCTGGGGGCAGGATATTAGATTTTTCAGGATTTTTCATATATTTATATAATACGGGGAGGGAAAAATATTATATAGGAATTATATAACAAAGTTAAGGGTTAATATGAAAGATATGTTCAAACAAAATCACTAAGTTGAAAAAGTGAAAAACTTAGGCTTAGGGAAATGAAAGGGCGCCAAGCTATGAATTTGGAAAACTTAGCATAATGGAAGAAAAGAATTTTTACACAAGAAATGTGGCTTCAAAGCAAGAATATTATACTTCTTAGGTTTTTTATGAAATGGAGTGCTTTTAAGAGTATTGAGCAGATTCAAACATCTTTAGTGGGGAGGTTAGTGAGTGATTTTGGGAGAAATGTGGAGGGAAGTTAGTCATGCTTCATTTCTTTTGTAGCCAAATCATTGCCATAGTGCTTATGATATCAAATGAGATGAATCACCTTTGAAAGACAAAATTGCTCATAAACCTGCTTCTGCAACATCAAAATTGCCTACCCAGCCTATTAGACCTAACATTTTTTCTTCATTTTTCCTTGGGTGCATTTAAACTAGCAAACTCTTACTCTTTTCTTTTCTTTTAACTGCCATCCTATTTAAGTTTGTCCTTATTTCTTCCAGGGGCTCAGATTTAGCTGTTGAGCACCTTTACTTCTCTACCTAACTACTTATCTGCCAAGCTTGAACTGTTTGGACAAATTTTGCTCTCTATCTCTAAAGCAAGAAATTAAAACATGAACTGGCCAAGATTTAGCTGTTTGGCCACCCATCACTTGTGACAAAAGTCAACTCACTGCACATGATGAAATTCTTTGCAAAAATAGAACAGTAGTAGCATTTGGACTAGCACACTTTCCTAGTCTTCTTAATTTGGGGTTCATTTTCTTTCTTTTTGACCGTTTCATTCTTTTTTCCCTTTGATCTTTCTTTTAGGGCATACCCTCTTTTCATTTTTTTATTTTTTGATTTTTTTTCAAAATATGGAACCTTTGCAGCATGGAAAGGATGAACATATTTGGGATTTTACTAGTCAATCATGAAATATGACACCTTTTGGTATAGGAGCATAACAGAATCCAAGAAAGAAATAAATTGAAGATTGGTTGGATAGAAAGATCCACGAATTCACGGTGCAAGAAAACATAAATCCATGATTGAATGCAGGACTAGATCACCTGTCGCACATTGAAATAGGGGAGGAGCCTACCGATTTAGAGGAGGGGCTACCTGATGTGCAGCTCTTTGTGGTGTGCATAGCAGAAAATCATTTTGCAGACATCATACACCTTCTGACTAAAGGAATGACTCTAGACGGGTACACCAGGCAACAAAAGAAGGAATTGGTGGTGCGCGCAACAGATTATTCTGTTATTGTAGGTTACCTACATAATATGGGAGTGGATGAGGTATTGCGACGTTGTGTGCCTGAGTTTGAACGAAGAAGCATCCTAGCTGCAGCTCATGGAGGAGCTGCGGGAGGCCATTATGCAAGAAAAGCAACAACGTAGAAGATTTTACGCATTGGGTTGTGGTGGCCGACAATGCATAAGGATTCCAAAGCTTATTGTAGCGAATGCGATGCATGTCAGCAAATGGGCAAGCCATCATGGAGGGATGAGATTCCTTTGAATCTGTAAGTGTCATTGTAGCCATTTGAAAAACGGGCAATTTATTTTGTAGGACCGATTCAGCCTCCAGGAAAGAAGACAGGTGTGCGGTATATCATCACTGCGACTGAGTACTTGACCAGATGGGTGGAGGCATAGGTTGTAAAGGATTGTACAGGAGAAGCAACAGCGAAGTTCGTATTTGAATATGTGTTGACTAGGCTTGGTTTCCAGAAGATTTTGATGAGCGATCATAGTACACATTTCCTTAATGAAACGATTAGCGCGCTAACGGAGGAATTCCAAGTTTATCATCAAAAGTGAACACCATATCACCCTCAGGCTAATGGGATAGTGGAAGCATTTAATAAGATATTGGAGAACACGTTGACAAATGTTTTCAATGTGCAAAGCAATGATTAGGATGTGCGCATACCAATGATGTTATGGGCTTATAAAACTACGTATAAAAAGCTGACTAGACAGACACCTTTTCGACTGGGCTATGGCATAGAAGCTGAGATGCCGATGGAGTACATTGTGCCTAGTCTATGGATAGTGACGTTCATGGGAATGGTGGATGGAAAATCCGTAGAAGAAAGGCTCGCGCAGCTGACAGAGCTGGAGGAAGATAAATTCTTTGCTGGATTCAATCAACAAGTTCAGAAGGAGCGCGAAAAGGCATGGCACGATTGACACATCAAACTACACACCTTCAAGGTAAACGATTTAGTTTTATTATATGAAAACAAGTTTGGTAAATTTCTAGGAAAATTTTAGATGCATTGGCTAGGGCCATATCTGATCAAGGAGATTACTGATGGTGGAGCAGTTTAGTTGGTGAAATTGAATGGAGATCCATTTCCCGGAAAGGTAAATGGTAGCCGATTCAAGCCATACATCAGGGATCCATCCAGATGACTATAGGATGGTAGACGAGTCTTAGCACTCCAGGCAGCTGCAAGGAGGTGCGGGACTATAAACCACACTGCCTGGGTTGTAGAGCTGCGCGATGAGGGGCCTGCGCGAGATAGACGGGTGTCACAATGTCAACTGGCACGTGAAGGGAGCTGCACTATAGGATGAAAGACCGTGGAGTGTAGTCATAAAGTGATCGTTATGTCACTATTCACGATTTGACAATGAGAAAACGGCTAAGAGGAGTGGGGGGTGGCATTTAAGGTTGAATTTAAGAGCGAGAGCTTTGAAAATCTACCACCAATCTAGCCTTTATGAGAGGATTTTGGGGGGAATGGATGAATTTGAATTCAAACTTGCCTATAAATTACAAATGGTTGCCCAACGAGAGACACTTTTCATTCTGAGAGTTTATATGTCAAACTGTCTAGTGTGCATGAACCATGCATTCTTTGAGGACTTGGACACTACTTCTGTGTTTTATAGGTTACCTAAGGAAACCCAACAACTTATTAACAGCTTCATGTCTGAACCCATGGAAATTGCAAGTAATGGAGGGTCTATTGCCTCTGAGGGAGCTTCCCTTGAGGTCATAATTACGGAGGTGCCCGCAACAGTGCCAAAATCACCCAGGTCACCTAGGCTGAATCCTACGCTGTCAGGAGAGGTTCCCAAGTTGAAGAACGATAAACAGAAGAAGACGCTACTGGTGTGCGAGTCACCAAGGAAACATCAGAGAAAATAAAAGCCAACTCTGTAGGAAAAGGGAAATGTGGTCAACTTGGAGGGAGATGAGGGCACAAAGGACATTGATATTAAGAGGGTAGACCCTATTTTGAAGCTACTAGAATACATCCCTCCATGTCAAGGCAAGGTGAAGGTCCCAAAGGACCCAAATGAGGGAACTTTTCTCCTTCATGCACCCGTATTGCTAGAGAGTGTCACGTTTGAAGGTCTGTGCTTAGCGTGCATCCCACATTTGAAGCGTGAAGATTGGGACTTGGGGGACACTGAGCATTCCCCCACCTAGCTATCGATAATTTCATGCAGCGAGTAATCTACAAGGAGTCTGGTGTCACTACATTGGAGCCGGTGAAGTGGATTCGTGGGGTGGGAAAGGCAAGATTGTTGAATCTGTTATGGGTGCCACATTACCACTGCGCTCCCATAAATTTGATTGTTATCAAATAGTTGTTGTACCTACTGCACGACGGGTGCCTGAGGTTGGAGGAGCCGATCCCTATAACCGACATGATGATCCATATGATCATCTTACTACCACATTTAGGACTAAATCTAGCCAAGTCATTTGGCAGAAAGATGGGCAAGTGGATGAAGGACAAGTTTAAGCATGTCAAAAACTCATGCAGGTATTCCATTTCTAGCATAACCGACCCTGCGGTGAAGGTGCCCACCCAGATATTGGCTATAAAAGTAATGAGAAAGTGTCACACAGGCGAGTTGCTGGCACCAGTTGTTTCACTAGCGTCCTAGTGTGTGGAGGGCATACAATTCAACTAGGTGCGCTACATGTGCAGTGAGTTCCTTGCGAACTGCAGGGAGGCATAGGACCAGAGCAATACATTTCACTACTCATGGCTTTTAATTTTGATTTTGTTGGTCGCATGAGAATTGTTGGATGACAGCCAATTTCTTTCAATCGCAACAAATTTTCCAGAAGCAACAAAGTTTGCTTCACTGTGGGCCATAAAGGACACTGAGTGGGTCCGAGAGAACAGGTTGTTTTGGGTGTTGATGGAGATGAGAATTAATATGGCCATCAACCGGAAGCCATGGTTGTCACCAACCACCTTTGAGCAGTTGTCTGGGTACGTGGAGTTCAAAGTAGACTTCCATTGTATCTCCATCCGGGTGCGAAAGGACCTAGAATAAAAGTGGTATGGTTTACCATACCTCGTGATGGATGATGCCATTGTAGCGGTCCTCGATCAATGGCTAGAAGGCTGGCGCACAAGATCTGATTTGTCTTCTGGGACTAGTAAGTCCGCGGAAAAGAAGAAAAAATAAGTGGCCTGATTGAAAATTCAGCAATTGGCTGAAAAGTGAAAGAAGGAGATTGAGGAGAAGGCACACATGTAAGTGGAGCGCGCTGCCAAGGAACAAGCAAAGTAGGAAGAGCGTGGCTTTAATAAGAGCTAGAAATCCCCTTCACCATAGATGAAGGATGATGAAAAATTAGAACAGGTTAGTGGAGATTTAGAAAGCACTCTCTTCCGGGTGAAGCAAAAGAGGGAATAAGAAAAATAAGGACCACAGAAGAAGACCAAGGCCACTAAGTCATCACTAGACACAATCACCTTGACAAAGGGTGACTTGGATGACATTGGGGACAAGGTAAGGGATATGAAAATGAACTGTTGTAGTAGTTTGAGCAATAACAAAATCAGGAATGAAGTTCCATTTAGACGGGTCTGTGCGAGCTGCAGATCCAAGCCACTAGACTATGGACAGGTGCAGGACAGAGCAACGCGGCATCAACTAGTTTGGTGTTGGGGACCACTCAAGCCATAGAATTGGTTCGATCCCTGGATCTCCATGCTGTCGTGCTACCGGATGGACTCTGAGTGTGGAGGCAGAAGCTGACAAGGCTACTATCAGCGCACTAAGGAACGTTGGCCTGAACTTGGCCGTGCTCACCAGTGAATTCCTTCACACCCTATAAGAAGGTGTCAATGAAGAGCTTCAGGTCTGAGATCAGCATGTGCTACACATGATCAATGAGAATAAAATTAACAAAAAACATATATTCGTTGAGAAGACAACCGCTTTAGAATCCTGGAAGAAGGTTCAGGAGAAGAATGAGCACACCATTGCAGTAGTAGTTGAAGCATGTAGAACCATTTTAGAACCACATATCCCATAAGAAGCACCATTGGAATCCAAGATTCAAAAGTTGGCTATAGGTGTGCGCGATGTGAAGACCAAGATGGAAAAGGTTCAGTTTGAGTTGAACCTGAAAATTACAGAGCTTGAGTTGAAGACACAACCTTCCACCATAAGTCAAAGAGCAATGTGAAGCTATAGTGAGGGATAGAGTCGCTGCAGTAGATGCCGTGGTGGCGGAATGCACTGCGCTCTTTGAGTAGTCTATGGAGCTAATCATGAGTCTTAAGGAAGATCCTAACTTGCGAAAGTTGAACACAAAAGCCTAGGAACTAGAGTAGTAGTATGATGAAGCAAAGGCGACAACGCACACCAGCGCTGTCACGCAGAGATTGGCAAAGCTGCAGGAGGTAAAGAAACTACAAGAATAGGTGAAAACAATGCAGCGAAAAGAGGTAGTCCTCAAGGCCAAATTGGGGCCTTGGATGAATGAAGCTTATGTGATCTCCACCACCATTAGGGAGAAGTTGGCTAGCATGCAGAGAACACAATAGAAGATCTAGGAAGATGGCGCAGGACTAGAAACTGAGCAGCTAGTGGAGTAGGTCAAGCAATCAGCTACATAGTGCACAACTGAAGTTTCATTGGTGCAAGTAGAGCTGGGAGGCCTTCGCAGTAAGATCTTCGTGCCAACAAAGTGACTTGAGGGCGATTCACGATATTTGTGTTGGGGTCCTATTGGGACAGGGTTCGCTAAGATCAATTTTGGGGCAAAAGTCCAAGTTTTGGGGCTGAAAGCCCAAATTTTTTTGAGGTAAAGTGTAAAGTCTTTGCAAGTTATGATCACGAAGTGCGTAGATGTAAAGTTTCATAAAGGGTATTTACCCTTCTTTTATGTAAGTTGTCTCAGCTTGTATAGACCTACCCATGGTCCGCAGACCATGGGATTGTAAAAAAAGGAGATTCTTAGAGAGTCTATGGAATTTCAGTGAAGTTAAGAGAAGTTCATAGACAAATGTAATGGGTCAGTAGAAGTGACGAGTGAAGAGTCTTATCGTAGAAGAGAGTTTCTGCAGCTGTGTGCGCAGAGGCCTAGAGTAGAGTCCACCACTGAGTGCGCAGACCCCTACAACTGAGTGCGCAGGGTCGTTTAAGTCTATAAGGAGATCTGAAGCATTAATAAAGAGATTGTAACAGGAATATGCATGTCTTATCCGTTTACTTCTGTTATGAATGAATGCGTTTATGTTATGATGAATAATGGGTTTATTATTTAATGTTGTATTGATGCGCGAATCTGTATGTTTTACATTGTAATTTGAATGCAGGTAATAATATCTATTTACGAGAAGAATATCTTAATGCATGCTAAAGATATCAGACGCTTAAGCTAATCTGGGTAATAACAGACTTAGGAGTGATTACAGAGGCGCATAAGGCGTTGATTCGCTTATTTAGGGTCTGTGAAAGACAATGATAGACCTTCGTGAAGGTATAGAGGCTAGTAAGAGGAAGTTATTTAGATAAGCCTCAATGGCTTATCGATCTATGCAAAGGCAGGTCTAGGGCATAAAGAGACATAATAACCATCGCTGGGTGCAAAAACTTGGTTCTAGCCTCCCCTCAAACTACTTCGGGTGAGAATTTAGTCTGCGCTCCGTAGATTGATGCTGAAAGGGCGAGTAGTGTAGGGATTTGTTTGGCAAACTTAACTCTGAACTTAGGTCAGGACCCACTAAGGCAACAAAATTCCACTCTATCATTCTAACCAATATTGTGGAGGGAATCTCACTCCACCAATCAGAAATCCCCTTGACTAGGGATTTTGATTGCTTTGTGGATAAGGTTAACCCACCTTTCTTATAAGCATAGGGCCTCCTTCCTTTGAGTCACAACAAGGTATTCATGCTCATTCTTTCCATGAATCAGTCAATGGATTTTGATCTTGCCTTCAGAAAGTCCTTAAATGGAGGACTTGGCAGTGTTTTGAGTTACAAGCTCTACAACTTCTTAGACTTCTTCAGACTAGCCTTTCTAGCCATAGTTTCTCCTCAGGAGTCTAGTAGGCCACCAGATACATTTTGTAGATTCACCATGATAATCATAGTCTTCTAAGTAATTTATGACGTTATCCCTCTCAAGGTTAAGTGACCAGTTCTCTAGTGAGTTCCTAGCTTGCGAATCTACCCACTCCCTTGTTGGGTTGTGTTATATTTTTTCGACGACTAGCCCACGTAATTAAATGGGGGGTTAGAGGGGGGGCGGAGCCCCCCTTGATTATGACGATTGTGTAGTTGGGGGGGGGGGGGGGCAGGGTGCTCACAGGGGGTTTGAGGTGTACCCTTAACCCCACTTTATGGGGTCCGGGGTAGCACCCCAGAAAATTTTCGTTTTGGACCCTATGTTAGGTTGGGCGAACCCACCTATGGTTTTGTGCATGATTTTCACACATGTTTTTTGGACACGATAGTTTTCGGTCCATGGTATTGGACGCAATGGTTTTTGGTCCATGGTATTGGATGCTTCGGCATGTATAAATATGTATTATAACATTGAAAGGAACATAATGAAAAAATCAAGCTGGTAGTCATGGTTTTGGGATCCAGGTGAAATCTCTATGTATATGTGTTTTATGTGTTATGCTCTCGCATTGTTTATTTTCTGTGTTTTAGAATTCGTATGCAGGTAATTTTTGTACGGGGTTAAAACCTACATATGGTATCAGAGTAGTTTCGGATTCAAGGGGACCCCTTTGTTGCTGAGGGGTTTCGCTCAGGCCTGTGGTAGACCCTGTTCAGTGGGAGATTTGCGAGATCATTTCTGGTGGTGAAAGAAGATGGTGAGTAGCGGAAAGATAGAGATGAAGAAATTTAATGGTCAGAGTTTTGAGTTATGGAAACTCAATATGGAGGATCTGTTGGTGGATAAATATCAGTGGATCGCGGTAGATCCAGGTACTAACCAACAAGAGTGTCCGATGAAGAATGGAAGAAGTTGGATCGAAAGGCAAATAGCACAATATGATTGTGTGTCTCAGATTTAGCATTGCTGAATGTATCAGGGGAAGATACAATGAAGGCTTTGTGGGACAAGTTAGGGACTTTGTACCAATCTAAGTCTCTGGCAAATAAATTGTTCCTGCGGAAAAAGCTATATAACCTGAGGATGAAAGATGGAGACTCGGTGATAGAGCATTTGAATGCATTTAATAATGTGCTAAGTCAGTTAGCATCTGTTGATATTAAAATTTTAGATGAAGATAAGTGCATCAGTTTGGTGTGTTCTCTACCAAATTCATGGGATAGTCTAGTTATTGCAATAGGTAGCAATGCAACTGCCTTGTAGTTTGATGAAATAGTCTCATCCTTGCTGATGGACGAGATGAGACGGAAAAATATGGAGAGCCAGAATGGTGATGCCTTGTTTGTACGAGAATGGTCCCAGAACAGAACAAAAATAAGTCATCGAGTGGGAGATCTAAATCTAGAGGGAGATCTAAATCTTCAAGAAAACCTCTAAAGGTGGTGTGCTAGAAATGTAGAAAGGAAGGGCACTACAAAAGGGATTGTAAATATAAAGCTCCTAATAAAGGAAAGGGATCTAATGATGCTCCTTCTACAGAGGCAAAACCCACCTTAGATGAAGGTGGGGATGTGTACTTGGCTTCTTCAAGTACACATGTAGATCATGAGGCATGGTTGATTGAATCAGGTGCATCCGTTCACTTCACTCCCCAGAGAGAGTGGTTCTGCGAGTATGAGAAATACAATGGTGGTGATGTCTTCTTAGGGGATGATAGGAAGGTTAGAATCATTGGTCACGGAAAAGTAAAGTTGAAGTTGCAAGGTGGAAGGGTTAGAACACTTCCAGGGGTTTTGCATATTCCTGCATTGGAACTCTGTACAAGATGCAAGGTAGCAGTGTTATTGATGGGTGCAATAGTTCTGTGGTTCCTGAAAGTGGAGTAGAAAATCTAGTGGTCTCTGGAGAGAAGACCATGTTGTGGCATCAAAGGCTTGGACATATTGGAGAGAAGGGCCTTCGAATACTTCATGGTAAAGGTATGGTAGAAGGTATGAGTAATAGCCCTATGGATTTTGATTTCTGTGAAAATTGTGTATATGGCAAGCAGAATCGGGTGAGTTTCCCCTCTGGTAGTAAGAGGGCAAAATAGATATTAGAACTTGTGCATAGGGATGTGTTTGGACCTGTGAAGGTTCCATCACTGGGTAAGTCTGTGTACTATGTATCATTTATAGATGACTTCTCAAGGAATACATGGATATATTTCCTTAAGAAGAAATCTGAAGCCTTTGACAATTTTAAGAAATTTAAGTCTCTCGTGGAAAATCAGACAGAGAAGAAGATAAAGGTGTTGAGGACAGATAATGGTGGAGAGTGTTAGTGTCGGTATCTTCATCCCTCCATCAGTTATAAAAATTCTCTTTTTACATGCATTTTAGGTGTTTCATCCGATCATCTGCATTCCATTAGGTCATGGATCATCTGATGGTAATGGCTCACTATCAAAATTTCCCTCATGGCATTTACCTGTTGGCATATTTTCACAAGTTCGGGTCATTTACAGTCATCTTTTGTCATTACATTTGCAAAAGCCATTTTTAGGGTTTCAGGTCTCATTAGGTCTAGGGTTTGTCACCATAGTCATGTAAAATCTCAATAATGGTCAGCAGACACATGAGGAGGTCTAAATCCAAGCATTAGTCCATCAAATGACAAAAAGAGAGCCAAACTGCAAAACAGAGCTTTTAAAGAATAAAGTGCAAAGGAAAACCTTAGAAAGTGGGTTTTCTAAATGAAAAAATGAAGTCAAAATTATATAAAGGGATCATTTGTGTTGAAGACTTCGTTTGTGCTAAAAGTGAGAGAGAACAAAGTGAAAATCGTGTTTTGAGGTGAAAAGAGGGAAATTGCAGCAAGTTTCAAAATTTCTCTTGTTGTGGCGCACCTGGGCATTGGCACGGCACACCTGCTTGGTGTGGTGCACTGAGTGTAGGATTTACATACAGTTATGAACAGGCACGACGCACCTTGGTGTTGGCACGTGCACTAGTCTGTCAAGCCAAAAATTCATTCAATTGACCTTCTAAAGCTTCAAAATTTTGCAAATATCATTCCTCCAAGTAAGTAAAACCTCCTATTTTCCATAGCAAGACATTTTATCATCCTTGATGGTGTTTTGATAGGTGAAAAATCAAACCCTAAATTGCTGCACAGTTGTCTTGCAAAACTATCTAGGGTTTTATAGGGTTTTTATCATTCTTGTTGTTTATAATCCCTTGCATCATTTTCCCATATCCCATTCCTCTCCACTGAATTTCCATAATTTTATTTCCCTTTCCCTCTCTCATTTATACTCATCTTACTCCCTTTTTCCCAAACCCTAAAACCCTAACACCTAATTCCCATTATTTCCCAAACCTTATCACTCCCTAATAACCCTACAGTTAGCATCAAATCCCACTCATCAGTCCACTCGTCAAATCCCAAGCAACAAAACAACAGTCACGTATTCTTGAAATAAAATCTCTTCATACTCATCATTTTACACCATACAGTGGAAAATATGGAATCAGATTCAGCTTATGAAAGGGATGAGGAAACTATGTGTGATTCCTCCCAAGAGATTCATGCACCAAGAAAACCACAGAAGGGAGGAGAACACATCCGGGAGGAACCTACCACACTCACAAAGTTACTAGCTTTCCCTCTTGCAGTAACATGCTTTAAACATCAGTCTTGCTACCAGTTTTGTGAGATGGTGGAGAGGGTGAAATACCACCATGAACTTGCTAGGCTATTTGTCCTTCATCTTCACAATGGTCAGGTGAACTTAGTAGGTGTTTCCTTCACTTTGACTCTTGAAACTATAGCTAAAGCAACAGGTATTCCAAATGTGGGTGAACAGTGGAACAAAGAATAGCTTGTGGGCAAAGAGCATTATGAGCCTTATATCAAGGCTAGTTATCAAAAGCAAACCAGTAGGGTCTTTCCTTTCAGATACCTAAAAGACACTTATGTTCCACTCATGAAGCTCATAATCAAATACTTCACCTGTGAAGGGATATTTTCTCGTTTGTACACATATCATGTCAAATTATTGATGCATTTCACTAGAGTGAGGATGATGAACCTCCCCTATTTCATATGTAGAAATTTTGAGAAAATGGCTACATTGGTGCAAAGAAAACCTCTTCACCAACAGTTCAACAACATTTATCACTTTTCATTGATCAAGATTGTTGTTTTGCATCAGTTGAGCTTGTTGAATGTTTCATGGGATGATTTAATTTCACATGAGGTTTTCAAAAGCAATCAAGTGACCCCATCAGTATTTCAGGAGGAAGGAGGGCCTTCAAATCAGCAAGAGGTTCATGAGACTCAAACTACAAGTGTGCTAGTATTTGTCACTTATGAAAAGGGCACAAGGAGATTATTTGCAGCTGCCAAACGAGTACTATCTCCACCTGGGGTGGAAGGGGTCTCGTTTCCTTCATCATACCACAGGAAAATGCTATCTTCACCTGGGGTGAAAGGGGCTTTGCCTTCCTCTTTAGCAAAGTAGGTACAGGATAAAGGGAAGCAACTATTGCATGAGGAAGGGCCTTCTGAAGGTCAGGAGAAAGATTTTATTTTGATTCAGGAGGAGGATACTGATTTGGGCTTCCAAAGCTCAAGACTCAAGGAGATCATCAAATAACAAGAAGTTGACATCCATGCTTTATCTATTAATCTTGAAAGGGCTAAGTGGATCATTAATTACCTTGAGAAATGGAACAAGCAATTGGAGGATAAGCAAACAAGCATGGAGATGCAAACCGTAAGGGAAAACAAGCATGCAGAAAAAAGAAGGAAAGTCAAATTGACACTACTTGAGCAAGATATTGATGCTGATCGGGAATATTGGCTAGAGAGGGAAAATATGCACTTGGAGAAGCTGCTTGAGAAACCCAATAAGGAGAAAAGGATGTTTCATCACATGGCTTATCACTATTTGGCACGGAACAAGATTTGCAAAGCAAGGATAAGGTGCCTAAAAGCCAAGTTGAGGAAAAATTTGAGGAGAAAGAAAGAGAAAAATAAGCTCAAGATCTTGGCTGAAGCTTCATTGGCCCAGAATAGTACTTGATGCAGATCAGTCATGCCAAATTTCAAGAAATTTGGCAAACTTTTTGGCAATTTTGAATTTTTCAAGGAAAAAACAGGTTTTTCCAGCAGGTGCGTAGCGCCACCTGGCGCTCGGTTTTGATAGGGACCTCTTTTGGAGGAAAAATTTGCATTTTTGGATTCCTTATGAGAAGTTTTGCATGCCCAGAAATTACTAGGAAAATTTGACAAGTTTTGGGCCTCCAAAAGGGTCAAAAACACCTCAAAAATGCCCTCTCTACCACTTTTTGTCCACACAGGAAGTAGTGTTGGGAGAACTGATTTTTGGAGGGAAAAATGGACAACAAATTCAAAAATTCCACTTTTACTAGAAAATAGACAGACAGAACTTTCCAACAAGCCAACTTGGAGAAAATTTGGTGAAGGGGAAGGCCTCCAAATTCAGCTGGGAAAAAGTGCTACGCACAGAAAAAGTGGCGCTACACACAAGATGAAAAAGTGCCAATTTTGCTCAAAAAATCTGTTTTTCGCTTAGTATTCTTCTAGTTTGACTTTTTCTCTCTTAACATGATGTAAATTGATGTACTATGATTTAAAAATTGCAAAAATTGACTTGATAAAGTAGATACATCAGTTGTAGGTGGTTTAAAGTTGAATGAATTAGTTTCCTAGGTTTTAGAGGCAAGCTGTTCCACTACCTATTTTTGTGTTCCTAGCTTAGATATGGTTGAAACCACCCCTCTTCTCATGGATTAGACCTCTGATGGATAACATAGGTGGTTTGGAGGTCTATATCATGTGTTTCTTCAGTCATTTGTAAAGGTTGGACTCTTGTGAATGCTTTGAGCATTATTGTACATTCATCTTTGTAGTTTGGCAAGGAAATAGACCAGGCTTTGCAGCATTTTGTGGGATTCTTGTGGCAAGGTGATTTAGTATTGTTTTTCCTTCTGTAATTCAAGTTATCATGTGTTTATGTGTTCCATCATGTCTCTCTTTTTAGCTTAACTAAATGAATCAAGTATAAAGGTGAAATTCATTGATGTTGTAGTGCTCTACCTTAGGGTTTATTTGGTTTTATATGTTTTCAACTGTATGAAGAGGACTCATGACACTTTTATGCCCTATCCAACTCCTCACCAGTCTTAAGACTCTCCATTTCACTTAATTCAAAGTACTAAAGCATTTTCCTACCTCGCCCCACAGAAACCTCTGTAAGACTAAGTTCATTCCCCAGACCCAAAACTGCCTTTCACATTTGATCCAACAATCAACCACAAAACTCAATCAAAATCCTATGAGGATATACCTAGCCTAAAATTATTCTTTACATCAGTCATCTCAAGCTTCATTTGCTATATTTTCTTGAGATTGACAAAGAGAGAGCCCTCTCCCGACCTGGTAGGGCTAACTACCGGGTTAAGCATGGTTTGATGTTACCCTAGACCTGCCTTCCTTCAGCCTAAGGTAGATTTAGGCAATAACAGAGAGTTTTACAGCAAGGAATTTGAAGAATTTTGTAAGAAGTGTGGTATAGCATGATAGAAGACTACTCCATATACACCTAAGAAAAATGGAATTGCAGAAAGAATGAATCAGACGTTGATTGAAAGGGCAAGAAGCATGCTCAGTGGTGCCAGGTTAGGACAAGAATTATGGGTAGAGGCAATGGATACTGCATGTTACCTGGTCAACAAGTCACCTTAATCAATGTTGGAGGATAAGACTCCACATGAGGCATGGACTGGTAAGAAATCCTCTCTTCACATCTGAGGGTATTTGGATGTGATGCATATGTACATGTTCCAAAGGAGAAATGAACCAAGTTGGATAGTAAATATGAAAAGTGCATCTTTATTGGGTATAAGGATCGTTTAAAGGGGTATAAGATTTGGAACTGAGTGACATGAAAGATTGTGTACAACTGAGATGTGGTGTTTAGAGAGGTAAAAGATGTTATTAAACATGAAGTCCAACCAAAGAACCTAAGAAGATAGAGTTTGAGGTTAAGGAGGAAGAATCAGACTCTACAGCAGAGGAGGAATCAGAACATGAAGAGCCACAAACTCTCGCTGTGAGAAGATTAGTTCGAGAAAGAAGGCAACCAAAAAGGTATAGTCCATCTACTTTCTGTTCAAATTTTGCTTGTCTGTTGCTAATGATGATCCCAGAACTATGAAGGAAGCAATGCATTCAGAGGATGGAAAACCCTGGAAAGAGGCCATGGTTGATGAAATGGCATCTTTGCACAAAAATGAGGCTTGGGATCTGGTGGAGTTGCCAGCTGGAAGGAAACCCATTGGCAGCAAATGGGTGTTCAAGAACAAGACAAATGCAGAAGGAAAGGTGGAGAAATACAAAGCTCGGTTGGTAGCAAAAGGTTATTCCCAGGTGCCAAGAATTGATTTTGGTGATATTTTTTCTCCTATTTCCAAGGTAACTTCTATTAGATTACTTTTATCTGTTGCTGCTTCTTTTGATTTTGAGGTAGAACAGATGGATGTGAAGACAACATTTCTTCATAGGGATCTCAAAAGAGGAAATATACATGAAGAAACCTGAAGGCTTTGTGGTGAAGGGTAAGAAATAACTAGTATGCAAGTTAAATAAGTCTCTGTATGGGTTAAAACAATCTCCAAGGGTGTGGTATCGGAAATTTGATACATTTATACAGGGACTTGGCTTCATTAGAAGCAAAGCAGATCATTGTGTGTATTTTAAATTAATTGGTGACTGTGTTATTTATTTGGTGTTTTATATGGATGATATGTTGCTGGTTGGAAATGACAAAGAAATTATCCAGGATTTGAAGGTCCAATTGTCCTCCAAATTCAACATGAAAGATCTTGGTGCTGCAAACTATATTTTGGGCATGGAAATTAAAAGAGATCGGGCAAAGAGGAAGCTCTGGTTAAACCAGAGGAATTATGTTGAGACAATACTACAGAGGTTTAATATGCATGATAGTAAACCGGTGAAGGTTTCTATTCCTATAGGTGTGAGGTTATCTACCAAACAGATTCCCAAGACACAAGAAGATGAAGAGGACATGTCCTGTGTTCCATATGCAAGTGCATTCGGTAGCCTAATGTATGAAATGGTCTGTACTAGACCAGACATTGCACATGTAGTGGGAGTATTGAGTAGGTTTATGTCAAAACCAGGGAAGGAGCACTGGATAGAAGTGAAGCGGGTTTACAGGTATTTGCGTGGCACTAGTGATTATGGTTTGTGCTACCAAGGAAGATCAGGATTGGACAGAATGTTGGATATTTGTGGCTTTGTTGATGCAGACTGGGTTAGAGATTTGGATCAGAGAATATTTACAAGTGGGTATGTGTTTAACCTATTTGGAGGTGCAGTTAGTTGGATGAGTAAGAAACAATCTATAGTGGCACTATCAACTACAAAGTCAGTATACATGGCAGCCACTCATGCAAGCAAGGAAGTAGTTTGGTTGCAGAGATTGTGTTCAAGTATGGGGTTAGTACAATGAGCTATAAGGATAGACTGTGACAGCCAAAGTGCAATTTTCTTGGCAAAGAACCCCACATACCATTCAAAGACAAAACACATTGATGTTCAGTATCACTTTGTGAGTGATATGATAGAAGACAAAAAGGTGTTGCTGGTAAAGGTGGACACTTTGAAGAATACTGCAGATGCATTGACAAAATCTATGAGCTCTGAGAAGTTCTCTTGGTGTAGAGAGACAATGGGTGTTTCAGGGTTGGAAAAATGACTAAGCTCTCTTGTGGCCCCCTGTGGAAAGAAAACAACAAGTGGGAGAATGTTGGGTTGTGTTATATTCTTTCCATGACTAGCCCACGTAGTTAACCAGGGGGTTAGAGGGGGGCGGAGCCCCCCTTTGTTGCACTGATTATGTAGAGGGGGGGGGGGGGGGTCACAGGGGGTTTGAGGCATACCTGTAACCCCGCTTTATGGGGTTCGGGGCAATGCCCCAGAAAATTTTGGTTTTGGACCCTATGTTAGGATGGGTAGACCCACCTATGGTTTTGTGCATGATTTTAGCACATGTTTTTGGGCGCAATGGTTTTCATTCCATGGTATTGGATGCTTCGGCATGTATAAATATGTATTATAACATTGAAAGGAGCATAATAAAAAAATCAAGCTAGTAGTCCCGTTTTTGGGGTCCAGGGGAAATATCTATGTATATGTGTTTTATGTGTTATGTTCTCGCATTGTTTATTTTCTATGTTTTAGAATTCATATGCAAGTAATTTCTGTACGGGGTCAAAACCTACATCCATGAGGAGGAAATGCCCCCATGGAAGGTGAAGACACTCCTGCATGGATTACCTACCACAAACTTGGTGTAGAATCTAGGGAGGATCCAAACTCTCCTGATGCTCGCTGATGGTGCCAGACCTTGTGTTGGGCCTGCAAACAACTCTGTGTCATTTCTTCAATCCTTCAGGTCCCTCGACCATCACCTTATAATACCAATAATAGGTATACAACTTGCTGAAAATACAAGGTTAGTGGCTCAACTGATACTAGGGAGAAATCCCTTTGAAGTTAAGACCGTGATCGTCGAACAATAAAGAAACTTGTAGCATGACCATGAATGAATCTCTCTATTTGTAATATTATATTAATAAAAAGGGTCATAGAGCCCACCATTCTTTAAGCATTTATCCCAACTTTACTATTTTTATGCTTTATTAGAACTTGGTCTTACTTAGCATATGGATGATATAATTTTATGTACCAAATATCTTATTCATGTTATTTAGTAGTTGATAACGTATTTTCACCTTTTCGATTTCCTACACATTTGACCATATATTCCACATAGATACATACATAGATGCAACCATTTAATTCGTCACACAGACAAAAATAATATAATTCCTAAGCGAGTCTTCATTAGTACAATGTAGTCACTACGTTCAAACCATTTTCCATAAACACAATAACATCATTCTTCATGTGTTAAACATAATACACAGTTACTTATCTTAGAGTATGCAAGGAAGCTAAGTCTGGGACAAGGACTTTGCACCTAACTGTAGACAGTTGTAGCCACATCTACTTGTAGCCGTCATGCCCAATCCTGTTAATTTTAAAAACTAGGGTTATATTCCACCTTGGACAACTCAGATGACTGAGATGATGAATTCATTTAATTCCTCTTTTCGAGAGGACCAAAATCAACCTAAATATCACCCTATTTTGTCCAGCGGAAGTTTATTTTTGAATTATTTTATTCATTCATGTATAATGGAATGGGTAGGCCCTAAGCACATTTGAAATTGGTTAGGTCGGCCTCAAACCCAGGTGGACCCTCATGAAAACCTATAAATAGAAGCAACATCCATCTCAATACATTAAATTTTTCCCATTCTTTCTCCAGCTCTATTCTTAATGGCTTTGTTGGTTGGATGAGACGAGCAGGAATTTCCACCTGTCTTGGTGACAACACTTGCTACTCAAGATTCTCCTTTGATTGGGTAGTATCCCTGACTGATCCTTCACTCTTATTGTGATTGCTCTCTGAAATTTCTGGTGATTCTCTTTCAGAATTAGATTTAGACTTGTTTGGCCCTGAGCTTCCACTCATGCTAATGCTGGGAGTGGGTTCCCTCGTTGGTTCTACGCGCAATTTTCCCAAGGGGAGATTTTGTTGGAAATAATACTAAGAGGGGGGGTGAATCAGTATTATCAGGTAAATTATTTTTCATTTCACAATCATATTTTCATACGCTACTCCAGTTAGTAAAACCGCGTATGTATGCAACTGCAGTTAAGGATGCTAGAGTATAACTAGTAGACTTGTAATTTAAATTATTCTTCAGATGTTGTTCATTAATCTGTGCATCAAACAGCAACTAGGAACAGTAAACCAGAACACGCAGTCACACATAAGAACACAAGATATAAGGTGGAAACCCAATGTGGGTGAAAACCACCTGCTGCAATTCGTCTCTATCTTCTTTTAATTAGAAACTTCTTTTTACAATGATTTTGTACCGGTGCAGTCTTATACCAGTACGTAGGCTACTACTTGCAGAAGGCTACAACCTTCTCTCATTCTCCAGCTTCTCTTGGAAGGGAGCTACAACCCCCTTAGCTCTTGTACTAGCTAAGGTACTAGTACGTAGGTGCTAACCTACAGAAGGCTACAACCTTCTCTTTTCTTTCAGGGACCACATTTCATAAATTTTCAGACTGGATCCATGAATAACATCAATCAAGTATATCTGCATCAACCAATCTCCTTTGCACAAAACAAAACTGAATCAAATAGTCACTTCTCTGAATGTTGTACCCAGAAAACAGTAACAGTAACCAGACACCAATTCTAAACCGAGAACATTGTAGCAATAAACATAAGTAGCTAAAACATATTTCAAGAGACGTACACTACTTCAATGTGTACAACCTGCGTGCATATGCTTCTGAATTAAGGCCACCCTGCGTATACGCTATTTTGAATTACAAAACCAGCGTGTATATGTGTCTTTGCTTCGCTGAACCTGCATACAAATCCATCAATAGTACTTATCCTTCTTCTTGTGCTCAGGTTCCTCCTTGATTCAAATCCAGCTATGCACCATAACCCAATGACCAGTATTCCAGATCTAGCTCTTCATAAGATATTCAATGCTTGAGTCAATGCCTTTGCCTAATGATCTCCTTTCCCCTTTATAGTCTTAGGCCTTACATAATACCATGGTCCAAAACCATAAAGAATCCATACCTTGGACCAAATACCTAGGTTCAACACTTCAGACGAGATACCATGGTCCAAAACCATAGGTCCAAATACCAAGGACCCAATACCATGGACTAAAAATTAGTTTTCCCACATGTATGTTCTTTTCCATGCATAAAAGTGCGTGTATACACATATGCGCCTTTTGATCAATGATTCCCCATGTATACGCAGCTTGGTTAAGAGGAAACTGCGTATAACTCTTTTTCTTTCATTCTGAGAGCCTGAAGTGTGATCTACCATCTGAGTGAGTTGCCATCAAGGACAACACTTGTGTCATACTGCCAAACCTGTGTCATAATGGCAACAATCTCCCCCTTTGGACTTGATGGCAACCCCAAGTCACTCCAAGTCATTCTTCCCCTTTGAAATCAAGGGCAAAGGGTTCTACTCCCCCTGAATACATGCTGAAAGCTTTGCTTTCCTGTGCTGTCCATGCTCCCCCTGGCTGTAGGCAAGGTCTACAAGAAGATGTTCTACAAGAAGATACATGACTTTATACATCATAAATGACCTTCCTATCACCAAAGCCTCATACATACATCCATCTCCCAACCAAGTGGGGATATACCTATATTGACTCATCCACCCAACCAAGTGGGGATACACCAAAAGTTTACATAAGATAAAACAAGAACATTACATCATCCATCCTAGGCATAGTGGGGAAACCAACGTAGGCTGTTACATGACCTTGATAATAAAAGAAATATATGACATAGAAACTAAATATCTAAGATAAGACTATGATAGTCATCAGCAACTAGCAGCATTTGTCAATCATCATTCAGGCCAACAACCATGATCTCACTCTACACCTATTCCACCTGAAACAAAAAAAAACAGTTGTGAAATTGAACCAAGATCTTCTAAGATAATGCCAACAATGCATTATTAGAAGTATATGCTCCCCCTGAACCTGTGCTAGATGTTCTCTATTAGACCCATATCAGACTCTTTTCATCCTGAGCCTGGCCCACTGTTTTTCTTCAAACCAACGTATACGTGATTGTATCCACATAAACAGGTGTATGTACGCGAATCCTCCTCATTAAACTCGCGTACAACCATTTTTCTCTGAAATAGACAAGTTTCAATAGCAAGATGATGCATTAACTACTCCCAGCTTTTGTCTGAGGTATTCAAAAGTCTCCCTGGGCAATGGTTTGGTGAGTATATCAGCAACCTGTTCCTTGGAGGGAACATACTCCAATTTGACTCTTTGTTCAAGCACTTGTTCTCAGAGAAAATGATATTTGATAGGTATGTGCTTGGTCTTTGAATGCATGACTGGATTTTTTGAAATACTAATTGCACTTGTATTATCACATAAAATGGAGATAGGTGGAGTACAAGTGATTTGAAATATTGCAAAATTTGCATCATCCAAAGGAGTTGTGTGCAACAAGATGTAGCAGCCACATATTCTGCTTCAGCTGTAGATAAAGAAATTGAACTTTGTTTCTTGCTGAACAAAGATACTAATATGGAACCCATAAAGAATGCACCACCATTAGTGCTTTTTCCATCATCCATGCTTCCTGCCCAATCTGCATCTGTATATGCATGAAGTGTGAGATCTATATCTCTAGGATACCATAAGCCATAGTTTTGTGTCCCTTGAAGATATTTGAAAATTCTTTTAACCGCCTGAAGGTGTGCTACTTTCGGATTTGCCTAGAATCTTCCAACTATTCCCACTACATGCATGATCTCTGGTCGGGTACCTGTCAGATAGAGCAGACTACCAATCATGGATCTATAGGTTGGTTGATGTACTACTGTTGAATCATCATTGGCGCTGAGGCTGCATCCTGTTACCATAGGGGTACATACTGGTTTCGAATCCTCCGTGCCATATTTCTTCAAGATCTCCTTGAGGTACTTGGTTTGTGACAAAAAGATACCGTCTTTATTTTGTTGGACTTGTAAACCAAGAAAATATGTTAGCTCAACAAGAAAGGACATTTCATATTCTTTCTACACCATCAAAACAAAATTTTGACTCATGGCTTCTTCATTGCTACCAAATATGATATCATCAACATACACGACAAGTATTAGCAATTTATCATTATCAATTTTTACATATAGATTGCTATCGATTGATCCTTTTGAAAAAACTTGTTGATGGAGGTATTTTTCCAGACGATAATACGAAGCCCTTGGAGCCTGTTTAAGACCATAGATTTCCTTCTTAAGTCTACATACAAGTTTTGGATCATTTAAAAGGATGAATCCATCTGGTTGCTCAATATACACTTCTTCTTACAAATATCCATTTAGAAAAACAGATTTCACATCCATTTGAAATACTTTAAACTTCTGAAATCTCGAAAGAGCAAGGAACATTCTTATGACTTCAGGTATAGCAACCGGTGCAAAATTTTCTTCAAAGTCTATACCTTCTTGTTGAGCATACCCTTTACAAACAATTTTGGCCTTGTTTCTAATAACATCTCCATTTTCATTCAACTTATTTTTGAATATCCATTTTGTCCCTATGGCATTCTTATCATTTGGTCTAGGAACCAACTCCCAAGTGTTATTCTTTTCAATCTGCTCAAGTTTTTCATTCATGGCCTTGACCCAACATTCGTCTTTGCATGCTTCACTTACATTTTGTGGTTCAGTGGAGGAGAGCAATGCTAAATAGCTTGAAGCTTCTGAAATAGTTCTTCTTGTTTGTACACCTGCCTCTTTTTGTCCCAGAATTTGAGTTTCTGGATGATTCTTCTGAATGTTGAAGGATAGTCTTCATCATCTTCGAAATCTTTGGATTTTACCTACCTAGGAACATTTCCTTCTTCATCAATCACTACATCAATACTTTCAACAATTTTTCCATGTCTTTTATTGTAACGCTTATATCCTTTGCTGTGGGGAGAGTAACCAAGGAGAATGCCTTCGTCTGCTCTAGGTTCAAACTTGCCAAGGTTTTCATCAGTCCTTTTGATGTAACATTTTCTTCCAAAAATTTTGAAGTATTTTATCGTAGGAGTCTTACCATACCAAAGTTCATGAGGAGTTTGAGTGTTGTTTACCCGGATGTTTGTCTTGTTGAGAATAGTAACTGCAGCAAATGCAGCTTCACCCCAAAAGGTTACGAGAGTTCCAAACTTATCAAGCATAGCATGAGCCATTTGTTGAACAGTCCTGTTCACCCTTTCCACTACTCCATTTTGCTGAGGAGTCCTTGCAGTAGAGAATTCCCTTCTTATTCCATGTTCTTCAAAAAAATAGAAAAATTCATCCGAGGTAAATTCCCCTCCTCGATCAAACCTGAGGCATTTGATTCTACGATCTAATTCGTTTTCAACCAAGGCTTTGAATGCCTTGAACTTTTCGAAAGCTTCATCTTTATGCTTCAGAAGTCCTATCCAACACATCCTTGAAAAGTTGTCAATGAACAATATGAAGTATTATTCTCCTTGAGGTGACCTCTTCCTAGATGGATGACATACATCAGTATGGAAAAGTTCAAGTGGCCTACTAGTTGATCCTTCCTTCTCAGGGAAATTAGTTCTGGTTTACTTACCAAACTGACATGATTTGCATATTGTATTATCTGGAATTCTGATGTCAGGGAGATCACAAACTGCCTGATATTTGCATGCTTTCCTTATCTGAGAGAAGCTTAGATTCCCCAACCTTCTGTGCCATAGCTAGTGTTCATCATTCTTGCTTAGATAGCATTGTTGTTGTCCTCCCTTGAGTATGTATAAATTATTTCGAGTTCTTATGCCTTTGATCACTTTTTCTCCTGTATCAAGCTCACGAAAAATACATCCATTTGATCAAAATATTACCTCATTTCCTTGATCACACATTTGACTGACACTCAATAGATTATGTTTTAAGCCATCAACATACATAACATTTCCAGCTTTGACTTTTTCTTTCAAAATAACAAAACCTTTACCTTTTATTATTGCAGGGGTGTCATTTCCAAATGAGACCTTCCTTTCCTTTTCAAAGGCACTATATGACTGAAGTTTTTCTTTATCACCTGTCATATGTTTTGAGAAACCACTGTCGATGTACCACTGATTTTCCTGTCCTTCGACATATAAGGCTATACCAAATCTTTCTGGTTGCAGTTATTTCTCCCTCCATGTTTTGGGACTCAATGAAGCTTGCTCCTTCTGAGTTGTTTGCCGAAACCTACTCCTGCATTCAGAATCTTCATGACCAAAGTTGTTACAAATAGAACATTCTATTTCATTTTCAAGAGAAGAAAAGTTATCGTAGGTTCTTTTCATGATTCCAGTCACACTCCTTTGATTTTGTGCTTCTCTGGTCATGATGGTCTTGTAGGCAACACATTGAGCTGCTTTTTGTCCAAATTTATGACAAGAGAAACATTGGCCATTGAAGAAATTCCTGCGATTATCAAACCTTCCGTCTAGGTGATTGTAATTTCCATAGCCATTCATTCTTGAGGAAAATTGAGAATGATTTACCTGCGGTTGGTTGTAGCTTCTGTTCATCCTTGAAGTAGATTGCCCTCGATTTACTTGATGATCTTTGTTCATTCTTGAAGTAAGTTGTCCCTGATTTACCTGGTGATCTGCATTGTGCCTTTGCTATCGATTGTCAACCTGTTCACTTCTCCTTGCTGCTTCAAGATAACTTTTGGAGGTAGATGGCTTCTTTGCTTGAGATGCTTCTTCAGTATACCCAAGACCTATCTTGATTAGAGGAGAACGTTGCACTTTGATAATCTCATCTAAATTTTCAGATCCTTTAGCAAATCTAAAATTAAGAGCTTTTGTTTTCTCAATATCTTTTCTAAGTCCCACAATTTCACATTCTAACTTTTCATTTTGTTTTTCCCTTTCAGAAAGTTGGAATGTCAGAGTATCTTCTTTTCTTCTAAACAAATTTTAAGTTTAGAAATTTCTTCATAAAGACCTTCTTCATCTATAGCATCCAAGAAATCATCATCTTCAAAAGCCATCAAAAGTCTATAATCATTACCTTTTTCATCTTCATCACTATTTGAAAATCCATCACTGTCTTCATGTGTATAATAGCTCTTCTTACTTACATTCTATTTTCTGTTCCATATAACTGGTTCCTTACCTTTGTCAAACTTATCTTTATGAGGACACTTGGTTACATAGTGATCGAATCTTCCACAAACAAAGAATTTAAAAGGCAGCTTACCTCTGAATCTTCCAGAACCTCTTTGAAGGTTCTTGACAAAGTTTGATTCTTCCTCTCCTTCTGACATATGTCCTGACTCATTGTATTCTCCTTTTCCTGAGGCTTTGAATGCAAATTCTCTCATGTCTGATGGTCCCCCTTTTCTCATCTCGAAAGCAGTTAGGATTCCGTGCAGCTGTGACATGGTAATGATCTAAAGATTCTGCTTTTCTTCTATGGC
Source organism: Pinus tabuliformis (assembly GCA_031772625.1). Taxonomy (NCBI): domain Eukaryota; kingdom Viridiplantae; phylum Streptophyta; class Pinopsida; order Pinales; family Pinaceae; genus Pinus; species Pinus tabuliformis. The sequence continues at coordinate 82,375,582 of CM062809.1, forward strand.
CAAAACTTTTGATTCAGACTTAGAAGACAAAGATCTTAGAACCTTTTCAACCAAAGTAACTTCTTTTATCTCTTCACCCAAGTTTTTCATACGATTAACAATCTCATCTATAAGTAAGAAATAATTAGCCACACTTTCATTATTGTGCATTATGATATTTTCATATTCAATTCTGAGAGTTTGTAGTTTTGAACGTTTTACCTGATCATCTCCTTCATAGCTCAGAATGATCTTGTCCCATATTTCTTTTGCGGTTTCGATCTACATAACCTTGATGAATTCTGATTGAGATAAACTCCCCAATAGAGTATTGACAACCTTTGCATTTGTTTCATACTGCTTCTTACCAGCCGTATCTGTAGGAGTTGTTGATCGAAATGTGTATCCTATTTCCACGATATCCCAAACTTCTGTACCAAGAGAGTGAAGATAGGCTGTGATTCTTACGTTCCAATAGACGAAGTTGCTTCCATCAAAGATTGGTGGCCTAATAGATGCCTCCTTTTCGTAGTTTCTCATGATGATAAATCTTCCTTCAAGCGATCAAGCTTCTTCTGAAGGACCTGGCTCTGATACCAATTGTTGGAAATAATACTGAGAGGGGGCGTGAATCAGTATTATCAGGTCAATTATTTTTCATTTCACAATCAAATTTTCATACGCTACTCCAGTTAGTAAAAACCGCGTATGTACGCAATTGTAGTTAAGGAAACTAGCATATAACCAGCAGACTTGTAATTTAAATTATTCTTTAGATGTTGTTAATTAATCTGTGCATCAAACAATAACCAGGAACAATAAACCAGAATAGGAAGTCACACATAAGAACACAAGATATAAGGTGGAAACCCAATGTGGGTGAAAACCACCTGCTGCAATTCGTCTCTATCTTCTTTTAATTAGAAACTTCTTTTTACAATGATTCTGTACTGGTGCAGTCTTATACCAGTATGCAGGCTCCTACCATCAGAAGGCTACAACCTTCTCTCATTCTCCAACTTCTCCTAGAAGGGAGCTGCAACCCCCTTAGCTCTTGTACTAGCTGAGGTACTAGTACGTAGGTGCTGACCTACAGAAGGCTATAACCTTCTCTTTTCTTTTAGGGACCATGTTTCATAAATTTTCAGACTAGATCCATGAATAACATCAATCAAGTATATCTGCATCAACCAATCTCCTTTGAACCAAACAAAACTGAATCAAATAGTCACTTCTCTGAATGCTATACCCATAAAACATTAATAGTAACTAGACACCAATTTTGAACCTAGAACACTGCAGCAATAAACAAAAGTAGCTAAAACATTTTTCAAGAGATGTACGCTACTTCAATTTGTACAACCTACATGCATACGCTTCTAAATTAAGGCCAACCTACGTATACACTATTTTGAATTACAGAACCAGCGTGTATACATGCCTTTGCTTCGCTGAACCCACGTATAGATCCATCAATAGTACTTATCCTTCTTCTCGTGCTCAGGTTCCTCCTTGATTCAGATCTAGCTATGCACCATAACCCAATGACCAGTATTCCAGATCTAGCTCTTCATAAGATATTCAATGCTTGAGTCAATGCCTTTGCCTAATGATCTTCTTCTCCCTTTATAGTCTTAGGCCTTACACAATACCATGGTCCAAAACCATAAAGAATCAATACCTTGGACCAAATACCTAGGTTCAACACTTCAGACGAGATACCATGGTCCAAAACCATAGGTACAAATACCAAAGACCAAATACCATGGACTAAAAATGAGTTTTCCCACATGTACACACTTTTCCATGCATGAAAGTTCATGTATATGCATACGCGGCTTTTGATCGATGATTCTGCGTGTATACGTGGCTTGGTTAAGAGGAAATTGCGTATAACTCTTTTTCTTTCATTCTGAGAGCCTGAACTGTGATCTGCCATTTGAGTGAGTTGCCATCAAGGACAACACCTGTGTCATAGTGCGAAACGTGTGTCATAATGCTAACAGATTTGCCAATCTTTGTTCTCTGTAAAGTTTAAACTCTTGGAATTCTGCTGGACCAAACTAGATTTGGGCCCAGTGTAAGATGTCTCTGAGTGTGCTCTTCTACTGGAAAACGTCGTCGAAGAGATCATCTTTCTTAGTGAACACCTTTATTTTAACTGCTGTGGTAAAATCCTTTATCACATGAAAGGGATCAAACTGTCTCCCTAGGAACTTAAGCAATCGTAGACTCAACATGTTGTCTACTTCCTTGAAAGCGTGACCTAGATCAAACAATGCAAAAGCCCCACAGAGCACACGGAATTGCGGCCAGATTGCCTTTTTCTTGTCCTTAAGTTCTCTGCTCATTCCTCCAACCCCACAGGTTTGGTAGGCTATTTCCTGGGCCATCAATTTGTCAGGAACGTATAAGGGAAGTACATGAGGAGAGGCAATGATTTTGAATACTCTGATATAAGTGAAAAATTCTTCTCCGAACCATCTTCCCACATGGAGAATATCAATTTTGGCTTCAGGAGAAAATATTGGGGCATCTGTATTATACAACATCTGTGAATAGGTAGCATAACTCCATGGTAGATTTTACAAAAATATGGGGTGAAATTAGAATCCCACAGTTCCTTATGGTAGACTTGAATGGGTAAGGGATTATGTACCATCCATTTCCGATCCATGAGAAGAAATTTAGAAACAAAACAGATAGCATCCATGACATAGGCAAATAGAAAGAAGGGAGGATAAATCCTCTGAGAAGGACTCCTTTTAGTCCAATAATTCTAAATAGCAGAGGCTAAGTTATCAGACAATATTTGGGCCCGGTCCATTATAGTGGCATTGGTTGCCACATCCACTAGGGGTAGCCACTCGGATGAAAAGTTATTGATATTAGGCTTTCTGAATAGCCTACATAACATTGCAGCAGTGAAACAATATGGAGAAGAGAGGGAACCACTGTTGTACATACCATATTTGTCTTTCTTTAACGGCTCTTCCTTCACTGATTAGATTTTGGTTCATTCCGCCAAATCTTCATTCTCCTTGGTGAATTTCTCCATGAAGTATTTGTTATAGCTAGGCTGTGGCTTTGGTAAATGATACATGCGTCTTAAATTCTGTGGAGTAAATGATCCTATAACCTCCTGGTTCCGCGATTTGAATTTCTTATCCGTTATCTCAGCATCATCTATCACCCATTTGACCATATCTGTATAGGGAAGTAATTTTGGCCTTGCTGCGATATGGTGCAAGAATGAGCATGCAAGCTCTGCAAGTGATGCTTCGAATGACTTGCATTCATCTGTAGTAGATTTAACCTCCATGACTCTTAGGTTTTCTTTCTCTAGCAGACTATACATGCTTTCCTAAGTAGATATGCCTGCTTCTCTGGTACAGGTGGTGTCCTTGAATAATGGAGTCATCTGTGTTTTTTCAGATACCAGAGCTTTTCCTTTCTTCCCCATCACATTCTGTGCACTACTCTGTGTAATTTTTTGTGTACCACTCCTGTAAGTTCACAAGTAGAGAACTAAGACACAATAAGAAAGATAACAAGTGATGGTAAGTAAAAAGGTGACATGAAAGCTCTTAATTTCAAAATCACATCAATTATATCACCTTACGTGAAATAAACCTTTTGTTCAGATATAAATCATTTCTCATAAATAACCATCAATAAATCACTAAGCTGACATTAATGCCCATAACTCGGTATCGGATGACGAGAAATATTTCATCGAACTGTGAGCCCTTTTGATCAGCGATAAAGTGATTTTGAGATTTGCTTCGCAATATCGCTAATTCTTTTCGTTAACAATCATTTTCTTCATTATGCGAGTGCAAGATGTGATTTGCGAGATGCTTTATCACATTTCTCAATATTGGGACGTTTTATCTTAGGTGGCGCTACGATATATGGGATCTGCAATATGTGATGAATTTGTGTGGCTCGCGATCTCGCATATCGCATTTTTGAAATTCTGGCAGTTTCTTTATATATGATGCCCTCCGTTACCTTGTTGCGATGCAATGTTCATAATTAAGAGAATGATTTTATTTGAGACTTTTCATAATCCTTAAGATTTTGTGTTTGCGGATGTTTTTCATAAGTTTATGATAGTGTGTTTTATTAAAAGGGAATTCTAAGTGCTAGTTTTTTTATTTTTTAGAAGGGTCCCCATTTATTTAGTGTTATTACTAATACTAAATAAAAAGGGGGGTTGTTGCTAGCCACAACAATAAGATATCAAATTTTCAATAAAAATCACATTGGGAGCAATGCATGTGTCTAGGACGCCTTACAAAATGAGCAAGGCAGTGCTAGTAGAACTAAAAAAATAGTTGAAAGAAATTTTGGAAAAGGGGTACATATTACCCAACATATCTCCATGGGGAGAACCAATATTATTTTCCAAGAACAAATATGGTACCCTTAGGTTGTGCATCAATTATAGAAAAATGAATAATATTTCAATTAAGAATAAATACCCTATTCCTAGAATTGATGACATTCTCAACTAGCTGAGAGAAGCAACAATATTTTTAAAAATAGAAATCAGGTATGGAAACCACCAAGTGAATATCAAGGATGAGGATATTTATAAAATTGTGTTTAGGCTATGTATGCACACTACGAGTTTGTTGTAGTTCCATTTGGACTTGAAAATGCACCAACTACATTCATGTTCCTAATGAAAAACATTCTTTATTAGTACCTGAACAAAATTTGTAATAGTCTTCATTAATGACATACTCATCTATTCAAAGACTAGAGAAGAGCATGAAGATGTAACGTACCCAACCCTTTCAACATCGATAGAGTGGGGTAAAATGATTTCCCGCATGATTTCTTCCCATAAGTATGTTAATGTTATTATACATATTATATATTATTTTTTTTCTTTTGGTTATATATACATGCACATTAGCTCTTGGGCCTCTTCAATCCTCCACCTTCTAGTGCAAGGTTTCCCCCTAGAATTGACCCTCCTAGATGACATGTCACATCTCCAGGACCTCATGGTATTTCGAGTTACCAATCTAGTCCTCCCCCCGGAACTTGACCTGTCGGCTGATGGATCACCACCTCCATGTGTATCTTCCACGTCATCTCTCTACACCAATGACAATGGTAATTCCTTGGAACTTTTACCCTCACGGGTTTTTCCAACCTCTGGGGCCTATCCCTTCCCAAGTGGCTTCAACCATGCTCTAGGCCCCCCTAATATAACTCCACGTGTCATCTGTGAGCAGCCCACTAGGCACCTAAGGTGCCCCACTACTGACCATAGGCCCCAAGATTTTGCGTCAGTGTGGTCTCCACATGAAAGGAACAGTAACCCATTAGAAATTGATTCGTACTGGGTTTCCATGAGTGATCACACTCATAAGACTGATACACCATGAAGGACTGTTCACGCATCTCCCTGAGATTTAGCTTTCCAAGTTTTTTGGGGTAGTCCCCTCCCCAATGGTATGGGTAATGGAAGAAATTCTATCACCATCTCTTAATAGAACCTTGACGCTCTTTCATTTTTATGTCCTTGGCTCTTAATTTAATTTCCTTCTAGTTTTCCGCCCTATGAAATTTGTTGGGACAGGGTCCCCTAAGGTCAATTTTGGGGCAAAAGCCCAGGTTTTGGGGCTGAAAGGCCAATTTTTTATGATGCAAAGTATAAAGTCTCTGCAAGTTATGATCGTGGAGCACGTAGATGTAAAGTGTCATAAAGGGTCTTTACCCTTCTTTTATGTAAGTTGTGTCGGCTTGTATAGACCTACCTATGGTCCGCGGACCATGGGATTGTATAAAAAGGAGAGTCTTAGAGAGTCTAAGGCAGTTCAGTCAAGTTAAGAGAAGTTCATAGATGAATGTAATGGGTTAGTAGAAGAGAGGCTCTATAGCTGTGTGCGCATGGGTCTAGAGTAGAGTCCACAACTGAGTGCACAGACCCTTGCAGCTGAGTGTGCAGGGTAGTTTGAGTCTGTAAGGAGATATGAAGAATTAATAAAGAGATTGTTCCGAGAATATCTGTGTTTTATCCATTTACTTCTATTATGAATGAATGCGTTTATGTTATGTTGAATAATGGTTTTAAGATTTTATGTTGTATTGATGCGTGAATCTGTATGTTTTACATTGTTATATGAATGCAAGTAATAATATTTGTTTACACGAAGAATATCTTAATGCATGCTAAAGATATCATAAACTTATGCTGATCTGGGTAATAACAGACTTAGGAATGATTACAAAGGTGCATATGGGGTTGATTCACCTGTTTAGGGTCCACGAAAGATAGTCATAGACCTTCGAGAAGGTCTAGAGGCTGATAAGAGGAAGTTATATCGATAAGCCTCAAGGTCGTATCGATCTATGAAAAGGTGGGTCTAGGGCATAAAGTGACATCATAACCATCTTTGGGTGTGCAAACTTGGTTCCAACATCCCCCCATACTGCTTCAGGTGAGACTTCAGTCCGCTCTTCGCGGATTGACGCCAAAAGGGACAATAGTGTAGGGATTTGTTTGGCAAACTTAACACTGAACTTGGGTCAGGACCCACTAAAACAACAAATGGTTCCATTTTCGGGACCAGGATCTGCATAAAGAGATGTGTGATGTTGCATCATTGGAATATGTTATCACTTAGGTTGTTCCCCAAAAGTTGTAAGAAAAGGGAATACGGCTGAGGTAACCATAGACCAATCTTTTAGATGCAGGTTCTAGCCAATCTACATCCAGAGAGGGCTCTCTCTTTATGATTTAGCTTTGTTTTGAGGTATATTAGGCTAGTTATGAAGTACAAGGGTTTGTTTTATTTTTGGATGGTGATCTTCAATAGAACAAGGGTGTAAATCTGAGAAGTTCAGTCCATTAGGCTAATGGAGTCTATGAGGATGAACTGCTGGATATGGTTTCTTTGACAGAGGGTAGTACTACAGAGCAAAGTAATCAATCATGGAACAATTTATAAGTTGGAATCAGATGAGATGGAACCAATGGGTGAAGGGAAATTAAGAATCCTTCATCATACTAACAGAGGGAAAGTGGATGGTTATTGCTAGGGAGAAGTTAAGAATTTCTTAGCTATATTCAAGATGTAAGAACTAGGGGAAACAAGAGCAGTTAAGAATTCTCGATTATGCTAATTCTAAAGAAAACACTAATAATAACAGAGATTGAACGTAGAGTGCAAACAAGAAAATTCTGAGTTATTATTTTTCCCTATTATTCAAATCATGAAACATATATGATATAGTAAACACAGAAATTGAAAACACAAGTAAGAGAGACTTATTGATCCACAAAATGATTCAGGAATTTTGTAACATAGTCCTCTGCTATCAATTCCACATCCAGAGAGTCCAACAACAATGGATTCCAAAAGCTTTTGTATTCAGAAGATTTTCATAGTTATAGCGCAGTCTAAGAAATGTATCACCAACCCCGAATACTTCGCTTGGGGAGGTATTTGTACAAAAATGTTTACAAAATATCTCAAAGAGATAATATCTAGTAATAACTTCTTATACCTACTTTACAGGAGAAGTAAATGATCTTGGGAACAGGGAGAAATAAATGCATAAGTAAATGTTGTTGTGTTGGCTGCTCAGTTGGTGAGATGCGTTGACTGTAAGCTCGGTGAGTCGGCTAGTGGCTGTTTTTGTTGATATTCCGCGCTGCTGCCTCGGCCTCCTCGGGTGCATTTAATTTTGATTTGATACATTGCTACCCCGCCTATAATATTTCCAACATGCTTTGCCACCACTGCTCTTCTGGTAACTGATGTCTTTGCAGCTTTCTGAAAGTCTCATTAGCGTCGGTGTACCTGTAGAAGTTAGGCTGGACTGAAAAAATGTTTCACTTTGTGCTTAATATAGAAGCGATTTTCCAAGTTGTTGTAGAGAGTTTGGCCAGACGGAAGGGCTTTCTCTACTGAAGTACTTGATGATGCATTTAGTTGATCAGCAACATGTTTATTCAACCTGTGCATGTACTCAGCTTTTCTCAACAGGCATTCATTGTTTCCCAACAGACTTGGGAAGCCCCTTTCATGCAAAACTACAAATCTTTCTACAAAAGAATTTACCTCCACTTGCATGTCCTGGCTCTTCCTCTCCAAGTTCTGCATCAGGGTCTTCATGGTTAGAACTCTTTTGATTGTAAGAATGGTGCCTGTCCTATCTCTGATGTCTAGTGCTGCTAGTTCTTCACTGGTTTTAGTATTCAAAAAATGTATCAACCTGTTGGTCCGTTCGAGTATATGTCCCAATAAATTTCTAGCCTTTTGAATTTCCACTTGGGCTGCTGCTATCAAGTCAATCTTCTCATATATAATCTGAATAGATCTCCATATATTACAAATGGATTCACTGATGTTAGCCCACAAAATGCCTTTGATTTCTCCCAAAGGCTTATCTAAAGAGAGGTCCTTTTCCAATGCTTTTACCTTGTTCTCTAATGCTTTCACCTCTCTTGTCTTTTCTGCCACAGTCATTTTGGATTTGTCATAACTCACTTCCAATTTTTCCAATTTCTCTTTGGCATCTTTCAATTCTGATACTTGGAGTTTTAATTCCTCCATGGCTTTAATTAACTCCTCTGTGTTCATGGTAGTGCTGCCGCTCGCTGTGGTTGTTGTTGTTGAAGTACCTACTGCTGATGCTGGGATAGTGGGAGGCACTGTCATTGTAACTGTGGGAGGAGCAGTTGTGACTGTTGGAGCTATTTGAGATGGTTGGGAGGTTGACACTCCCTGCTTTTCTTATAATGCTTTCTCCAATTCCTTCTCTGTCTCACTTAATCTTTGATTCATTCTCATCAGCAAGTCCATCATGTCCTCCTCTGCTTTTTTCTACACAACCTCTGTAGTTTGTGGATGCATAGTAATAGGCAGATTCAATTGTTTCCTGAGGGTAGTAATGTCGTCTTCCTTTTTCTTCATCAATGCTTTTATTCCTTTGGAATCCTTGGGATCACGTCCCAGCTCAATGATAATTCCTTCCAAGGACTTTATCCTATTGTCCTTGGCTAAAGAAGATGCCTTTTCCAAATCTAGTTGGGCCGATGTGTTGTTCAATGAGTTCTGCAATTTGTGAGCCAACATTGCCTTGTCTGCCAATGTGGAGTAGACCATTTCACCAGTTTGCTTATGCAGCTCAATCTGATCCATAGGATGAATGTCTTTGGCAAGGACCTCTAGATTTGTTCTAATGTATTCAACTGTTGACTGTGGCTGCTGCACTTTGGGATTAAAGTGGCTCAAGATCATTTTTCCTTCTTTAATGTCATATGCAGACATTAGCCTTTGCTGGTTGGTGGGGGTCATCTTGACAAATTGGTCATAAAGTTGCAGCCTCAATGGATCATTTATAGCCTTAATCCCTATGAATGTTCTTTTGACATCTGAGGCCTGCTTGCTTGATGGTCTGGTGGATGAAACTTCCACACTATGCTGCCTTTCCAAGTCCTGCCTATGAGAGCTGGTGGATGTTTCTACCACTGGGGATGTCTGTGGGCTAGTTGCCCTCTCGCCTCTTGGGCTCTCTAAGGTTTCCTCAGTATTTTCCTCTTCAGGTAGAGGATTTATTCTTTGCCTTTTTGCCTCTGGTTTCTCTGCTGGTCCACTGACAGGTGTGGTCTCTTCTCGGTCTCTTTTCCTGCCCTTTTCCTCATTTAGAGGAGTCTGTAATGCTAGTATCTCTAGTGCTTTGGTCTGGATAGGAGGAATTTGACCTTGGCCTTGTTCCTTTGATGCTACTGGCTGATCTGTCATTATGTGTTGCTCTATATCCAGCACTTCTTTTCCCTTTGATGTCCCTGCAACTGGTGTAGTACTTTCTTGGGCAGGTTGCTATGAAGTTCCAGTAGATGATGTGCCCACTCCGGTTTGCTGAGGCAGTTTGAAAGGTACCTGTCCAAAAGAGTCCAGCTCAAGGGTCTTTTCAAGATTTTTCATAGCTTGTTCCATCCTTTCTTCCTCAGTGAGTTCTTCAATTAATGTTCCCTCTACCCACTCATCTCGATTAGCAAATTGCTCTATTTCAGGGATCCTACAATGTTTGTAGGTTGATAGCCTATTTTTTACTTTTCTTTCAGTGATAAAGCCATTTGGGTCATAGGGTACCCACCAAAAGCTCCTCTTTAATTTGAGTTGTTCACCCAATATCTTGTCAGCATCTTGCCATGCTTCCTTTTTGTTAATGATGAAAGGGCCTAACTAGTTTCTTAATTTCAGCTGAGCTTTTTTCTTGGCACCATAAGAGTGAGTCAAATCTGAATTGATAAATTGCCTGAAATATTATAGAGCAAATAGTCTCATAGGCACATATTTTGGCAGTTTGTAAGGGCACAGCTCACAGCCATATATCCTGATCTCAGTGTGATTCTGGTAGAAGTACCAGTCACCTATTTTGTAGCTTTTGGAGAGCTGTAAAATTTTCTGCATATCACCAGAGAGTCTAGGAGGAGGAGTTCTCATCAGTAGAGAGGAGACCGGATGTATAAACAAATCAATGAATTCATAGTAAGTGTAAGGAGAGTTATGAACTTCATGTAAGACTGAGGTCCAAAAGATCATAGACCTCCTTTCTCCTTTAGAATTTAATTTTCTAATGGGAAACTGAAGACTGTCTATTTGGAAGTACTAGAACAGATGATATATATAAGAGGTATACTTAAAGAATCATTCTCTGTCTAGATTCATGAATTGGTCATGGATCTTGTTGGCAATGAAAGTAGCATAGTCATATTTCGCAATAGGAGGCCGTCCTGGAGTAAACATGGACAACAGAGCTAAGATGGTCTCATCAAAATATTCACTTGTCTTAAATCCCAGGACATAGGATATCATATCAATAATGAATCTTCCAGTTTCATTGAACCAGACATGGTGAAAGGGAGGTGGCTCTTTGGGCTGGAAATCTAGTCTCACAAATGTTTGAACAACACTGGTTATCTCTGCATTGGTTAGTTTAGAGCCCTGCTCAAGCAAGAATCCCATAGAAAGACGAGCCAGAGGCTGAGTAGGTTTGAAGTGTAGCATTTACTTTATGGACTCAGGAGTTATATGAAAGAGGACAGTTCCAGATGGAGTCATAACTGCTCTTTTTACAGGTTCATAATTAGCACAGCATAGGTGGATAACATCTGGGAATACATTTACTGAAGGGAGGTAGTACCTGGGCAGATTGGATTCCCATATCCCATAAAGATTAGTTTTACTTAGGTGACTGTTCCTAATTTCACATAATGCTTGAAGGTGGTTTTTATAACCAGTTAAGTCTTGTATTTGAAAATCCCTATCAGCCAAGGGCAGCCACTCTAACTCTTTGTGAGGCGCATTGAGGGGAGCAATGTTCAGGGCCACCGGAGCCTCCATTTTCAGTTTTTTGTGCTTTTGAACTGGGGGCGGGGCTTTTGTAGGAAAATGGGAAAAATAACAGTGGTTCTAGTGCATATATTTGAAGGTAGTATGGTGAATTGAACTTGAATTTGGGTGCTTCGGAAAATTTTGTAGAGGAAAGATAAAAAACACGGTTTTGGGAGGTGAAACGGGTAAATACCTGTGTTTTTGGATGCGCACGGGAGTAATTTGCAGGTTTGGATGACGAATTGCAGAGTGGTATGCTGGATTAGGCTGGTCGGGGTGGCAGGCTAGAGATCTGGTAGCAGCTTTGACGAAATTCACATGCACCGATCTTGTGAAAGCAACCAATAGAAATGAATGAAAACGACACTTTCACGGGTTTTTGACAAAAATTGGTTTGGCGGGCTTTTGGCACCTTATTTTTGGATGACGTCAGCATGACGTGGTCTTTTTTCATGTAGTGGGGTGACATGGTGCTGACGTGGCAATGACGTCACAGATGAGGTGGCGATGACGTTAGCGAAGAGGCAGCAGGGGCGGTAAGTGGTCTTGGCCCCGCATTGCTTTTGGGCAAAGGTGGTATCGGGTTGGAGGGCAGCGAGCAATGCGGGATGTTGCCACCTGTCCCTTGGTACGGCGGGAATACCATCGTTCCCCGGGTGCTAATCATCGAATGTGGAGGGGTTTGCGATATGGATTTGGGCCGTTGGATGGTCAGGCCCAGATCCGACGACGGGCGGTGAATGGGATATGGCGGAGGCTATGGCATGGGGCCCATCAATTACATCAACATTTTTTAATGTGGGCGGGTATGACCTTTGGTTATCGAGGTTGCAGGGGTTAAGTTAATTAATCAATTGGATGTTGATTAACTCTTTTAAATGGCGCGGCAATGGATTATTAAAAGGTTTCAAATAAACCTTTTAATTCCTCTTGTATAATAACATATGGCTTATAGTTTAGCCAGCGGCGGGATATTAGATTTTTCGAGATTTTTCATATATTTATATAATACGGGGAGGGAAAAATATTATATAGGAATTATATAACAAAGTTAAGGGTTAATATGAAAGATATGTTCAAACAAAAGCACTAAGTTGAAAAAGTGAAAAACTTAGGCTTAGGGAAATGAAAGGGCGCCAAGCTATGAAGTTGGAAAACTTAGCATAATGGAAGAAAAGCATTTTTAAACAAGAAATGTGGCTTCAAAGCAAGAATGTTATACTTCTTAGGTTTTTTATGAAATGGAGTGTTTTTAAGAGTATTGAGCAGATCCCAACATCTTTAGGGGGGAGGTTAGTGAGTGATTTTGGGAGAAATGTGGAGGGAAGTTAGTCACGCTTCATTTGTTTTGTAGCCAAATCATTGCCATTGTGCTTATGATATCAAATGAGATGAATCACCTTTGAAAGACAAAATTGCTCATAAACCTGCTTCTGCAACATCAAAACTGCCTACCCAGCCTATTACACCTAACATTTTTTCTTCCTTTTTCCTTGGGTGCATTTAAACTAGCAAACCCTTACTCTTTTCTTTTCTTTTAACTGCCATCCTATCTAAGTCTGCCCTTATTTCTTCCAGGGGCTCAGATTTAGCTGTTGAGCACCTTTGCTTCTCTACCTAACTACTTATCTGCCAAGCTTGAACTATTTGGACAGATTTTGCTCTCTATCTCTAAAACAAGAAATTAAAACATGAACTGGCCAAGATTTAGCTGTTTGGCCACCCATCACTTGTGACAAAAGTAAACTAACTGCACATGATGAAATTCTTTGCAAAAATAGAATAGTAGTGGCATTCGGACTAGCACACTTTCCTGGTCTTCTTAATTTAGGGTTCATTTTCTTTCTTTTTGACCGTTTCATTCTTTTTTCCCTTTGATCTTTCTTTTATGGCATACCCTCTTTTCATTTTTTTATTTTTTGATTTTTTTTCAAAATATGGAACCTTTGCAGCATGGAAAGGATGAACATATTTGGGATTTTACCAGTCAATCATGAAATATGACACCTATTGGTATAGGAGTATAACATTGGCTCCACTTGGGGATGGCTTTTCTTGGTGAAAAGCCAAGAACAATAGGCTAGATTGCCTTATATTCAATTGTTACTGTATTCTGAAATTTTCTCTTTGCTGTAAGTAAACAAAATTGTTCCTTTGCAACATATAGATTTCTTATGAGCTCATTCCAACAATTGCAACTCTGCTTTGGATGGTTTGTCTGAATGTTTGTTCTCATATTTACAGCTCCCAAATCTTCTTCTTTAGCTTTTATTTGAAGCAAAAAGGTAACACAAAAAGGTGGGATAGTTTCCTTGATTTTTTCCCAAAATTTGCTACATATGCCTTCCTATCTTATTGCTGTAATAAACTGCAGAAAGTAAACATTTTTATGTACAAGTTAGAGTCCTGACATCTCAAAAAACTGGATCAAAATAATGCTTCAACATCTGACCATTGACTGGCCCATCTTCTGCTTCTGTACCATTCAAGCTCTTCAAAAATTAGGTGTTGTTTCCTTGTGAGGCTTGAATAGCAAAAGGTCCCTTCCATAGAAAGTCAAACTTCCCATGTTTTCCTTTGTCTTCCCTTCTAGAATCCCATTTCAATACCGTGTCTCCTATGAAGAAAGCCTCTACCTTAGTCCTCTTATCAAATATCTTCTTAAGTTTTTCTTGTAGAATTTGAGATCTTTGATATACATCTTCTCTAGTCTGCTGTAAATAAATAGTTTGATTGATTCTTCTCTGAATGTCATTGGGTTCTGCCTGCACTTCTTGCAGCAATTTTATCACAGGGACTCCCAAAGATGAAGGGAATATATCCTCCATGCCATAAACCAATTCATAGGGGCTTGTTCCAATGGATCTCTTTGTAGTCAATCTGTCTACCCAAAGTGCATTGATAAGCTTCTTATGCCAGTTATTCTTGTTTTCCTCCAATACTTTCTTAATGATATTGATCAGGCTTTTATTGGATGATTCAGCTAGACCATTACCTTAAGGGTAATAAGCTGTGGAGTGGCCTAAGGTAATATGGTATTTGTGACAGAAATTAATCATTCTCTTGGATTTAAAAGAAACAACATTGTCAGTTATAATCTTATCCGAAAAGCCAAATATAGACTGGATATTGATCTCTAAGAATTGCATGATCACTGAATCATTAGCTTGTCTACAAGGGATGTTTCTATCCACTTGGTGAAGTAGCCTGTGGCAGTCAAAATCCATTTATGTTGGCCAGAAGAGGGAGGGTGAATTTCCCCAATGAAATATAAACCCCATTGTTGAAAAGGTCTTTCAGTGGAAATTGGTTTGAGGGGTAGAGGTAAAAGCTTTCTCTTGCCTTCAAAGATTTGACATTTATGGCAAGAAGTTACAAATTTCTTTACATCAGCAAACAGGGTGGGCCAATAAAATCCAGCCCTTAGGATTTTATCAACAGTTGACTTCCAGTACAAATTTCCACCACAGTCCCCTGCATGAAATTCTTTCAGCACTTTGTCAGTTTCATCCTTTGTTAAGCAATTCAGTAAAATGCCTTCATGATTTTTCCAAAATAAAACATTATCTACAATACAGAATTTTGAAGCTTTCATTTTCAGAAATCTCTTTTTAGTTATGGATAACCCTTGAGGAGCCTACAGGTTGAGCAATACATAAATTATATCAGGATACCTAGGTGATTGTAAAATGGCTTGATTGATCTGTGGAGTCGCCATCTCCTGTTCATTATCTAGTTCATTGATATCAAGGGCTTGAAAGTTGGTTTCAGTCATAAGTTTAGCTAATTCTAGTCCTTTTATCAGCTTTGTTGGTTTAATTTCAAAGTCATATTCCAAAATGTTAGCTATCCACTTGCCCCTTTTGCCTTCGATTCCCTCTTGAGTTAGAATATCCTTGAAAATAGTATTTGGCACATAAGCTATTACATGAGAGTATAACATATAAACTCTGAAGTCCTTAATAGCTTTTACCAATGCATAAGCTTATTTTTCCATGATTTGATACTTAAGTGGTGCATCTCTAAGCACTTTGCTGAAAAAAGCAATGGGTTTTTCACATCCTTGATCATCTTTCTGTAGCAAAATAGTAGCAATAGTATGTTCTAATGGAAAGGAAGAGATTATAAAGTCTCTGTCAAATTTCAGGCTTGTGAGGACTGGTGTTTTGGTTAAATCTATTTTGATTTTTTCAAAGGCTTGTTTAGCTTCTATTGTCCGTTTGACTTTGGAATCTTTCTTCAGCATGTTGTTCAGCAATCTTATCAGCTCAGCTAGGTTGGGTATGAATCTCCTTAAGAAATTGATTTTCCCTAGGAAAGCTTGAAGTTCTTTGATATTTCTAGGGTGAGGAACTTGCAGAATGGCTTGTATTATGTCTTGATCTATTCTAATACCTTCTTTGGATATTATGTGACCTAACAGCGTACCTTCTTCTAGGCCAAATAATGATTTCTTTGGGTTTAGTGATATACAATATTTTCTGCGGTTTACAAACACTTGTTTGAGATGATCTAGGTGTTCCTGATCTGATTTGGAAAAGGCAGTGAGATCATCTAAGTATATGGCCAGGAAATCATGAATTTCTTTAGCAAAATCTATGTCCATGGCTCGTTGAAATGTTGCCCCTGCATTCTTCGGTCCGAATGGCATCTTTACATATTTGAAAGTTCCCCAAGGTATTGTAAAAGCAGTCTTATCTTGGTCATCAGGGTGGACCAGAATCTGATTAAAGCCTGAGAATCCATCTAGCAATGAAATTCTAGAGGCTCCCTCTACCCTTTGTAAAATGTGGTCCATCTTGGGTAAGGGGTAGTGATCTTTTAAAGAGACTTTATTTAGATTTCTAAAATCAACACATAGTCTTATTTCTCCAGTTTTCTTCCTAGTGGGCACTAAATTTGAGATCCATTCTGAAAATTTAATGGGTGCAATTATCCCAGCTTCATACATTCTCTTGACTTCCTTTTCAATTAGAGGGAGGAGTACAGGGTTGACCGTTCTAAGTTTTTGTATGAAAGGTTTTTGACTTTCTTTGAGAGGTATGGTATGCTGAATCACAGACGTGTCATAGGAGTTAAGATCTTCATAGCTCCATGCAAAAACATCTTGAAATTCTTTGAACAGTTCAATATATTTCATCCTTTGGTGAGGAGGTAAAGTTTTAGACAAGTTTATCATTTTAGGATTTTGCTGAGTCCCTATGTTACAGTCCTCAATTTCTGCATTTAAAGACTGCATTTTGGGTTTCCTTGGGATCTCATTAGAGTCAAAAATATCTTCCAAAGGGGTTAATCCTGTGGGTAAAAAATTATCCTTTAAGTCAATAACTTCAGACTCCTCTTCAACAGTTTCATCAAAATCTATTTGTTTCAGCTCTTGCAACTCCTCATTGGTAAATGTTGTTGGATGTAGTATTTGAGTTTCTGTTTCAGCTGAAATGTGAGTTTCAGTTTTGTCTATTTGATCATCCTCCCAAATGGTACTTGTGTCTATATTTGTGCTGGAAAATTCTTCTTTTAAAGTTAGGAAATTATTAATCTGAGTGTCATTGTCAAACACCTGCCAATTTTTTACATTGTCTGGTATAGTTGGCCTGTGTTTAATTTCAGCTGTAAAATGATGATTAGGCTCAAATGGCAGTTTACAAGTGCTGGCAAATGTTGCCAAACTGTGAGCATGCAAATTGTGTTTTCTTGGAATTTTGGCAAGCTGTGATTCTAGAAAGGTATTGAGTATTTCAATTGCTGCCCCTCTATAAGCTCTCAACCTGAGGTCATTTGTGAGGAAGTTTCCTTTCATTTGTTGAATAACCAAATCAGAGTCTCCCAGAATTGATATCCTAACTGCCCCTAAACTTTTGATCAATTTGAGTCCTAGCAGGAGGGCTTCATATTCAGCCATGTTATTTGTGCATCTAAAATTCAGCCTGTATGCATGTCCTTCAGCATGATCATTTTGCATGTTATGTATCCAAATCCCTGCCCCTGCTCCTAGTTTATTGACTGATCCATCAAACTCTAGATACCATAGGATTTCTTGAGTACAGCTAGCATCAGGAGTTTTAAAAATTTGCTTAGTAGGCAGATTTGGATTTTCAGTTTCATGTGGTTTTCCTTGTGTGTATGTTATATCAATTATTTCAGCAATTTCTAGACTTTGAGCAATAGATTCTTCATTTATGCATTTTCCTTGTGCTGATGCTAAAACCTTGACATCAGTTGGGGGGCAAATTTCAACATTGTATAGGATGAAAGAGTCCATATCAGAATGCATGGAATAGATGGGAAAATTTTGGGGCTTCTCTTGGCTGCTGACCACATATTTCATCAAAGTTTCCCGGTACAATCTCTTTGGCTAACCAAATACTGAAATGGTAGCATAGGACATGTCCAACTGTAAAGATCCCTGGAGCTTTGCACCCCAAGATCTGGACAAAAGCATTCCATATTTTGGTGGGATATCAGCTACCACTACATCCATTAAAATTGTCTTGGCAGGGTATTGAACTAGAGATACACATAAATCTTTGATTAGGCCTAGACATCTGACCTGGCTAGAATCAAAAGAGAACAAGTCTTTGTATGGCCTGGTGATATCTAGGTCCAACTTTTCCATCACAGATTTGGGCATTAGATTATGGGAAGCTCCAGAATCAAACATTGCATTGTGAAGCACTTTGTCATGAATATTCAGACTTACATAGGAAGGAGGAACTCCTCCATCTACTGATTTTCCATTTACTTCAGGACCAAAAATTAATTCTCGATGGTCATCTAGAACATTCACTACATCTCTGTTTTCTGAAATTTGAAGTGATCTGCTGATTTGTTCTCTATAGACATCATGTTTATCCAATTCTGGCAATGGAATGGCTATTTTAACTTGCCTATTTCAGTTTCAAGGTTTCAAGGTTTTTCTATTTGAATTTTTGCATTTCGGGCAGCAAGATTTTCTTTTTCTGCTGTGTTTTCAATGCTTTTTCCTTTATCAGGAGTGCTGTTATGAGTTGAATCTGCTTCAGAATCAATTTTAGGAGGTTCCTTTGCATTTTCTTTGAGAGGAAAGGAAGTGGAAGGCTTACTGTTTGATGGTTGTAAGTCTGATATGTCCTCAACTGTTGGTTCTTTTGGGTTGAGGTCTGTTCTAGCAGGGAGTTGTATAGGGGGGTTATTAACCTTTGCTTTTTTAGGCTGCTTGGCATCTTTCTGCTTGTTGGGTTCAGGGACATCTATCGTTCTGCTTCTCAGCTTATATTGCTTGTGGACCTCGTAGATAGCAGCATCATATCCCTCCCTAAAATCGAATGATTCCCCAGATTGGGTTTGGAATTGATTAAAAGTATGAGCTTCTTGGTCATCCTGGGTCAAAAAGATTTGTTGTTCACTATTTAGACCCATTAAGTTAATTTGAGAGTCTTCTATTGGCTCACTAGAAGTTGAAGCTTCAGCATAGTTCTCCTGGAACGGAGGCCTGATGTTTTGGTCAGGGCTGACCTTTCCAGCATTGGGATTCTATTTTTTTCTAAAATTTGGGTTTCTTCTCGTGTTACTTGGTTGACCATCCCAAGAGGATTTCCTCTCAATTGTTTCTACTCTATCACCCAGTCTATCCATTCCTTTAATAATTTCATCTAATTTTTGTTCAAATGCAGAGGGTTCTTCTTTGAAAGGTGCTCTCCTTTCAGCTCTAGCTCGAGCTCGTTTAGAAATCAGATTGGACTCTACACTGACAGCTATACTCTGCATGTCTTCTAAGATTGGAGGAGCTCTTTCCCTAAGTTGATAATCCATGTCAGAATCAAATCCATCAGGGAATTTGATCAAGGCCAAGTCTGGTGGGGGTCTGAGATTTTGAGGGATAGCATTGTACACATTATTAAATCTGGCGCAATAATCTTGAACAGTTTCTTGTGGGCCTCTTTTAAAGCTTTCATATTCTGATAGGATGTGTAAAGGGTCCTTCTTCTTTTCCCATCTGTTCAGGAAAGTTTGATAAAGGGCATCTGGGTCAGCAATAGTGTTTACAGGGAGTGCCCTAAACCAGGTCCTAACATCACCAGTTAGACTCTGAACAAAGATCTTCATTCTTACATCATCATCATCAATCTCATAATTTTCGAAATAATCTATCATTTTCTTAGTATTTTGTTGAGCTGTATAGGTGCCAGTACCATCAAAATAGGTAATTTTGCTTTGATAATCTTGGGGCATAGCCCCTAGATTTGCAGGTAATTGCAGGGGAGCATATCGGTTTACCATATTTATAGAGAATAGTGTGACAGCTGGAAGAATAGAGATAACAGTGGAAATATATGTTGTGGATGGGGGAGTGGAAAAGATATTTTGAAGTTCTAATGGTGAACTTGGTGAAGCAACAGTAATGGCAGAAAGGACCTGTGATTTTCCAGTAGTAAGCTCAGTTTGGGTAAGGTTCTGTTGAGGTGTGTCAAGGTGTAAATCAGCAGAACTTTCTTGATTATCCTGGCTTCTAAGGTTCTTCGGGATCAAATTAGGATTTTCAAAGATAGGTGGAGGATTTGGATCTGGATTTGATCTGGTATAACGGATCTTCTTCTTTGGAGCCAGATTCTAAATATATTTTTTGGTATTTTCTGAAATATTTTGAAGGACATAACTTTTGACAATGTCTTATAGGAAGCTTTTGAAATATGGGAGTTTGAGTTTTCCTAAAGATCTAATGAAACAAGGGACTGATCAAGTCTTTGAGACAGTTGTTCAAATCCTAAAACTAGGCTGGAGATAGACTGAAGTAGCTTTTATTTACTCTTGTAATTGCATAGCAAAAAACAGTTTCAAAGGCTACCTGGCTAACTTCAGGCTCCATCTGTAGCTTTAGAAAATAGACAGCAGTAACAAACAATTATCCAATTCCCCAGTATGGTCGCCAATGATGTTATCACTCAGGTTGTTCCCCAAAAGTTGTAAGAAAAGGGAATACGGTTGAGATAACCACAGACCAATATTTAAGATGCAGGTTCTAGCCAATCTGCATCTAGAGAGGGCTCTCTATTTATGATTTAGCTTTGTTTTGAGGTATATTAGGATAGTTGTGAAGTACAAGGGTTTGTTTGATTTTTTGGATGGTGATCTTCAATAGAACAAGGGTGTAAATCTGAGAAGTTTAGTCCATTGGGCTAATGGAGTCTATGAGGATGAACTGCTGGATATGGTTTCTTTGACAAAGGGTGGTACTACAGAGCAAGGTAATCAATCATGGAACAACTTATAAGCTGGAATCAGATGAGATGGAACCAGTGGGTGAAGGAAAATTAAGAATCCTTCATCATGCTGACAGAGGGAAAGTGGATGATTATTGCTAGGGAGCAGTTAAGAATTCCTTAGATATATTCAAGATGTAAGAACTAGGGGAAATAGGAGCAGTTAAAAATTCCTGCTTGTGCTAATTCTGAAGAAAACATTAATAATAACAGAGATTGAACGCAGAGTGCAAACAAGAAAATTCTGAGTTATTCATTTTCCCTATTATTCAGATCATGAAACATATATGATATAGTAAACACAGAAATTGAAAACACAAGTAAGAGAGACTTATTGATCCACAAAATGATTCAAGAATTCTGTAACATAGTCCTCTTCTATCAATTCCACATCCAGAGAGTCCAGCAACAATGGATTCCAACAACTTTTGTATTCAGAAGATTTTCAGAGTTACAGTGCAATCTAAGAAATGTATCACCAACCCGAATACTTCACTTGGGGAGGTATTTGTACAAAAATGTTTACAAAATATCTCAAAGAGATAATATCTAGTAATAACTTCTTATACCTACTTTACAGGAGAAGTAAATGATCTTGGGAACAGGGAGAAATAATTGAAGAAGTAAATGTTGTTGTGCTGGCTGCTCAGTTGGTGAGATGCATTGACTGTAAGCTCGGTGAGTCGGCCGGTGTCTGTTTTCACTAATATTCCGTGCTGCTGCCTCAGACTCCTCGGGTGCATTTAATTTTGATTTGATACATTGCTACCCTGCCTATAAGATTTCCAACATGCTTTGCCACCACTGCTCTTCTGGTAACTGATGTCTTTGCAGCTTTTTGAAAGTCTCATCAGCGTCGGTGTACCTGTAGAAGTTAGGTTGGACTGAAAAAATATGTTTCACTTCATGCTCAATATAGAAGAGATTTTCCAACTTGTTGTAGAGAGTTTGGCCAGATGGAAGGGCTTTCTCTGGTGAAGTACTTGATGATGCATTTAGTTGATCAACAGCATGTTTATTCAACTTGTGCATGTACTCAGCTTGTCTCAACAGGCGTTCATTGTTTCCCAACAGACTTGGCAAGCCCCTTTCATGCAAAACTGCAAATCTTTGTACAAAAGAATTTACTTCCACTTGCATGTCCTGGCTCTTTCTCTCCAAGTTCTACATCAGGGTCTTCATGGTCAGAACTCTTATGATTGTAAGAATGGTGCCTGTCCTCTCTTTGATGTCTAGTGCTGCTAGTTCTTCACTGGTTTTAGTATTCAAAAAATGTATCAACCTGTTGGCCTGTTCGGGCATATGTCCCAATAAATTCTGGCCTTTTGAATTTCCACCTGGGCTGCTGATATCAAGTCAATCTGCTCATATATAATCTGAATAGAGCTCCATATATTACAAATGGATTCACTAATGTTATCCCACAAAATGCTTTTGATTTCTCCCAGAGGCTTATCTAAAGAGAGGTCCTTTTCTAATGCTTTTACCTTGTTCTCTAATGCTTTCACCTCACTTGTCTTTTCTGCCACAGTCATTTTGGATTTGTCATAACTCACTTCCAATTTTGCCAATTTCTCTTTGGCATCTTTCAATTCTGATACTTGGAGTTTTAATTCCTCCATGGCTTTAATTAACTCCTCTGTGGTCACGGTAGTGCTGCTGCTCGCTGTGGTTGTTGTTGCTAAAGTACCTGCTGCTGATGCTAGGATAGTGGGAGGTACTGTCGTTGTAACTGTGGGAGGAGTAGTTGTGAATGTTGGAGCTATTTGAGATGGCTAGGAGGTCGACACTCCCTGATTTTCTTGTAATTCTTTCTCCAATTCCTTCTCTGTCTCACTTAATCTTTGATTCATTCTCATCAGCAAGTCCATCATGTCCTCCTCTGCTTTTTTCTACACAACCTCTGTAGTTTGTGGATGCATAGTAATAGGCAGCTTCAATTGTTTCCTGAGTGCAGTAATGTCCTCTTCCTTTTTCTTCATCAATGCTTTTATTCCCTTGGCATCCTTGGGATCATGTCCCAGCTCAATGATAATTTCTTCCAAGGACTTTATCCTGTTGTCCTTGGCTAAAGAATATGCCTTCTCCAAATCTAGTTGGGTCGATCTGTTGTTCAATGAGTTCTGCAATTTGTGAGCCAACATTGCCTTGCTTGCCAATGTGGAGTAGGCCATCTCACTAGTTTTCTTATGCAGTGCAATCTGATCCATAGGATGAATGTCTTTGGCAGGGACCTTTAGATTTTTTCTAATGTAGTCAGCTGCTGACTGTGGCTGCTACAATTTGGGCTTAAAGTGGCTCAAGATCATTTTTCCTTCTTTAATGTCATATGCAGACATTAGCCTTTGCTGGTTGGCGGGGGTCATCTTGAAAAACTGGTCATAAAGTTGCAGCCTCAATGGATCATTTCTAGCCTTAATCTCTCTGAATGTTCTTTTGACATCTGAGGCTTGCTTGCTTGATGGTCTGGTGGATGAAACTTCCACACTATGCTGTCTTTCCAGGTCCTGCCTATGAGAGCTGGTGGATGTTTCTACCACTGGGGATGTCTGTGGGCTTGTTTCCCTCTCGCCTCTTGGGCTCTCTAAGGTTTCCTCAGTATTTTCCTCTTCAGGTAGAGGATTTATTCTTTGCCTTTTTGCCTCTGGTTGCTCTGCTGGTCCACTGACAGGTGTGGTCTCTTCTCGGTCTCTTTTCCTACCCTTTTCTTCATTTAGAGGAGTCTGTAATGCTGGTATCTCTGGTGCTTTGGTCTAGATAAGAGGAATTTTCCCTTGGCCTTGTTCCTTTGATGCTGCTGGCTAATCTGTCATTATGTGCTGCTCTGTATCCAGCACTTCTTTTCCCTTTGATGTCCCTGCAGCTGGTGTAGTACTTTCTTGTGCAGGTTGCTGTAATGTTCCAGCAGATGATGTAGTACTTTCTTGTGCAGGTTGCTGTAATGTTCCAGCAGATGATGTGACCACTCCGGTTTGTTGAGGTAGTTTGAAAGACACCTGTCCAAAAGAGTCGAGGTCAAGGGTCTTTTCAAGATTTTTCATAGCTTGTTCCATCCTTTCTTCCTCAGTGAGTTCTTCAATTAATGTGCCCTCTACCCACTCATTTCGATTAGCAAATTGCTCTATTATAGGGATCCTACAATGCTTGTAGGCTGATAGCCTATTTTTGACTTTTCTTTCAGTGATAAAGCCATTTGGGTCATAGGGTACCCACCAAAAGCTCCTCTTTAATTTGAGTTGTTCACCCAATATCTTGTCAGCATCTTGCCATGCCTCCTTTTTTTTAATGATGAAAGGGCCTAACTGGTTTCTTAATTTCAGCTGAGCTTTTTTCTTGGCACCATAAAAGTGAGTGAAATCTGAATTGATAAATTGCCAGAAATATTCTAGAGCAAACAGTCTCATAGGCACATATTTTGGCAGTTTGTAAGGGCACAACTCATAGCCATATATCCTGATCTCAGTGTGATTCTGGTAGAAGTACCAGTCACCTATTTTGTAGCTTTTGGAGAGCTGTAAAATTTTCTACATATCACCAGAGAGTCTAGGAGGAGGAGTTCTCATCAGTAGAGAGGAGACTGGATGTATAAACAAGTCAATGAATTCACAGTAAGTGTAAGGAGAGTTATGAACTTCATGGATGACTAAGGTCCAAAAGATCACAAACCTCCTATCTCCTTTATAATCCAATTTTCTAATGGGAAACTGAAAACTGTCTGTTTGGAAGTACAGGAAGAGATGATATATATAAGAGGTATACTTAAAGACGCCTTCTCTGTCTAGATTCATGAACTTCTCATGGATCTTGTTGGCAATGAAAGTAGCATAGTCATATTTGGTAGCAGGAGGCTATCCTAGAGTAAACATGCACAACAGAGCTAAGATGGTCTCATCAACATATTCACTTGTCTTAAAACCCAAGACGTAGGATATCATATCAATAATGAATCTTCCAGCTTCATTGAACCAGACATGGCGAAAGGGAGGTGGCTCTTTGGGCTGGCAATCTGGTCTCACAAATGTTTGAACAACACTGGTTATCTCTGCATTGGTCAGTTTAGAGCCCTGCTCAAGCAAGAATCCCATAGAAAGACGAGCTAGAGGCTGAGTAGGTTTGAAGTGTAGCATTTCATTTATGGACTCAGGAGTTATATGAAAGAGGACAGTTCCAGATGGAGTCATAACTGCTCTTTTGATAGGTTCATAATTGGCACAGCATAGGTGGATAACATCTGGGAATACATTTACTGAGGGGAGGTAGTACCTGGGTAGATTGGATTCCCATATCCCATAAAGATCAATTTTACTTAGGTGACTATTCCTAATTTCACAGAATGCTTGGAGGTGGTTTTTGTAACCAGTTAAGTCTTGTATTTGAAAATCCCTATCAGCCAAGGGCAGCCACTCTAACTCTTTGTGAGGCGCATTGAGGGGAGCAATGTTTAGGGCCACCGGAGCCTCCATTTTCGGTTTTTTGTGCTTTTGAACTGCGGTCGGGGCTTTTGCAGGAAAATGGGAAAAATAACATTGGTTCTAGTGTGTATATTTGAAGGCAGTATGGTGAATTGAACTTGAATTTGGGCTTCAGAAAATTTTGCAGAGGAAAGCTAAAAAACACGGTTTTGGGAGGTGAAACGGGTAAATACCTGTGTTTTTGGACACGCACAGGAGTAATTTGTAGGTTTGGACGATGAATTGCAGAGTGGGATGCTGGATTAGGCTGGATGGGGTGGCGGACTAGAGCTCTGGTAGCAGCCTTGATGGAATTCACATGCACCGGTCTCATGAAAGCAACCAATAGAAATGAATGAAAATGACACTTTCACGGGTTTTTGACAAAAATTTGTTTGGCAGGATTTTGGCGCCTTTTTTTTTGGATGACGTCAGCATGACGTGGTGTTTTGTCGTGTAGTGAG
This sequence comes from Pinus tabuliformis, assembly GCA_031772625.1. Lineage (NCBI taxonomy): Eukaryota > Viridiplantae > Streptophyta > Pinopsida > Pinales > Pinaceae > Pinus > Pinus tabuliformis. The sequence continues at coordinate 82,401,084 of CM062809.1, forward strand.
GTGACGTGGTGCTGATGCGGTGATGACATCATGAATGAGGTGGCGATGACGTCAGCGGGGAGGCAGCGGGGGCGGTAAGTGGTCTTGGCCCCGCACTACTTTTAGGAAAAGGTGGTATCGGGTTGGAGGGCAGCGAGCAATGCGGGATGTTGCCACCTGTCCCTTTGTATGGTGGGAATACCACTGTTCCTTGAGCGATAATCATTGGATACGGAGGGGGTTGCGATATGGATCTGGGCTGTTGGATGGTCGGGCCCAGATTCGACAGCGGGCGGTGAATGGGATATAGCAGAGGCTACGGCGCGGGCCCATCAATTAAATCAATGTTTTTTAATGTGGGTGGGTAAGACCTTTGGTTATCGGGGTTGCAGGGGTTAAGTTAAGTAATCAACCGGATGTTGATTAACTTTTTTAAATGGCGCGATAATGGATTATTAAAAGGTTTCAAATAAACCTTTTAATTCCTCTTGTATAATAACATATGGCTTATAGTTTAGCTGGAGGCAGGATATTAGATTTTTCAGGATTTTTCATATATTTATATAATACGGGGAGGGAAAAATATTATATAGGAATTATATAACAAAGTTAAGGGTTAATATGAAAGATATGTTCAAACAAAATCACTAAGTTGAAAAAGTGAAAAACTTAGGCTTAGGGAAATGAAAGGGCGCCAAGCTATGAATTTGGAAAACTTAGCATAATGGAAGAAAAGAATTTTTACACAAGAAATGTGGCTTCAAAGCAAGAATATTATACTTCTTAGGTTTTTTATGAAATGGAGTGTTTTTAAGAGTATTGAGCAGATCCAAACATCTTTAGTGGGGAGGTTAGTGAGTGATTTTGGGAGAAATGTGGAGGGAAGTTAGTCATGCTTCATTTCTTTTGTAGCCAAATCATTGCCATTGTGCTTATGATATCAAATGAGATGAATCACCTTTGAAAGACAAAATTGCTCATAAACCTGCTTCTGCAACATCAAAATTGCCTACCCAGCCTATTAGACCTAACATTTTTTCTTCATTTTTCCTTGGGTGCATTTAAACTAGCAAACCCTTACTCTTTTCTTTTCTTTTAACTGCCATCCTATTTAAGTCTGTCCTTATTTCTTCCAGGGGCTCAGATTTAGCTGTTGAGCACCTTTGCTTCTCTACCTAACTACTTATCTACCAAGCTTGAACTGTTTGGACAGATTTTGCTCTCTATCTCTAAAACAAGAAATTAAAACATGAACTGGCCAAGATTTAGCTGTTTGGCCACCCATCACTTGTGACAAAAGTCAACTAACTGCACATGATGAAATTCTTTGCAAAAATAGAACAATAGTAGCATTTGGACTAGCACACTTTCCTGGTCTTCTTAATTTGGGGTTCATTTTCTTTCTTTTTGACCGTTTCATTCTTTTCGCCCTTTGATCTTTCTTTTAGGGCATACCCTCTTTTCATTTTTTTATTTTTTGATTTTTTTTCAAAATATGGAACCTTTGCAGCATGGAAAGGATGAACATATTGGGGATTTTACTAGTCAATCATTAAATATGACACCTATTGGTATAGGAGCATAACAGAATCCAACAAAGAAATAAATTGAAGATTGGTTGGATAGAAAGATCCACGAATTCGCGGTGCAAGAAAATTTTTTAAAATCCATGATTGAATGCAGGACTAGATCACCTGTCGCACATTGAAATAGGGGAGGAGCCTACCGATTTAGAGGAGGGGCTACCTGATGTGCAGCTCTTTGTGGTGTGCATAGCAGAAAATCATTTTGCAGACATCATACACCTTCTGACTAAAGGAATGACTCTAGACGGGTACACCAGGCAACAAAAGAAGGAATTGGTGGTGCGCGCAACAGATTATTCTGTTATTGTAGGTTACCTGCATAATATGGGAGTGGATGAGATATTGCGACGTTGTGTGCCTGAGTTTGAACGAAGAAGCATCCTAGCTGAAGCTCATGGAGGAGCTGCGGGAGGCCATTATGCAAGAAAAGCAACAACGTAGAAGATTTTACGCATTGGGTTGTGGTGGCCGACAATGCATGAGGATTCCAAATCTTATTGTAGCGAATGTGATGCATGTCAGAAAATGGGCAAGCCATCATGGAGGGATGAGCTTCCTTTGAATCTGTAAGTGTCATTGTAGCCATTTGAAAAATGGGCAATTTATTTTGTAGGACCGATTCAGCCTCCAGGAAAGAAGACAGGTGTGCGGTATATCATCACTGCGACTGAGTACTTGACCAGATGGGTGGAGGCATAGGTTGTAAAGGATTGTACAGGAGAAGCAACAGCGAAGTTCCTATTTAAATATGTGTTGACTAGGTTTGGTTTCCAGAAGATTTTGATGAGCGATCATAGTACACATTTCCTTAATGAAATGATTAGCGCGCTAACGGAGGAATTCCAAGTTTATCATCAAAAGTGAACACCATATCACCCTCAGGCTAATGGGATAGTGGAAGCATTTAATAAGATATTGGAGAACACGTTGACAAATGTTTTCAATGTGCAAAGCAATGATTAGGATGTGCGCGTACCAATGATGTTATGGGCTTATAAAACTACTTATAAAAAGCTGACTAGACAGACACCTTTTCGACTGGTCTATGGCATAGAAGCTGAGATGCCGATGGAGTACATTGTGCCTAGTCTATGGATAGTGACGTTCATGGGAATGGTGGATGGAAAATCGTTAGAAGAAAGGCTTGCGCAGCTGACAGAGCTGGAGGAAGATAAATTCTTTGCTGGATTCAATCAACAAGTTCAGAAGGAGCGCGAAAAGGCATGGCACGATCGACACATCAAACTACACACCTTCAAGGTAAACGATTTAGTTTTATTATATGAAAACAAGTTTGGTAAATTTCTAGGAAAATTTTAGATGCATTGGCTAGGGCCATATCTGATCAAGGAGATTACTGATGGTGGAGCAGTTTAGTTGGTGAAATTGAATGGAGATCCATTTCCCGGAAAGGTAAATGGTAGCCGATTCAAGCCATACATCAGGGATCCATCCAGATGACTATAGGATGCTAGATGAGTCTTAGCACTCCAGGCAGCTGCAAGGAGGTGCGGGACTATAAACCACACTGCCTGGGTTGTAGAGCTGCGCGATGAGGGGCCTGCGCGAGATAGACGGGTGTCACAATGTCAACGGGCACGTGAAGGGAGCTGCACTATAGGATGAAGGACCGTGGAGTGTAGTCATAAAGTGATCGTTATGTCACTATTCACGATTTGATAATGAGAAAACGACTAAGAGGAGTGGGGGGGTGGCATTTAAGGTTGAATTTAAGAGCAAGAGCTTTGAAAATCTGCCACCAATCTAGCATTTATGAGAGGATTTTGGGGGGAATGGATGAATTTGAATTCAAACTTGCCTATAAATTACAAATGGTTGCCCAACGAGAGACACTTTTCATTCTGAGAGTTTATATGTCAAACTTTCTAGTGTGCATGAACCATGCATTCTTTGAGGACTTGGACACTACTTCTATGTTTTATAGGTTACCTAAGGAAACCCAACAGCTTCATGTCTAAACCCATGGAAATTGCAAGTAATGGAGGGTCTATTGCCTCTGAGGGAGCTTCCCTTGAGGTCATAATTACGGAGGTGCCCGCAACAGTGCCAAAATCACCGAGGTCACCTAGGCTGAATCCTACGCTGTCAGGAGAGGTTCCCAAGTTGAAGAAGGATAAACAGAAGAAGACGCTACTGGTGTGCGAGTCACCAAGGAAACATCAGAGAAAATAAAAGCCAACTCTGTAGGAAAAGGGCAATGTGGTCAACTTGGAGGGAGATGAGGGCACAAAGGACATTGATATTAAGAGGGTAGACGCTATTTTGAAGCTACTAGAATACATCCCTCCATGTCAAGGCAAGGTGAAGGTCCCAAAGGACCCAAATGAGGGAACTTTTCTCCTTCATGCACCCGTATTGCCAGAGAGTGTCACGTTTGAAGGTATGTGCTTAGCGTGCATCCCACATTTGAAGCGTGAAGATTGGGACTTGGGGGACACTTAGCATTCCCCCACCTAGCTATCGATAATTTCATGCAGCGAGTAATCTACAAGGAGTCTGGTGTCACTACATTGGAGCCGGTGAAGTGGATTCGTGGGGTGGGAATGGCAAGATTGTTGAATCTGTTATGGGTGCCGCATTACCACCGCGCTCCCATAAATTTGATTGTTATCAAATAGTTGTTGTACCTACTGCACGATGGGTGCCTGAGGTTGGAGGAGATGATACCTATAACCGACATGATGATCCATATGATCATCTTACTACCACATTTAGGACTAAATCTAGCCAAGTCATTTGGCAGAAAGATGGGCAAGTGGATGAAGGACAAGTTTAAGCATGTCAAAAACTCACGTAGGTATTCCATTTCTAGCATAACCGACCCTGCGGTGAAGGTGCCCACCCAAATATTGGCTATAAAAGTAATGAGAAAGTGTCACACAGACGAGGTGCTGGCACCAGTTGTTTCACTAGCGTCCCAGTGTGTGGAGGGCATACAATTCAACTAGGTGCGCTACATGTGCAGTGAGTTCCTTGCGAACTGCAGGGAGGCATAGGACCAAAGCAATACATTTCACTACTCATGGCTCTTAATTTTGATTGTGTTGGTCGCATGGGAATTACCGGATGACAGCCAATTTCTTTCAATTGCAGCAGATTTTCCAGAAGCAGCAAAGTTTGCTTCACTGTGGGCCATAAAGGACACTGAGTGGGTCCGGGAGAGCAGGTTGTTTTGGGTGTTGATGGAGATGAGAATTAATATATCCATCAACCGGAAGCCATGGTTGTCACCAACCACCTTTGAGCAGTTGTCTGGGTACGTGGAGTTCAAAGTAGACTTCCATTGTATCTCCATCCGGGTGCGAAAGGACCTAGAATAAAAGTGGTATGGTTTACCATACCTCGTGATGGATGATGCCATTGTAGCGGTCCTCGATCAATGGCTAGAAGGCTGGCGCACAAGATCTGATTTGTCTTCTGGGACTAGTAAGTCCGCGGAAAAGAAGAAAAAATAAGTGGCCTAATTGAAAGTTCAGCAATTGGCTGAAAAGTGAAAGAAGGAGATTGAGGAGAAGGCACACATGTAAGTGGAGCGCGCTGCCAAGGAACAAGCAAAGTAGGAAGAACGTGGCTTTAATAGGAGCTAGAAATCCCCTTCACCATAGATGAAGGATGATGAGAAATTAGAACAGGTTAGTGGAGAATTAGAAAGCACTCCCTTCCGGGTGAAGCAAAAGAGGGAATAGGAAAAATAAGGACCACAGAAGAAGACCAAGGCCACTAAGTCGTCACTAGACACAATCACCTTGACAAAGGGTGACTTGGATGACATTGGGGACAAGGTGAGGGATATGAAAATGAATTGTTGTAGTAGTTTGAGCAATAACAAAATCAGGAATGAAGTTCCATTTAGACGGGTCTATGCGAGCTGCAGATCCAAGCCACTAGACTATGGACAGGTGCAGGACAGAGCAACGCGGCATCAACTAGTTTGGTGTCGGGGACCACTGAAGCCATAGAATTGGTTCGATCCTTGGATCTACATGCAGTCGTGCTACCGGATGGACTCTGAGTGTGGAGGCAGAAGCTGACAAGGCTACTATCAGCGCACTAAGGAACGTTGGCCTCAACTTGGCCGTACTCACCAGTGAATTCCTTCACACCCTATAAGAAGGTGTCAATGAAGAGCTTCAGGTCTGAGATCAGCATGTGCTACACATGATCAATGAGAATAAAATTAACAACAAACATATATTCGTTGAGAAGACAACCGCTCTAGAATCCTGGAAGAAGGTTCAGGAGAAGAATGAGCACACCATTGCAGTAGTAGTTGAAGCATGTAGAACCATTTTAGAACCACATATCCCATAAGAAGCACCAGTGGAATCCAAGATTCAAAAGTTGGCTATAGGTGTGCGCGATGTGAAGACCAAGATGGAAAAGGTTCAGTTTGAGTTGAACCTGAAAATTATAGAGCTTGAGTTGAAGACACAACCTTCCACCATAAGTCAAAGAACAATGTGAAGCTATAGTGAGGGATGGAGTCACTGCAGTAGATGCCATGGTGGTGGAATGCACTGCGCTCTTTGAGTAGTCTATGGAGCTAATCATGAGTCTTAAGGAAGATCCTAACTAGCGAAAGTTGAACACAGAAGCCTAGGAACTAGAGTAGTAGTATGATGAAGCAAAGGCGACAACGCGCACCATCGCTGTCACATAGAGATTGGCAAAGCTGCAGGAGGTAAAGAAACTACAAGAACAGGTGAAAACAATGCAGCGAAAAGAGGCAGTCCTCAAGGCCAAATTGGGGCCTTGGATGAATGAAGCTTATGTGATCTCCACCACCATTAGGGAGAAGTTGGCTAGCATGCAGAGAACACAATAGAAGATCTAGGAAGATGGCGCAGGACTAGAAACTGAGCAGCTAGTGGAGTAGGTCAAGCAATCAGCTACATAGTGCACAACTGAAGTTGCATTGGTGCAAGTAGAGCTGGGAGGCCTTCGCAGTAAGATCTTCGTGCCAACAAAGTGACTTGAGGGTGATTCACGATATTTGTGTTGGGGTCCTATTGGGACAGGGTCCGCTAAGATCAATTTTGGGGCAAAAGTCCAAGTTTTGGGGCTGAAAGCCCAAATTTTTGTGAGGTAAAGTGTAAAGTCTCTGCAAGTTATGATCACGAAGTGCGTAGATGTAAAGTTTCATAAAGGGTATTTACCCTTCTTTTATGTAAGTTGTCTCAGCTTGTATAGACCTACCCATGGTCCGCAGACCATGGGATTGTAAAAAAATGAGATTCTTAGAGAGTCTATGGAATTTCAGTGAAGTTAAGAGAAGTTCATAGACAAATGTAATGGGTCAGTAGAAGTGACGAGTGAAGAGTCTTATCGTAGAAGAGAGTTTCTGCAGCTGTGTGCGCAGAGGCCTAGAGTAGAGTCCACCACTGAGTGCGCAGACCCCTACAACTGAGTGCACAGGGTCGTTTAAGTCTATAAGGAGATCTGAAGCATTAATAAAGAGATTGTAACAGGAATATGCATGTTTTATCCGTTTACTTCTATTATGAATGAATGCGTTTATGTTATGATGAATAATGGGTTTATTATTTAATGTTGTATTGATGCGCGAATCTATATGTTTTACATTGTAATTTGAATGCAGGTAATAATATCTATTTACACGAAGAATATCTTAATGCATGCTAAAGATATCAGACGCTTAAGCTAATCTGGGTAATAACAGACTTAGGAGTGATTACAGAGGCGCGTAAGGCGTTGATTCGCTTATTTAGGGTCTGTGAAAGACAGTGATAGACCTTCGTGAAGGTATAGAGGCTAGTAAGAGGAAGTTATTTAGATAAGCCTCAATGGCTTATCGATCTATGCAAAGGCAGGTCTAGGGCATAAAGAGACATAATAACCATCGCTGGGTGCAAAAACTTGGTTCTAGCATCCCCTCATACTACTTCGGGTGAGAATTTAGTCTGCGCTCCGTAGATTGATGCTGAAAGGGCCAGTAGTGTAGGGATTTGTTTGGAAAACTTAACTCTGAACCTAGGTCAGGACCCACTAAGGCAACAAAATTCCACTCTATCATTCTGACCAATATTGTGGAGGGAATCTCACTCCACCAATCAGAAATCCCCTTGACTAGGGATTTTGATTGCTTTGTGGATAAGGTTAACCCACCTTTCTTATAAGCATAGGGCCTCCTTCCTTTGAGTCGCAACAAGGTATTCATGCTCGTTCTTTCCATGAATCAGTCAATGGATTTTGATCTTGCCTTCAGAAAGTCCTTAAATGGAGGACTTAGTAGTGTTTTGAGTTACAAGCTCTACAACTTCTTAGACTTCTTCAGACTAGCCTTTCTAGCCATAGTTTCTCCTCAGGAGTCTAGTAGGCCACCAGATACATTTTGTAGATTCACCATGATAATCATAGTCTTCTAAGTAATTTATGACGTTATCCCTCTCAAGGTTAAGTGACCAGTTCTCTAGTGAGTTCCTAGCTTGCGAATCTACCCACTCCATTGTTGGGTTGTGTTATATTTTTTCCACGACTAGCCCACGTAATTAAATGGGGGGTTAGAGGGGGGGCGGAGCCCCCCTTGATTACGACGATTGTGTAGTTGGTGGGGGGGGGCAGGGGCTCACAGGGGGTTTGAGGTGTACCCTTAACCCCACTTTATGGGGTCTGGGGTAGCACCCTAGAAAATTTTCGTTTTGGACCCTATGTTAGGTTGGGCGAACCCACCTATGGTTTTGTGCATGATTTTCACACATGTTTTTTGGACACGATAGTTTTCGGTCCATGGTATTGGACGCAATGGTTTTCGGTCCATGGTATTGGATGCTTCGGCATGTATAAATATGTATTATAACATTGAAAGGAACATAATGAAAAAATCAAGCTGGTAGTCCTGGTTTTGGGATCCAGGTGAAATCTCTATGTATATGTGTTTTATGTGTTATGCTCTCGCATTGTTTATTTTCTGTGTTTTAGAATTCGTATGCAGGTAATTTTTGTACGGGGTTAAAACCTACATATGGTATCAGAGTAGTTTTGGATTCAAGGGGACCCCTTTGTTGCTGAGGGGTTTCGCTCAGGCCTGTGGTAGACCTTGTTCAGTGGGAGATTTGCGAGATCAATTTTGGTGGTGAAAGAAGATGGTGAGTAGCGGAAAGATAGAGATAAAGAAATTTAATGGTCAGAGTTTTGAGTTATGGAAACTCAAGATGGAGGATCTGTTGGTGGATAAATATCAGTGGATCGCGGTAGATCCAGGTACTAACCAACAAGAGTGTCCGATGAAGAATGGAAGAAGTCTGATCGAAAGGAAAATAGCACAATATGATTGTGTGTCTCAGATTTAGCATTGCTGAATGTATCAGGGGAAGATACAATGAATTCTTTGTGGGACAAGTTAGGGACTTTGTACCAATCTAAGTCTCTGGCGAATAAATTGTTCCTGCGGAAAAAGCTATATAACCTGAGGATGAAAGATGGAGACTTGGTGATAGAGCATTTGAATGCATTTAATAATGTGCTAAGTCAGTTAGCATCTGTTGATATTAAAATTTTAGATGAAGATAAGTGCATCAGTTTGGTGTGTTCTCTACCAAATTCATGGGATAGTCTAGTTATTGCAATAGGTAGCAATGCAACTGCCTTGTAGTTTGATGAAATAGTCTCATCCTTGCTGATGGACGAGATGAGATGGAAAAATATGGAGAGCTAGAATGGTGATGCCTTGTTTGTACGAGAATGGTCCCAGAACAGAACAAAAATAAGTCATCGAGTGGGAGATCTAAATCTAGAGGGAGATCTAAATCTTCAAGAAAACCTCTAAAGGTGGTGTGCTAGAAATGTAGAAAGGAAGGGCACTACAAAAGGGACTGTAAATATAAAGCTCCTAACAAAGGAAAGGGATCTAATGATGCTCCTTCTACATAGGCAAAAACCACCTTAGATGAAGGTGGGGATGTGTACTTGGCTTCTTCAAGTACACATGTAGATCATGAGGCATGGTTGATTGAATCAGGTGCATCCGTTCACTTCACTCCCCAGAGAGAGTGGTTCTGCGAGTATGAGAAATACGATGGTGGTGATGTCTTCTTAGGGGATGATAGGAAGGTTAGAATCATTGGTCACGGAAAAGTAAAGTTGAAGTTGCAAGGTGGAAGGGTTAGAACACTTCCAGGGGTTTATCATATTCCTGCATTGGCCAGAAATCTGATTTCCGTAAGGAAGCTAGATGTTGCAGGTGTAAAAATAGTGTTTGAGAAGGATACATGCAAAATGGTTCGGGGAGCAGTGGTATTGATGCGGGGAGTTTGAATTGGAACTTTGTACAAGCTGCAAGGTAGCAGTGTTATTGATGGGTGCAATAGTTCTGTGGTTCCTGAAAGTGGAGTAGAAAATCTAGTGGTCTCTGGAGAGAAGACCGTGTTGTGGCATCAAAGGCTTGGACATATTGGAGAGAAGGGCCTTCGAATACTTCATGGTAAAGGTATGGTAGAAGGTATGAGTAATAGCCCTATGGATTTTGATTTCTGTGAAAATTGTGTATATGGCAAGTAGAATCGGGTGAGTTTCCCCTCTGGTAGTAAGAGGGCAAAACAGATATTAGAACTTGTGCACAGGGATGTGTTTGGACCTGTGAAGGTTCCATCACTGGGTAAGTCTGTGTACTATGTATCATTTATAGATGACTTCTCAAGGAATACATGGATATATTTCCTTAAGAAGAAATCTGAAGCCTTTGACAATTTTAAGAAATTTAAGTCTCTCGTGGAAAATCAGACAGAGAAGAAGATAAAGGTGTTGAGGACAGATAATGGTGGAGAGTGTTAGTGTCGGTATCTTCATCCCTCCATCAGTTATCAAAATTCTCTTTTTACATGCATTTTAGGTGTTTCATCCGATCATCTGCATTCCATTAGGTCATGGATCATCAGATGGTAATGGCTCACTATCAAAATTTCCCTCATGGCATTTACCTGTTGGCATATTTTCACAAGTTTGGGTCATTTACAGTCATCTTTTGTCATTACATTTGCAAAAGCCATTTTTAGGGTTTCAGGTCTCATTAGGTCTAGGGCTTGTCACCATAGTCATGTAAAATCTCAATAATGGTCAGCAGACACATGAGGAGGTCTAATAAGGTCTCAGCATCAAAATTTCAATAATGATATTCTCAGTAATTGATTTTTCCTCAAAACCATGTTTTGAGGAAAAATAGGGTTTTTATGTTCTATGTATAAAAATTTCATGTAATTTTAATTTTCCTATATGTAATAAGTTTAGAACTGCAACCCTGGGTCACCTTGCCAAACTCCTACACTCCAGCTCCTACAAAAGAGACAAGAAAATCCAAGCATTAGTCCATCAAATGACAAAAAGAGAGCCAAACTGCAAAACAGAGTTTTCAAAGAATAAAGTGCAAAGGAAAACTTTAGAAAGTGAGTTTTCTAAATGAAAAAATGAAGTCAAAATTATATAAAGGGATCATTTGTGTTGAAGAGTTCGTTTGTGCTAAAAGTGAAAGAGAACAAAGTGAAAATCGTGTTTTGAGGTGAAAAGAGGGAAATTGCAGCAAGTTTCAAAATTTCTCTTGTTGTGGCACACCTAGGCATTGGCACGGCACACCTGCTTGGTGTGGTGCACTGAGTGTAGGATTTACATACAGTTTTGAACAGGCACGACGCACCTTGGTGTTGGCACGTGCACTAGTCTGTCAAGCCAAAAATTCATTCAATTGACCTTCTAAAGCTTCAAAATTTTGCAAATATCATTCCTCCAAGTAAGTAAAACCTCCTATTTTCCATAGCAAGACATTTTATCATCCTTGATGGTGTTTTGATAGGTGAAAAATCAAACCCTAAATTGCTGCACAGTTGTCTTGCAAAACTATCTAGGGTTTTATAGGGTTTTTAACATTCTTGTTGTTTATAATCCCTTGCATCATTTTCCCATATCCCATTCCTCTCCACTGAATTTCCATAATTTTATTTCCATTTCCCTCTCTCATTTATAGTCATCTTACTCCCTTTTTCCCAAACCCTAAAACCCTAACACCTAATTCCCATTATTTCCCAAACCTTATCACTCCCTAATAACCCTACTGTTAGCATCAAATCCCACTCATCAGTCCACTCGTCAAATCCCAAGCAACAAAACAACAGTCACCTATTCTTGAAATAAAATCTCTTCATACTCATCATTTTACACCATACAGTGGAAATTATGGAATTAGATTCAGCTTATGAAAGGGATGAGGAAACTATGTGTGATTCCTCCCAAGAGATTCATGCACCAAGAAAACCACAGAAGGGAGGAGAACACATCCGGGAGGAACCTACCACACTCACAAAGTTACTAGCTTTCCCTCTTGCAGTAACATGCTTTAAACATCAGTCTTGCTACCAGTTTTGTGAGATGGTGGAGAGGGTGAAATACCACCATGAACTTGCTAGGCTATTTGTCCTTCATCTTCACAATGGTCAGGTGAACTTAGCAGGTGTTTCCTTCACTTTGACACTTGAAACTATAGCTAAAGCAACAGGTATTCCAAATGTGGGTGAACAGTGGAACAAAGAATAGCTTGTGGGCAAAGAGCATTATGAGCCTTATATCAAGGCTAGTTATCAAAAGCAAACCAGTAGGGTCTTTCCTTTCAGATACCTACAGGACACTTATGTTCCACTCATGAAGCTCATAATCAAATACTTCACCTGTGAAGGGATATTTTCTCGTTTGTACACATATCATGTCAAATTATTGATGCATTTCACTAGAGTGAGGATGATGAACCTCCCCTATTTCAAATGTAGAAATATTAAGAAAATGGCTACATTGGTGCAAAGAAAACCTCTTCACCAACAGTTCAACAACATTTATCACTTTTCATTGATCAAGATTGTTGTTTTACATCAGTTGAGCTTGTTGAATGTTTCATGGGATGCTTTCATTTCACATGAGGTTTTCAAAAGCCCTCAAGTGACCCCATCAGTATTTCAGGAGGAAGGAGGGCCTTCAAATCAGCAAGAGGTTCATGAGACTCAAACTACAAGTGTGCTAGTATTTGTCACTTATGAAAAGGGCACAAGGAGATTATTTGCAGCTGCCAAACGAGTACTATCTCCACCTGGGGTGGAAGGGGTCTCGTTTCCTTCATCATACCACAGGAAAATGCTATCTTCACCTGGGGTGAAAGGGGCTTTGCCTTCCTCTTTAGCAAAGCAAGTACAGGATAAAGGGAAGCAACTATTGCATGAGGAAGGGCCTTCTGAAGGTCAGGAGAAAGATTTTATTTTGATTCAGGAGGAGGATACTGATTTGGGCTTCCAAAGCTCAAGACTCAAGGAGATCATCAATTAACAAGAAGTTGACATCCATGCTTTATCTATTAATCTTGAAAGGGCTAAGTGGATCATTAATTACCTTGAGAAATGGAACAAGCAATTGGAGGATAAGCAAACAATCATGGAGATGCAAACCGTAAGGGAAAACAAGCATGCAAAAAAAAGAAGGAAAGTCAAATTGACACTGCTTGAGCAAGAGATTGATGCTGATCGGGAATATTGGCTAGAGAGGGAAAATATGCACTTGGAGAAGCTGCTTGAGAAACCCAATAAGGAGAAAAGGATGTTTCGGCACACGGCTTATCACTATTTGGCACAGAACAAGATTTGCAAAGCAAGGATAAGGTGCCTAAAAGCTAAGTTGAGGAAAAATTTGAGGAGAAAGAAAGAGAAAAATAAGCTCAAGATCTTCGCTGAAGCTTCATTGGCCCAGAATAGTACTTGATGCAGATCACTCATGCCAAATTTCAAGAAATTTGGCAAACGTTTTGGCAATTTTGAATTTTTCAAGGAAAAAACAGGTTTTTCTAGCAGGTGCGTAGCGCCACCTGGCGCTCGGTTTTGATAGGGACCTCCTTTGGAGGAAAAATTTGCATTTTTGGATTCCTTATGAAAAGTTGTGCATGCCCAGAAATTACTAGGAAATTTTGACAAGTTTTGGGCCTCCAAAAGGGTCAAAAACACCTCAAAAATGCCCTCTCTACCACTTTTTGTCCACACAGGAAGTAGTGTTGGGAGAACTGATTTTTGGAGGGAAAAATGGACAAAAAATTCAAAAATTCCACTTTTACTAGAAAATAGACAGACAGAACTTTCCAAAAAGCCAACTCGGAGAAAATTTGGTGAAGGGGAAGGCCTCCAAATTCAGCTGGGAAAAAGTGCTACGCACAGAAAAAGTGGCGCTACACACAAGATGAAAAAGTGCCAATTTTGCTCAAAAACTCTATTTTTCGCTTAGTATTCTTCTAGTTTGACTTTTTCTCTCTTATGGTCAAATTCATGAGGTGACATGATGTAAATTGATGTACTATGATGTAAAAATTGCAAAAATTGACTTGATAAAGTAGATACATCAGTTGTAGGTGGTTTAAAGTTGAATGAATCAGTTTCCTAGGTTTTAGAGGCAAGCTGTTCCACTACCTATTTTTGTGTTCCTAGCTTAGATATGGTTGAAACCACCCCTCTTCTCATGGATTGGACCCCTGATGGATAACATAGGTGGTTTGGAGGTCTATATCATGTGTTTCTTCAGTCATTTGTAAAGGTTGGACTCTTGTGAATGCTTTGAGCATTATTGTACATTCATCTTTGTAGTTTGGCAAGGAAATAGACCAAGCTTTGCAGCATTTTGTGGGATTCTTGTGGCAAGGTGATTTAGTATTGTTTTTCCTTCTGTAATTCAAGTTATCATGTGTTTATGTGTTCCATCATGTCTCTCTTTTTAGCTTAACTAAATGAATCAAGTATAAAGGTGAAATTCATTGATGTTGTAGTGCTCTACCTTAGGGTTTATTTGGTTTTATATGTTTTCAACTGTTTGAAGAGGACTCATGACACTTTTATGCCCTATCCAACTCCTCACCAGTCTTAAGACTCTCCATTTCACTTAATTCAAAGTACTAAAGCATTTTCCTACCTCGCCCCACAGAAACCTCTGTAAGACTGAGTTCATTCCCCGGACCCAAAACCGCCTTTCACATTTGATCCAACAATCAACCATAAAACTCAATCAAAATCCTATGAGGATATACCTAGCCTAAAATTATTCTTTACATCAGTCATCTCAAGCTTCATTTGCTATATTTTCTTGAGATTGACAAAGAGAGAGCCCTCTCCCGACCTGGTAGGGCTAACTACCGGGTTAAGCATGGTTTGATGTTACCCTAGACCTGCCTTCCTTCAGCCTAAGGTAGATTTAGGCAATAACAGAGAGTTTTACAGCAAGGAATTTGAAGAATTTTGTAAGAAGTGTGGTATAGCATGATAGAAGACTACTCCATATACACCTAAGAAAAATGGAATTGCAGAAAGAATGAATAAGACGTTGATTGAAAGGGCAAGAAGCATGCTCAGTGGTGCCAGGTTAGGACATGAATTATGGGTAGAGGCAATGGATACTGCATGTTACCTGGTCAACAGGTCACCTTCATCAATGTTGGAGGATAAGACTCCACATGAGGTATGGACTGGTAAGAAATCCTCTCTTCACATTTGAGGGTATTTGGATGTGATGCATATGTACATGTTCCAAAGGAGAAATGAACCAAGTTGGATAGTAAATCTGAAAAGTGCATCTTTATTGGGTATAAGGATTGTTTAAAGGGGTATAAGCTTTGGAACTGAGTGACACGAAAGATTGTGTACAACTGAGATGTGGTGTTTAGAGAGGTAAAAGATGTTATTAAACATGAAGTCCAACCAAAGAACCTAAGAAGATAGAGTTTGAGGTTAAGGAGGAAGAATTAGACTCTACAGCAGAGGAGGAATCAGAACATGAAGAGCCACAAACTCTGGCTGTGAGAAGATTAGTTTGAGAAAGAAGGCAACCAAAAAGGTATAGTCCATCTACTTTCTGTTCAAATTTTTCTTTGTCTGTTGCTAATGATGATCCCAGAACTATGAAGGAAGCAATGCATTCAGAGGATGGAAAACCCTGGAAAGAGGCCATGGTTGATGAAATGGCATCTTTGCACAAAAATGAGGCTTGGGATCTGGTGGAGTTGCCAGCTGGAAGGAAACCCATTGGCAGCAAATGGGTGTTCAAGAACAAGACAAATGCAGAAGGAAAGGTGGAGAAATAAAAAGCTCGGTTGGTAGCAAAAGGTTATTCCCAGGTGCCAAGAATTGATTTTGGTGATATTTTTTCTCCTATTGCCAAGGTAACTTCTATTAGATTACTTTTATCTGTTGCTGCTACTTTTGATTTTGAGGTAGAATAGATGGATGTGAAGACAACATTTCTTCATAGGGATCTCAAAGAGGAAATATACATGAAGAAACCTGAAGGCTTTGTGGTGAAGGGTAAGAAATAACTAGTATGCAAGTTAAATAAGTCTCTGTATGGGTTAAAACAGTCACCAAGGATGTGGTATCGGAAATTTGATACATTTATACGGGTACTTGGCTTCATTAGAAGCAAAGCAGATCATTGTGTGTATTTTAAATTAATTGGTGACTGTGTTATTTATTTGGTGTTTTATGTGGGTGATATGTTGCTGGTTGGAAATGACAAAGAAATTATCCAGGATTTGAAGGCCCAATTTTCCTCCAAATTCAACATGAAATATCTTGGTGCTGCAAACTATATTTTGGGCATGGAAATTAAAAGAGATCGGGCAAAGAGGAAGCTCTGGTTAAACCAGAGGAATTATGTTGAGACAATACTACAGAGGTTTAATATGCATGATAGTAAACCGGTGAAGGTTTCTATTCCTATAGGTGTGAGGTTATCTGCCAAACAGATTCCCAAGACACAAGAAGATGAAGAGGACATGTCCTGTGTTCCATATGCAAGTGCAGTTGGTAGCCTAATGTATGCAATGGTCTGTACTAGACCAGACATTGCACATGTAGTGGGAGTATTGAGTAGGTTTATGTCAAAACCAGGGAAGGAGCACTGGATAGAAGTGAAGCGGGTTTACAGGTATTTGCGTGGCACTAGTGATTATGGTTTGTGCTACCAAGGAAGATCAGGATTGGATAGAATGTTGGATATTCGTGGCTTTGTTGATGTAGACTGGGTTAGAGATTTGGATCAGAGAAGATTTACAAGTGGGTATGTGTTTAACCTATTTGGAGGTGCAGTTAGTTGGATGAGTAAGAAACAATCTATAGTGGCACTATCAACTACAAAGTCATTATACATGGCAGCCACTCATGCAAGCAAGGAAGTAGTTTGGTTGCAGAGATTGTGTTCAAGTATGGGGTTAGCACAATGAGCTATAAGGATAGACAGTGACAGCCAAAGTGCAATTTTCTTGGCAAAGAACCCCACATACCATTCAAAGACAAAACACATTGATGTTTAGTATCACTTTGTGAGTGATATGATAGAAGACAAAAAGGTGTTGCTAGTAAAGGTGGACACTTTGAAGAATACTGCAGATGCATTGACAAAATCTATGAGCTCTGAGAAGTTCTCTTGGTGTAGAGAGACAATGGGTGTTTCAGGGTTGGAAAAATGACTAAGCTCTCTTGTGGCCCCCTGTGGAAAGAAAACAACAAGTGGGAGAATGTTGGGTTGTGTTATATTCTTTCCATGACTAGCCCACGTAGTTAACCAGGGGGTTAGAGGGGGGGTGGAGCCCCCCTTTGTTGCGCTGATTATGTAGAGGGGGGGTCACAGGGTGTTTGAGGCGTACCTGTAACCCCGCTTTATGGGGTTCGGGGCAATGCCCCAGAAAATTTTGGTTTTGGACCCTATGTTAGGATGGGCAGACCCACCTATGGTTTTGTGCATGATTTTAGCACATGTTTTTGGGCGCGATGGTTTTCAGTCCATGGTATTGGATGCTTCGGCATGTATAAATATGTATTATAACATTGAAAGGAGCATAATGAAAAAATCAAGCTAGTAGTCCCGTTTTTGGGGTCCAGGGGAAATCTCTGTGTATATGTGTTTTATGTGTTATGCTCTCGCATTGATTATTTTCTATGTTTTAGAATTCATATGCAAGTAATTTCTGTACGGGGTTAAAACCTACATCCATGAGGAGGAAATGCCCCCATGGAAGGTGTAGACACTCCTGCATGGATTACCTACCACAAACTTGGTGTAGAATCTAGGGAGGATCCAAACTCTCCTGATGCTCGCTGATGGTGCCAGACCTTGTGTTGGGCCTGCAAACAACTCTGTGTCGTTTCTTCAATCCTTCAGGTCCCTCGACCATCACCTTACAATGCCAATAATAGGTATACAACTTGCTGAAAATGCAAGGTTAGTGGCGCAACTGATACTAGGGAAAAATCCCTTTGAAGTTAAGACCGCGATCGTCGAACAATAAAGAAACTTGTAGCATGACCATGAATGAATCTCTCTATTTGTAATATTATATTAATAAAAAGGGTCATAGAGCCCACCATTCTTTAAGCATTTATCCCAACTTTACTATTTTTATGCTTTATTAGAACTTGGTCTTACTTAGCATATGGATGATATAATTTTATTTACCAAATATCTTATTCATGTTATTTAGTAGTTGATAACGTATTTTCACCTTTTCGATTTCCTACACATTTGACCATATATTCCACATAGATACATACATAGATGCAATCATTTAATTCTTCACACAGACAAAAATAATATAATTCCTAAGCGAGTCTTCATTAGTACAATGTAGTCACTACGTTCAAACCATTTTCCATAAACACAATAACATCATTCTTCATGTGTTAAACATAATACACTGTTACTTATCTTAGAGTATGCAAGGAAGCTAAGTCTGGGACAAGGACTTTGCACCTAACTGTAGACAGTTGTAGCCACATCTACTTGTAGCCATCATGCCCAATCCTGTTAATTTTCAAAACTAGGGTTATATTCCACCTTGGACAACTCAGATGACTGAGATGATGAATTCATTTAATTCCTCTTTTCGAGAGGACCAAAATCAACCTAAAGATCACCCTATTTTGTCCAGCAGAAGTTTATTTTTGAATTATTTTATTCATTCATGTATAATGGAATGGGTAGGCCCTAAGCACATGTGAAATTGGTTAGGTCAGCCTCAAACCCAGGTGGACCCTCATGAAAACCTATAAATAGAAGCGACATCCATCTCACTTCTACACATTGATCAAGCCATCTTCTACTCTTCGCTTTTGTATTCGTTCACACAGTTCTGATGATTGAAGCTTGCAGAACGATCTAAAATATCAAGAGTGAAGCTTGCACTAATCTAGGGTTTTCTATTTCTCAGAAACTGACATGTAACTGGGTACTTTCGCCCCTGTTTTTTCCACACAGTGGATCTGAGAGCATCCAAGAAGCCTTAGACACTGGCATAGAAGCATAAGAGGGCGTCCAGGGTTTCAAAAGTTGATATGAAGGTGTTGGTCCTCACACGCACACAAAAAGTGGTCTACGGTGCATTTGAGTAGTCTCAGATGCTCGCATAGAGGCTTGAAGGGAGTGTCTAGGGTTTTAGAGGCAGATTAGATAGTATTATTCCTCTAATGCTCACACAGAGTGTTTAAGGGAGCATCCAGGTAGTCCCTGATGCATTCACAGTAACTGGAAGAGAGCGTTTGGCAGTTTGGAGATGATATGGGTGAGTTTTACCCTAAATGCATGCATGAAATCTTCCTAAGAGTGTCTGGGTAGACAAATATTCCCTCACAAAGTGTCTAAGAGAGCATCCAGGGACTTTTAGATGATCACAATCATTCTCGTTGGGAGTGTCTTGGTTTTTATCTAGGAGTTGACAGTCATCTTCGGTTGGCTTCAGTGATATGATAGCTCAAGGGTTTCTCTATGTTTTTTTCTAGATCTATAGATATGTATATCCATTCTAGAAATCTTTGCTGAAAATCTGTGTATTGGGCTCATTGTACTATCTGCTGAAAACATTTATGACAATCTATTAAGGAAGAACATATATACTTCACCAAAGGAAAAGTTTTGACTTGGTTTGTTGATTCACCTATGAGAGATGCATTCACATTAGAATCCATATTTGAAGGACTCTATAGAGTCACTGGAAGACCACTTCTAGCATTGGTTCATAATACCAATCATCTGAGCAAGTTGTGGCACCACATACTGACTCATCGTCACTATTATGCTCTTCTGAAATTGAAGAAACTAGTCTCAGGTATTCTTGATGTTCAAGCCCATCATGATGGAGTTTTCCAAGGACCATTCCCCTCTAGTGACAACAAGAAAAATTAAATCCTCCATCTCATTCATTCTAATATATGTGGCCCGATGCCTGTGCATTCTATTAGTGGTCGTCTCTACTACATCACCTTCATTGACGACTTCTCAAGAAAGACATGGATATACTACCTTAAGCACAGGGATGAAGCCTCTGAAAAGTTTAAGGAATTCAAATATTTGATCGAAAATAAACAGGGAAGAGAATCAAAGTATTTAGGTCTAACAATGGAGGGGAATACATGTCAAATGAATTCATAGCATTTTGCAAGAAAGAAGGGATCAAGACAAAAACAATTGTACCATATACTCCCGAACATAATGGTTTAACAGAAAGGAAGAATGGGTATATATTAGAAGCTTCCCGTGCCATGCTCCATGATCAAAAGGTGCCAAATTTCCTTTGGGTAGAAGCCACATCTACTGTTGTATATGTTCAAAAAAGGGTGCCTCATCAATCATTAGAAAACAAGACCCCCAAAGAAATATTCACAGGTGTCAAGCCCGATATTACCCATATTAATGTATTTGGATGCCTCATATATTTTCATGTTTCAAAGGACAAAAGGAACAAGTTGGAAACTACAAGAAGAACATGTATGGTTGTGGGTTATTGTGAAAATTATAAAGCATATAAAATATATATTCTTGGTTAGAGGAAGGTCGAAATTAGCAGGGACGTAAAATTTGATGAAGATTGAGCTCTTGGAAAAGCGAGATATCTTCCTCCATCTCCTCCTCCGAAGGAAGAGAATGATGACTTGGATATTCTAGATGGTCCTTCAATGCCCAAGTTTTATATTTTTGATGATCCCATGGAGACTATGGATCCTTTAGATCCTCCTCCAAGTGATCCTCCTACTAGGAAGAGACCACCTTGGCTCTGCAATACTCTACAGAATACTGAAAGAAATGTTCCCATTCATAGATCATTTAGAGAAAGGAAAAAACCATGAAAGTATCAGGGATATGTTGTATCCATGAGCACTATGATTGAAGCCAAAATTTCCTCATTCAAATAAGCTGTAAAATAACAAGTTTGGAAGGATGCTATGGTTGAGGAATATGAATTGATTATGAAAAATGATGTATGGGATGTTGTGCCAAGATTGAATGGGAAACCTATCGTGACTTAAAAGTGGATATTCAAGATCAAACATGGAATTGATGGAAACATTGAGAAATAAAAATAAATGTTCGTAGCTTGAGGATTCTCTCAGAAAGAGGGAGAAGATTATGATGACATATTTTATCATGTGGCTTGATATACAACCACCCATTCAATAGTTGCCCTTTCTACTAGTTAAGGATGGACTCTTCATTAGATGGACATAAAGACTACATTCCTTCATGTTATGTTACAAGAAGAAGTATATGTTGAAAAAACATAGGTATTTGAAGTGGAAGATCAAAGAAAGCATGTTTCCAGGTTGAAGAAGGCATTGTACAGTTTGAAGCAAGATCCATGAACTTCATGTGCATGCATTGACAGTTATTTAATGAAGATGGGATTCACAAGAAGCAACGCTTACCCCAACCTTTACTTCAAGGTGGTCCGAGGTAGTGACCCTCTTATGATTGAATATAAGAGGAAGATAGCCTCTGAATTTAAAATGAAAGACCTTGGACTCATGAACTATTTTCTAGGCCTTGAGGTATGGAAAAGACCTGGTGAGATTTTCATTTCACAGGGAAAATATGTTGTGAAGCTACAAGAAAGATTTGGAATGATTGAATGAAAATCGATGGCTACACCAATGGAAATGAACTTCAAGAAATTATGTGGAGAAGTTGCAGGACCCGATTTGGAAAATCCTTCTGAGTATAGACAATTAATTGGGGCTCTAATGTTCCTAGTGAACACCCATCCAATTATATGCTATTCAATAAATAAATTGAGTCAATTTATGACTGAGCCCCTCCATGTAGATTGGATCACTGCTAAACATGTATCGAGATATTTTCATGTGTCGATCACAATTGGTTTAAGATATTCTATCGGAGATGTTCAACTTCATGGATACACTGATGCTGATTGGGTAGAAAATATTATCGATAGAAAGAGTACACGTGGATGTTTCTTTAGCCTTGGATCTGCCATGATACCCTATATTAGTAGGAAACAAAATTCTGTAGCATTAACCACATGGATTTGAAGTGGAAGACAAAATAACGTATGTTTGTAGGTTGAAGAATGCAATATATGGTTTGAATCAAGCTACCCGAGCTTGGTATGCATGCATTGATAGTTATTTAATAAAATTGGGATCCACAAGAAGAAATATTGACCCCAACCTTTACTTCAAGGTATTCCAAGGTAGTGAGCCTTTGATGATTGAATGTAAGAGGGAGCTAGCCTATGAATTCAAGATGAAAGACCTTGGACTCATGCACTATTTTCTAGGCCTTGAGGTATGGCAAAGGCCTAGTGAGATTTTCCTTTCTTGGGAAAATATGTAGTGAGGCTACTAGAAATATTTGGAATGACTGAATGCAAATCCATGGCTACACCAATGGAAATGAACTTCAAGAAATTATGTGAAGAAACTGTAGGACCCGATTTGGCAAATCCATTCGAGTATAGACAACTAACTGGGGCTCTAATGTTCCTAGTGAACACCCATCCAATTATATGCTATGCAGTAAACACATTGAGTAAATTTATGACCTATCCCCTCCATGCACATTGGATTGCTACCAAACACGTGTTGAGATATTTGCATGGGTCAATCACACTTGGTCTGAGATATTCTGCTGGAGATGTTCAACTTCATGGATACACTGATGTTGACTGGGCAGGAAATTTTATTGACATAAAGGGTATATATGGATGTTTATTTAGCCTTGGATCTGCATTGATATCCTAGATGAGTAGGAAACAAAAATTTGTAGCATTAAGCATTGTTGAAGTAGAATTGCCACTAGTATCACTAGCTGCGAAGCAGTTTGGTTAAGAAATATCTTTGCAGATCTATTTGAGTACGTCCTAGACACTATAGTGATATATTATGATAATAATAGTGGGATCTATCTGGCAGAGAATCCCATGTTTCATGACAATTCCAGACACATTGAGATTCGATATCACTTTATTTGAGACATGGTGCAAAGAGGAGCTGTTAGACTCCATCACATATCTACAGATTAGAAGATCACAGATATACTCCCCAAGGAATGACCATAAGGGAAGTTATTGGTCTTCAAAGAGAAGCTTGGACTAATGGATGTGGCCCCTATGGATAAGGGGTAGGGCTGATTGAGGACACTGAGGCAATTCTTCCCACCCTGTTTGAGCTACTATGGTGAGGAATTGAGATAGAGGGCTCTTGGGGTTGAGGGAACTCTGGAAAATAGGGTATGACCCCTATTTGTTACCCATAGAGGTTTGAGATGTTTCTCACTTATCTTTATAGGGTCATAGAATGCTTCTCCCTTGTTTGGTCTTTGCAGAGTATACCCCAATTGGCATCATACCCACAAGAAGGGCTTGTCGGGAATATCACTCCTCGTTTGGCCAACAAGTTGAGAGTGTACTTGGGCTGTAAAGCCAAAGTCGATTATGATTCAGGTGTTCTACCACATGAATATTAAGGGTCATTTATGGGAATATCAATAGGCAATAGGATTAGGTTGAGACTTTCTTGCCCGTTTTGGATTCTAGGTGGAGAATGAGCTCCCGAATGAGATTCCGGGGTCGAAGATGTGTTTCCTCTACGATTAAATTATCCTATTGCTTGGTATGGGTGGAAGTTATTACTCCTAGATTCTTCTTCTTTTAGATCCGAGCAATTTTCAGTAGATAGAGTTGAACAAAGATAGCCAAAGTATGATGACAACATGACAGGATGATGTGATGATCAACAAACAAATATTGGTAGGTGGAATTTTTCCTAGTTGAGAGGGAGTTCTAATTTTCTTCACTAGGGTAAAATTCCACCTTAGACAACTCATATGACCAATATGATTATTTCATTAAATTCCTCTTTTCGAGAGGACCAAAATCGACCTAAATATCACCCTATTTGGTCAAGAAGAAGTTGATTTTTGAATTATTTTATTCATTCATGTATAATGCAATGGGTCGGCCCTAAGCACATGCGAAATTGGTTAGGTCGGCCTCAACCCCAAGTGGACCCCCATGAAATCCTATAGATAGAAGTAGCCTCAAGCTCATTTCTACACATTTATCAAGCCATCTTCTACTTTTATCTTTTGTATTGGTTCACATAAGTATGACAATTGAAGTTCGCGGAAGGGTCTGAAATCTCAGGGGCGAAGCTTGCACAGATCTAGGGTTTTCTGTTCTTAGATGCTGGCACATAAATAAGTATTTTCATGGATTCTAGCACATAGTGGCTCTGAGAGCATCTAGGAATCCTTAAACACCAACACAGAAGCCTAAGGGAGCGTCCAGGGTTTTAGAAGCATATATGAAGTGTTAGTCCTCGGATGCATGCACAGAGTGGTCTAGGTGCATCAGAGTAGTGTCAAACACTTGCACAGAGGCCTGAATGGAACATCTAGGGGTTCAGAGGTAGATCAGACAATATTAGTCCCCGAACACTTGCATGGAGTGTTTAAGGGAGTGTTCAGGAAATCTACGAAATGTTCAAGGGAGTGTTCAGGCAGTCCTGGAAACACGCAAAGTAACTAGAAGAGAGTGTTTGGGGGTTTGGAGAAAATATATGTGATTTTGACCCTGGGTGCATGCAATAAGTCTTCCTAAGATCCTTTGGTAGACACTGACACCCTCACACAATGTCTGAGAGAGCATCTAGGGAGTTTCAGACGCTCACAATCAGTCTCACTGGAAGCGTCTTGGTTTTGATCTAGGGTTTGATAGTCGTCTTCAATTTGCTTCAGTGATCTAATGGATCAAAGGTTTCTCTCCATTATTCTTTAGATCTCTTATGTAAATCTCCACTACAAATCTATGTATTGGGCTCAATGTACTCTCCGTTGATAACTTTTTTGACCATCTATTAAAGAAAAATATTTGAAAGGGTTCCCCCTTGTGGTGTTTTTCCTTGATCTTGGATCACTCTTTTGTCTCTTATGGTTGTGTTGTTGTCTTCTTTATCATTGCATATCTTGTTCTACCTTCATTTACAATTTATGATTTATTACATTTCTAATAATTGGATGCATTGTTAACAAAGAAGTAAATTGGGCTAAATTAATTGATGCAACATAGAACAATATGAAAAATTAACAAATCAAGATTCCAAAAATTCAGGAAAATGCTTGCTTCGGGGGCTAACACACTAATCTGTTGCTGGATTTCAGGAATCTAGAGGACCTCCTTCCTCAATCCCTCCAGCTCACATCTTATTTCTTGGTTGACAGTAGGAGTCCAAAGGTGCCCAAACTCACCCTTAAGTGTTCTCACAGTGAATCATCCCCTTCCAGGGACTCCAGAATCCACTGTACCATTCGAGCATTAACCATTAGCCTTCATTTCAGTCTTCCTTAACTTTTTCTTTAGGATGGCCTCTACCCAAGCACTTACAGGGCTCTAGATCTTACTATCTCAACTCACAGCCTCTAGGGTACCCAAGCTATTACAGGGCTCTAGAGATTCTATCCCAACCCACAACCTCCAGGGACCCAAGCTATTACAGGGCTCCATAGTCCTCTATCTCAACCCATAACCTCTAGGGACCCAAGCTGTTACAGATCTCCATGGATTCTATCTCAACTCATAGCCTCTAAGGACCCCAAGCTATTCTAGTAGCTCAACCCACAACCTCTAGGGATCAATATCAAATTGCCTTATCTTCTCTTCTATTATCCAATTGCCTTATCTTCTCTTCTATTCTCGTTGGCATTGCCTGTGGAGAGCTTATGTCGAACTTCCCTCCACTCCACACTGCTTGTTTTTTTTTTTTTTTCGCTTACACTTGTATTCCCCTCTTCTTATTCTTCTGGGTTCAAATTTTAATGGTTTTCTTTTTCAACTATTATTACTAGTGTGTCCTTCTGACTTGCAGCGTGTCATCTCTTTTCATGAATTCTTGTTCTTCTTTCTTATGGTTTCTTCCCAATAAGTATGTGTCTACATACCGTTTTTCCACTCATTTAATTTCAAGAGCTCTTTTCCTTCAAGTCTGGAACAAACCAATATTTAGTTGTTTTCCTGTGTCTTTAGGTTTATCCCTATCATAAGAAAACATGATGTCCCAAGCAAGAGACTCCCTTCCCAGCTCTGGAATCTGTGTCCCCTAACTCATTCTGAAATGTTCGTTTCCATTCGTTGTACAATATTTACAATGCATCCATGATGCCATTTACATGGGAACTTTGGATGGGGCTATCATATTCCCCTCCCCCTTGAGGTAAATCCATCCTCGGTGTTCAGTTTCCCATGTACAATCATAAAGTCAAAATGCAACACATTCTATTTTTTTGAGCTTTATACGCACAACTCTATACAATATTTACAAATTTACATCCTTGTTTTAACCATCAAACAAGAAAGGATAATTGAATTTCATGGAATTAGCCATTTCCCACGTTCCCTCTAGCACAAAGTGCTTCCGCGACACCTTGACTTGTTCTATAGCTCAATTTCGGAGCATGGGACTCCTCTGATCTAGAAGGCACATTGGTTCAAGTTGGAACTCTTCGTCTGGTTCCACCTGTAGCACAAACCAATAAATCACATGATTAAAATCTTGCACATAGCTTTTAAGTAAAGAAACGTGAAAAACATCATGAAATCTAGCTGATGGAGGTAAGTCTAGCCTATACACTATTGGTCCTATCCTCTCAAGTATTTCAAATGGCCCACAATATCATGGTGCCAGCTTGGAACATGTCCCCATCCTTAGGGTGAACTCATTTTGGGATTAAGTTTTCTGACTTGGAATTCCTTGTGGATCATGTGCCTATCTACATAGCTCTTCTATCTTTCATGAGCCACCTTCATATTTTTCCTTATGATATGAAGTTGTTGTTCTAAATATTTAAGCATATCAGGTCCTACATGAAATCTATTAACTGGGTCACTCCAACTCATAGGATTATTTCATTTCCTTCCATATAATGTTTCAAAGGGGATCATCCTTATGGATTCTTGGTGTCCATTGTTTTACAAAAACTACACAAGTGGAAGATACTCTTCCCATTTTCTGGGTTGATGCATCACATACATCCTTAACATGTCCTCAAGGATCTTGTTGATCCTCTCTATTTTACCATCTGTTTGTGGATGATAGGTAGCATTGAATGCTAATTATTTCCCCAAGCTTGTGAATAGCTCCTTCCAAAATCTAGAAGTAAATTTGGCATCTTTTTCAAATACGAGATTTTTTGGGGATTCCATGCAGCTTCGTGATCTCCCTTATGAAAATTTATGCTATTTCATTAGTAGAATGGGTGGATTTGACCACCACAAAATGGGATACCTTGCTAAGCTTGTCCACCACTACCATGATTATGTCATGCTTCTTCACTATTTTGGGTAGTCTCATGATGAAATCCATGGAGATTACTTACCACATCCATTCCGGGATGGGGATATGCTATAGTAATCTTGCAGGATGCCTATACTCATCTTTTACTTGCTGGAATTCCAAGCAATTTTCCATGAAGTCTGTTACTTCTTTCTTCAAATTTGGCTAGTAGTGGCTTCTTTTAATGGTTGTGAGGGTATTTTTGATACCCTATATGTACTGAGTAGAGATTTGTGTGGAATTCTCTCATTATCAATGCTTTTATTTCACCACTATTAGGAAAATAAATTATTACTTTATATCGAACTAAATTGACCTTAGTGAGTGGTATTCTCCATCCTCGTTGCTTTCTTGCAGTTCCTCTTTTAATCAGTGGTATGCTTCATGTAATTGCCCAACACTTTGATCTTTTCATCCAGTTTTGTCACACATGAGCTTACAATTGCCAAATGATTCACTTGGATCCTCCATCTCAAGGTGTCAACAACCTTATTTTCCTTGCCTTTTATATACTTAAACTTGAAGTTAATTTTGTTGAGTGTGGCCAACCATCTGGCTTGTCTGGAATTCAACTTTGGCTGTAAAAAAATATATTTGAGCCCACTATGATCTATCATGAGTGTGAACTTACGATCAAGGAGGTAGTGCCTCCAAATTTTCAAAGCATGAATAATAACAACCAATTCCAGGTCATGAGTTACATAATTGTCCTCATGTTTACTGAATTTTCTTGACTCCTAACACACAAATTGTCCCTCCTACATTAAGACTCCACTAATTCCCTCCTTGCAAGAATCGATACACACTACAAAGTCTTTGTCAGGATCCACAATTCTTAGCACTGGTGCACTAGTCAGCAATCATTTTAACTAGTCAAAGCTATATACAGATTGTGCTTTCCATTCAAATCTCTTCCCTTTTCTCTATAGGGATGTAACATGATGTCTTATTTTGGATAAGTTTTGGATAAATCTCCTGCAATATCTTGCCAATCCCATGAATGATATGATCTCATCTACATTCTTTAGAGCCGGCCACTCCTTGATGGATTTGACCTTATTTGGATTGAATGGCATGCCTTCCTTGGATATGACATGCCCTAAGTAGTGCATTTATGTCTGGAAGAAGTCACACTTGTCAAGATTTGCATAGAGCTAATGTTCTATCAACAACTATATCACATCCGATATATGATGCTCATGTTATCCTTCCATTTTCTAATAAATTGATATGTTTTCCACGAATACAATGACAAACCTATCTAAGTACAGTCCCAATACCCCATTTGTTAGGAACACGAATGTGGTAGGAGAATTAGTGAGTCCAAAGGGTACCACTACGAACTCGTAGTGCCCATATCTTGTTCTAAAATTAGTATTATGAATTTATTCCTCCTTGATTCTTACTCGATGGTAGCCCGACCTCGAGTCAATCTTAGAGAATATTGTTGCTCCCCTTAGCTAGTTTAAGAGATAATCAATCCTTGGTAATGGGTACCTATTTTTAATGGTTACCTTGTTCAACTTTCTATAATAAATGCATAGTCTCAGGATTCCCTCCTTCATTTTAAAAAGCATTACTAGTTCTCCCCGAGGATACACAGTTGGCCTTATGTACCCCTTGTCTAGCATTTCTTTCAACTGCAATTTCAGCTCAACCAACTCAGGGTTTCTCATCCTGTATGGATCCTTGGATTTTGGGGCTACTATAGGTATCATCTTAATAGATAAATATATCTCTCTGTGAGGGGGTAATCTAAGAACCTATACTAGAAATATGTCTACATATTGTCGCAAGACTGGGTACCTTTAAAGCAACTCAACTTCCTCATTCCTTATTGTTTTGTCATCTTCCCCTTCCTTGAAACTTGTACTATGAATAATGTACATCACTTCATAAAAATATGTTTGGATTGAATAGCGGTGATCAACCTTACTGATATTGGATTTTTCTTACCTTGCAATACCCTCTTCATCCCTTGCTCATTTAAGCATTCTATTTATTTTTCATAGTACTCCACCTTGGTCTAGTGTGTATACAACCAATCCATGCCTAGAAAGATACCATACCCACCTAGTGGTAGCACATTCAGGTGAGCTACTATGGTAATGCCATTGAGTTCCAATGCACATTACTTCACCCATTGGCTAATCCTTCTCCTTGTCCCTATTTCCAATTGAAACAGTCAGGGTTCTCGATGTCATTTCTTATCCAGTTTCCACTTTTCAACAAGCTCTAGGCTAACATAGATATAATTAGACCTGGATCAATCAAAATAGAAAACATTTCTCTTGTATCGTACCTTCCATATCAATGATGGATGTCTAGTGATTCGCTTGGTGATCGTCTAATGCCACGTAAACCCATGGCATACTCCAGGAAACTTCACCCATCGTGCTTCCCTCCTAAGCACTATATATTTTGGGTCCAATCTCTTGTTGATGAGGGAAATCCCTTATCTTGTGGTTCCCATCACTAGTCCAATACTTAAGTGGTTCCCTGCCTTCTATCTTGGGTTATGCTGATGCCTACTACTGTAGATTCCCTTTAACAACATTGTTTTCCTTCTACTGAGACTATCTTGTTTAAGCTAGGTGCTTCCTCTCCTTCTGGGTTCCCTCTAGACCAACTCACATTTATCTTGGCGGTGCTTTTGGCTACCCAATTACTCTTAGTTTTATGCCTACATATGGCTTGCTCATAGCAATTCTCCAGTTTCTTAATCGCATCCTTCAAGTTCTGGGGTTCGAACAGTTCAATCTCATCTTTGAATACCATAGGAAATCCAATGATGAATCTATGAATTTTTACCTTCTCTTCCTTGAGATATGGGACATACCTCAATAGCCCCAAAAACTTGTTGACATACTCCTCACTAGTCATCTATCCCATTCTGAGTTCATAAATTCCTTTGCCTTATTGTCATAGTAACTTTTCAACTTATTTTTTTACCTAAAAAGCTTCTAAAACTCATCCCATGTTAGCGCCTCTTCAGTGATGTCTCTAGTATTCTTCAGGTGTTCCCACCAAATATTAGATTTTCCTTTCAAATTGTAAGAGGCAACTCTAGCCTTCATATTCACAAAGTAGTCATGTATTTTGAATAACTTCTTCATCCCTAGCAACCATGCTTTTTCATCCTCTGCCTTCTTCACATAGCCATCAAATGTGGGTGGATTTGCCTTTTCAAATTCTTTGGGCTTAGGCTCCCTTTCCTTGCTCCTTGAGAAAACGGTGGTGGAGAGAGTGATGATGTCTCTGAGTCACAGAATTGGTTGGTTTTCTCGAGTAAGGTACCTGTCTTCTAGCCCTTCCTCTTGGAGTACTCAAAATTTCTCCCCCTAACATGGTGTCCTCATTACCTTTCCTAGGACTCTTTCAGAACCCACTCTTTTCTACTCCATTGGTACTCTCTTCTGACTCTCGAGGGCTCTTCCTATCTCCATGACTGGTCCTCATCTCAGATTTCCCTTGCCTTTTCCAATCCAAGAGACTTTGCAAGATGACTACATTAATCTCTGTCTACCTCTCTTCACCTCTTACCAACCTCTCATTATCATCCTTAAAGCTTCTCACCTCATCCTAAAGACTCCTTAGAGTATCCATCTAATCCAGGGATTGATTTCCTCCCACTTTCCCAACTGATCTCTCTTCACCATTGGTTCTAACTCCATCACTTCCATATTGTGACTGATTGAAAGTATATGAAACCATTATGTTCTCGTCACTGGATCTTTTATGTGTTATGTTAGTTGTGACGTGTTGTAAATCACACAAATTCTTATACATTTTAAACAACATTTTGAACATAAATCAAGATCATGAGGTTGTATCCTTGAAGTATTGTGGACTTCTTGTGATACAAAACAACATTGTTAACATTCAAATCATTTATAAATCATATTCAATAATCATTTAATCATGAATTTAAGACATAACTAATGATAAAATATATCCATAATCATAATTCCTACTCCCATAGGATATTTAACTTATCTTAGCACTACTTTAATAAAAAATCAATGAATGCAGTCAAACTAGCTCAGTATTATGCAACAACACTTCATCACGTGCTCATGACGAAGCCCATCCAGTCCAAATATTGAACCTGGATGCTCTAATACCACTCTGTAACGTACCCAACCGATTACAACATTGATGGAGTGGGGAAAAATGATTTCCCGCATGATTTATTCCCATAATTATGTTAATATTATTATCTATCTATCTATCTATCTATCTATCTATCTATCTATCTATATATATATATATATACTTTTTTTTTTTTTTGGTTATATATACATGCTCATTAGCTCTGGGGCCTCCTCGATGCTCCACCTTCCAGTGCAAGGCTTCCCCCCGTATTGACCATCTTGGCTAATGTGTCACATATTCAATACCTTATGGTATTTCAAGTTAATGAGAGGGGCCTCCCCCAAAAACCTGACCTTTCGGCTGAGCATAGCGAGATGACAGGTGTCCCACTACTAACCACGTCGCCTAAGACTTCACATCAGTGTGTGTCATCTGTGAGTGGCCCCTAGGCACCAGAGGTGTCCCACTACTAACCACGTCGCCTAAGACTTCACATCAGTGTGGTCTCCACATAAAAGGAAGGGTAACCCGTTGGTGATTGATTCATACTGGGTCCTCACTTGTGGTCAGAATCATAAGCTTGCGACATCATGAAGGAATATTCACATAGCTCTCTGGGGTTCCAGCCTTCCAGGTTTTAGAGGTAGTTCCCTCTAGACAGTCTTCCCCTCCCCAATGGTCTGGGTAAGAAAATAAATTCCATCACCATCTCTTAATAGAACCTCGATGCTCCTTTTTCATTAATTCCTCAACTCTTAATTTAATTTCCTTCCATGTTTCTGCCCTACGACCTCTCGCTCCATCATTTTGACGAATCCTGTGGAGGGAATCCCACTCCACCAACAAAAAATCCCCTTGACTAGGGTTTTTGACCATTTTGTGGATAAGGTTGGCCCACCTTTCCTAAGTACAAAACCTCCTTCCTTTGAGTCACAATAAGTTCTTCTTGCTCATTATCACCACGAATCATTTGATGGATTTCAATCCTACCTTGACAAAGGCCTTAGATGAAGGACATGGTAGTCTTCTAAGCTACAAGTTGAAAAATTGCTCAAACTTCTCCAAAATAGCCTTGTTGGCCAGGTTTCTCCTTTAGAGTTTGGTAAGCCTCCAGATATGTTTTTTGGGTTCATCGCAACACTCTTGGTTTTCTAAGTAATTTATGATGTTATCCCTCTCAAGATTAAGTGACGGGTTCTCCAGTCAGTTCCTGGCCGGCAAATATACCCACTCCATGAGGAGGAAACTCCCCATGGGAGGTGTAGACGATCTTGTGTGAGTTACCTACCACAGACTTGGCATAGACTCCAGGGAGGATCCAAACTCTTCTTCCACTCACTGGCAGTTCCAGATCTTGTGCCGCGCATGCAAACAACTCAATGTTGTTTCTTCAAGCCTTCAGGTCCCTCGACCATCACCTTATGATGCCAACAAAAGATATACATCCTAATGAAAAGGAAAGGTTGAAGACCATTTAGGTAAAGCTAGTGGCTTAACTGATACTAGGGAAAAACCCCTTTGAAGTTAAGACCGTGCTCATATAGTAACACAACAACTTGTAACATGACCACGAATGACTCACAAGTGATTACAAAACCTTATATGCAGAAGTCATCTCTATTTGTAATATTATATTAATAAAAAGGGTCACAAAGCCCACCATTCTTTAAGCATTTATACAAGCTTACCTGGTTCACTTCTATATTAGAACTTGGTCTTACTTAACATACATATGATATACTTTTATGTAACAAATGTCTCATTCGTGCCATTTAAAAATTAATAATGTATTTTTGCCTTTCAACTTTATTACACATTTGAGCATATATTCTACACAAATACATACATAGATGCAACCATTCAATTCGTCACATAGACACAAATAATACAATTCCTAAGCGTGTATTCATCAGTACAATGTAGTCCCTACATTCAATCCATAATCCATAAACACAATAACATCATTCGTCATGCGTTAAACACAATACACAATTACTTATCTTGGAGTATGCAGGGAAACTGAGTCTCGAACAAGGACTATCCCCCCGACTGTAGACAAATGAAACCACACTTAATTTCAATCATCACCTCTCACCTAGATTCTAGAGTCTCAGGGAAATGCTTTCTTCACAAACTAACACACCAATCTGTCGCTAGATTCCAAGACTCCAAAGGACCTCCTTCCTCAATCCCTTCAGTTGGCAGCTTCTTTCTTGGTTGACATTGGGAGTTCGTAGGAGCCCAACCTCCCCCCAGGCTTTCTCAGAGTGATTCACCCCCTTCCATGGAGTCTGAAATACACTCTTCCACCTAGGAATTAACCAATAGCCTTCATTCTAGTCTTCCTCATCTTCTTCTTCAGGATGACCTCTACCCCAGTTGTTACAAGGCTCTAAAGCTTGTTATCTCAACCCACAGTCTCCAGGGTACCCAAGCTGTTATAGGGCTCTAGATATTCTATCCCGAACAACAACCTACAGGGATCCAAGATGTTATAGGGCTCCAGAGACCTCCATCTCAACGCACAGCCTCTAGGCCAAACTATTCTAGGGCTCCAGGGATTCTATCTCAACCCATAGCCTCTAGGGACCTCAAGCTATTATAAGATTCTAGAGATTAACAACTCAACCGACAACCTCCATGGATCAAGAACCAATCCCCTTCTCTTCTCTTCTCTTCTCTTTGTTGTTTCCTACAGAGATATCGTGTCAAACTTCCCTCTGCTCCACACCACTTTTTTTCCTTTTTTTCATTTTCTGTGGTATTCCCCTATTCTTATTTGTTCATGTTTAGATTTTCTTGGTTCTCTTCTTTGACCATCATTACTGAAGTTCCCTTCAATCCTGCAATGTGTTGTACCTTTTCATAAATTCTTGACCTTCTTTCTTGTGGTTGCTTTCCAAGAAGTATGTGCATGCATGCCCTTTTCTACTCATTTAATTTCAAGAGATATTTTCCTTCATGTCCGGCACTAGCTATTCTTTAATGGTTGTCCAATGTCTTTAGGTTTTTCCCTAGCACAAGAAAACATGAAGTCTCAAGAAAGTGACTCCCTTACCAACTCTAGAATTCATGTCCCCTGACTAAGTCCCCATTATTCATTTCAATTCATCGTACAATATTCACAATGCATCCCCAATGCCATTTACATGGGAAATTTGGTTAGGGATATCACAGAATAGCACCTTAAGATGTCATTGCAAGTGATGAGGGAACGTCAATTATATGCCAAGCTCAGCAGGTGGATCTTCTACCTAAAGAAAATTCATTATCTAGATCACATCATCTCTAAAAAAGGGACAGTTCTAGATCCTAACAAGACAAAGTCCATCATGGATTGACCAGGTACAAAAATTGCTACTAAAGTAAGATCATTCATGGGATTAGAATGATTATATTGTAGTTTCATGTAGGGGTTCTCCAATATTGATAATATTATCACTTCATTACAAAAGAAATAAGTGGATTTCTTTTTCCAAAAGAATTTGAATAAATATTTTGGAAGTTAAAGCATCTTATTAAAAATGCACCAAAATGAGGATCGTGGAACCAAACAAAGAGTTCTTAATGTGTAAATAGAGGTTAAGAGGCATCCTTATGCAATATTGACATGCAATCAACTATCAATGCAAGAATCTCAATGAGAAAGATAAAAATTATGTTACACATGACCTAGAACTCACAATTATTATCCATGCCCTTAATATGTGGTGACATTACCTACTTTGCTACCTATTTTTATTGATGAGTAGCCCCAATGAGCTAAAGTATTTGTTTAGCTAGCCCCATTTTATTTCTAAGTAATCTGGATGATTATAACTCATTATTGGGTATGATTTTTAGATTCAACGGATAAAAGGAAAATAAATCATGTGGTAGATGCACTAAGCTACAACATACAAAAAATTCACATGAAAGCAATGAACACTCGTAAGACTAATTTGAGGGCCAATATAGAAGGTTCTAGTGGAATTACGCACATCATAGGTATGTTGTGTTAATTATTCATAGGGATATATTGTTATTTTCTTTCATAATTGCATTTCCTCATTAACATATTAAGTTCACCCCATAACATCATAACATTATTCAGATTTACATCATTATTCATCTTCATATGAAACTACCTAGAAAGAACAATATCATCATCATCAATTCAGCATAACATAAAGGAACAATAGAACAAAATCATTTCCACATAGAGACACCAGGATTGGTCGGAGACCAAGGAAAAACCACTATCGGGAAAACCCTTGCAAATTATTTTTCTTATATTTTCATCAAATAATTCAACAAAAGAGAGTACAATGATCCATATCTTCATCTATGAAACTAACCAACAAAATAACTAAAACATCCATGAAATGAACCCAATAATGTATATGCTCAAAAATATGATTTTGAAGATTGTAACGAACTATCACTATCTAAAGTCCACTTCCGAACCCTTCGGTCATTGAGAAAAATCTTTGGAAGACTAAGATTTCATCTTTTAGATCCTGGTCACACAGAGGAGGTGTTAGGTGAGTGAATATATATTTCCCAGTTTCTCCCTTAATCCTGGTATAGGAGTGACTAAGGTCAGATCTAAATTGTGGAAACCCTAAACCCCCATTCGCATGGATGGAGAGTTAACTGTGTGACTTGAAGGCTCCAGTCACATAGATGAGCTTCTGTGCATGTGACTATAGTTGAATCCTTCATGTTTTGTGCTTGCGACTAGGGCCCAAAACCCTAAATCAGAGATGTGAGCCTCAGGCCCTGAAATTTCACCTCATAGCGAATTTGATCCTCCGCGAACGAGCCTCAAACTTGTACGAGCCAAAAACCAAGATAGAAGAGTGTCTCATTATTGTGTCCAAATGAGGTGGGTGGCACTTGTATTTATAGCCTTTCAAGGTGTTCCACTTTTCTTTAGGGCCAACCTTATCATATGTGCACATGTGGGTTTTTCTTCATAAGTGCACTTTCCCTTATCCAATTTGAGTGATATTTAGGTAGATTTTGGTCCTCTCAAAAGGAGGAATTCAATCAAATAATTATCTCTATCATTTGAGTTGTCCAAGGTGGAATTCAACCACAGTTTTATATTTTAACACTCCCTCTCAACCAGGGAAAATTCCACCTGTCAATATTTTTCCATCGATTAATATCTCATCCTCTAATCATATGTGCCATCTCAATTATCCTATAATCATATGTACCATCTCAAGTATCTCATCATCACACATCATAAATTATCATCTTGTAGAAATTTCACTTGTAGAACAAACCGATATATGCAATGTCCTGAAGCATAATACTTGTTCTACTTCTACAAAACATTAAGCGGAAGCATAATCGAATTCACGAGCAACATCAAGTAGAAACATGCATAACTGATCAAGAGAAATAATCACACATAACAAAAGATATATCCAGGGGAAAGCACCAGCATAAAACCCCAACCATGTATTATCAATCAAGTGGAAATCCTCTTCACAATACAAAAAGAATTAGCTCTCAAGCTATTCAGTTCTCAATGAACTATGAAGATATGAAGATATGTCTCATGAACCAACCAAGACCTATATATAAAGGATTTACCTATTGTCCAATCCCTATTTCCTTTCATAGTTTGCTTAGGAAATAATAGCAAAAGCATATGCAGTTAATTTCAAACATACCAAGTTAACCAATGGTCCAACTACACAATCCTTGAGTACACTAGTTCCTCAATCATGCAAAAACTACTTACTAGAAATAGTCAAGCATCTGAGAGTACACTATCCCACATCTGATCTCAACTGGGTCTCTGACAGAATTGACATGCAACAGTTATCCATGAGTGAATTCTCAGTTATCTAAAATAATAGTTGTCACATGCATGCAAGCATAAAAAACTATATTTTATTATTTTAACAACTTGTTAAATTAATCTAACTGGACTTGACTAGTTAGAACTAAGTCAACTGATTCTCTCATTATAGAACTCATACTTATTCCCTCAATCAGTGGAGGAAATTAAGGATAAATTCCTCAATCAGTGGGACAACTCATGTGCATGCTCACAAAGACTTCAAATTCGAATTTCCATAACTAATTAACTCAACTGAATTAATTAATTAATATTTCCAACTGCTGTTAAGACCAAAATTAATTTTACTTCCTATAGATAGACTAGGGACTTCTATAAATAGGAAGGGACCTAGAAATGTTATTTTTAGAACTTTCTATTTTTAGCAGTTTCACCTCTCACCCAATGTGGCCAATGACCTCACTGGCCAAACTGCTATTTTAGACATGCTATTTTTAGCAGGTATATTTTTAGAACATTCTAAATTTAACATTTCTTGTTGCACATTGTTCAACACATCTCAATTTCTCTCTTGTTAATTCATGCTTATCTCTTGATTTTCCCTACTCATATAATGAATATTCTCAAATATAGAATAAGAATTTGTCATAAGAGGGGAGCCTAAGCTACCACCCTCTATTCATTGGGATATTACCTAGAATCTCTTCTATTAGGATACTATCTATAATATATGTCAACAAGCTACTATCTAGAATCTCTGTCAGTGGGCTACTACCTAGACATATTGACGGGGAGTCAAATCTATGACCCGCATCATCATCAGAGAGCATATCATCAGGGAACACATGTCAACTTGTAACCACATCAGGGAGATACTACTCAACCTAGAATGTCATGGGCGAGCTACTACTATGACCCCATATCAACCAATAGGTGATATAGTGGAGATACTACTCAACCCATTTTATTTCCTAATTATCTTCCCAAAAATGACCCTCAATAGTCATGTGGAAGAAAACCTGCATCATAATTTGAGCTTGGATGAGATACCCTACTTACCAAGAGGTAAGGATCACACGCCTCCAAGCCTCATCAACCCATTGGCCAGATAGGGAGGGACAATCCCATCAAGCCCTGATTGTCGGTATGATGCCAACTGGGGTATACTCTGTAAATACCAAGATAGGGTGAGCTACTACTCCAAACTTATGGGTAATATATAGGGGTGATACCCTATTTTCCAGAGTTTCCTCAACCCCAGAAGCCCTATATCTCAATTCCACGCCGTGGGAGCTTATACAAGGGATGAAGAGCTGGCTAAGTCTTCTCGATCAGTCTTGCAGTCTGTAAACCAGAAACATATCATCATGCTCATATATGGTAATCATCATGTCTCAATAGAAACTATATACTATTCACATAGGACATCAAATAAAATATCATATTAGAACATAAACAATCATATATATCACAAAAATTATACCATATTCGTCCTTCCTCTCAAGGATGTGCTAATATGAGCTTGTCTCCTACAACAACACTGGCTCAATATATGAAGGTATCAACTATATGCGGGATTCTCTGCCAACCAGTTCCCACTTTTTTTCATCATTATGTATCCATGTCATATCCAGTTCCTGCTCAGATGACTCTCCAAGGAGATTCTTCATCTTGCCACATGGATAGTCATCATACTCATCCTCGGTCATGCTATGGACCTCTCATCCAAGATATCATGGCAGATATCATACTAAGGCAACATCCAAATGTGATCATGTCACCAATAATGATCTTAATCATCATCAGTACACCCAAGTAGTCACATATCATAGGAGGATAATCCCATGCAAGTAATATTAAGGATGCTAGGAAACAACTCAATGTGAATGAAGCGGCTCAATCACGAATCGACTCAGGTTGTATGCCTATCATATATATAATATGGATGTTAAAAATGAAACATAAATGCTTTAATCAACTGTCAATTTCCAAGTCAAGTTCAACAATATCTCTTCATAAATTCTTAAAATTCAATTAGAGTGTCGAAGGATTTCATTTCCACTTTCCAATACTTCTTTAATAGCTTCGCAATATATATTTTCTTTTCCCAACTTTAGAAATTGATTCATCATGCCATGATTTAATATTTCAAGCTTCAGAAGCCATATCTCCTCTTACATAGATCATCAGAGGCTCATTTCCTATTAAGAGTAGACCATCAATATATAGAACCAAATTAAAAATCAAAGTCATTCCCTGGAACACTTCTAAAGTAGAGGTTTGGATCAACACATCTTCTTGGCTTCACCAGATAATTGTTAAAGCAGACATATCTAGATCAAGGAGCTTTATTCATATAATTCTCTTTGAAAACATAATACTTTCCAAACCAATATGCTCAGACTCACAATGTTGAACAATCAAATCAACTAATTCATCTCATCAAATTTTAGATGCTAGACCATAACCAGTATCAAGATCATCACAATATCACAGTATCATATTCTTTAGACTAGGTGATAGGTAGAGCTCTCATCAAGTCACGACTTCATCTATTATCATGCCAACAAGTTTTCATAAGAAATACCAATCCATATTTCATCAAGTCATCCTTATGATCATACTATAAGTCACTAGATGCAAATGCATACAACAAGGATAAGTCATGCAAGTTCCAACCATTCATGGAGATAGCTTCATGTTGAATCACAATTGTCAATACTTAAACCAATGTGCTAAGAACGAGGAGACCAATCAAATACTGATATTAGTCATTGGAAGCTCATATATAATTATCATCAAAGAAAATCATTAGTCATCAAATAAAATCATTAGTCATTAGGTCAGATCCCAAATTTTCTATCATAGAGAGATCTATAGTCCAGAACATATTTCAAACATCACATCAAAACTTGAAACATTGTTTATATTAAACAACCAAATCATGCCAAACTCTTGCAACACAAAAATAATCATATATCTATATGCATGTCTCGGTCACCTGCAAACACAATTTCAATATATATATTCATATTATACTAAACATTTTAGACTTTCTACCTCACATATCTTTTTGATGTCAACTCCACATCTGTAGGACTAACATCCTTCAGGTGAACATATGATTTCATGCAAAAAACTTCATTTTTGTGTCCAGTAGACATAGTCACATCCATAGGCCTTCATGTGTGAGGTTGGAAGACTACATTTGCACCCTTGACCTCACTTTCATGCGGTTGAAAGGCTACAGTTGCATCTATGAACCTAATTTCGTGCAACTGAGGTTTGGAGTAAGGGAACACTCTCTCTTCTTAGATTAGAAATTTGTTGCAAATCAACAATGTCATATATTTGTCTATTCATGCCCATAAATCATGCTTCAACGGTAAAGAATATACATATAATGTAAATGACAATAGGAGAGGAGATCTTATGGATAGGTTCTCCCTCTGAATGAGAATCCATTTTAGTTGTCTTGATTTATGCCATCAACCTGTCTATAATACTTCCATACATTAACAGATATATTACATTAGAAAGTCAGACACATTCATCATGGTAATATATGTTAGCATTAGCTAATTCACCATTACATCATGACTTAGTGTCAAATAACTAATAGGATCATACTTCAAGAATCATTATCAAAACATTACTTCCTTGTCACATAACTCAATCCATCAAGTCAGGGCACTCAAATTTACCATATGCCATAATTACTAAGCACATCAAAGCGTAATCATGGTAAAAAAAAGATCATGAATATCAATCTCATAGTTATACTTCTATCATCATGGTTATCATGGTTATCATTATCAATAGGATCAAGTCAAGTCATTCAATAAAAAATTTCCAAAACAACAAGTGTGTCAAACCTTTTTCCATACATTCATCAGGCTCATCACAAGCATCATTGATAGTATTGTATATAGAAATCAATGAACTAACATTCTATATGAAATTTATCATGTCTTATGCATGTCTAGTGTCAAGAGAATCATCTACTAGAGTCAAGGTGCTAACCTTCTTTATGGAATCAAGATATCCAAAATATAAATGTTAGCCAAACATCAAGTATACCAATATATCAAAGCTCAACATTAAGTAGCCTTGCAAGATCAAGAAGTTCATCATGATCAAGGATTAAGATACATGTTCAATACCAAGTGCACCATTTCATCATAAGAATCATGAATTCAAATCACATTCATATGCATGCATGAACCATTTGAGAAGGAGACATTCTCATCATACATTATGGATTTCCTTGCCATAAAATTGAAACAATATACCATGCATACCTTGTAGATAGGTAGCATGTAGCATTTAGTCATCTTTTCACCAAGTTCCTCCTTACCTTTTCCACTTCTAGCTTTTCTTTCCTGCATCTCAAATGATCCTCAAGAATGATACTCTTAACACATCTCATCAAGGAGGTTAGAAACATCCAAATACTAAAATATACATGCAGGAAGTATAAGTAATGATCACAACCATAATCATATCTATATGTCTAAACAAAAGTAAATACACAAAGGAGCATCATAAGTCAAGAGATACTTATCTTTAATGAGAAGCAATCCTCTCCCTCTTGAACCAACCTTCAAGGGCCATCACTATCCATTGTCCATATAACAATGTTGCCTTCAATATTTCAACCACCTTAATCAACAACCAGACTTAATAGAGACTATCCCATTTAGGGCTTCATCAAAT
Source organism: Pinus tabuliformis (assembly GCA_031772625.1). Classification (NCBI taxonomy): domain Eukaryota; kingdom Viridiplantae; phylum Streptophyta; class Pinopsida; order Pinales; family Pinaceae; genus Pinus; species Pinus tabuliformis. The sequence goes on from CM062809.1 coordinate 82,442,909, forward strand.
CTATCACAAGTGCTTGAGAATATTCACATTGACCATGCTAGATTTCATATCTCATATATTTTCCATCAACCAGGGTTTCTCTCAAACCCTAACATCATAATATCCATAAAACCCTAATACACAAATTACCTAAGGTTATCTTCAAAACCTAGAATTATTTTGGATCTCCTCCATCTTCTCTTGCTTCCATTAAGGTGTCTCCATGACTTTTCTTCATCCTAGCTCTGATACCAAGTTAATTTTTCAAAGTTATATATTGTTCTTTGCTTTGATAATTACATTTCTTCATTATCACATTAATTTCAGCCCATAACATCATAGTATTATTCAGATTTACATCATTGTTTATCATCATTTTCAACTATGTAGAATGAAAAATATTATCATCATCAATGGAGCGGAACATAAAGGAAAAATAGACAATAAGATTCACACATAGAGACACTAGGATTGGTCGGAGACCAAGGCAAAACCCATTATGGGGAAAGCCATTGCAAAGTATTCTTCTTAGATTTTCATTAAATAATTTAGCAAAAGAGAGTACAATGATCCATATCTTCATTTATGAAACTAACCAACAAAACAACTACAACATCCATGAAATGAATCCAACAATGTATATGCTCAAAACTCTGATTCTGAAGACTATAATGAAATATCACTGTCTGGGGTTAACTTCCAAACCCTACGGTCACTAAGTGAAATTTTCAGAAGACAGATATTTTATCTTTTAGATCTTGATCGAATGGAGGAGGTGTCATGCAAGAGGCTGTAGCTTTCTTGGTCACTTCCTTAAGCCTGACATGCGAGTGACTTGGGTCAAATCTAGACTGTGAAAACCCTAAACCCTAAATCAAAATTGAAAGTTCACCTCAATATTTTGGAAAGAATTTTTTGAAGGATTTGGAACACAATTAGCCTTCAGTAATGCCTAACATCCCTAGGAAGATGGAAAAACAAAAAACAAAAATTTAGTCTTAGAAGATATGCTTTTCATGTATGTGATGGGTGAAATTGCTAAATTGGAGGAGTATATACCATTAGTAGAGTTTTTATATAATAAAAGTTATCAATAATCATTGAATATGAACCTATTTGAGGCCCTATGTGGTAGGGAGCATAATAATTTGATTACATGGGAACATATAGTGGATCATATTAGAACTCGACCTAACTTACTAAAGGAAATGGAGTAGGACATCTTAAAGGCAAAGAAAAAGTTGAAATCAACCTAATATTTCCAAAATATTTATGTAGATAAAAATAGAATCCATAGGGAATTTAAGGTGGGAGATCATGTGCATATTTGGTTTAAGTCCAAAATATGTTCCTTGAGAATGGGAACCTATACCAAATTAAAACCCTGCTACTATAGACCATGTGAGATTCTAGAGATAGTTGGAAAATAGTATATGAGCTTGACTTACCTCCTAGTGTTAAAGCACAATTTGTATTCCACGTGTCATTACTTAAGAAATATGTTTATAATTGTAATTACATCATTGAATGGGATGCAATCAAAGAAGAAATCAAAGGAGAGTTCTAGCCAAAGCCTCAATGCATACTCAATAAAAAGGAGGCATTGCTCCAAAATTGAGTAATTGTGTAGGTCAAGGGGCAATGGGAACACTTCAAAGAAGATGGGGCACCATGGGAACTAGAGGATGCTAACAAAATGGAATAACCATTTTTTTTACTATGTAAACTAATTTCTATATGAAGTAAAATATGAAGTATGATGTTCCTTTAAGGGGGAGGGGATTGTAACACTCCTTTTTCAACGCCCAAATTTCTACAATATGTAATTAATATTAATTTTTTGGATAACTAGCATATATACTATTAGAGGGGCTAGTCAACTTAGTCGACTAGCCCAGTCAGGTTAGAATAAGCAAAATGTAAGTCGGTTGACGAGCTTTTTAAGTTGAAAACTAAGTTGGATTAAGTTAAGCATGGTCAATGGTTAAACTATTGTAATTGTCTCGACATGGTATAAATATCTGAATATGTATCAATGTATTGGTTCTAATTGGATTTTAAGATATATAATACAAATTGTGCTTCTAGTGGTTCCCCACTAATTGTATCTCTTCTTCCTTTCTTTACTTATGTGATTTACTATGTGAATGCTTGATGTCCTTACTATTGGTAGCTATGCATACTTTTCCCTATATTACAACATTGGTTCCATTGCTAGTATTTTTGGATTTGAGTCATAAAAGATATGCAAGCATAAATGCTAATGTCGAAAGAGATGCAACTATGGTAGGAGATGAAAATCAATAACTACCTGAAGAATTATGCCAAAAGGAACATACCATCACTAGCAGAAGCTAGGGCCAAGTTTTTCATAGAACTGCATGAACAATTTATTGAAGGCTCCCCCATATAAATCAAGAAATTTCTTGACCAAGTTGGTCATGAAAAAACCCTAAAGTGAATTTGATGCCCAAATTTTATTGAAGCTATAAAACAATGGTAAAATGATTCTACATGAGTGGGTCAATTCAATTTTGGACGATTTTTGTGAAGAACGAGCAATAGAAGAAAGAACCTCTAATGAACATATCAAATCTAGGCTTTTCGACAATCTACATGACAATTTATTTTGCTCGATTATTACCCTATTACATAAGTTCCTCCTTGACAAGGGTGCTAGTCATATCATTGAGTATTGAAATCTATTGCAAAATCCAATAAAAATTGACTTATAGCAAAGGAAAACTAACTGGTAGAACTTCCTCGACACTTAGTGTAAATATGAAAATGAAGCGTGGGATTACTTCTTAAGCAAATAAAAATGGCTACAGGGTATTCCATCACCAACCAACACTAAGTTGGGACAACATGGGGAGGGAGGGGGGAGGGGGTAATGAGTTGTGAGAAATAAACGAAAAGAAACAAAAATAAGTGAATTTGGAGAAGTAGATACAAATTATAAATATGGAAGGAAGAAGGTCGACTACCAAGAAAAAAAATTAAGAAAGTACCTAAGCAGTCAACCGATATCCAAAAAATAGCAAGGGACAAAAGACAACAACGATGTGAAAATATAAGAGAAGAGTACCAGAGGATAAAAATGCAAAATCGAGAGTGCATGAGTAGAGATTCACAAGACTCCTCATATGAGTTGAAAAGTGTAGAACTTCCCACTGTGACAGAGAATAATGGGCTTAGGGTAAGCCTTAGAAGGAAAGTAGATGAAATGGAAATTTATGACTATGTTCCTACGATATGTTCTGACTATATCAATAGAAAGTCCCACCATTAGATAATTGCTTCAACAAATATCATGTAATTATTTAGACATACCTATTTTTGGCATAATGAAGATGAATAGAGAAATCAACCATAAATTGAAAATATTGACAAGAATAAAGAAAAATTTGATAAAAAATAAATTGAACAAGTACTTCTACAACTCATAGATCTCACGATCGTACCCCATTTCCCCAATTAGTATCCGTCAAAGAAGTTGAAAGTACAAATGCAGTTGGCAAAGAGTCGTGGCCCGAAGTAATTCAGTTTACTGAATATATAAATAGAGCATGTCAGACTAATGAGTCATTCCGAGAAGACAACATTGACAAGCAAGGAAACAAGACACATTTGAGCAATCGGCCCACTATTGATCTTGCCATCAATGATGAGTGAAGTAATATTAGAACATTTTAAACGTCGAAACCTTTGATAAGAAAACTTGGATTAAACCACATACCCCTCTATGAGGGAGATGAAGGTCCTAAAAATCATTGGTTAATTTGTGAGAAATTACGGTTTACAAATGACATTACTGATGAGGATAAATAGATGTCACAATTTGAAACGGCCTTTAGAAAACACACATTAACACGGTTCATGAATCTCAGTGAGAAGAAACCAATATAAAAGGATGAAATTAAAACCAAATTTCTCAGTTTCTTCAATGTGAAAGATGTAAAACAATTGACAACATAGAAGTTAAAGGAAATTAAAAAATGGCCCAATGAAATAGTGCGAGAATATGGAAAAAAATATTCAAAGATATATTAAGTCAAATCCCATATATCATTGATGAAAATTTATTAGTTCAATGGTATGTGGCTAGTCTCCTCGAAAATATTTGTAACCTATGGAGAATACATGAATTCAAAACTTGTGAAGAGGCTCTCAAGTTAGCCTGACATATTGAAATAGACAACAAAGTTTAGTCAACTATCTCATCGACTGATAATAAACTTGAAGACAAACTTTATCAACTATAAAACTCATTGTTGGTGTTAAAACTTCAAAATAATAAATTATCGTGCACTAACTGTTGGAATAAAGGAGACACTAAGGATACTTGTAAATTCATTGATTACTTTGATCAAGATGTCCAACGAGTACAATCTGACATATATTGTGTTATATGTCAAATTTCTTGAAATCATACTACTAAAGATTATTAGTACAATCTTTGTAACTCTAAGCCTAAATGGTGTGTCATCTTTGAAGAAAACACCCACTCAATGCAAGAATGCCTGGTCAATGGGAAGAATAAGCTGAAATATCACATTGTATATTATACGCAAACTATAGATCGGTTCAATGAGCCACCAATCTATGGAAAAAGAGGAAATCCTAAAGGAGGATATGGTGGCCGACAAGGGGTATACAAAAATAGAGGTCGAGATCGAGGAAGGTTTTATTGCTTCACCAAATGGCACGAGGCTCACATAGCCCAAAAATGCCTATTAAATATAATACCGACTTGTGCTTCTGCAATATGTGAGGCTTGGGGGATCATTCCTTGGAAGATTTCCCTAAGATACTTGAAAATGTTTTTCAAAAAGACCTATGAATTTACTCCAAACTATCCAACAATTAGATATCTTGAATTCAAAAAAAATTTATGTTGTTACAAGGTTGAGCACTTGAAGAGATAACCATTACCACAACCAGTAAGTCATTCAACCATTCCCAGATATTCAGGTACAAAATGACACAACGACAAGAGAATTCAAATTATTTACAAGAGAAGAAGACTCACAATAACTGCCAAAGGATGTCATATTATAAGAATTTTTGGAGCTTCTGAAGGAAAAACATTTAGTTGTACGTCTAGTATAACTTTTAAACATGCTAAACGATTGTGATGAAAGTAAGGAGAAATGTAAAAATGTACGAAATCTAATGCAAGGAAAACAATTTGAAGATCACGATCCACAAGTCAACCTAGAAATAAATGTTTATATGGTAGGAAATTTCATTGTCGACTTTGGATAACAAGTTAACATACTCCATAGAGAAATATGGATTAGCATAGGAAAACTAAATCCACATAGGTTGACTAATTATTTTAAAATTGTCAATCAAAGATTCATTGAACCTATTGGGACATTAAGGAAAGTAAAAAATTCAATATCGCCATCCTGACAATAGTTTATTTTGAAGTCATCGACCTAGTCGATGGAATGCCTACATATCCCACACTAGTTGATTGAGGGTGGGGATGAAGGATGAAAGAAACTATCTCATTAGAGAAAGATAGAATTAAGCTCAAGGGAAATGATAAGAAAATTATTATTCCTTTATACCCCTTATGAAGAAAAGCCATGGGTTGAAGCTTGCGAAGCTTGAATGAGAGACAAGAAGGTTGTACCAAGTACCACAAGAAGATCAAGACAATGTGGAACCAAATTCCTTCGGTGAAATATTAATAGAATCACCTCTCTCCATTGGTCAAAACTTTGATACAAATATCTACAAGTGGTAAGTAGAAAACTATGAATCAAAAGCCAAAGAATGGTGGATGATTGAAGCAATCCCAATGACAAAAATATGACCCTACTATTCTATTAAAGAAATGCCTATGCTTAAAGAAAAAAAATATAAAGGAACAACGCCACTGCTACCTACTGATTTAAAGCAATATTAGAACAACATGATTCAATTCAAAGAATGAGCTTCCCTTTTTAACCTCGTCAAACAAGTAACAAAATATATGGAGAATAAGGGAGGATGAAAACTCTAGTGTAAACCTTTACAATTAAAGTAACAACATGGTAGGATACCCATTCATCTCAACTCCAAACATGGACAACAATGACGAAATATTTTATTGAACATTTTGTAGGTTGAAATATTTTTGCACAAGCGAATATAATTATCTTTAGCCTTGGAGAATACCTCATTCTTGATATACAAAATTGTGAGGTAAAATGAAACGAGATTTGATATAGAGACGAGAGGGTCTAACCTCACAAGTTTTTGAATACTTTAGATGATTTTCCTAAAAAATGGTATCAATTAGAAGAAGCCTTAGGGAAATATCTACAATGGAAAGAGTTGAAATAAAATCTCAAAGGATTTCAAATTCAGACTAGAGGAACAAGAATTGATTGATACGATTTAGAAAATAAAGGATTTTATAAAAGAAAAACCAACTAAAAGTAAAACAACCTGCAATCAATGTCTCTTTGACTTTTAATTATGTGCCATGTCCATTAGAACATAAAATGGCTAGCTGGTTAAAAGTGGAAGAAGCCCTTATCCCAGGAAAAAATATTTTGTTGGAAGAAGGATTGTCCAAAAAATCACAAAAGATGAAAATCAATGTACAAACTTGAGAAGCAAGAAACTGAGAAAGTTGAGCAACCAGACTTCCCAACTGTATATATGAAACAAAATTTGGGGACCATTGACTCAATGCGTCAAAGGCACCTGAATGGATGGACGCAAAAGTAAAAATACGAGAAGTCAACATATCAAATGATGATTGACCAAAGATTGTTTGACTTGGTTACTATTGGTTGGATAAACAAATAGAAGAATTTGTTGACTGACTCAAAGAATATAAAGATGTATTCACTCGTGATTATAAATATTTAAAGGGACTTATAAAATAAATGGGAGAAGTTAAAATCAAGCTCATCCCAAGAGCTAAGCCAATTAAAAAGAGACCTTACAAGTTTGCTCACAAATATAAACCCATTTTTCATAAGGAAATAGACGGGATGCTTGTTGCTGGCATCATCTACCCAATTGAAATATTAGAATGGGCAAGTCCTACGATCGTGTTGCCCAAAAACAATGACCCATCTAAGTTGTCCATATGTGTCGATTGCTGCGAGTTGATTATATCAATAGTGATTGATCCATTTCCTACTATGTTCACTGAAGAAATCATAAACAAAGTTGTAGGTCATGAGTACTGTTATTTTACGGATGGTTTCTCGGGGTACAATAAAGTACCTATTGCAGGAGGAGACAAGGAGAAAACAATATTTATCATTGAATTTGGTTCTTTTGCTTATCAGGTAATGCCTTTTGGACTAAAATGTGACCCAACAATATTTTCAGGAATCGTCAGCTTTCCAGGAAGTCTACTTTGATGACTAGATGGTATATACGTTGCTCAAAGATCATATACAATGGTTTAGACTAATGTTGGAAAGATGTAGAAATATTTTTTTTATCATTTGACATTAAAAAATGTGCCTTTGCAACACCCGTTAGAATAATGCTAGGTCATGTAGTATCAAAGGATGGAATCAAAGTCGATATGGAAAAAATCAAAGTGATTTCATATTTGAAACCTCTTATGAATCAAAAGCAAATCAAAATATTTTTGGGCCATACTAGTTACTGAAGATGGTTCATTAAACACTACTCTGATATAAAATTTCCCATAGATAAAATTCTAAAGAAATATGTCCCATTCATTTGGTCGAAGGAGTGAGACGATTTGTTCCAGTTGCTAAAAAATAAATTAGTTGAACCACTCATACTTAAGTTTCTTGACTAGTCAAAGCAATTTCATGTAAATGTCGATGCATCAAACACAACAGTTAGTGTAGTTATGGTGCAACCTGAGGATGAGTCGATAGAATACCCTCATGTGAATTCCATTCAGAAGCCAACAAATATGAAAGGAATTATTGGACAACTGAAAGAGAAGCTCTAGCCATGATCTTCACCTTGTAGAAATTCTAGAATTACCTCCTCATGAACCCATTTATATTATATACTGATCATCAAGCACTGAAGTGCCTCATTAATAAACTCGTTCATCGAGATCACATATGTCAATGGTTATTATTATTTTAACAAATTGAAATTAAAGTTATTGTTCGACCTAGCAAGAAGAATGTCAATCTTGACCATTTATCTCAAGTAGAATTTGAAGAAGAACCAATAGTTATTGAAGATTACCTCCCATATGCACACTTGTTTAGAATCAAAGTAATCCTTGTAGAGCTTGTCGATATTGTGTAGTTTTTGCAAAGAGGAAAAGAAACTGAGTGATTATCTGAAAAGAAGAAAACAATTCTTGTTATTAAAGCAACGACATTTACATTGATACATGGAAAATTATACAAAATTGGTATTGACGAGGTGCTTTGGAGATGTGTCTTGGAACATGAAATGGAAGACATTATTGATGAGGCACATAAAGGGGGAGATGGAGGTCATTATCAGGGTGACACAACAACAAATAAAATACTGCAAACTGGGTTATTGTGGCCAACAATATTTCAAGACTACCGACTACAAGTACAAAAATGTGATATATACCAAAGGTTCATGCAACCATTACCTAAATACCACATTCCATTACATTAGATTGTTCCATTGTTACCTTTTGATATTTGGGAAATTGAATTTGTTGTACCATTTCCCAAAAGAGATAAATGCACAGGGGAAAAATACATCATAACAACAATGGAATATCTAATGAAGTAGGAAAAGAAAAACCAGTCGAATCATGTACTAATAAAGTTGAAAGAAATTTCATATATGAAATATAGTAACTTGATTCAGTTGTCCTATGGTCATTATCGGCGATAGAGGAACTCATTTTGTAAATGCCATGATTCAAAGATTAATGAATAACAGTTCATTATAGAGCATAGGAAGACCATTGCATAGCATCTGCAAGTAAATGACATCATCGAATTAGTTAATAAAACATTACATAAGGGATTAACAAAGGTTTGTAATCTAGACAAAGCTGATTGGGATGATAAAGTACCAACATCCTATAGGCATATCGCACAATGTATAAAAAATTGATTATATCGACACCTTTTGAGCTTATATACAGACAGGAAGTAGTCATCCCACTTTAATGTTCAACAAATGCAGTAAGTGTATCAACTATATTGAAGTATAATAAAAAAATGCAGAAGGAACGACTTCAACAATTACAAAATTTATAGGAAGACCAACTCCATGTGATCCATAGCTAACAAGGTAGTAGAGACCAACAAAGGAATATCATGAAAAAAATCTACAAATGAAGAACTTCAAAGTCAGTGATTTATATTTTTTATACAAAAATTGAGTGAAGGGTAAACCAAGAAAACTAGAAATTGTATGGCATGGACACTCCATTATTGAATACATACATGTTTAAGGAGTTGTACAATTGAATACATTGCAAGGTCACTTCTTCAAGTCACTTGTCAACAATTCCTGATTCAAGAAGTATGTATATTAACAACAATGTCATGTTCCTAGTGAAAACCTCTCTGAGGCGCTAGGGACATGGGTTAGCTTGAAAACCACCCCATGGAAGGCTAATTGACCAAACAATTTGTAAAATTAGCAATTTTATCTTCAATTAGAATTTAGAAATTTTATTGGAAAAAAAAATTATAATTCGAAAAAAAGTAACCGAAATAGTAGTTGGGGACCCATTAAAAATAGGAATGACAGATGAAGCAAACATATACTATAGAAATATGGAGCAAGAAGTAGATGTGCGTAATCTATTAAATAATAGAGCTAAACAGAGTATGGATTGATGTCATTCTAAGGATGATAGAAGAGAAGAATGCAGAAAAAGATTCAGAGAATATTATAATAAAAGATATGACTCAACAGATATACTGACATAACCAACCCAAATTTTTACATGAAGAAAAAAAGAATCGTTTCGTGGAACATGGCTGGAAAGGAAATTTCCACATGGCAAATAATCAAGAGAAAATATTGGACTAGCAGATGTTGGAAAATTTATGGTGTGCATGGTTCCAACTAGCGGTTGTTGGCATTGGTTCATGATGGAAACTAGCTTATGTTGGAATTGATTTTAGCCCTATTTAGTCTAGTTGATGTTTTGATTCCTTCATTGTAGCATGGTTTGCAGCTAGTTGAGTTGGCAATGAGTTTATTGTGTTGCCATTGATGTCAACCTTATGAGGTCATGCACTTATGTAAAACTCATGATGATGTATATTTTTGATGGAGTAGTTGGTTTGTGTTTGCATGTGTTGGCATTGACGTTGATCCTATGATAATGGCTTGATTTTGTCAACTTTATTCACCTTTGATCCCAACCCAAAGATTAATTTTTCCTATCACATTTTATACACATCACTTTCGAGCTAAGTATTGGTTTGTTAAGGTAGTGGAGTGAGTGAGAACAATGGAGAAGTACTAGAATTCTTCAAATCAAGCTGTGAGAAGGATTTATTTAGTGTGTGGTTTATAATGGCAGTATTGTAGCAAAATTATGAAGCAAAGCATAAGTTTTTATATTAGATTCATGGCTGATGTAGAAAAGTTTATTTGAGGCATATGGAGTAGAGTTTTTTTCTATTGTTTGATTGTAGTATGGATGGTTTCATTTGAGCCACTATTTTTCTTGTGTTGAGACCATGTTTGTGGTGGTATTGTATTTATTTTATTGAGGTTTTATTGCTACTAGAAATTGTATTGTAGAAATGAGTCTAGTTAAGCAGAGCATCTTGAATCCAACTTGAAAATAAATGAAATGATGTCCATATAGTGCAGAGGAGAATTGAATTCATGAGAGACAAGCAATGATTTCAAATCTTCAACGAAAGGAACAATTTCTCCATCCAATTGGATTTGGATAGTCCAATCAAAGTTGGGCAAGGATCATTGATCATGGTGGCCTTCATTGGATGGTAGTCCATTGATTCGTGTGATATTATAGTCTTCCAAGTTTATAGTAGAATTGAGTCTCCTGGGTGATTAGTGTTGGCCTATTTTATATGAGGTTGAGTCTCCAGGCTAATCGAAGGTAACTTACTATGCAAAAGACAAATTTCTTGAGATAATAGAGATTTAGAGAAAAGCAACAACAACAAGGGTGGTTTTTCTCCCGGAAGAGTTTCCACTAGAAATCTTGTGTCTCATGTGTGATTGTTGTGTTGTGCATGATTATTGTTTTGTTGATGCTTATGGTTTTTGTTATGCTTATGTGCTCAAAGGCTTCCAACAACAGAAAAAAATTTGTAAATAAATTCCATTCATGTGAGTTTGATAAAAAAAATCACAAAAGACAAAAATTAAAGATTAAAAATCAAATACTCAAATGAATCAATGTACTCATGACACACCATATACTCAAAAAAGAAGTTCTAAATTAAGTTCATATTTTACTTTCTATTTTAAATTGTAATCCATTATGTATCAACATTTTGTAAAATTTTCAGCTTCCAAGAGCTAACAAGTGAACATAGAATTATATAAATCACACCGATATTTACTATAACAAATTTTTGTATCTAGAGTTTTGTATCCAAAGATTTTTATCACTACAAATCTCCCCTTCTTCAGGACAAAGAAGGATTTGGGGGTGGGGGAGATGTTGGAGGGTCTAGTCAAGTTAGTCGACCACCCCAGTCAGGCCAGAATAAATACAATGTAAGTCAGTTGACAAGCTTGTCAATTCAACAACTAAGTTGGATTAAGTTAAGTATGGTTGGAAATTAAACTATTGTAACTATATAGACATGGTATAATATCTGAACATGTATCAATGTATCCATCCCAACTGGATTTTAGGAGATATAATATGAAGTGTGTTTTTGCTGGTTCTCCACGCTTGTGTCTCTTCTTCATCTCTTTACTTATGTGCTTTAGTATGTGAATGCTTGGTGTCCTTGCTACTAGTAAATATGCATACTTTTCCCTATATTACAACACGTATTTTGATAGACCTTATATGATGTAAAATTTCATTTTAATCTTAATATATATACTAAATCTAAAGAAGAGAACAATTAGTGCAGATCCAGTTGCTTCATGGTAAATTTGTAAGGAGGAATCTAGGAAGTATCCTTGTCTGCTTAGATTAGATATCCAAATCTTTAACATAGTAATTAAACCACCAAACTACCGCAAAAGCATGGCCCACATGCCACTCCAGAGTTTTTTCGACGTGGCCAAAAGGGGACCCCTTAAAATTATCATTCTAAGTAGTACATGAGTGGAAGGAGTAAGGGGAAGAAAACAAAACAAAAGGGAGTGAAGAGAAAAATAGATAAAAACCTATGGTTCCAAAAACCATAGAGACTTTGAACAACATGAAATATAGAAGAGATAACCCCCAATATCATATAAAATGAGGGTAGAAATTTAATTCCAATTGGATTTGAAACCCAATGGGAAGTCAATAAAGAAGCCTTCAACTTGATTTGAGGGCCAGGAATAAATTCTGAGTTATTTTTTCTCAATCACGGGGAAAAGGAGAAGCATCAAGGGATTAAAACTTCAATGAAGGGATCCCTTTTCATGTTGATCATGCTTATATTGGGCATGCCTTGTTGTGTTATTAGTCCCTAGCTTTACATATGGATTATCAAAATCATCAATTCCTATATATGAAGGAGAGTGGCCTTCATAAAGTTTACCATATATTGAATTTGTTTGAACTTGAGTGAAGCTTCCATTAATGCATTAGATGTGGGTCGGGGTTGGCCAATTGACAAAACGAGTGCAACATAGTTGTGACTGTAATTTGGTAGAGAATGACTGTCCTTTCTTCAATTTTAGGAAAATTTTAGAATCATTTGAGATAAGTGCACTTTTCTCTTTTGAATTAAATATCAATGTGTTTGTGTTTGTATGTATGTATACATGTTTGCATTTCTAGTTTTATGAATGGTGTTATCAATGGGATGTTGAATTTGAATTTAGTGATGCATTAATTATTTTGTAATGATGTTGGGTTATTGGTTGAAATATTCATAGGAAAGGGTCTATTATTTAGAATTTATCCTTTAAACATTTTTTAATTTTGATATCATGGATAAGCCTTGTCCTCTATCATAGTGACTCATGATAGAAAGTTTGGAGGATATCATTGCATCTAAAATCACATGGTTGAGTCTGTACAAACATATCAGAATGAAATTTAAAATGTACAAAAGTAAAGATTGCCGAAGATAGCTAAGAATTTATGTTGTAAATTTTGAGGAGAGTTCAATATTAGGACCCCTTTTTAGTTTCTTGAAAGGAAGACTAATTGTGACTAGAGATTTAAGGATTTTTCAATCCTTCCATGTATTGGGGACCTTATAACCTTTATAATGGAATTGGACTAGTATAGACCCTATTAGAGACAATTTCAATACTCAAAAAATGGCCTAAGAGACACTACTTGGAAAATTGGAAATTTGGGGATGCTCCTTCAAAATATGGGGATTTCCTATGGTACTTGATGATTTTTTGGGATCGGAGGCTATTTCCCCAACCCATGGTCACATGTCCTGGTAGGGGCTATGACCAAGCACATATCTATAGGGGACTAAGTATGGAAATGCATAATCCTTATTAGTAGCTTGGGAGTCAAGATTTAGAACCTAACTAAGGCACAACCCTATATGGAAAGCTTGATACTGATAGAAACAACATTACTAGTTATTGAAAAGGTCGATTATCAATCTATTGGTTGTATATTATTAGGCTATTAGATCTCGAGACGTCAGGATTTTGATATGCAATAGCTATAAATTTCCTTGAATTTTATTTCATAATCTACTAGTAAGTTACAATAACCTTCATGTCATAAAAAAGAGTATTCATAGTAAAATTATTAGTAGCCAAACTCCTAACATTTGGGGGTTTTGACCTCTTCCTTTTATAATTTTTTATTGAAAAGGTTACATATTCAGAGTCATAGATTCCAAAGTTTTAGGATACTAGGCATAGTTAAATTATTGATGTGTATGTGTAGTGAGTTATTAATACTTATGGACCAAAAAAGTTTATTAGAAGATGGGACTAATTCCCATTGATTGAACTCTATATTAGTTTGGGTATTTGGATACAAACATAGTGGAGGTTAGTTCATAGTGGTGTTTCGAAACCTTGCGATATCAGTTATTAGGGAGATCGAATGTTGGGATATTCACAAAGGTCTACTGACTAGTAGCCCCGATGATAATAGAACCTACATAATTTTTAGGTGTGGGGAGTTGGCATGCCATTATATGATGAGGGTATATTATATTATCACATTATCAAATTTTGAGCATTAGGAGTTTAGAACTCTAATGTCAGAACTTTCTCCCAAAACTACCAAATCCCAATAAATGGCCTAATGTAGCAATGATCCAGGTGGATATTTGTGGCCACCTACCAAGTCCACCTGGACCCCCACCATTGTTTCTCTCAGCATTTTCAGTTTCCTTAATTGTAGCACAACTTACTATTTTTAGTAGTTTTTTGGGTCCTGAACTTCTAGAGCCGTTTGAGGCCCTAAACGACGTTTTTTGGGAAATCTGGGGGCAACATGGGTCCATGGACCGATGTTGCCCTTCCCAAAGTGGTAGTGCTCGGATAGATCTTTCTAACGAGCTATTGTACGCGTCAAATGGAGATCGTATGCCAAAGTTACAACCCCGGGAAGTTGATGTACCAATTTACCCAAACGGGGCCCACAGTTTGGCGTTTCATCTCCTAGGGTTAGGTTTTGGAATGTGAAGGGTTTTCCATTGTTTCTCAACAGTAAATAGGCCTTCGAGCCTCATTGTAAGAAAGTTCAGAGGCATGTAGCCACCACATCTCTTCTCAAAGATAAGCTACCATCGCCCTAGCTGGTTTGTTTCCATTTTTGGTTGTAAGCATATTTCAGTATTTTCCATTAATGAAATGAAGTATTATTTCCGTTGCATCTTTGTGTATATGGTTATCTCTGTAATTTGTTGCGTTCCTGTTTAAATCCGGATCAAGCAAGTGCTAACAAGGAGGTTTAATGTGGACCCAAGAGGATACCACATATAGTTCATGTGGTAGCTAACTTGGTGTTAGGCCCAAATTTCGAATGAATTCCCTCATTGCAACCAAGTGTCAAACACGCTTGATGGGTTCTTTGGTAGGTGAAGACCAAAATTGGTTGGTAATGCCTAGGTGATGGCGTACCTAGTTGATTGAGTTAACTTGGGTATGAGTGACAAAAGTTGGGTTTTTTCGGTTGGGTTGAACCAACAAGAAACATGGAGGAAGCATAGTTAATTGGAGTGCACGATGTTTGTTGGCTCGATGGACAAACATTGGGAACTGCAAGGGTGTTTATATGTGGTTGTCATTAATGTCAACCCAAGGAACACCAGAGGATTCCCCAACTTTTGTTTATCAATATGATATAGAACATCATTATTTTTTTAGTATATATCATCAATTTTGTATTCTCCTCATGGAGCGGATTCTAGTGGCATGTGGTATGCCCCAAGAGCCCTCATGGTTTGAGTGTTATTCTTGTTTGAAGATGAATGACCCAATTTGTGGGAAAAAACCCAAAGGGTGTTAAGGTGGCAACATCTCTTTAGTCAAGACACATGCACACACATCAAGTCCCTTTGCCAAATATTAAAATAATCTTATCTACGAAAAAGGAGGGTTTTAAAATATAAAAAATTAAAAATAAAAACAAGACATTGGTCTTAAAGGAAATTAAATTTCAAAATTCAAAAACCACAAAGGAGTTTTTCCGCTATAATTGAATTTAAAATTCAAAAATTTCTTTCCAAAAGGGATTCGATTGCCTTCTTAGAAGCCCTCCAAAAACTATAAAAAGGCTCTAATACTCCCCTTTTAAGGCATGCACTCAATGATGATATTTTGACTAATGTATCTCTGAAATATCTCTGGCCTTGTGGTGACATGTAAGATCAGATGAGAGGTATAGAATTGGTGAATGATTTGTGTCTTATTTTCGCTTGAGTTTGAAACTTGGATGTTTGATGAATTCTTGCAGGTCTCGACTCTCACTAAGACATCAAATCTAAATCAAGGATTATCCTTGTGATTGTTTAGTGGAGGTATGTCTTGAAACACTACAGAATTTTCATGTTTTAAAAAGAACCTAGGTCTACCACAAGGCCATTAAACCTGCTTTCTGAAGAATACCAAGGGCTATATGATCGACACTTTTTTTTTTAAGGACGTGTTTGGATTACGACTCAATTTATTGAAGTTATATATGAGGCCTAATATGTTTGGTATTCCTTTATGAGAAAATTTTAAAGGTGTCAAGCTCCTTAAATATATGTGGTCATGAAAATGATTCCTCAACCTTCCTAGAACCTCAAATTTGGGGAATGAAATTATTTCTAAGGAAGAAATTGTTGGTGTCTATTCTTGGCTATATCTAGGGCATCATTCCATATACAGAAAATTTAACTTTTTGCTAAGAGGCTCCCTAAACCAACCAAAAAAATCATTAATATTGCATCTCTTATTAAGTTTGAAAACTGAAATCAGTTACATTTTCTAGTGAAGAAGTATTAGTGGTGCAATCAAGATCAATATTTGTGAATTTGGGCTTGAAGATTTTAGCCTAAATAAATAGCAGCTTGTTTTGAAAGCCTTGTTTTTCATGAGCCTTCCAAAAGGAGGACATGTCTATTTGTGCAAGTATTAAACACTAAATTCTATTGAAGAAACTACAGTGGATCTTGGCATCAACTCATGATGGTCATTTATGGAGCCATGTAATAAACAACTAATTAGTAAGCTAGATTTTATATTAGGAATGATTTTTGTGAATTATTTAACTCTTGTAAACACATCAGTTGTAATATTGAGCAAGGATTTCAATATACAGTCCTAATTTGCAAAAGTTGGTTCTAGTACTAAATTCTATGACAACAACAGCTACATCAAGGTTTGATAATGGTGTGAAGTATGGATGAGAATAAGAGTGTTTACTTTGCAGACTTTTGAATGTGTATTAGTTTCATTGACACATTCTTTATAACCATTACCTACAAGACAAAAGTACAGTGACACTCCTTTTAGAAAGGAAGAAGACTACAGTTGTTGTATTGAACGACATCAAATTTATTGGTTGAGAATTAGCTCCAACATTCCATTGTCATTATTTTGACAGACTACAATAGGCATCTATGCAACAATTGTCTGTAAGGGTGGTTTTATAGTTTCACCTTCAAAAGTATTCACAAAGACATGTTGTCTCATCACCCCTTTGTAGTAGTAAGGGTTCAAGCATAATTATGTTTGGCGAGCATCTAATTCAACAATTTTTTTATATTGCAAAAGGTTTTATAGAGTAAAGGGTTTTGTAAGGGATGTCAACATTGAGGTTTTATTATCATAGTAGCATTCACTGTAAGTGGGTCATTGTCCCTGGAATGAGACTCCACAATAATTTGCATTAGTATATTCATTGTAAGTGGGTCATTGTCCATAGTACGTGAGCCCATAGTAATTTTCAAATTTTTTATCATTTTCAGGGTGGTTGGGTGGTTCTAGGTAGGTGATTGAGGACGCCTTCAGGTTGGAGCCTAAAAAACACTTCAAGGTGGTAGGGTGGTGCTAGGGAAATCCTGAGCTTCCAAGGGTGTTTAAGTGTAATTTCAAGTACTATTAATAATACCAATGCGTTGGAGCATCCTTGTAGTTGGAATTGGAGAAGTGAACACTTTCCTAGAGTACTAGGGACCCGGGGCTTCCTTTTTTCAGTTGGAGCTGTTAGGTTCCTATAATAATAGGGTTCATAATTTTGAATTGACCATGTATATATTGTGCTATTGTACATACCTTTGCTTTATGCAAATTTTTTCCCATATTTAAAAAATGAAAAGAGGGTATTGGGTTTTAGAATCTCAGTTTTAATCACAAACAAGCACAAGCAGCAAAATCCACCAATGTATATGATGCTTGAATGGTTGCATTGGATGTTTCATTTTATCTAATCAACAGTTGGATAGATGATTAGAGTAAGTAGGTAGGATTTCAGTTTGATTAAATTTAGTTTTCAGCAGCAAGTTTATTTCAGTTTTCAATTTTCAACAAGTGTTGAAATAATTCATTAAGATTTAAGATCGAAAAGTAGGCCCTTAGGTCTTGATGATCTGGTAGTTTGGTTTGAGGGTTGCAGTACCTGTTAGCTCTACTACATTTTTTCAATATTTGGAAGTCATAAGCAAGCCTGGCCGTGTTGTTGCTGTTCTAAGAGGGCTCTCATTTGTCATTCTTCCCCTGCCCCTTCACTTCACTCACACTAGCATACCCCCCCTGCTAGCCCTGTTTTCCTTCCAAAATCGGCATGAACCTATATTTCACCATGAACCTGTATCTCTTTAAGCCCCGGGCACTTAAACCATGAAACAACGCCCCTATAACCCTTCGCCGCAATCGCAGTCGTTGATCTGCTGCATCCCGATCTAATGGTCTCCATTTCTTTGCCCGCTCGTTAACCCGTTATCGCTTTCCACCGTCCGATCGTTCCTACCACACAATCCAACATCGTTCGCTTCCCCCGCTGCCAAAACCTGCACGCGCATTAACCCACAGGGAAAGAAGTTTTCCGCCCATCACATCCACCACGTGTCACCCTCCTATTGTGATTGCGCAGATTTGTACGTTTACCACCCACCTCCCGTAGGTGGTGCGGGGAAAACCACTTACCACCGGCCTGCCCATCCCCGCTCGTTAACCCTCACGTACTTTCAACCCCTGATCACCGTTGGATCTGCCCATATGAGATCCAACGGCCCTTGTCTATCCCGCTTTCACGTCTCCCAATACCCATTACTAATCAATCTCTACCGCCCATTTACTTGATCCAACAGCTGTCGTTTACTCCCGATCCTGCTCATTTGTTCACCATGCAGTCTTCGCATCCACAACCATTTTGTACACCTGAAGGATGAAGCAATCAGCTACCCAGTACCCTGTGCAATTATTCTACAACAACTGCAATTAACAAGGAAGAATGGCCAAGAATAAAAGGACAGCCTCAAGCAGTTAAAGCATTTACCAGTCATGGAGCTTCTTCTTTACAACACTCCACCTATTGAGGAAGGTCAACCAAACACTAGAGAATGTCAAATTCACTTATTGAAGCAGCAGATTGTATCAGAGGCCCGTATCAGATAGTCAATGTGGTTGGTGGTCCATTATGACCCCTCCACGCATAAAATAACAGAGCATATTTTTGTAAACAAACTCAATATATACCCAGAAGACAAAAGGTAATAAGTTGATGGTTGTTGTTTTGATGTAAGGTTCAACTTCTGGAGACTGTAACTACTATGATACCTGCAGCATCTGGTCTTCATTTTTAGCTAATACAAGCTTCTTTTATTGTTAATTTCTCACTTTCCACTTCTTCTTTGTTCTAGGTTGTGCCTGTTATGCATTTTTCATGTGCTCTTGATTTTTAGCATTAGAGGGGATGTCATCCCACCTCTATGTTAAAATGTAGTATGTATCATTAAAAGTGTATGCAGGTGTCTATTATTTTAGTGCCAGAGAGTTGTCATCCTGTCTGTGCATTAGGGAATAGATTTATAGACTTTTTTACTGGTTGCAGCCAGCCATCACATGGTCTTGTGCATCTTCTGGTGTGGTTAGTATTCTCCATATTCACCTACTCCTTAAACTATGAGTAATTGGTGGTCTAAAGCCTTGTAGTCTGGGGTTGTTCACCCATGTCTGAGGATAATCATAGTAGGAGTGGTTATCTGGCTTGAATATGCATCATTTCTTCCATTCATCCATTTCCAACAATTTTTTGAGTTTGTAATGTTCTCGAGCATCTCTGAGATACAACCTAGGAGAGTTTCTTGGGGTGATAACATTAATTAGCGCCGTTACCAGGGAGAGGAGATTGAAGCTCAGATTCCCTGGGAGAATGACACAGTTCCAAATTTTGATGATAGACAAGGTCTAGGCACATTTTTGGTTGTAATCATCTATCTGGTGACTCCACTGGAGGAAGACCAACTTTTGGTGACTCCACATTGAAGCTCTAGCTCAGTTTGTGAGGCATACTTGAAGAAATCCTCAGAAATTACTAGCTGAACTAGTGCTTAACCCTGAGAAGATTGTCAAGTCGAAGAAAAAATCACAGAAAGGAGCAGCAGGATCAGGTAAGCCCAAGAAATCTTATTTGTCTCTGTATGAGGAGTTTTTAGTTGAGAATACACACTTTGAAGACTTAGAGCCTAGTGTTGCTAGTGAACAAACACCTGCAGAGATTCATAAAGCTCCTTGTCCATCTAGTTCCCCTTTGAATCTTGGTCCAAAGAAAGTTTCCCATACAGTCCAGAACATCCCTTTATCTCTGTCATCCATTTCATTGTTTCATACTACTCAATCTGCCAGTGTCTTTCCACATACCACAGTCATGGCAAGCTAGCAAGCACCTACGAAGATAAAGAGAATTGTAGCTGCCAGGTATGGACCTCTAGTCTTGCCCATTCCTTTGAACGCTATGCCTACTGGAGAATATCAGAAATATATGCCCAATTTTACTGGTACAAAGGAAGTAATAGCAGAAGAACACCTTGAGGCTTTCTATAGTTATGTTGATAACTTAGACATAAGTGAAAATGATGTGTGGATGAGAGTTTTTGTCCAAAGCCTTGATGGAGAGGCGAGAAAGTGGTTCAGAGAACTAGCCCCCAGATCTATTGCTGATATTGAAGCCTCAAATTATGCATTTTTGAAGCACTGGGGAGATAAAAAGATCTGTTATATTATCATACTGAGTTTGGTAACTTGAAGAGGGAAAATGGGGAATCATTGCCTAATTTTAACAAAAGATTTAACTGTATGTATAGTAAGATACCAGTTGAGGTAAAGCCTACTGCCACTTCTACCAAACTCACCTATGCTAATGCTTTTGACTCTGATTTCTGCCTGTTATTGAGAGAAAGAAGATATGCCACTCTAGCTGACATGCAGGATGCAGCCCTAGAGGTGGAATCCAATATTATGGCTGCAGAAAAGCTAAAGAGTCATGCAGAAAGAAGGAGGCAGAGAGGTAATGCTTCTACTTCCTCTGCTTCATCTTCAGAACCCAAATTAGAAAAAATGACTAAGAGGATAGATTCATTGGCTGCTAAAATATCTAAGCTGAAGGTTGAGAAAAATTCAGGAAAGACAAGGTAGCAAAACACATTTTCTCCAAGAAATCCCAATCCATTCAGAAGAGCAAACGAACAGTTGCAGATCATTTAGATAGGAAAAGAACCAAATGAAGAACAAAAAGTTAAAGCTCCCTTCCAAAATGTAGTCATGGAGGAGGAAGAGTTTGAAGATGAGGATTAAATTCACTACATGGAAGATAAAGGCAGTGCTGCATTTTTGACATTGGCTGCATATGAGGAATCACTGTTGCAGGACCAAATAAGTCAAGAATGGGACAGAGAAGCAGTTCTACAAACTGAGGAGCAACGTAGATATAATCTAAGGTCAAATGCAAAAAGTGTCAAGGAGAATCCTGCCTAAAGAGCTGTTGTCCAAAGAGAGTCACAGAATATCAGGCAGAGAAGACTAGCAGCTAATCCAGTCATCTTCAAAGCACCATTTCAAGAGGTAAGAGGCTCTGACAAGTTACCTTCCTCTTTCAACTTTGAGTCAGAAGTCCAGAAGTTAAAAATATTTGTGCCTCTGCTAGAGTTGGTAAAGAGTGAAGTGTTTAGAAAGCCTATCCTTGAAGCTCTTGAGCTGGAAACCACACAAACCTCCACTGACTCTGTCAATTTGCAAGATGACAAGCCTGCTGTTGTGCTTAGCCCCATGATTGAACCTGCTGATAATAATTCTCCATCTTTTTATGTCTCCTTGACCATTCATGACAAAATCCTCCACAATTGCCTACTAGACACAAGGGCCAGCCACAATTTGATGCCTAAAGCTGTCATGGAAGAGTTAGGCCTTGACATCGCCAGACCATATCATGATTTATTCTCTTTTGATTCAAGGAAAGTGAAATGCGTAGGGTTAATCAAAGACTCGGCTATTACCTTAAATCAGCTTCCCATGAAGAGTATGATAATGGATATTGTGGTAGCAGATGTCCCTTCCAAGTTTGGCATGCTGCTGTCTAGAGGATGGATTAAGAGACTAGGTGGGACATTACAGAATGATCTATCTTATGCCATTGTCCCAGTCTTTGGAGGAGAAAGCAAGAGATTGTACAAAGAATCATAGCTATCATATATTATCAGTGATGAGAAGAATCCTACTAAGCATCCCATATATGTTGTGGACACTGATTTTGAAGCATATATTCTCCAAATAGAAGAATCTCAGAAGGCCTCAATGTAGATCAGGAAACGAGTGAATTAGGCCGAGGAAGGGCAAGGAAGTCAAGTTTGGGAGATGTTCTTTGATGGAGCATGTTCCAGGGAGACTGCAGGAGCAGGGGTGGTGTTGGTATCTCCAAAACAAAAAAGCACACAACAGTCTTTTACACTGGCTTTTCAAGTCACTAACAATATAGCAGAGTATGAGGCTTTGCTATTGGGCCTAAACATAGCGAAAGATAGAGGAATCAGGAACATAAAGATGTTTGGCTATGCTGATCTGATCATTCAGCAAGTAAAACATTTCAGGCAAAGCACCCAAGGCTGAAAGCGTACAGAGATGAGGTATGGAGACTCAAAGATTCCTTTGATGATTTCTGTATTTCATATATCCCTAGAGCCAAAAATCAGCTCGCTGATTCTCTCGCTGTGTCTGCTAGCATGTTCATCCCTCCCATGCCTCCCATACTAGTTTATGAAGTGCAAATGAAGTATAGACCATCTTTGCTTGATAATGTCCAGCATTGGAAAGTTTTTGATGATGATGATGAAATAAATAGGTTTCTGCAAGTCATTGATGAGTTTTCCGAAATGCAAATTGACCAAGAAAATGAAGCCTTGCAAGAAAGCCTCCAATCCCAGCTTAGAAATAAAATTGGAAAAGATAGCATTGTCCAGCTTCCCAGCAATCATATTCCTAAGGGTTTAATTCCTCTGGAAAGACTGTTTGTCCAGAATGATCTACCTTATAAGGCTGCCTAGAAAGAATACCAATCAGCAATCTTTAAGCATGATATAGGGAGTCCAAGTTAGCCTAGATACATAAATCTGTCCACTCATCTGTCTGCTGCCCAAAATTCCAAATACTGCAATTTAATGAAGCAATTTGCTGATGTGTTTGCCTGGGAATATAGTGACCTGAAAGCCTATGATAAAAATATTATTCAACATAAAATCGCTCTGGAGAAAGACACCATACCTTTCAAACAAACGCTGAGACCAATAAATCCTATGCTCCTCCATCTGATTGAAAAAGAAATTAAAAAGTTGTTGGCTGCCAAAATCATAGTCCGTCTCAGATATTCCAAGTGGATAGCCAACCTAGTAGTGGTGAGGAAGAAAAGTGGAGAAATCAGACTCTATGTTCATTTCAGAAACTTAAGCAAATGCTCTAAGAAAGACAATTATCTCTTACCCAAGATGGAGCATTTGCTGCAAAAAGTCTCAGGAGCCAAAGTGATGTATTTCTTGGATGGTTTTTCAGCATTTAATCAGATTGCTGTGAATCCAGATGATCAAGAGAAGACTGCATTCACCACTCCTTGGGGCACTTTTATGTATGCCAAGATGCCTTTTGGGTTGATGAATGTTGGGGCTACCTTTCAGAGAGCTATGGATATAGCATTTGTAGGAGAGAAGGATAAATTTTTCCTCATCTACCTTGATGACATAATAGTATACTCCAGCATCTATCAAGACCATTTGCATCATTTGAAGAAAGTGTTCCTGAAATGCAGAAGGTTTGGGATTTCAGTCAATCCTAAAAAATCAAAATTTGCTTTAGAAGAAGGCAAGCTGTTAGGACATGTTGTTTCTACTGCAGGTGTCTGAATTGACCAAGAAAGAGTAAAAGCAATACAAACTTTCTCTATCGTGAGATCAAAGAAGGATATCCAGTCCTTTCTGGGAAAAATTAACTTTGTAAGGAGGCTTATACCAAATTTTGAAAAACTGGTGAAGCATATTACCTCCATGTTGAAGAAAGGGTCAGAGGTCAGGTGGACTGATGCAACACAAAAATCATTTGAGTCTATTAAAAAGGCCATTATGGAAGCTCCCACTCTAAGCAGTCCAGATTACAGCAAGGAGTTCCATATATTTTCATTTGCCTTTGAAGACACCATTGCGGCTATTTTATTACAAGCAGATGAAGAAGCTTCAAAGTATCTGACGACTTTTTTTAGCAAAAACTTGAGGGACACTGAACTGAGGTATGACATTATTGAAAAACAAGCATATGCTCTTATCAAATCCCTGAAATCTTTCAGAGTTTACATTCCGCATTCCAAGATAAATGCATATGTACCCTCTGTTGCAATAAAGGATGTCTTAACACAACTTGATGCTGATGGAAGAAGGGCTAAATGGATTGCAAAGCTAATTGAATTTAATATAGAACTGAAACCCACCAAGCTGGTCAGAGGTTAGGGTCTTTCCAAGTTATCGGCTGAAGAAAATTGAAAATCATTGGATATTTATTTCCTGTGCACAATTGCAAAAATTGATTAGACAGATAAAGAAGAGGAAGCAACTAAACCAGAGAAAAAGCAGTCAGTGTCTGAAAATCTAGCTTCTCGTGATTGGTATTCTGCAATAGTTAAATTATTACTGAAGCTAGAAATCCCTTCAAGACTTACTTAGAGTCAAGCCAGAACTACTAAGCTTAGAGCAGCCAAATATTGCATTAATGAAAATTTGCTCTACTGGAGGGATCCATCTGGGGTGCTTTTGAGGTGTCTGGACAAAGAACAGTCAATAGAAGTTATGCAACAATTTCATTCTAGCATGTGTGGAGGGCACCATTATTGGAAAACCACTACCCATAAGATCTCAGAGCTGGATACTATTGGCCCTCCTTATTTTCTGATGTATTTTCATTTGTTAAATCTTGTGACAGGTGCCAAAGATTTGAAGGGAAATAGCATTTGAAGTCCCTGCCCTTAAAACCAATACATGCAAAAGGTCCTTTTCAATGGTGGGGCTTGGATTTCATTGGAGAGATCAATCCACATTCCAGTGGCCAACACAAATGGATATTAGTAGCCACTGATTATTTTGCTAAGTGGATTGAATCAATCCCGACAAGAAAGGCTGATCATAATGTGGTCATGAAGTTTTTGACAGAGAATATCTTTACCAGATTTGGTTGTCCACATAAATTAGTCATAGATAATGCAACAGCCTTCAGAGCAAAAGAATTGGTGGATATGTGCAATTCAATGGTGTTAAACTGGTTCATTCCACATCATATTATCCTCAAGGCAATGGTTTAGCAGAATCCTCTAATAAAAGCCTGATAAGGATAATTAAGAAGCTGTTGGAAGACAATAAAAAGAATTGGGATTCTAGACTCAGGTATGCACTGTGGGCTGACAGAGTAACCATTAAGAAATCCACAAGGAATTCTCCATTGAAGCTGGTATATGGTACTGAAGCTGTATTCCCAATTCAGTTAATTCTCCCTGTAACAAAATTCCTTCAAATAGAATAGAATGAAGAAGAAGACATGGCAAAAAGGATCACTGATTTAGCAGAGGTACACCAAATCAGGGAACAGCTAGTTGAAAAGGCTGCAACACATCAGAAAAAGATCAAGGAAGCTTTTGACAAAGGGACAAAATCAGATTGTTTTCAAGTTGGAGACTTGGTTCTGAAATGGGATGCACTGAAAGAAAAGAAAGGCAACCATGGGAAATTTGATGCTTTCTGGACAGGCCCTTTTATTATTTCACAGATTCAAGGGAACAACACCTTCATAATGAAAAGTATAGGAGGAGAAGCAGTTTTTGATGGCCCAGTTAATGGCCGTTTTCTGAAAATTTATGTTGTTTAAGGTATTTTGGCCTTAAAATTGTAAATATTTGATTTTATCAGTCTTAGTATAGGTCCAGTCAAAGTCCATGCCCAATGGAACATTGGGAATTTTGTTAAGTTGTTTTTCATCAGGAAGGCATTGATCTGTAGGTTCTTGAGACCTCACAGGGAGGATCTCATTCCTAGAAGGAGCCAGTGTTAGCTCTGCTACATTTTTTCAATATTTGCAAGTCATAAGCAAGCATGGCCGTGTTGTTGTTGTTCTAAGAGGGCTCGCATTTGTCATTCTTCCCCTGCCCCTTCACTTCACTCACACTCCCATACCCGCCTCGGTAGCCCTGTTTTCCTTCCAAAATCGGCATGAACCTATATTTCACCATGAACCTGTATCTCTTTAAGCCCCGAGCACTTAAACCATGAAACATCGCCCATATAGCCCTCCACCGCAATCGCAGTTGTTGATCTACCACATCCTGATCTAATGGTCTCCGTTGCTTTTCCCACTCGTTAACCTGTTATCGCTTTCCACCGTCCGATTGTTCCTACCGCACGATCCAATGTCATTCGCTTCCCTCGCTGCCGAAACCTGCACGCGCATTAACCCGCAGGGAAAGTGGTTTGTCGCCCATCACATTTGCCACATGTCGCCCTCTTATTGTGATCATGCAGGTTTGTACGTTTACCACCCACCTCCCGTAGGCGGTGCGGGGAAAACCACTTACCACCATCCCCCCCGTCCCCGCTCATTAACCCTCGCGTACTTTTGACCCCCGATCACTATTGGATTTGCCCATATGAGATCCAACGACCCTCGTCTATCCCGCTCTCATGTCTACCGATAGCCACTGCTAATCAATCTCTGCCGCCATTTACTCGATCCAACGGCTATCGTTTACTCCCGATCCCGCTCATTTGTTTGCCATGCAGTCTTTGCATCCTTAACCATTCTGTACACCTGAAGGATGAAGCGATCAGCTACCCAGTACCTTATGCAATTATTCTACAAAAACTGCAATTAACAAGGAAGAATGGCCGAGAAAAAAAGGACAACCTCGAGCAATTAAAGCATTTATCATTCATGGAGCTTCTTCTGTACAACACTCCACCTATTCAGGAAGGACAACCGAACACCAGAGAATGTCAAATTCACTTATTGAAGCAGTAGATTGTATCAAAGACCTGTATCAGATAGTCAATGTGGCTGGTGGTCCATTATGGCCCCTCCACGCATAGAATAGCAGAGCATATTTTTGTAAACAAACTCAATATATACCCAGAAGACAGAAGGTAATAGGTTGATGGTTGTTGTTTTGATGTAAGGTTCAACTTCTGGAGACTGTAACTACTGTGGTACCTGCAGCGTTTGGTCTTCATTTTCAGCTAATACAAGCTTATTTTGCTGTTAATTGCTCACTTTCCACTTTTTCTTTGTTCTAGGTTGTGTCTGTTATGCATTTTTCATGTGCTCTTGATGTTTACCATTAGAGGGGCTGTCATCCCACCTCTGTGTTAAAATCTAGTATGTATCATTAAAAGTGTATGTAGGTGTCTATTATTTTAGTGCCAAAGAGCTGTCATCCTGTCTGTGCAGTAGGGAATAGATTTACAGACCTTTTTACTGGTTGTAGCAGGCCATCACATGGTCTTGTGCATCTGCTGGTGTGGTCAATATTCTCCATCTTCACCTATTCCTTAAACTGTGAGTTATTGGTGGTCTAAAGCCTTATAGTCTGGGGGTGTTCACCCATGTCTGGGGTTAAGCATAGTAGAAGTGGTTATTTGGCTTGAATATGCATCATTCCTTCCACTCATCCATTTCCAATGTTTTGTTGAGTTTGTAATGTTCTTGAGCATCTCTGAGATACAACCTAGGAGAGTTTTTTGGGGTGATAATAGTACCCTTTTTTAGTTTCAGATCAGATTTCAGTTTTCATAAAAGGTTGTGATTTCAGTTCAAGGTTTCATCACATAGAGTATATAACAAAGCATGTACAAGCTTGGGATCAACCCAATGGATCAGGCCAGTAGTCAACGTTGTTCTTGACATCTCACAAGGAGATGCCATCCCCAAGTGGAGCCACTATTAGGTTCCTATAATAATAGGGTTCATAGTTTTGAATTGGCCATGTATATCTTGTAATACTGTACATACCTTTGCTTTTTGCAAATGCTTTCCCGTATTTAAAAAATGAAAATAGGATATGTCCTAAAAGAAAAATCAAAGGACAAAAAGAAACAAAGATAAAAAAATAATATTAAATATGAACCCCACCAAAAAGAGATAAAAAATATCATGAAAGTGTGCAAATTCAAATGCCACTACTCTTAGTTTAATTTTTGCAAATAATATTATGTGCAGCTTGTCAAAATGACACAATCCATGATGATCAAATAGTTTAATCTTGATTCATTCATGCTTTAGATTTCATGTTGATAGATAGTGAATAAAGATCTGACTAAACCATCTAATCTTAGCAGATCATTAGTTAGGTAGAGAATAAATGTGCTCATTAGTCTAATTTGGGCATTGGATGTTATAAGATTAGAATTAGATAGTTTGCTTATCAAAGAAAAATAAGAGGGCCATCAAGCTCAAATTCACCCAATAAATGAAGAACAAATGTTAGGGTAAATGATGGGTAGGCAGAAGCAGTTTTCACAAAGCATGGAGAGCATTAATTGGCTCATTTCATATCACTAACTTCCTTCCAAACTCATTTTCCTTGAAAAATCACCCATGCCCCTTGATTTTACCATTCCCCCCTTATTAGTTACCATTTTCCCTTAGAACCCACTAAAACCCCTTATCCTAAGTTTGAATAATGTATTAGGCCACATTCAAAAAACCCTCCCCGATACCCTTTTTAACTTAACCCTTACATTATTCATACAATAATCCTGCTTTATATATTTAAACCCCCCCCCCACACTTTATAAATCTCGACCCTAACTGAACATTTGAAATATATTTAAACCATTGCATTATTTATCCCGGGCCTTGCCAACCACACCCCGACTCAGCCCTTGCAACTTCGCTGCGCAATAACCCTCCGATCTCCCACCTCCAGATCCGATGGCCCATATCCATATCACGCACTCCCATCATCCGACAATTAAAATCCCAAAAGCACGCAATATTTGAGGTTTTTCTCGAGCGCCCTTTTGCTACGTGGCAGCCTCATGTTATATCACGCGCTCTCAAAAAATATTGCCCTCCACTCAAAAGCAGTGCGATATGCCACAAAACCACCCCCTGTTCCATGACAACCCCCTTAGAAGACCAACCTCCAACTGTCTCCTCCTGCTTGAAAGCCTCCTCCGACTGCTTCACTGTGTATCCCTAGAGGCTCTATCATCCATTGCTTTGCAATAAACCATCTAACCACACGTGCAAAATGTGAAAAATCACAGAGTTTTTACAATATGAAATTTCGCCATTCCCTTACCTTGATTTAAAATGAATAAATGAGAAGCCTTTTCCAAACATAATTGAGCCATCCACAGTTCGGACTTCATCCACAGACATCTCAGTTCAATAAATCTATTCATTTCCTTCCCGGTAGACCTATGCTTTATTAATGATTGTTTTATTTTGCAGGTGATTATTAGAATGGGATCTTGGACAAACAGTTTTGATACTAATTCCAAAACCTGTTTACTCCAAGATTCGCAAGGAAATGTATTCAAAGGATTTATTCAGAAGGAAACGACCATTATCACAAATCAAGAAGAAATTATCTACAAAGAGGCAGTAATGGTTAAAACAGAACACTCAAAAAGAACGCTATATTAGTGGTTTTCCCAGCCCATCTTTTTACTACGTGGTAGCCCCACATTATTGCGTCCTCTGAAAAAATACCACCTACAACTCAAACGGGATATGAGAATGTAGTAATATTTCAAAGCTATGGGTGAAACCATACTTGAGGTAAAATTATATAGCTACAGGCAATATGAGACTAAGGTTGTGGAATGAAATTCAAAGGTAAAATGGTTTTACAGCGACACATGAAATAAAATTTGATGCCATGAATTTATCAGAAGAAATAAAAGGGAAAATTTCACATGAAATTAATGTACATGAAAGAAAAGATAGCATTCATGTAAATGCATTTCATGATAGAAGATTAAGGTGAAATCAATTTACAAATGTAAAATCATGTTGTAGGTGAAAGTAAAAGAGTAAAATGAGAATACTCTTCAAACCATACAAATCAACACATGGTTTTGCAAAACCATCTAGGTATTATACAAGGGTAAAAGGAATTTACATACAGATAGAATGAATGAATTTACAGAGGAAAGAATAATAGGAACAAAACTACACATGGTTTTGTGAATTCATAGAAAGAGAAAACAAAACCATGAATTGGAAACAACACATGGTTTTGTAGAAATTTAATTATAAATTTCATTTAAAATATTTTGGAAATATTATTCAAATATATATATTATTATATATTTTCCAAAATATTTTTTGACACTAATGACTGATAAAATAGCAAGGCAGTCACAAGATCAACCATCAGTAAGGGAAGTCTCAGATTATTAAGTTAGAGGATCAGCAAGTAGTTGAGTCAATTACTAAGAAAAAGATAGATACATTTGCATCTGCTAGTTCATCTGCCAACACAACCACAAATTTGGGTCCACATCCTACCTTCTCCCACTTCGACAACAACAACATTTGCACAACAAATTCCACCAGAAGTATTAATCTGCAACAGTTAGAGCTTTTTAGTTCATCTATAGTCTAAAAATGTCCTATTTGTTATAGGCGGAATTTATTGTAAACAGTTTGTAAATTTTGTATAAATACTTCTGCTTTTGAAGTATTAAAGGTGGATTTATGAACATTTCTATAGGTGAACTCATCTACAACCAGAGGGTTTACTATACTTTTTCAGTTAATAGATAGGGAAAATAATAGAAGAATTTCTTTACAAGATTCATGTGTTGAGCCACTTCAATGAAGTATATTTCAATTGTTCATGTTTTTCTCTAAAGTATTCCATAAACTTGAATGTTTTCTAAATTTGAATGGTATAACAGGAATGTTATTGCATAAATTGTTTAAGTACACTCTGCTCTTACTGTTATACATTTCTATGTTTTCTTCTGATATCTGGATCTGATAATCCTTAATTGCTCTCCCATCCCAATTGACCTCTTTCACTTCCTTCATTATCCAGTTTGAGGAATCCTTAATTGCTCCTTGATCCCGATTGAAAATCATTTCACCATTCCAACCTTGAGATCTGATATTGCTCAACTACCTTGCCTTGAAACACTACTTTTATAATTTGTTTATGTTATGTTTTCTTGATATATTGACTCCATAGCCCAATGGAAAATAAACAGTGATCTATCCATCTAAATCATTAATTCCACCAAAAATTCAAATCAAAACCAAATCAAGCTTACATAACTAGCCTAAAATCAATTAACTCAACAAAGTTAAATCATAAAGAGAGAGCCCTCATTTTTCCTCCTATACTCCATGATTTTCATGATAACTATTACAAATATCTCCCCAATTTTGATGGAGTGAATGGTATCACTACCCAAAAACATATTCAAGGTTTTGAGAATTATCTGGACCTATTTGATATTAATGAAGATGATGTTATTATTAAGCATTTTTCTCTTTCTTTGCAAAGTAAAGTGGAGAGTTGGTTCAAGAACTTGCATATTGCAAGCATCTCAAATTTCCAACAGTTTGTCAATTTTTTCCTTGATAGATGGATAATCAAAGTCAATCTTTTTCTGATCATATAACAATATAATCAGTTGAAAAGGAAGCCAAATGAAACAATACAACAATTTTCTGACAGATTTAATCAAGTTTATTATTCAATGCCAGCAAATATAAGGCCTCCCCCTGATTTAGCTCTCTTGCATTATCCAAAATCATTTGATCCAGAAATAGAATTTCAACTAAGAGAAAGAAACACAACAACTCTTGAAAAGATGCAAAACATTGCAGTAGATGTAGAAGTTCATCTGCTAATTAAAAATAAAAAGTTGAAAGCAGAAGTAGAGAAGAACAACATTGCAGAGGTAAAACTCAACATTTTGGTAAGAAAAATAGAGGAAATGATACAAAAGATCACCATGCAAGATAAATGTTTTGTGCAAGATCACCATGACCTATTTATTTAAGAAAAAGAATAGGTTGATATCCATGAACAAATTCTTGCTAATTCCAACTACCATAGATCAGAAAATGGATTTACAGATCAATATGTGGAAGAGGAATCTACTGATCTAATGTGTATGTTTGATGACATTCCTTCTTTTAATGATTTGCCTAAGTATGATCAGTATGATGATAATTATGTTCTCTGATTTCAAGCTAACTTAACAGAGCAATCAGAAGCTAGTTTGGAAATAAGGAAATTCAATTTCAACAGCTTGAAAACAGTGATCAGCTTATTCATATCAGCTATGAAAGTGAGGAAGAAAGTGTAGAAAATTTGGAAATAAGTGAAGGTTCTTTTCCTCTTTGTTTTGCTTCATTTCAGTTCATGAGAGAAAAATTTAAAGCAATAAAAAATCAGCAGTCTTTGGTATTGTTATTGATAACAAAGAAGACAATAAAACTCTTGATCAAGATTCTTCAGTTTCACAACTATAGTTATCAAATTTCATTGAAACACCTGATCAAATGACACAAGAAAGTTATATACCACTATGTTTTGAATCATTTCAGTTTTTAAAGGAAATGTGGTATAAAATCTCTAAAGAAAAGGATGAGCAACTTGTAGAAATCTATGAAGTTCCATTCAAACCTATATGCAATAAGTTGCAGCAATCCTTCCAAGCTTTTTATGATCTAATAGCTGATATATTAGATGATGGATGCAATAAAAAAAAATTCTCCATTAACTAACTATGAGATTCAAGATCAAGATGATAAAGGTTTCATCAGTCAAACATTTCAATCAGTAGAAATATCATCACAAAGCTTATCTGAAAATCTGCAGGGTGATAAAGATGAAAATGAAATTTCAGTTTCATGGCATAGAGGCCATCAAGAACAAATGTATAGTTGCTTAAATCAATTGAAAAATAGTG
Organism: Pinus tabuliformis; assembly: GCA_031772625.1. Classification (NCBI taxonomy): domain Eukaryota; kingdom Viridiplantae; phylum Streptophyta; class Pinopsida; order Pinales; family Pinaceae; genus Pinus; species Pinus tabuliformis. The sequence goes on from CM062809.1 coordinate 82,475,860, forward strand.
TATATATTTTGGAATATCCTTTTGAAAAGTTCCTAGAGTCAACAATGGAAATCAAGTATTTCCTTATCTTTTCATTTGTTGACAAATTTCCATTGGGTTTTAGAATCTTGGTTTTAATCACAAACAAGCACAAGAAGCAAAATCCACCAATGTATATGATGCTTGAATGGTTGCATTGGCTATTTCATTTTACCTAATCAACAGTTGGAAAACTGATTAGAGTAAGTAGGTAGGATTTCAGTTTGATTAAATGTAGTTTTCAGCAGCAAGTTTATTTCAGTTTTTAGTTTTTAGCAAGTGTTGAAATAATTCATTAAGATTTAAGATCGAAAAGAAGGCCCTTAGGTCTTGATGATATAGTAGTTTGGTTTGAGGGTTGCAGTACCTTTTTTCAGTTTCAGATCAGATTTCAGTTTGCAGAAAAGGTTGTGATTTCAGTTCAAGATTTCATCACAGAGAGTATATAACAAAGCATGTACAAGCTTGGGATCAGCCCAATGGATCAGGCCACTAGTCGACGGTGTTCTTGACATCTCACAAGGAGATGCCATCCCCAAGTGGAGCCACTGTTAGGTTCCTATAATAATAGGGTTCATAATTTTGAATTGACCATGTATATCCTATAATATTGTACATACCTTTGCTTTCTGCAAATGTTTTCCCATATTTAAAAAATGAAAAAGAGGATATGTCCTAAAAGAAAAATCAAAGGACAAAAAGAAACAAAGATAAAAAGAATAATATTAAATATGAACCCCACCAAAAAGAGATAAAAAAGATCATGAAAGTGTGCACATTCAAATGCCACTACTCTTAGTTTACTTTTTGCAAATAAGATTGTGTGAAGCTTGTCAAAATGCCACAATCCATGGTGATCAAACAGTTTAATCTTGATTCATTCATGCTGATAGATAGTGAATAAAGATTTGACTAAACCATCTAATCTTAGCAGATCATTAGTTAGGTAGAGAATAAATGTTCTCATCAGTTTAATCTGGGCCATTGGATGTTATAAGATTATAATTAGATAGTTTTCTTATCAAAGAAAAATAAGAGGGTCAGCAAGCTCAAATGCACCCAATAAATGAAGAAAAAATGTTAAGGTAAATGATGGGTAGGTAGAAGCAGTTTTCACAAAGCATGGAGAGCATCAATTGGCTCATTTCGTATCACTAACTTCCTTCCAAACTCATTTTCCTTGAAAAATCACCCCTACCCCTTCATTTTACTATTCCCCCCTTATTAGTTTCCATTTTCCCTTAAAACCCACTAAAACCCCTTATCCTAAGTTTGAATAATGTATCGGGCCCCATTCAAAAAACCCTCCCTGATACCCTTTTTAACTTAACCCTTACATTATTCATACAATAATCCCACTTTATATATTTAAACCCCCCCACTTTATAAATCCCAACCCTCACTAAACCTTTGAAATATATTTAAACCACCACATTATTTATCCCAGGCCTTGCCAACCACACCCCGACTCAGCCCTTGTAACTTCGCCACGTGATAACCCTCTGATATCCCACCTCCAGATCTGATGGCCCATATCCATATCGCGTGCTCCCATAGTCCAACAGTTAAAATCCCGAAAACACGCGAGATTTTTGGTTTTAACTAAGCACCCCTTTTCTATGTGGCAGCCCCACATTATATCGCATGCTCTCAAAAAATACCACCCTCCACTCAAAAGCGGTGTGATATGCCACAAAACCACTTCCCTTTCCATGACAACCCCCTCAAAAGACCAACCTCCAACCATCTCCTCCTGCTTGAAAGCCTCCTCTGATTGCTTCACTGTGTATCCCCAGAAGCCCTATAATCCATTTTTGTGCGGTAAACCATCTAACCACACCTGCACAATGTGAAAAATCACAGAGTTTTTACAATATGAAATTCTGCCATTCCCTTACCTCTATTTAAAATGAATAAATGAAAAGCCTTTTCCAAACAGAATTGAGCCATCCACAGTGTGGACTCCATCCACAGACATCGTAGTTTAATAAAGCCATTGATTTCCTTCCCTGCAGACCTATGCTTTATTAATGATTATTTTATTTTGCGAGTGATTAGCAGAACAGGAGCTTGGACAAACAATTTTGATACTAGTTCCAAAACCTGTTTACTCTGAGATTCGCAAGGAAATGTATTCAAAGGCTTTATTTAGAAGGAAAAGACAATTATCACAAAGCAAGAAGAAATCATTTACACAGAGACAATAATGGTTAAAGCAAATATAAATCCCATAAAGTAAAAAAGATATATATATATATAGATATATATATATATATATATATATATATATATATATATATATATATATATATATATATATATATATAATCCCTCTTTTTACCCCTTACTTCACCAGGAAAGAGCTAACCAGCCATATATTGGGTATTTAATGCCCTCAGAGCAGCACGCGACTTAACGCGATAACACGGGAGCAGGCAAATTCGGCATTAAATAATATTTGCCCGCTACCGTGTTATCGGACTAAGTGGCGTGCTGCTCTGACGGCATTAAATACCCAATATATGGCTGGTTAGCTCCAGCCTACTTCACCAAACCCTATTAATATAAAGTTTTGGACTTTATATTAATTTCTCCCCGCAAGCCTATACTACCTCTTCCCCTTGCAAAGTCAACCAATGGCCCACCCCGCACTAAGAATTAAACCCCCTTCATTTTTATTTGCCTCAAGTTTCATAAAAACAAATGAACGGTTAAAATTCCATATCGCGGGCATAACTCATCCAACACTTAACACTCAAAAAGCACGTGAGATTAGTGGTTTTCCCAGCCCATTTTTTTACTATGTGGTAGCCCCACATCATATCACGTCCTCTGAAAAAATACCACCTACCACTCAAAAGCGGTGCATTAAACCATTATCTGTTTTGGTTTGTTAATATGGGGTGGATTAATTTAAGTGAAATACAGAGGTATGAGAATGCGGTAATATTCTAGAGCTACGGGTGAAACCATACTTGAGGTAAAATTATATAGCTACAAGAAATATGAGACTAAGGCTGTGGAATGAAATTCAAAGGTAAAATGGTTTTACAGTGACACATGAAATAAAATTCACGGATGCCATCAATTTATCAGAGGAAATAAAAGGGAAAATTTCACATGAAATTAATGTACATGAAAGCAAAGATAGCATTCATGTAAATGCATTTCATGATAGAAGATTAAGGTGAAATCAAGCATCAGAGGAAATAAAAGGGAAAATTTCACATGAAATTAATGTACATGAAAGCAAAGATAGCATTCATGTAAATGCATTTCATGATAGAAGATTAAGGTGAAATCAAGCATGGTGAAATCAATTTATAGATGTAAAATCATGTTGCAGGTGAAAGTAAAAGAGTAGAATGAGAATACTTTTCCAACCATACAAATCAACACATGGTTTTGAAAAACCATCCAGGCATTCTACAAGGGTAAAAGGAATTTACATACAAATAAAAATAGAGAGGAAGAAGTAATATGAACAAAACTACACATGGTTTTGTGAATTCATGGAAAGAGAAAACAAAACCGTGGATTGGAAACAACACTTATTATAAATTCGTTTAAAATATTTTGGAAATATTATTCAAATATTTATATTCTTATATATTTTCCAAAATATTTTGTGACACTGATGGATGATAAAATAGCAGGGCAGTCACATGATCATCCATCAGTAAGGGAAGTCTCAGATTATCAAGTCAGAGGATGAGAAAGCAGTTGAGTCAATTACGAAGAAAAAGAGAGATACATCTGCATCTGCTAGTTCATCTGCCAGCACAACCACAAATTTGGGTTCACATCCGACCTACTCCCACTTCCACAACAACAACATTTGCACAACACATTCCACCAGAAGTATTAATCTGCAACAGTTAGATATTTTTAGTTCATCTATAGTCAAAAATGTCATGTCTGTTAGAGGTAACATTTATTGTAAATAGTTTGTAAATTTTGTATAAATACTTCTACTTTTGAAGTATTAAAGGTGGATTTCTAAACATTTATATAGGTGAACTCATGTACAACCTGAGGGTTTACTGTACCTTTTTAGTTGACAGACAAGGCAAATAATAGAAGCATTTCTTTACAAGATTCATGTGTTGAGCCACTTCGGTGAAGTATATTTAAATTTTTCATGTTCTTCTCTAAAGTATTCCATAAACTTGAATGTTTTCTAAATTTGAATGGTATAACAGGAATGTTATTGCAGAAGTTGTTTAAGTACACTCTGCTCTTACTGTTATATATTTCTATGTTTTCTTCTGATATCTGGATATCAGGATCCTTAATTTCTCTCCCATCCCAGTTGACCTCTTTCACTTCCTTCATTATCCGGTTTAAGGAATCCTTAATTTCTCCTTGATCCTGATTGAAAATCATTTTGCCATTCCAGCCTTGAGATCTGATATTGCTCAACTACCTTGCCCTATAACATTGCTTTTATAATTTGTTTCTGTTTTGTATTCTTGATATATTGACTCCATAGCCCAATGGAAAATAGACAATAATCTATCCATCTAAATCAGTAATTCCACCAACAATTCAAATCAAAACCAAATCAAGTTTACATAACTAGCCTAAAATCAATTAACTCAACAAAGTTAAATCATAAATAGAGTGCCCTCTTTAAGCATTAGGAAGGATAGATCCTGATCTCAAAATTAAGTTTGTGGTTATCTATATTATTTCTTTCATGACAACCCTAAGGAAATTTTAGAGTGATAACAAGGGCTGAAGCATTTTATGTACTCACAAAATTATTAGAAAAGCATTCGGTGGCTTTTGTCTCAAAGGGGCTTCCACCTAAAATTTTTGGTGTCTACTATCTATTGCTTTGAATTAATGTTAAATATTAATTAACACCATAAAACGTTTAATAAGTTATTAATTTATATGAAATATTGATTGACCCCCTTCTCAGTATTTCCAACAATAGGTATCAAAGTAGGTTCCTTAACTAGCATTTTAAAAATTGGAAGGAGATCATGGAGTGGAATAAGCTAAGAATTCCAATACTTAATGGGAACACATATACATTTTGTACTAGAAAGATGTAGGCATATCTTCAAGCACAAATATTTGATGTTTGTAATGTTGTGTTGATCGAATACATGAAATGTACAACTCCTCCTTCAAATGATAACTATCAAAGGGTTTACGAAATCCATGGTAAATCTAAAAATCCCCTCATGACTAGTGTGTCAAATTCTATTTATGTCAAAACAATGCATTGCAAATCAACAAAATAAATTTGGGACAAGATTTAAAATATATATGGAGACAAGAAGGCCAAGCTCCAGACCCACTGAGGTCAATTTGAGAAGTTGAAAATGAAAGAAGAGGAAAACATTGCAGCTTACTTTCTCCATGTTGATAAAATAGAGAATTTTATAGAACCATTGGGAAAGCCAATGGAAAGCAAGGTAGTTTTATGAAAGGTTCTAATATCTCTTCTGGAGAGATTTAGAGCTAAAGTCTTTGTACTATAAGAAAGAGATTATTTGGAAAATGAAAAAAGAACAATAAATTCCATCTAACTAAGAAGCAACAGTCCCAACATCAAAAAGTTTGTGAAAAATAAGCAGTAATCAAGACCAAGCTCCCATTGTTGTCGTGAAGAAGAATAATTAGATGAAGAAATTGCTATCTTTGTTAGAAAGTTAAAAAGTGGAGAAGGTAGGTTCAAAGGTAAATTTCGATTAACTTGTTTCAATTGTGGTGATATTTGTCACTTTACAACTAAACATTGTCATAAGAACTTTGGTAACGAATATGAAGAAACCAAGAAATGGAAGAAGGGTCAAAGAAGATTCAACAAGAAAGGTAATGTTAAAGGCTTTAAGATTTATTTTTTTCTCTAAGGAAGACATCTCCTCATCTCATGAAGAAAGTGAAACTGATGAAGAAAATGACATAGGAAGAGTGTTATGCATGGCTAGGGATAATAGGAATCAATCTCCTAAATAATAAGAAGGAAATGAAGAAGAGATGGATGAGATCGAATTTAAAAATGAGATGGTCAGAGTTATAAAGGATATTAAGGTTGAAAGAGAAAACATTAAATCTTTGGGAGACGAATTAAAAGAATTAAAATAACATGCTAGAAGCCTCAACAAGAAAAATGAAGAATTGAATGAAACCTTCACCAACCTTAATTACAACTGGAAGAAGCCAAAAAAATTGAAGAATCACTTAGGAGAGAATTAGATGAAATAAACAAGGCAAGGGAAGACCTAGAAGCATAAATAGCCTCTCTACGAAAGGAAGCGCAAATAAGAAATGTTTAGAAGAACTTGGAAAACATCTCCAAAGAATTGGATAAGCTCATCAAAAATCAAAGGTCACAGAGTGAAAAGATAGGATTGGGATACAGGGATCTATTTGTAAAAGGCTTGACCTCCTCCACGACATAAAAGGGAGATGGAAAAAAATATTATGCAGAACTTTACTAGTGGATTTATTGAGAAGGAACAAGGTTTCCCAACAGGAAAAAAGGCTAGAGATCAAGAAGAAGGTTCTTGGAGAACATTTAAAAAAAGAAAGTCTCTCTGTCTCAGGTATCAAACCACATTTCTTGGTGTCTATTATTCTTGTGGGAATTTTGGACACAAAGTTGTAAATTTCTAGGCCCATGATAGAAATAGAGGAAATTTAGGAAGGTCATCCCGAAATGGTTATCCTATAAATTCTTGAGAATATTACAGGAAAAACTATAATAGTTTTGGATATTTTAGAAATGAAGTAGAATTTCACAAATGCAATGAATTTAGATATTTCTCTAAAGATTTCAAGATAACTGCTCTTTTATGGCAGAAAAATCACTCTTATGGACAAGAGTGATCTCCCTAGATTCAATGGTTGAATCTAGTAACAAACAAATAAACTAGTAAATCTTTCCCTGAGGTCATTCCTATTGAATCATAAGAATGAATGTTGGAATATGAAATCCATACCTTTCAAACGAAATGCCTGATGAAGATCCTTGATATGGTTTGATGAAACTCCTCAATACTCAGAATTCAAACCTGCAAGCATGATAACAACAAAGTGGCAAATGCATATCATAGATAAATGATTCAATAAAACCCACACTCATGATCAAGGAAACTAATACCTAATATCATTATCAATGGAAAAATGGAAGTAAATACACAATACATCAACTCAATTGAACAATATAGTTGAAAAGAAACACTATTTTGTATTAATATTCAGTAAGAAGAAACAATACAACCTTTCCGTAATGTTGTAAGCCTCCTCCCAAAAGTCTCCAATCCTCCCCTTAGGTGACAAGCTTCTAGCCCTATTCCAAAATATAAGTTTACATTCAGAAGTCCTCCTTATCCCTCTAGTCTATGTTGAATTTATAGGCCAAGAGGAATAAGTTTGAGATCCTCTTTTAAAGGGATGAGATCCTCAAAAGGAGTGATTAGGGTTCCACAAAGAGAGGGAGTTTTTTCCATGAACAAAGGGATGCGACCCAAGTATGTAGAAGCTTGAAGCTTTTAATTGGGAAATATTCCTCCAACAAAGCTTCTAGAAATCACTTTTTATTTTTACTTATGTTAGGTGATTTGCGTAGTTCATAGTGGAAGACAGAGCCAAATTTGTGCTAGCCATAATGGTAAGATTTGTGTCTGTGCAAAATTAGGCTAGGGAACCACACAAGTGCTAAAAAGTGGGTTTTTGGACCATGTAATCCATAATTCATGTGGTCTTTGGGATTTTTTTTCTTCTAACATTGCAAGGGAATGATTCGGAACACTTAAATGGGTAGCGAAAGATCCATATTGGTGGTCATTTTCATAATGGTGACAAAATGATGTGTAACAAATTGCCCCTAAAGTGCAAATTCATAAAATACGTTTGAGGACTGAAGTAATTTATCATGCCAAAGTTTGAATTAGAGACCATGGTTGGAGACCTGAAACAATCAATTAATGGTTACTGTGGAGCAATAAAAAGGTGTCTTGTGAACTCCTAATTACCTCACATTAATTATCAACCCAGGGACGACTTTTTATTTCAAGAGTGTACTCTGTCTGAGGCGGCTATTTACTTAAGAGTAATGTTTCGCAGTATAGTGCTTAAAATGCAAAAGTAAATGAAAGCTGGAAACAAAATCTAATTGGAACAGCAAGAAACTGAAATGTTCTAAACTAAATCATTCATTCAAACAACCATCAATCGAGGATATAGTAGCAATAACTCAGTCCTCTAGAAATTGATGCAAAAGGAATTAGAGTATGGATCATGGATCTGGGAGCATAATAGCATCTGCTGTGTCTCACGACAGCCTTGATCCTCCTCCCACACTAAAACAGTAAATGCAAGTAAATGGAAAGGAAATTAGAGCATGGACCAAAGATCTGGGAGCTAAGCAGCGACTTGCTGACTCACTACAGCTTTAGACCTTCTCTCACACCAAAGCAATAAATACAAGTAAATGGACAGCAGAAAATAAATGGAACAACAAGTCTAAAATGGAACGGCCATAAATGGAATCAGCAAACTAGAATTAAAGGAATCTGAACAGCAAACTCTGTTTTAATGGAAGCAAACAACAACCAAGCCAAATCAAATAAATCAGACAACAAAAGGAAATAGAATGGCAACTAATTGGAAATGAAATATGGAACAGCCTACGGTGCTAAAATAAATAATGCACACAACGTACAACGATATTAAGAAATGGTAATCTGAGTCTGATACGCAAGTATTAATCCTGGTTGGAAAGGGTAACGATTGCAATTTATAATGGAACCACAATGTCATTTGAACAGCAATCTTATGAAGTATAAACCATGGACAAATACAATAATACCAGCTTAAGAAGGTTGCAGCTTGATTACTCCGCAATTAAATCATTCTGTAGAGAACATCAATGTTACATTAACGACTTTAAAGAGATAGCAATACGTTATAAGATCAGAATGCACATTACGACTTTCTTGTTGCAGAGAGCGATATATGAAATATAACAGAACTGCAATATAAGATAATAAATCACACCAGATTACCAATTCAAGCTGATAATACAAACCACGCATAAACCAAAAAGATAATATACAGCAGCAGCAGCGTACTCCACCAGAGGCTGGGCCCTTAGCCGCCAGCGGATGCTGCGGGGTCACTTCAGAATGAGAGAATTGAACAGCACTCCCAAATCATTTATTAATCAGCCAAATGTGGAATTATTACAACAGCAGAAGCTTAGGAATTACAACATGAATGATCCACCATCGTTGTCCATCATTTCTCATTCCCTAAATCCATCATCACGTCCCCCTCAAATCATCCCCATCTCTGATCTCTGTTTTCATTTAAATAGAGAGAGATCAGAGAGAAGTTACAATAAGGATAAGCACAACATAATTCCTATTACAAAATTGGTTTACCTCTAACCATTTGATCAACAAGAACAAGGCGAATTTGGCTTTGCAGCTGAGATTTGGAGGACGGCTGCAACTGCAAATCAGAGAAAATCGTGCTCAGAGAACCCTGTGTTTCTCTTAGTACAAGCCGAATTTGGGAAAACTGTTCTTCACGAAGATAATTGGGCCCGTTTTGGACAAAACCCATGTTCCGGATTTTCCAAATTCGTCTTCATTTGCTCAAAATCTCAACCGCAAAACTGTCACTCCTTAAACCAGCGAATTTCTGAGTTGGCAGATTTAAAAATCAAATCTTCAATCTGGAAGTTACCTTGGAGGCTAAAAATGGTGAATAATGTTACAACCAACTTATTAGAACTATCATTGGTAAAATAATGCATAATCATCAATTTATTAGAAATAAAGGAGAATAAATAATATTTATTCATGAGAGCATAAATAATTAATAAAATGGATTTAAATGATAAATTATAATAAATGGCATGATGAAGAATGGTAGAAATGGGTGGAATAAGTGTTCAAAAGTGATAATAATAATGGCATATTAACGACTCTACAGTTACAATACACTATCTTCATATAATCATCATTGAGGTAGGAATTCCCATACTCAAAGCAAAAGTCTTCAAAGAATCAGTATGGAAATATACAAAGATCCATGTCATCAATAGACATAGTATGAACGAAACCATTAAATATGGATCCATATTTACAATCATGAACATTTAAAACTTCACGCAACCTGGATGGATGAAACTATAGCTAGGGTCTTGGTCTTCATCCATATCGATCCATAGTAGGAATCTAACGATGCAAATGAATGTTTCAAAGTCAAACATGGTAGAAAACACCTGATTACTTGTCAATGATGTGAAGCGTTAACAGGTGCGAGAGAAACCATTAGTAATGAAAATGGTTCTTAAGATACCCTAGTACAATCTATGATGTGTGACTAAATGTCTTGAAGTTGAATACTCATAGAATCATTCGATTGAAGGTCAATGGTGGCAACCTGTCATTGAAAGGGAGAACCTTTCCATTAAGGCATGCAAGATCCAAGGTATCAAAGGATTTTTCTAGATCAATGTTGGGGCCTTTGTTTTGATTTTGAATGTTTTGAAGATACAAAGAAGGAAAAGTGGGTGACAAGAGCATCAGGCAAGTTGCGGAAAGGACAACTAGGGAAAGGAGACAAGAATATGTAGTCGTGGGGCAGTTGCAGCAAGGTGTTAGGAGAAAGCAGAAGTAGCCGAGCAGACAAAGAGGAGGATGAGAAGTAGCCGAGGGGAAAGACAACCATATGAAACTGGCAGTTCAAGCAGCAGAGTAGAGGATAAAAGAGAAAGACCACAAGGAGAAATAGGTTGTTGATATTGAGTTTTGGTGTCTAAGGAGGTTCAGGATACAAAGGAACCTAATTTAAGGATTGGGACAGTCACGGGAAGGTCAAAACAAGGAGAAGACTGAGATCTAGACCCTTCAGAACCATGGTATTTCATGTATTCTATAACAGATTGATGCTAGATTTATAATGTAGTGAACCTTCTATTGGATTAATATGAATGAGAAATCAAACTAGTTGCTTGGTATTATATGTGTATTTTTTTATGCTTCATGGGCCCATTAAAAGTTTTTTTATATTGCGAGTCTATTATCATATTAGAATGATCATCATAGTGATATGTTGTTAGGCTTAATGTATTTGTAGGGATGTATATAGAATAATGTTTAAGATATCCTTGACATTATACTAAACCCTTCTTAGTTTCGGTCGTGGCATGCCTTAGGTGAGACTCCTTATCCCTCTGGGTAAGGAAAAAATTTCGGCGTTGTCCTAGACTACAACGAGCCATTGTTGGCCCCTTGTGCCTAAACCCAAGGTCTTTCCCTAATGTCATTTTTGTACCAACAAATGGTTTCAATGTTGAATTTAGGATTCTATGATCCATATCATGTTTTTGAGAAGATTTTTTAGTGAAAATCACTAATGGTTCCATTGTCGGGACTTGAAATTATAAGAACCGGTTTGGAATATGGTGTCGAGGATATTTAATAAAGAGATTCGAGATTGGTGGGATAAAAGAGTAGATTAGTTTATATCAGAGCAGGCTATTCATCGGGGCCGACCTATTACTAAAGTGAGTGAAGAAATTTTGTACTCGGAGGTTTCAAGTGACCAATAAGAGATCTTCTGGTGTAAGTTCCCAGAGGACTTATATAATTGGCTAAGGAGGCTAAAAGTGTAGAGTCAGCTAGAATGAATGGAACTAGCTCATCGTGATTGGGTTCCAATAGACCTTGCATCACCTCGATGCTTGGATATCGATCTAAAAAGGGAAGTAGATTTTTGGGTACAGACTACATAGATGGATACGTAGTCGAATTCGTAGCAAAGAACTATTAGTCCTTTTCAAGGGTGGACACAGTGTTTAAGTCAAGGTTAAGAGGGAAGCTAGTGGGCGAAGTTCCTTTGTGGATTAAGATGTTCATGGGGGAAGAAGGCCTGCTACTTCTACATGGAACAACGATGGTAGCGTAAAATCCCAGTACTAGGGGAAGGGACTAAGGGGAGGACGCTACTATTTGGGGAATGTAGATGCTTCTAAAGGAATGGACGTAGAAGGATTGCAGAGAGCTAGATATATTATAGCACAAAGGAGAGTTCTGTTAGTTAAAAAGTGACATGAAAGAGCAGTATAAACGCTGAAAAGGAGACATATGGAACCTCACCAAGCAGGAGCGGTGTCGAGGGGCTAAGAATAAGGAAAGAGAATGGAGGAAGAGGTAGAACAAGACAGGAATGCCGATTGGAAAAATAGAAGCCAAGATAATGACAGGGACTCTCCCTTATAGGTTGTGGGAAAGGTGCCAGAGGGAAAGGTTCGCGATAGTTACGAAGAGGAAATGGAAGGTGAGATGTGCAATGTCATGAGAAGATTATTCGCTGAAGATGAAACATCCGCAAGAATTCAGTAGTAGAATCCTTGAAGTACAGGTAGTATCCATCCTGACCTTCCCCTGGTGCTTTACAATAACCCTAATAAACTTGTTGCTAAGTTAGCTAAAGCAATACGAGTACATAGTGTGCATGAAAAGTATAAGGAAAGTTTTAATCCATTCAATAGTAGTGGAACTAGCAGTGCTAGTAATTTGGGATTACAAGGATCTCAGTAACCTGGAAACAAAGGATTTGTGTTGTTAGCACACACTCGGGTCAACATGGTAGGATCCTTCACTAGATATCTTGAGTTTGCTAGTAGAGGAAATGAAGACGTAGAACAACATTGGTGCCTTTGCAAAGCTATATAGAGAGTGCACCAAATGCTAGATAATGTCAAATCAATTGAGTTCTAGACCACCTTAAGGGAAAGAGCTCTACGTTGGTTTATAAAATGGGTAGAATAGAACTAGAATCCCACAGTAGATGATATTAAGAGAGTATTTGTTCAAGGATTCAAAGTACCACAAACTGACCAACAGGGATTGTTGGAATTATGGGAGATCAAGAAGAAGGGAGGTGAAAGTTCTTAGGAACTGATGTAAAGGTTTAAAAATTCTATTGGAAAGTTGAGCTACACCATAGATCCTAATCATCAGAGAGACTGGTTCATCAAAGTGCTCCTACCCCTTACAAGAACACTTCATACACAAAAAAACATTGGAACTCTCCAAGATTCTCTAGAACAAGCGTTACATATAGAAGCCATGGCGGGATACCCACATGCGTGTCGAGGGGGGATGGGATCACAAGACTTGTTAATCATGGTCCCCCAAAATCAGATTTCCAATTTAACGGAAAAATTGAAAGACCTACATCCAATTCAACCAACTAGGCCTAATGTATGGTCTACTCACTACCTAGTGGAAGGACATGTTACAACTGAATGCCCAAGGCTGAGGGGCACTGATAATTCAGGGGGAATTGCAGGATCATCAGGAACCTTGCCAATGGTAGGAGTTATGGTAGTGGGAGTGCAAGGAGCTTTCCCAGGCCAGAATACCCAATAATATTGTGAATTCTATAGGAATTATGGAAATTTTTGGTAGGTATGTCCAATACTACAAAAATATTCCAATGTACCAAATAAAAACTATTGTGAATTTTGTGCATCCACAACAAATCACACTAATCAATGTAGGGAATTAGACACCTTAGCAGAGAAGCTAGATAGGTCTACATTCAGAGTCAACGAATCTGGTCATGGGGGACATGGAGGAGCTATGAGAGGAGGAAGAGAAGGGGGGAGAGGTCTTGTAAGGTGTTATAATTGTGGCCATGAGGGGCATATCGCTAAAAAATGTCCGCTCCCTAGAAGACCATGGTGCTCACAATGTAGGGTCAATGCACATGCTACAAAGGATTGTCTTGAGTTGATTAAAAAATGGGAAGAGAAAATAAATCAGAGGGGGACTAATTTGATCAACAAAGAACCAAGAACCGTTGAATCACTTCCCATAACTAGTATAAATATAGTTACCAGAGGAGGTAAGAAGATAATGGATGATCAAGGTATGGAAGACCCGCCTTTAGTTGTTTGAGTAGAATCCCCAAACAAATCATACAACCCCACGGAAAAAAAAAACAATACAATCAAGAAGTAGCCAAATTTTTTGAGGGATTGACAGAGATAAAGGAAAAACAAAAACAAGACACACGCATATTCGGTAATGCTCGAATGATAGAAGAATGGTTTAATTTATTTCTGCAGATCATTGATAATGAGCAGATGTTAAAAGAGTTGCGCAGAAGTTTGAAAGAATTATTGCCAAAAGGCGAGGAGAAAGGATAAACAATATCTGCCAAATTGCCTAAAAGACATGTGAGAAGAGTACGACAGAACAAAAAGAGAACCAGAAGGGAATTCTGGATTGATGCTCAAGTTGTAGTATTCTAGACTAAGGACACAATTCTAGATCTGGGGTCGGATGTAAATATTCTACACAGAAAGACATGGGAAGCATTGGGGAAGCTGCAACTTAAATATTCACCAATAAAATTGCAGGCGGTGAGTCAATATTAAATCTTTCCCATTAGAAGGTTGGAAGATGAAGAGGTGGATGTAGCTGGAGTGAAGACTTATACTGAATTTGAAGTAATTGATATAATGGGTGATAAGAAAATTTACCCAACACTTCTTGGTATCGACTGGGCATATGAGAACTATTCTATCATCGACCTGAAGAAAGAATTGATGATCTTTGAAGTAGAAGTAATGTGGGTAATACAACCACTAGATCCATATCAATGACCAAGGTTCACAGAACCTGTGGATGACTGAGATGAGTCAGGAATGCTAGACCAACTGTACTGGCTAATGGCAATAAAAAGAGAAGATTACATAAATCCTATAGCAGGAGGATTGGTTAGTTGGAGGAGTATTGAAAGCTCAGATGCTGGTTTAGAAGCCACTTGGGATGCATGGCAACGAGGGGGATACAAAATTGATACCAGACACTACACGAAGGTATGTAGGATAAAATGGAATGGGGCAGGTAGGCAACTATCCTACGTTTCACGGTATTGAATCAATAGACATTTTTTTAAATAAGGTAGACATACAAATAAGAGAAGATCACAAAGTCCCACTATTAGATATCGCGTTACACGCCACCCCAGCAAGGTGGTGGAGAGCACACCACAACATGTTGTGTCAATGGGAGACTATCAAGCGAGCCATGAGAGAGAGGTTTAGTCAAGAAGGAGACTGACTACATGATAAGGTGAAGTATAGAAGAAACTCAAATCCTAGAAATAACTTAGAGGGCTGCAAAAAAAAATGGGAAAGAGAGAAAGTACCAAAGGAGCTTTGGGTGCATTTATTCATACACACCCTAGGTACAATCCCATAAGCATGGTATATACAGGAGGAAATTTGTAGAAAGACAACGGATTGGGATATCATGGCTAGACAATTCAACAATAGCTTCTTGTTCAAGGATGTTGTTCGATGCATGAATGAAATATTATATGCCATTAAAAGGATCCTATTTACTCTAGGAAAATTATGGGAAGGTTGCATTGACGAGAAATTTCTATAGTATTTTTATGAAGCAAGGTATCTAGAATATATGTCTTGTGCAAAAATAAAGATAGAGCTAGAGGAGGATGATCTAGAAGGATTAAGACAACTAACCTTTCAATATATAGAGGGTGAACGGGATATTCAAGAAATCCCCGTAGGAGATGCTGCACATCTTCTCCCGATGAAACTGCGAAAGCATAACATCAGCTCAAATGATAAACCTAAGGTGGCATCCATCGGAGATTATTTGGATGAGTAGATAAATAGGGAGATCTTTGATATTCTTCGTAAATACGAAGACTTATTTCCAACCTCAATGGCTGAGCTAAAAGGGATAAAAGGGGACACAAGAGAAATGAAAATTGTGATGAAACCAGATGCCCGTCCAGTGAAGCATATACCATATAGGCTAAACCCAAGAGTGAAATAAAAGGTCAAGGGAGAGATTGAAAAAATGCTAGAAGCCAAACTTATATTCCCGATGGATGAAGCAAAATGGATTAGCCCAATCATGATACAGAACAAGAAAAATGCTACAGAGATCAGAGACTATGTAGATTACCGGAGTCTGAAAAATGCATGTGTGCACGATCCATTTCCAACACCGTTTAGTGATGAGGTGCTGGACAACGTTACAGGGAATGAAGCATACTCCTTCATGAATAGATTTTCAAGCTATCATCAGGTTCGTATAGCAGAAGAGGACAAGAGGAAAATGACCTTTACGACAGAATGGGGGTCATATGCTTATCATGTAATGCCATTCGGTCTCAAGAATGCACCAATGCTATTCTAAAGGATTTTCATAACCTCCTTTAGGAACTACATTCATAGGTTCCTAGAAGTATACATGGATGATTGGACAGTATACAATTTGTTGAAGGAACACACCAGTCTAATACGGGTTTGAGAGGTGCAGGCAATTACAGATCTCCTTAAATTTTCAAAAGTGCATCTTTGCAGTTCCATTCGGAACATTACTAGGTCATATTGTTTGCAAATATGGGGTGTGTGTTGATCCCTTAATGGTTGTGAGAATTATAAAAATGAAGCCACCAGGTAATGTAAAATAACTGCAATCAGTATTGGGCCACACAGGATAGTAATATTGGTTCATCCAAAACTAAGTTTCAATAAAAACTCCTTTGGAGAAGCTATTGAGAAAAATAGAACTCTTCAGGTGGACAGAAGCATGTCAAACAACATTGAACAGATTGAAGGAAAAACTGGTAAGCATCCCTATTCTTGTATATCTTGATTGGAATAAGAAATTTCATGTACATATTGATGCCTTAGGAATAGCATTAGGAGCAGTACTATTGCAAACAGAGAAAGAAATATGGATCACCCAGTTTACTTAGGTAGTAGAAAATTGTCAACAACCAAGAAGAAATACGCAACGATAGAAAGAGAAGCATTGGCTATGGTTTAATCCCTACAGAAATTCGCACACTATCTATTGGAAGCACCATTCAAGTTTTTCACAGATCACTCAGATTTAAAATATTTGGTGAATAAGCTACTGTTAGAGGGCAGAATCTATTAGTGGTTACTGATATTCCAAGAATTCACATTAGAGGTGGTCATAAAACCAGGAAGGCTAAATGTGGGGCCATATCACTTTTCAAGGCTAGAGTCAGTAGAGAATGGAGGACCATTGGATGATCAACTGCCACGAGTTGAATTATTTAGAATAGAGGCAATTCCAAACTAATTGGAGGAAATTGTTGCGTTACTAACAACATGACACCCGGAAGGATACACGTCTGCACAGAAGCATCACCTAATAGTACCAGCATTGGATTATCAATTAATCACAGGACACCTATACAAGATGGGGCTCGATCAAATTATATGACGTTATTTTCTTCAGTATGAAAGGTAGGAATTGTTATGGGAATGTCATGCTGGAGTTGCGAGAGGCCATGTTGGAGGCGAATATACCACAAGAAAGATATTGCAGGTTGGGTTGTGGTGTCCCACTATACATAAGGATGGTAAATAATATGCAAAGAGTTGTGATGTATGTCAGAGAGTCAGGAAGCTATCACATCGGGATGAACTACCCGTAAATCTAGTTCACATGGTACAAATATTTGACAAATGGGCAGTGGATTTCATTGTCCCTATCACACCACCAGCACATCATTTGCATGCCAGATACATTATAACAACTACAGAGTACCTTACTTGGTGGGCAGAGGCATGGCCAGTCAAATATTGTACAACCGACACTGCAACAAGATTCATATTTGAATGTATTATATATATATATTTGGATGTCCAAAAATTTTAACCAATGATAAAGGGAAGCATTTTAGTAATTAAATAGTTGCTTATCTCCTAAAGAACTTCATGGTCTAGCATCACAAAAGCAACCCATACCACCCACATGCCAATGGAATGGTTGAAGCCTTTAACAAAATACTCAAGAGGGGTCTCACAAAAATTGGGTCAGAAAATCGGGATGATTGGGACGAACGAGTACCAGCAACACTATGGGCTTACATAACAATAGTAAAGAGGGCACACAAGAAAATTCCATTCCAGCTAGTATATGGTATAGAGGTAGTGGTACAAACAAAATTCATTGTCCTAAGAATTTTTATCTCATAGGCCACCAAAATGACAGATGATGAAGCATTGAAAGAGAGAATGAAACAACTGATGGAGTTGGATGAATCGAGGTTTCTAGTAGAGTTCCACCAATCAGTTGAACAAAGGAGACAAAAGGCTTAGCACAACAGACACATCAAAAAGAAAACCTTTAATATAGGGATCATGTTCTGATGTATGACAATAAGTTCCAAAAGTTTCCAGGAAAACTCCAAATTCATTAGTTGGGGTCGTTCATAGTTGTGGAGATTAAAGATTCCGGGGTGGTGAAGTGATCGTATCTGGATAGGATACTGCTACTTGGATGGGTGAACTGATCCAAAATGGATCTTGAATAGAATTCTAAGTCTAAAGTCTTCTTCACATAGGAAAATTAAACTCCAAGGATGCTCTTGGAAATAGTCACATTGCGTAGATCTTTTCATTCTAAATCTATTGCAATTTGAATGGACTAAAATGGACTTCGGATGAAGAAGTTATCACAAAAAAAAGTTTGCCTTTGTCCTTTGAAAAGGAGGAAAATTCTTATATAAATGGGACTTAAGGGAAAATGTGTTTTTAAAGATAAAAACCCTTAAAACCCATCACATTACATTTCTTTATCGCATCACAATAAACAAATCGAAAGGACTTAAAATAGGTGCAAAGGCCTTTAGTAGACCCGATAGATTTATAAATCAAATAGGAAGACCTTTTGAGTCCTGAAAGGAAGGGTAGTAAGCGGTATTTCGGGCGGGCCTCAGGCAGTAAGTGGTATTGGATGGGCTCGACTCGAATCTATACATTGGCTGATGCGTGGCACGGCGGAGGAGAGAGGAAACCACTTTTCTAGGCGATTAATGCCCATGCAAGTTACATGCCCGAAACGAACTGACAACTGCCAGATTAGAGGTCGCAGACCAATGGTCAGGATTTGATCGGTGGATCAACAATTGACATGACCAAAGGGAAGACCCCTGGGGCCATTGCAATAGTGATATGCCAATTGCGATATAGCGACGAGTCTGATGGAGTGATTGACGATCGGTGAACCCCCGATACCAGGGCCAAAGCACATTGTGATTGAACTTGCAATATGCTGATAAAGAGTCGAACCCAATAGAAATTATGGATGCGATTTCATAAGTTTTGAAATCGGATTTTCAGATTTTTTGTGTATTATCCGAGTATTGGGTTTTTATGGCCATTACGCCCTCCGATAGCAATCAATGATATTTGGACGGACCCGATAGGTTTATAGGGCCGATTCCATAATATTTGAAGTTCAAGCTAAAGGCCCATGATGTGTTTTGTGTGCATTTCTTGTGTATTTCCGTTATTTGGCTAACTTGGCTAGAGGACGAAAAAACGACCAGGTTTTCCTCCCCGCCTATTCTTTTCCATTTGTAAACAAATTCTTGTGAGGAAATAGTCGGGTTATTCAATGATGGAGGACTGTAATTGATGCATGATAAAAACACAAAGAGCACAAGTGTTGAAGGTAGCTGAAGGTTGCCGGGGGAGCTGGAGGACTAAAAAAAGGTAGCTGGAAGGTTGCCGAGAGTCGCTTGGAGGTCAAGAGAGTTACAGAGGCATGCAGAGGCTGAGAGAGAGAGCTCAGAGAAGCTAGAGCCAAAGTCGAGAGCCAAAGGCAGAGCCATGAGCCAGAGCCAAGAGCCAAAGCCAAAGCTAGAGCCAGAGCCAGAGCCGAGAGCCAGAACCAGAAAGCCGGAGAGCTTCAAAGCCAGGGATAAGATGGTGTTCTAAGCCCATTGTGTTTTCTATAAACCAGTGGAGTTGAGCATGTAGCTTTCAAAAGGACTTTGCCATAATCCCAGAGAGCTTAGTCGAGTTTACTAGAGCTCAAGGAGACATAGCCCAAGAGTTTTGGGTGAACTCCATATTATATTGTTGTTCTGTGTGTTTGTTTTATCATTGCATTATTTACTGTCACATGTATTTACATATCATCATAAACAACCGAATTTAAAGTGCTGAACAATTAAAAATAAACACAAGCATACACTTGTTTAAGCATTATTAATTCTGCAATTGGTTAATCATAATATCTTGAAAATATATAATCTTTGGAAGTGGGAGAGGTTCTTGTAAGCTTGACAAGAAGCCTTTAGTGCCCCATTTTCAGATCAGGTGGTACCAGATCCTGAGATTGATTAACCCCACCTTCAGGAAGGTGATATCAAAGCTGGTTATACTAGAGCAAGTGGTATCATGAAGCAGAATGCTTGATTGACAGAGCAAAGATTGCTTGTCTGAAAGGTGTTTGAGTAGTCAAGGATTGATTGTATGCTTGTTGCAGACTGACTATTGTGTGAGTTTGCAGATGTGAAGGGAAAGCTATTGATAGCTTAGTCTAGGAAGGACAAGAAGGAACAAGGGTTGAAGGCATTCTTCTTATCCCAAAGGTCCTCAAGGAAATCCTTGAAGAACAAGATATTTGTTGCAAAAGGTTGCTAAATAAGCTCTTTATTAATCTTGTTTGAAGTTATTTTGTTCATTGGCATAATGAATACTTCTACAAGTGAGTCCTAAAAAATTTTCTTTCTTCATAAGATTATTTGATGAAGACCAGAAGTAAGAGTTGTTCACCATGATGGATATGGTGAGGTAAATGTATGAGGATGGAAGGAGGAGCAGCATAGAGAGGAGTTGAATTCCGTGGAGGAAGAGAAGTAGTTGCTTTCTGACAAATTGCAGGAAATGGAGAGGCAACTTCATATTACAAATATGAACCTAAAAAGGATGCATGAGTTGGAGGCATAGCTCTTTGTTGCCAAAGAAGCTTTGGTCAAGTATCAGCTTGAAGAAGTGGTAAACAATTTCTGTTTGTCTTCAAATTATTCTAAGAATTCTTATATTGGTTCTTTTGAAAAACATACCAGAGGCATAGGTTCCAAGTTAATGTCCAAGATGGGCTATGAAGGAAAAGGCTTGGGAAAACATGCACAAGGTATTGTTCAACCAATAATAGTTAAGGAAAGGCCTAAGTATTTGGGTCTTGGCTATGGACGGTCTTATGGAGAAAGTTCCAAAGTTGCCATGAAGGCCATTGAAACAGCTCCAAGAAGGAGTTGCATTGTAGGTCTTCTACCTCAAGAGTGTGAAGATTGTATTAAGGAGGAATGAAATAGCTTGAAACATCATTTGTAGGGTGCAGGTGTTTAAAAGCACACACTTGAACCAAAGAGTTGTGGAAACTCTGAAAGCCTTGAAGAGATTGATGGTGTTCCAAGGGGAGCCACTTCTTCATTCAATTCACCTCCTCATGAAGGCAATAACGTTGAAAAACAAAGGTATAAATTTGGTTCTAATCATATTCCTTTTGATTATGATAAGCATGATAAATTTCCATGTAAGCATTGGAAAAGAATTGCATGTTCCTTTTGTGGTTTGGAGAACCATAATGTTTCTAGATGTTGGAAGAGAATGGCCACATACAGGAAAATTTTGAAGGAAAGGAAGCAAGAAGCCAAAGGTCCATTGGACAAGGAAAGTCATGCTTTCAAGAGGATGCACATGTGTTGCACTTACTGCCATAAGCAAGGACATCTTGCTGTGAAATGTTAGACTCTGAATCCAACAATGCTTCCATGAAACTTGGAGAAGGTGGAAAGAGAAAATGGAAGCAATGGAAAGGAAGTTTCCATGATTGATGTGTTTCAGGATGATTCACAAGTTGATGCTAATTTGCAGACAAAGGAAATACCTTTGAAATGGATTGGTAAGAAATGGTTAGAGTTCTTATCAAATTAAGATTTCATGTCTATTGCTGCATCTATTTTCCTTTATTTGTTAATGGAATGCAAGTTGTAGGATTTTACCAAGAAGGTTAATGGACAAGTTGAGTAGGAGACTCACGTTATTGCTACAACATTATATTTCATTTCAACTTCGAAAGTACAATGTGCTTAAGTGAAAGTTGAAGGATGAAATGCATGCATGAGCTTGATGTGCATAAACACAGGGATGCCGATGATTTCCTTGTATTTGAACATGTATGTGTGACTAACTTGCAGGGTTGATTGCTTTGGCATGCATGTGATGCAATGTTGACTTGGGAGAAGTTAAGTTGGTCTCCAAGATGGAGATAAGGATCAAGTGTTTCATCTTTGAAAAAGAGTCCTAGAGGTCTTTTTCTACATGCTTGACTTGAAGATTCATTTGTTTTAAAGGCATGTTTTGTGGGCTTGTTATCTAGTCCATCATTTATATGAAGATGTAAGACATGGAGGTGTTCACAAGATGTGAAAATTTGTTTATTTTGTTGAAGCAGGAGTTTAGGCCATGCAATTGTTGTCTGTATTTCTGTTGTTGTTGACAACTTGTCAAATAGGTACAAATGAAAATTTTGTGAAGCAGATGTAACTTCACATTTGTTTGAGCCACCTTGGATCAATGATCAAGGCACATAAGTTCAAACTACCTTTTGTGACCATCTCAACAAGAGTTCTACATGAAGTCAAGGAGGAAAATAGTTCTTCCCAAGATGACCAGCACATCCAAGAAGGAGAGTCGTCAAAGGCTTTAGTTTAGAGGCACTATGCAAGGCAAGTGTATGAAGGCTGAAAGAAGAGGGTGTTGTTACTCTCTTTTACTGCTCAGATCAGTATGTCAGTCTTTTAGAGACCAAATGTTCTTTTAGTGGGAAGGTGTGATCCAAAATGGATCTTGAATCGACTTCTAAGTCTAAATTGTTCCTCACAGAGGAAAATGAAATTCCAAGGATGCTCTTGGAAATAGTCCCATTGCGTAGATATTTTCATTCTAAATCTACTATAATTTGAATGGGCTAAAATGGACCTCAGATGAAGACGTTATCGCAAAAAGAAGTTTGCCTTTGTCCTTTGAAAAGGAGGCAAATTCTTATATAAATGGGACTTAAGGGAAAATGTGTTTTTAAACATAAAAACCCTTAGAACACATCACATCGCATTTCTTTATCGCATCACAATAAAAAAATGGAAAGGACTTAAAACATGCATAAAGGCCTTCAGTGGACCCGATGGATTTATAAATGAAACAAGAAAACCATTTGAGTTTCGGAGGAAGGGAAGTAAGTGGTATTTTGGGTGGGCCTCAGGCGGTAAGTGGTATTGGACAAGCTCCACTTGAATCCATACATTGGCTAACGCGTGGCATGAAGAAGGAGAGAGGAAACCACTTTTTCGAGTGGTTAATCCCCGTGCAAGTTACGTGCCCGAAATGGACTGAAAACCATCAGATTAGAGGTCGCGGATCAATGGTCAGGATCTGATCAGTGGATCGGCGATTAGCATGACCAAAGGGAAGACCCCCAAGGCCGTTGCGACAACGATATGCTGATTGCGATATAGCGATGGGTCTGATGGAGTGATCAACAATATCAACGATTGGTGAACCCTCGATACCAAGGCCAAAGCACATTGTGATTGTGACTTGTGATATGCCGATAAAGAGGTGGACCCGATATGAATTATTGAAGCGATTTCATAAGTTTTGAAATCTGGATTTTCGTATTTTCTGTGTATTACCCGAGTATTGGGTTTTTTTGGCCATTATTCCATGCGATAATGATAATCGATATTTTGATGAACCTGATAGGTTTATAGGGCTGATTCCATAATATTTGAAGTCTGGGCTAAAGGCCCATGATGTGTTTTGCGTGCGTTTCCTATGTATTTCTGTTATTTGGATGACACATCCAAATGAAGGAAAAACGACCAGGTTTTCCTACCCACCTGTTCTTTTCCATTTCTATACAGATTCTTGTGAGGAAATAGTCGGGTTCTTCAATGGTGGAGGACTATAATTGATGCATGATAAAAACATAGAGAGCACAAGTGCTGAAGGTAGCTGAATGTTGCCGAGGGAGCTGGAGGACTGAAAAAAGGTCGCTGGAAGGTTGCCGAGAGTCGCTTGGACGTCAAGTGAATTACAGAGGCACGTAGAGGCTGAGAGAGAGAGCTTAGAGAAGCCAGAGCCAGAGCCGAGAGCCAGAGCCAGAGCTAGAGCCAGAAAGCCAGAGAGCTTTAGAGCCAGGGATAAGATGGTGTTCTAAGCCCATTGTGTTCTGTGTAAACCAATGGAGTTGAGCATGGAGCTTGTAAAAGGACTTTTCCATAATCCCAGAGAGCCTAGTCAAGTTTACTAGAGCTCAAGGAGACATAGACCATGATTTTTGGGTGAATTCCATATTATATTGTTGTTTTGTGTGTTTGTTTTATTGTTGCATTATTTACTGTCACATGTATTTACATATCAGCATAAACAACCGAACTTAAAGCACTGAATAGTTAAAAATAAACACAAGTATACACCTATTTCAAACATTATTAATTTTGCAATTGGTTAATCATAATATCTTGGGAATATATAAGCTTTAGAAGTGGGAGAGGTTCTTGTAAGCTTGACAAGAAGTCTTTGGTGCCCCATTTTCAGATCATGAATGATGCATGCCTGAAACCCTTCTACAAATCCATTATTGCACGACCAAATTGAAGGAGTCTTAGAAAAGAGCCCACAAGTAGGTCCTAGTAAATAATACATATCCTTTCTAAAATAAATACATATTGATTCATATGAGTGAATAGCATATTCCGTTACAGTTCATATTTTTACTTTTCCATTTTGTCCTTCAATTTAAATAACACACGTCATTTTGGTTGCGGTAACCATGTCACGTCATTGCAACCCACTTGTGGTCGGGGGGGGATAGTCGCACATTCCACAAGTATTTTCTACCATACTACAGGTCTTTTCCATAATAAGTAGGCAATAATACACCTGTCAGACAAAGTTCCGTAAAATATTTTCTAGTTGGGGAATAAATCAGCTAATAATTATCCATCATTGTAAAAACATTTTATCCATTCGGCCCACTCTATCCTTTCTCGTGCCACATCATACCAGTCAGACCGAAGTCAAAAGATGGTGGCAAAACACAATTAAGATGCATAGGGAAAGTTGTCATAGTAATTAGTTATCAAGTCTAGTTGGAAAATGTTCTGTCAAGTTTTATCTACTCAATTTTCATGGCGATGCAGGGAGTAACAGAATTGCAAACATAGGTGACAAAACAACTTCAAATTTTCTCTGAGAAATAGTAGTAGCCAAGATGCAGGGGCTCTATAGATCTGATAATAGTGATCTACCAGAGACGAAGAGAAATGGAAAAAGGAATTATTTCGGTTCCAATGGACAAGCTTGATGAGTGAATTACAATATTAGAAAATCCATATGGAAAATATGACAAAGCCACCTTAGTGGACAATGATCTCATGGATTGCTTCCAATTCCCAACACTAAAGAAGGAAGTATACACAGAGGAAGTTTTGAAGGAAGACAAAACCACAAAAATAAGAATCAAAGAATATTTCAGAGGTCTGCAGAGATCAATGTTAATTAATCTAAGTAGCCTACCTATTTTCAGCATGCAACTGGCTACAATGCAGTGCATGAAACTCCTAGCTAGCAGAATACATGGAGGATCCTCGTGGCTGGATAGAGAATATACAATTCATGTTGATGATATCCATTTTCTAATAGGGCTTTTTGCAGGAGGGAATGCAGTGAATATAGCATTCCAAGGAGGGACGAAAAGAGCAAAGAAAGAAGGAGACAAGGACTATTATGAGAAATACAACAAAAAGCGCAGGGGAAAAGGTGCGAGGATTGATCTTATCAACCAAGATGAAATAATATTTTCCTGATACATAATAGCAGGGAAAACGATGAGGCATTTCACAAGAAATGAGTGCACCCTGGATGCAATCTCAGTTGTAAAACACTGCTGCAAGGGGGAGGTACTAAATTGGTCCGCTTTTGTCTTGAATGAATTTTTTGAAGCCTATGAAGATATTTACAGGAGGAGCACAAACTTCATATTTGGATACATAGTAATGACTCTAGCGATGTGGAAATGGCAACCACAAAGTGGAAGAGAAATGCTGCAAATTAGAGAAGACCAGCCCATAGCACTCAGGTATGACCCATGGAGAATATCAAGAGACCCAAACAACAAGGAAATAAATGAGGCAACATTTTCTTAATGGTATAAGTTGATGCTAATAACAATAACGTTATCAAAGAGGATACCTAGATAACTTCTCAATGAATTTTCCCAGGATATATGGTTCGGGGCCACCCATGGACACACATTCCTCAGGCCGAAATGTGTCCATCCAAAGACATTTCAAATGCAGCAGCGGAAATTTGGCTTATTAGGAACAACATTCCATTCCAAAGTGGTTTTGTGGCCAGGGGTTGCTTGTGATATCATCAACGACAAATACACATATCTATTTGATGGAATGAGGCCGCAGCTACTAACAGGAGTGTTGGGCTGTTAATATGCCATTATTATTATCACTTTTGAACACTTATTCCACCCATTTCTATTATTCTTCATCATGTCATTCATCATGTCATTTATTATATAAATCCATTTTAGGATGATTTATGCTTCTATGAATGAATATTATTTATTGTCCTTTATTTCTAATAAATTGATGATTATGCATGATTTTATCAATGATAGTTTTAATAAATCAGTTGTAACATTATTCACCATTTTTAGCCTCCAAGATAATTTCCAGATTGAAGATTTGATCATTAAAAGTGCCAACTCAGAAATTCACTGGAATAAGAAGTGACGGTTTTGCAATTGAGATTCTGAGCAACTGAAGCCGAATTTGGAAAATCCAGAACATGGGTTTTGTCCAGAACAGACCCACTTAACTTTAGCAAAGAACGGTTTGCCCAAATTCAACTTGTACTGAAAGAAACGCAGGGTTCTTTGAGCACGATTTTCTCAAATTTGTTGTTGCGGCCGTCCTCCAAATCTCAGCTACAAAGCCAAATTCGTCTTGCTCTTGTTGAAAGCTGGATAGAAATATATCTTCTTGTTTATCAATTAGTTGGAAACAATCCAATTTTTTAATATAAATCATGTTGTAGTTATCTCTATTGTAACTGCTCTCTGATCTCTCTCTATTTAAATGAAAACAGAGATCAGAGAGGTGGATGATTTGGGGGATTCGAATGATGGAAAAATGACGGAATTGAGGATTTAGAATTAGAGATTTAGAATTAAGAATTCATGATAGGATAGGAGGAATAAAGGATGGTTTCAGGCTGTAATTCTCAAAGCTGCTGCTGTGTATCATATCTTTACAATTGCTGCTGTGTATCATATCTTTATAATTGCTGCTGTGTAATGGTTTGATTTATTTCCTATTCTTTTGAATTGCATTATTTTATAGTTTTATGTTTTTATAGTGTGCTGTTAGAATATTTTATGGAATTGTTTTATTGCACAAGTTGAGATTGAATCGCGTGGCTGTTCTTTTCCATCATAACAGAGATTACTATCCTTTTCAACTTATATTGTTATGTTGTTCATTTCAAATGTAAAGCTTCACTGTTCATTTCAGATTGTTGGTTATTCGATTCCACTAATTAGAGTTTGCTGTTCAGATTTATTAAATATGATTCGTTGTTTAATTCCTTTAATTATAAGTTTGCTATCCATTTACTTCGCTGTTCAGTTTGGTTGATTAATTGCAAGAGTTTGCTTTTAAAGAGTTTTCCTAGTTTACTTTCAATGACAGCTTTAGTTCAATTTCGATTTCCTTTTGATTGCTTTAAAGCAGGACTGTCAACTGAAGAGAACATTGGTTATTGATTCCTTGTTCCCAGATTGATTGTCTTGTTCCGGTTTGATTTTAATTGCATCAATATCTAGAGGAATGAGTTATTTCTACTGTATCCTCGATTGATGGTTGTTTGAGTGAATAATTTAGTTTAGAACATTTCAGTTTCTTGTTGTTCCAATTAGATTTTGTTTCCAGCTTTCATTTACTTTTGCATTTTAAGCACTATACTGCAAAACATTACTCTTGAGTAAATAGCCACCTCAGACTGAGTACACTCTTGAAATAAAAAGTCGTCCCTGGGTTGATAATTAATGTGAAGGTAATTAAGAGTTCAAAAGACACCTTTTTATCGCTCCACATTTTGGCACCGTTGCCGGGGAGAGTGTAGCCATTTCTAAAGAGTAGTGTGAATCTGATGAGTGCCTGCTAGGGAAGAGTTGGATCTTAAAAACGGAAGGTAAGAATCTGCGTGCGGAGCATGTAAAAGCCCTGCTCCACTATCCGCTTTCCTAACAGATTTGCTGTTGCTTTGTTGGGTAGAAATAGATGTTTGAATTTTTGTGTGAATGAATTAAAAGAAAAAAACAGAAATTTTGAAAAACAAATCTCATGATTTCTCTCAAGTGGTGATGTAAGCACCACCCGTTTCACTAACTGATTGACAGGAACATTTGAAGAAGGGGCCTCGAAGAAACACATGAAGAACATCTTCTATTATGGTAAGAAATGTATCACATTTTTACTTTTGAATTTCCTATCAAAGATCTAGGAGGAGTGACACAAATGCACATAATTCCCCCATTGTCTCTACCAAATTTTCATGGCTTGACAAATGAGGATCCAGATACATTCTTATTTGAGTTCGAAATACTTTGTAGAGGATATGATTATTGTACTAATGATCAAAGATTGAAAGTGTTTCCTCTTACTCTAAAAGGAGCAGCTCTCCGATGGTTCATGAGCCTAGGTGGGAATTGCATCCAAACATGGGAGGACATGAAGAACATATTCTAGAAGAAGTACCAAGACTATTGCAAATCCAATGAAGATATTTTCGGTACGATACAAGGGGAAGATGAAAGTTTGGAGGATTATGTAGATCGATTTCATTATAACCTTCAAAAATCAAAGCATAAGCATTTGGAAAAAGAGATCTTAAAAACACTCCTTCTTAAAGGAATCAAAGATGAATTTTTAGAACTCTTAAATCTGATAGGAAAAGGTGATGTTTTTCAGTTATCATATGATGATGTTTGTGAATTGTGCATAAGGTATTCAAGAGGAATCTCCAAGGCTGGTAAGAATTCTAGAGATGTTTGTTCTTTCTTTTCCAAATCTGCTACAAGAATAGGAGACATAAGAGCTTAAATCAATACTTTATTTGAAAATTTTAAAGCTTATTTTATTGGCTCTCTGAGTTCAAAATTGGATGCTTTGCAAGTTCAGAAAAATCAAGAATTTGATGAAGTGTTTTCCACTCATGACCGAAAGGAGCAGTCCATAGATAGTTGTTCTTCCTTATCTAGGATGGAAGTAGCATATCAAAGAGATGAGGAAGATGCAACAAAGTCAAAACCATGGAAATCATGGCCTACAGGTATGGTTCAAAACACTTCCTCTTCATTCTCTTACTTGCATAATCCATTATGGAACACTAATGTCTTATGGCAGCCATGTCAATTTCAATATAACCACCAATCTTGTTTACAAGTTGGGCATGGTTCATCTTATGATGGCATGACTACTCTCCCTCATCTTGTAGCACAAACATATTCTCCATATTTTTCACCAGCTCTTCCACAACATCCTGCTTGCATACCAAATTCATCCACTCAACCCAATCAACCACATCATCACAATGCTCCATTCCTTACACATTTTCCTGCTCAACTAATTCCACACCCTCACCATAATAAACCAGTACAACATACTTACAATGTTGAACTGCCAAATTTACCCACCCTTCCCACCCATTCTATCTCACATGTGCCATTAGAGAAAACTTACAATGAGATTCAGAATGTTTCAAATTCAAAAATTGTAGAAGCTATAGAAGAAAATGAGGTTTCTTGTAGGTTGCACCAACAAACCATTTTAAAAGCTCAAGAAATTCATGGTATGATGGAAAATCAAGAAAGTAACGGATATATTGAAGATTGGTTTCACTCCATCACGTGTTTGCATCATCACTCCATACTTCAACAATTTTTGATACCATCTTTTCAAGGGAAGTTGGCTTCTCATACCCTAATTTTTATCAACATGCATTTTTCAAATTTGGGTATGTGCATACGTAGAGCCTTAATTCTAAAATGGTTCCACTAGAAATACTCTTATACATAAACATATTCGATTCTCAAAGAAGAGTAGGATAGTGGAGAAAATAAAATAATTAAACAAATAAAACAAACACATCTTTTTTATTTTTATTTTTGTAAAGCTAGTTGTTTTTTGTTGCAACATGCTATGGAAATCAACATCGGTGATAATTTTTTTTAAATTCATTTGTGTATGTAGATGATTTATAATATAAATAACAATTCTACAAACACTTATATTCATCTTTATCATCAATATGAAAAAATGGTTGAATATCATTTTTTGGCTTGCGGGCTTGATGAGATTTCTGGAAAAACAGTCACGACAGTCATGTTTTGAGGGACCAAAAGTGAATATTTTTAAAACATATTTCTACCCTAGGTAGACCTTGATGTCTAATTTCTAACCCAATCTGAACCAATCAATTTGGATTTGAAACGAAAAAGTTAGAAACAAAACATTGACAGGGTGTCTAGTGGGCAGCTCAGGAACAGAGTTGAGACAATCAGTGTTTGGAGGCCTAAATGTTTGAATTTTTAAAAACTATTACTATGGTAGATCCCCCTATGAATCTAATTTACAATTCAATTGGAATCACTCATTTTTGATATCATATGGAGAAGTTATGATCAAAATACTGACTGTCTATCGTAAATCAGCACTCTTAAAACTTTGTCTTTCCAACTGTTCCTTAAAGTATTTGACCTATCAATTCTTCTTGTCTTCAAAACCTGTTTCTATTGGAGATAAATAAATGAATATAATTTCATTTCCAATTTAAATCATTCGAATCCAACATCAAACAAAAAACCTATGCTTAAAACATTAATTGTTGGTCTGAGCTGGGTAAACGAAAATGACTCTGTTATGCAGGTTGTTCTAACTAAAATTGACATATCATATCATTGAATTTTTAAAACCTGTTTCTATTGGAGATATGCCTTTGAATTAGCTCTCGTTTCACTTTGGAATCACTCAATTTGGACCAAAAACAAAGAAGTTGTAATTAAAACACTGTTGGTTAGTATGGTCGACCACTGCTCTCCCGCAGGTGACAAATAAATTTTACTTTGTTATTTTCTCTGTAGATTTGTTATATAGAGTAACTACTTGTTAGTTTTTTGCATAATTCTTGGATTAGGGGAGCCCGATCACCTCTCTTTCTCCATGATTTGCTGTTTTATTGCAGGTAGACACTCGTTTTTTTGCAGGTCTTGGGAAAATAAAGGAGGTCAATTTAGGGACGAGTGATGTTTGAAAGAAATTTTAATGAAACAAAGGAATTTCATCCAAGTCATTACCCAACGGATTCATAATAGAAGAAATGAAGAATTGATTTCGATTTGAAGATTCATGTCTTGTCACTGCTGCCAAAACATTTTTCAAAAAGATCATTTTTTTTACATAATATCATAGTTGTTGTAACTTAATTTACATATTGTTTTTAAATAAAATGTTGTTCCTTTTCTAATTTCTCTTATATTTTGTGTTTCAGGTATTGCTTCATTCAAAGTGTAACTCATCCTCAGCATCAATTCCATGAATAGCTAATTTGTTTTTTTGCATGTTTGCATTTTATGATTGTCCATTTTGTTGTTCCTTTCTGAATGGAACAACACTTCTGCACTTTCATGTTTTGCTGTTCATTTCTGAATGGAACAACACTTCTGCACTTTCACGTTTTGTTGTTATCTTTTGAATGGAACAACATTTCTGCACTTTTCATTTTTGTTGTTCCTTTTCTAAAGGAACGACACTTGCGTTTTTGTTGTTCCTTTTCCAAATGAACGACACTTTTCATTTTTGATGTTCCTTTTCCAAAGGAACGGCACTTGCGTTTTTGTTGTTCCTTTTCCAAAGGAACGACACTTTTTCTGTTCCTTTTCCAAAGGAACGGCATTTGCATTTTTGCTGTTCCTTTTCCAAAGGAACGACACTTTTCATTTTTGCTATTCCTTTTCCAAAGGAATGACACTTGCGTTTTTTCTGTTCCTTTTCCAAAGGAACGACACTTTTCGTTTTTGTTGTTCATTTTCCAAAGGAACGACACTTTTCATTTTTGTTGTTCATTTTCCAAAGGAACGGCACTTGCGTTTTTGCTATTCCTTTTCCAAAGGAATGACACTTTTGATTTTTGCTGTTCCTTTTCTAAAGGAACGACACTTTTAGTTTTTGCTGTTCCTTTTTCCAAAGGAACGACATTCGCATTTTCACACCTTTTTTTGTGTATTTTTGCTTTTTTTGGTGTGCATTTCCTTTGTTGTTCCCTACAGGGAACACCACTTTTTGAGTGTTTTTGTTGTTCCTTCAAAAGAGCAACCATTTGGGAGTATTTTTGAGAGCAACCTTTTCTTCCTTTTGTGGGATTATTCCTAGTTCATCTCAACCACATTTTACTGATTCCCCTTCATGGCATGAAGTACACTATTTTAATGAAGACAAGAATTATGGATTCTTTTGAAGCGAGTTAATATCATTCATGTTATGATGTTTAACAGGACAACTCCTTGATGATAGCTTATTTTCAAAAGGGACACAATTATTTATATACTAATTTACTGCATTGTTTTCTGCTGTACATGATACTGATTGATCATCTTAATACCATGCTGGTTCCACCCTTCTTGGTTATAATCTTCTCTATCTGTAATAAATAAGATTATGGGTATATTT
Organism: Pinus tabuliformis; assembly: GCA_031772625.1. Lineage (NCBI taxonomy): Eukaryota > Viridiplantae > Streptophyta > Pinopsida > Pinales > Pinaceae > Pinus > Pinus tabuliformis. Next base: position 82,508,542 of record CM062809.1, read on the forward strand.
TTTTTCTATTGACATGTTCAACTTCTTCCACCATCCCTACTCTTAAGGAGTACTGAGCCTCCCTCTTTTTATCATAAAAATGTGTAATAACAACAAAATTTTGTTCGCAGATGGAGGATAGGGGGTCTCATTACGAGCCAGCCTACCATGTTCATAAGGCTGTAACAAAGTGACATTCCCATTATGGCCACCACACCAGGGTTATGATCCACTGGATAGCCAGATTATCCTTGGAACAGGAGGTCTCATCAAGAGCCGGCCTGATCACTTTTGCTACATCCCAGTGAATGGCAGTGTGGTTATCTGGTTACCACGCTAGCACACTGATCTCTTCTGTAGAACAACACTATAACTCTCCATTTATAAATTGAGGATCCTGGCTCATATGGGTTAAAAAGCAACCCTGTCGAGGCTATGGATGCCTGCTGGCAGCTGAGGCTCTGCTTATGGTATTGAAGTTATATCCTATCGTCAATTATTACTATAATACCCTTTTCTTATTCTTTTTTTATCAGAGAAGTTATTTCCTTAATTGTTTTTTCCCTATTTTGAACCTTTATGCATGAGAAATTGTTTTATGATCAATCGCATCATTTTCAGCTAGCATACTATCAGTAAATCATCTTATTGGCATATTGTTGTTCTTTTTCTCTTTTTCATCACTTATCATCAATTCGAAGCGTCCTATCTCTTATTCATAACTATCTTTACACATTTTGCTCTCATTATAACCATAACTCTCGTCGTCCTATCATTGTTATGTGTACTCTATTGTTGTATTGTTCATTCCCTTGCCTTGCCATCAACATAACACCTTTAATAGGCTTTATGGTCATGAAATCCCTTTTTCAATTGGAGAGGGGAATGTATGCATTATGGGATTGCATGTCACATGATTACTGCACTCTGCGATAACTTGTTGATTTGAAAAAATATCAGTATTGCATGTATACAAAAGTTTTTCTGATTGAAATTTTTGCATTCATCTTATTTGTTGCTATTCAAAACTAACACTATGGATTCAAGAACATTGTATGCCAAATAGTGCTTTGTTTGCAGGAAAACAACAAGTATGGGCAGAATTCTATTCATAGCATGACCACACTATTGCACTTAATAGAAGAGGCTCGAGCAACTCGCAAACGTGGACAATTATTCCGACATGATGTGCTTACCTGGATTCCACCTTTTGCATCACTTTCAGTGCCAACTCTGTCTACATCAGTTTCAACGAATGCCAGTACATATATGTCATTCCACATTTTTCTTTTTGGAGGTAAAACTTGAGGCAAAATAGCATAATTTTCTGATTTATTACGAATTTAGAAGAATTTAATGAAATCCATTTTGAGCATTATTTATTATCTTTCATTCCACATCTTTACCACTTCCCCTTTTTCAGCGGCATATTATCTTTCAGTTTGGGGGAGTGTTGCTTTCATTCATTTCTTTCTTATGACCATGTCATTCATATTCTTTATCATCCATTGCTATTCTTATTCATTCTCAACACCTCCCTTATTCCATGTTGTTTTACACCAAGCATAGACTTCAACAGATAGGAGCAATCACCTCTATTTGTTTTCTAGCATCGCATGAGGGCATGCTAATTTTTCAAAGAGGGGGAGGAATTGCTACGCATGATGGATGTTTGAATTGCTACGCATGAGGGATGTTTTCTATTTTCTTTCTCATTTAAGGCATACAATTTCAGTGTAGAAATTGATTTCCATAATATTTTTAAAGCTATGAACTCAATTCTTGTGATTTTTGGAAAACACAGACGTATCATTAATACAAACCCAGACAATTTCAAGATAAATTGGTTCATAAAATTTCGGAAATCATGCACTCTCACCTACAGCCATTTTGTTTATATCTCATGATCCATGCATCAAAACAGTCTGATTTTTTGGATCCTAAAGGAATTCATATATTATAAATTTACTTGCCAAATTTCAACAAAAGCTGGTTTGTAGTTTTTGAGAAAATGGTTAATGAAGTTTGTTGTTACTTATATCATATTTTGTTGCAACTTCATATATACATATAGTTGAATGTCAATGTAAAAATTGTTATTCCTTCATCACGATTACTAAAAGTGAATATTCATTAATTAAGGAAGAATTCATTTGTTTTATCCATTTCATGAGCTGAGATGAACATATTTTTTATTACTTGGTTAACACATGGGTTTTTGTCTATGGGTTGCATGAGGACATGCAATATATTCAGTTTTCGTTGCATGAGGACATGCAACATATTGAGTGTGGGGGTATGTTGGGCCATTAATATGCCATTATTATTATCACTTTTGAACACTTATTCCACCCATTTCTATTATTCTTCATCATGTCATTTATTATAATTTATTATATAAATCCATTTTAGGATGATTTATGCTTCTATGAATGAATATTATTTATTCTCCTTTATTTCTAATAAATTGATGATTATGCATGATTTTATCAATGATAGTTTTAATAAATCAGTTGTAACATTATTCACCATTTTTAGCCTCCAAGATAATTTCCAGATTGAAGATTTGATCATTAAAAGTGCCAACTCAGAAATTCGATGGAATAAGAAGTGACGGTTTTGTGGTTGAGATTCTGAGCAAATGAAGCAGAATCTGGAAAATCTGGAACATGGGTTTTGTCCAGAACGGACCCAATTAACGTTAACAATGAACGGTTTACCCAAATTCAGCTTGTACTGAGCGACACGCAGGGTTCTTTGAGCATGATTTTCTCAGATTTGTTGTTGCGGCCGTCCCACAAATCTCAGCTACAAAGCCAAATTTGTCTTGCTCTTGTTGAAAGCTGGATGGAAATATATCTTCTTGTTTATCAATTGGTTGGAAACAATCCAATTTTGTAATATAAATCATGTTGTAGTTATCTCTATTGTAACTGCTCTCTGATCTCTCTCTATTTAAATGAAAACAGAGATCAGAGAGGTGGATGATTTGGGGGATTCGAATGATGGAAAAATGATGGAATTGAGGATTTAGAATTAAGAATTCATGATAGGATAGGAAGAAGAAAGGATTGTTTCAGGCTATAAGTCTCAAAGCTGCTGCTGTTGTAATGATTTTACCATTTAATGATTAATACATGATTTGGGAGTTGTTCATTCTTTTCATCTGATGTAGCCCAGCAGCATCCGCTGGTGGCTAAGGGCCCAGCCTCTGGTGGAGTACGCTGCTGCTGTGTATCATATCTTTACAATTGCTGTTGTGTATCATATCTTTACAATTGCTGCTATGTGATGGTTTGATTTATTTCCTATTCTTTTGAATTGCATTATTTTATAGTTTCATGTTTTTATAGTGTGCTGTTAGAATATTTTATGGAATTGTTTTATTGCACAAGTTGAGATTGAATCGCGTGGTTGTTCTTTTCCATCATAACAGATATTACTATCCTTTTCAACTTATATTGTTATGTTTTTCATTTCAAATGTAAAGCTTCGCTGCTCATTTCAGAGTGTTGGTTATTCGATTCCACTAATCAGAGTTTGCTGTTCAGATTTATTAAATATGATTCGTTGTTTAATTCCTTTAATTATAAGTTTGCTGTCCATTTACTTCGTTGTTCAGTTTGGTTGATTAATTGCAAGAGTTTGCTTTTAAAGAGTTTTCCTAGTTTAGTTTCAATGACAGCTTTAGTTCAATTTCGATTTCCTTTTGATTGCTTTAAAGCAGGACTATCAACTGTAGAGAACATTGGTTATTGCTTCCTCATTCCCAGATTGACTGTCTTGTTCCAGTTTGATTTCAATTGCATCAATATCCAGAGGAATGAGTTATTGCTACTGTATCCACGATTGATGGTTGTTTGAGTGAATGATTTAGTTTAGAACATTTTAGTTTCTTGCTGTTCCAGTTAGATTTTGTTTCCAGCTTTCATTTACTTTTGCATTTTAAGAACTATACTGCAAAACATTACTCTTGAGTAAATAGCCTCCTCAGACTGAGTACACTCTTGAAATAGAAAGTCGTCCCTGGGTTGATAATTAATGTGAAGGTAATTAGGAGTTCAAAAGACACCTTTTTATCGCTCCACAAGGAGAAGAAGCAGGGAGTAGCAGGAAGCGACAAGTAGTGGAAGACCTAGAGCCAATGGTTATTCAGATGGAGTAGTGGGTGTCTTCGCTTAGACAAACCATTGCAAACTTCATAGAACCATCAGGTGAGGTAACAAAATCCATATCATTTCATGGTTCTACTCTTTTTACTCCAACCAAAACCACTCCTCTAGCCATAGCGATGCCAACTTTTGGCCCCCATGTCCAAACAAATCCAACCATCCCAAAGCCAAACCAGAAAAAGGGAATTAAAAAGCCTATTACCAATAAACCTAAGACAACTTCAGTAATCCAGATTGTCAACCTCACTGGAGATGTCGTCAGTCAGTCTCTGCATCACCAATAGTTGAGGAAAATCTTGAAACCTCATCTACAATCTCACCAGGGTCACGGGATCCATCCTCGCATGCTGCCTCAACCTCTGTGTCCTTGTCCGAAGCCATCCCCACTGGTACATGGGGAGCAACAGATGAAATGGAAGTGGATTCTATCCACCAGTATGGTGAACCTTCACATGACAATGGTGCTCAAACACCCTCACTGGTGTCCCTACTTCTAGGGTCAAGCCCACTACCAGGGGATGAGCCAATAATATCCAACCCATAGTCAACGGGAAAAAAGCAATATTAGCCAACATTTTCTATAAATTTCCCGTTGATCCCTAACCCAGTCATTATTCCACCTATGCCTCAGTTCCCTCCACCTTCATAGCCATCCAACTCTCCACCATCACTCTCAAAAAAATCCATAGCCAACAACCTACCCATGCAAAGTAGTTTTCCAGATCCAAATACAATGTAGCTAGAGACACTCTAGCACTGGTCATCCATGCAGCTATTTGTATTCATCCAATAAGTTGCACCGAGAGTGGAAACGTTGCATGATGACCTTATCCATGAGCATGAATAGCAGAAATGACAATTACAGGAGGTCACAGAAGAAAGAGACCAGCTGAAACAAGCAAACAACAATCTACAGGCACATGTAGATTAGGTTACAAAAAATTTTGGTCACTTTGGCTAACAATAAGAGAGGTTATTACATAAGCACATGAGGACGTTACATCTTGTACCTTGGCTACTTGCTCCGATCACATACAGGTAGCATGCTCCAGTTTGGTAGTGACAAACATAGATATGAAGAAGAAGCTAGAGACAATCAGAACTGCATTGCTAGATCTGATAGATATATATGCTTGGATGATAGATGTGAAGATCATCACTATAGCAGTAATCAAACAATCCCTTGCCAAAGCTCTTGCTGACAGGTATTCCCTAATGGATAAGGTGCATGACTAGTTGGGAAGCCTTGCCATAAATAATCAACCAGTGTACCCTCTACGGGAACAACTCCAATCCTTACTCAACAAGAGCAGGGAATGCACATACTACAATTGACTACAAAATATTGATGAAGAAATATTCGCAATTCAGGCTCAAGTCGATAAAATAAAGGAGAAATCAGCAAGAAATAAGAAGAAAATCAAAGACTTGAGACCTCCAGTTTGCATACATGTGCTTGCCCTAAAGGAAGTCTGCAACTGCAGTGAAGAGCAACGGAACAAACTACAAAGTAGCAGGCCAAGCTAGTTAACCTCAAGCACATCAAATTAATTTATCAGGGAAGTTGACACCATATCAATGGCATGGAAAAGACACTAAACAACTACAACAATTTCAGGCAAGAAACGACGACATTTGTCCCTGAATTGGGGCCTTCATTTGGGAAGGAGGGTCAGAATATGGAAGGTGAAGCAAGTGGAGTAGTGGCCCCTCAGTAGATGATGGAAGAAGCAACTAAATTCATAGCCCCTCAAAGGGAAGAACCTGAGCAACCATCAGTAGAAATATCCACAAAAATAACAATAGGACTTGCAATGCTAGAGATAGATTGACTCAGGGACGAGTCAAGAAACTGTGATCAGGGCCTATTGGGGCCTTTGTTTTGATTTCTGAAAGTTTTGAAGATACAATGAAGGAAAAGCAGGTGGTGAGAGAAATGGGCAAGTTTCGGAAAGGACAACTGGGGAAAGGAGACAATAATATGTAGTTGTGGGGCAGTTGTGATAAGGTGTCACGAGAAAGAAGAAGCAACCGAGCAGACAAATAGGAGGAGGAGAAGAATTTGAGGTGAAAGAAAACCATATGAAAATGGCAGTTCAAGAAGCAAAGCAGAGGACAAAACTGAAAGACCAAAAGGAGAAACAGGTTGTTGATATTGAGTTTTGGTGTCTAAGGAGGTTCGGGATACAACGAAACTTGATTGAAGGATTGTGACAATCGCAGGAAGGTAAGAACAAGGAGCACATTGAGATCTATACCCTCCAAAACCATGGTATTTCATGTATTCTGTTACGGATCGATGCCAAATGTATAATGTATTGAGCCTTTTGTTGGATTAAAATGAATGAGAAATCAAACTAGTTGCTTGGTATTATATGTGTATTTGGTTATGATTCGTGGGCCCACTAAGAGTTTTTTTTTTTTATATTGCGAGTCTATTCTCATATTAGAATGATCATCATAGTGATATGTTGTTAGGCTTAATGTATATGCTGAGTTGTATATAGAATAATGCTTAAGATATCCTTGACATTATACTAAATCCTTCTTAGTTTTGGTTGCGACACACTTTGGGTGAGACTCCTTATCCCTTGGGGTAAGGTGAAAATTTCAGCATTGTCCTAGACTACAATGAGCCATTGTTAGCCCCTTGTGCCTGAACCCAGGGTCTTTCCCTGATGTCATTTTTGTGCCAACAAATGGTCTTTGTAGATAATGAATTGAAGTCGATAGGAAGCCATTGAAAGTAGGAGGGCCTACGATATGAAACTCATGTCAAGTTTTGAAGAACAAATTTGAATTTAGGACTAACTCAGGGATGGTCGACGCAATTGAAGGCTATGAATTGCAAGCTAATTTTAACTAAGGTTGAACTTCTCTTGAACATATTCGCAACACGACATTTTTGACTTGGAAAAATTTGACTCAAAAAATAATACTGAAAATAAAATTGAAGACTTTCAATGAGGTGTGATTAGTTGTGATATAAACAGATTTTTGAACCCAGACACAAAGGTGACAGAGTGTCATGTTCAAGAGCGACATATTCCCTTTTGTAACACAAAAAAACATTTCTTTCTAATTTTCCCTGACCATTACTGGAAAGTACCTCTTTATTTTTGAGAAATCATGAGGAGGATAACATATGCTTGTCATGTAACCTCATCCTTCAGATGAGTCCTTCGAATTATTTTTAACGAACCCTAGGAAGGACTGGTTCGGTCTCATCATGATTGATGAGTTCTACACTATTTATGTTTAAAGAGTCTAGTTAAGGGGTAACTCAACATTGTTTTCATGTTTAAATGGTTTTAAAAGACACAAAAATAAAACTCATTCAGTTATAACAAAGTAAAATTTTAATGAGCCCCGAGAAAATAAAGCTCAATGTTTTTCATGTTTATAGAGTCAGGAGAAAAACCTAAGTAAACTCCACAATGTTCTTTTTTCTAAATTTAGTCTCTAAAGCCTGAAAAAGGCTAAAATAATGCAAGAGAGAAGTACTTTGACCATGATTATGTTGAGAAATGGAAATAAGAAATTCTAGTTTAAATTTGTCCTTGAATTTAAACCGAGAATTAAAATAGAATTTTATTCTCATAGCAACTTGTAAATAGTTAATTAAGTTTAATAACTTAATTGGCTTATGAATTTCGAGTTGGAAGTCTTTTGTAGTCATGTATATGTTCTCCCTAAGTTTTAGGGGTCTAGTATGAGTTTATATTGATTTGTACTTAGATAAACTCAGTTTACTGAGTTATGGCTAAAATTAGTTCTAAATGTTTGTGGAACTAATAGAGGATTAACAACCAATTGGTGCACTGGTGCATCCACAAGTGTTACTCTAGTTAACTAAGGATTCCCTCATGAGAAAATCATGCATGTCAGTTTAGAGAAAGACCCATTCGAGACTATAGTGCAGGGACAATGTACTATCAGTTGTGTGATTTACTGAGCTGTAAATATCATGCATGCAATCAGAGAAGGACCTAGTTTGGATTGTGCAATTTTGGAAGCACTAGATTCCCATTAATATGGGATATTCAACCATAGGAATTGCACAAGGAAATAGGGGATTTTTAGGCAGTGTAAATTGGCTAAGTGTTGGCTAAGAGAGGGCTTGTGAGAAGGAGAGTTGAGCATACTTGTGCGGAATTGTTCTAGTGAGAACAAGATTTGTATATTCAATCACATTTCTGATTAATGAAATATAGATAGGAAGATATTTGAGCAATAGATTTCCCTAGATAAACTTATTGTGTTATGTGCCATTTATTTATCTTCTTCTTTTTCATATTTTTTTCATCGATCTATTGGATTCCATTGGTTGAAAGTAGAAGTAGATTATTTTCCTATGATTTAGTACATTGCATGAGATTGTGAATCTCTAGGATTTATTACATGGTATCGGAGTTGAAGACAATATACTAGAGGAGATTTCAAATTTTTGAATTTTGGGTTATAGATGAAATTGGAATTCGAAATACATACTTCAGGATCAACAGATGGAATTCTACGGTTTGCGGCTCGAGTCTGCCTTGGAAGGAAGCTCGAATTTTATATCCTAGAGGGACAAAATGGAGGCTATGCTAGAGGATAATGGCTTGAAGGAATTCATTGATCAAAAAATTCCCAAGCCAACAACATCGGATGCACAAAATTTGGCTGAAGGGAAGAAGTGTGTGGTGAAGGTGAGGCAAATAATCCTTGAGGGAGTTCGAGACCACATTGTCTCGAGTCTCCATGGCAAGGAAAATTTGTGTGCTATGTGGAAAGCATTACTAGACTTGTATTAGAAGAATAGTGACCAAAGGAAATTGGCATTGAAGGACAAAATTTGAAAAATCAAAATAGAGAAAGGCGAGACTATTCCAAAATACTTGAGGAAGTTCACTCAGTCTCGTGATGAACTTGGAAGTGTTGGAATCATGGTTGCCGAGGATGATATGGTGAGTCTTTCTCTTCTAGGACTCCCAAAGAGTTGAATAGTTATTAGGACTTTGTCAATGGTAAGGAGAAGCTGCCAAATTGGGAACATCTGTGGTTGGATTTGATGTAGAAGGAGATCAAGAGGAACACCAGGGATGGCTCTTCATCAAATATTGATGATGAAGAGAACTATGCCTTAAATGTTAAGGCGAAGAAGGGGAAAGGGAAAGATTCCCATTCAAAATTGGATTCTTATCATGGAGGTAAGAAGAAATACATGAATAAAGTTAAGTGCCTTGATTGTCATGAGCTGAGCCATTTTGCTACAAAGTGTCCACTCAAGAAGTCCAAGAAGAAGTCCTCAGGAGGAGCGATGGGTGAGTCTTTGGCCTCTCAATTCAAATTGGAATTTTCCCTCATTTATTGCATGGTGTTATCAATGATGGGAAGTGTATGGTACTTAGACAGTGGAGATTCATTCCACATGGCTAGCGACAAGGAATTATTCAGTGACCTGGAGGAGAGAGATCACCATATGCATATCGAGATGGGTGACAATGGGAATTATTGTGCTACTAGATTGGGCATCGTTACTTTTTATAGGGAGAATTAGGCTCCACTCACCTTGAAGAATGCTATGTATGTGGCCAGGCTGAAGAAGAACTTGGTATCCATTTCCATGCTTGAGGATAGAGGCTATGATGTGATCTCCTCAAAAGGAAAGGCGTTCCTTCGACACATAGCCACGGGTCAAGTAGAGAACATAGGGATTCAAGTGAAGAATCTATATAAGATGTAGGTAGAGGAGTGTGTTTCTTTGAGCACAAATGCATAAAGGGTGTAGAGATGAGATTATGGAAGTTATGGCATAGGTGATTGGGCCACTTGCCTCATGGGGCTTTGAAGATATTGCAGTAGATCTCTACCAGTCTTCCCAAAGGTACGCTTGAGAAAGTTGATACATACAAGGGGTGTACTTTGGGAAAATACACCAAGTATTCCTTTCACGACAAAGACAGTTAAGCAGAGGCTATTCTAGAGTGAGTCCATTTAGATGTGTGTGGACCATTCTCGATAGCATCCATGACCAAAAACAGGTATTATGTTATATTTGTTGATGACATTTCTCAAAAATGTTGGATATTTTTCATGCAGAAAAATGATCAAACCTTCACAAAGTTTTGTGAGTTTAAAGCATTGGTGGAGAAATATTTTGGAAAGAAGGTTAAAGTTCTAAGGAATTATAACAGTGGTGAGTATGTCTCAAACGAGTCTAAGAACTTCTGTGTAGTAAAAAGCATTAAAAAGGAGTTGACGACGCCCCCTAACCCTCAACAGAATGGTGTGGAAAGAGAATAAACAAAAGCATAGTAGGGGAAGTGAGGGTGATGTTGCATGATCAGGGCCTACCACTACACTTGTGGGCTGAGGAATGCAACACAACAGTTTATGTTCAAATCCATAGCTCACATTGGATACTTGGGATGAAGACACTGCAGGAGGCTTATTCCGGTAAGAGGCCAGATGTTGGTCACTCTAGGATTTTTGGGTCATCGGTATATTTCCATGTGACCAAAGATGCATGGAAGAAGCTTGAGCTTATAGTGGAATTGGGCATATTTTTGGGGTACACAAATACACCTCACAAGTATTAGCTATACTTGTCAAAAAAAAGGATGACAGTGGTTCGTAGGGATGTCAGATTCGATGAGGAGAAGGCCATGTGAGTTTCCCTTGAGAGGGAGTGTAAGCTACATGCGGTTGATGAGGTTTTAGTTCCTAAGGTTGAGGAGCCTCAGATTGATGTGGAGCAACCACATGCAGAGGATCTGGGAGTGGAGACATCCACTTAGGCAGAGTCTTACAGAGATGGGAGAAAGTGCACTTGAGAGGTAGATATATTGTTTTCGAATGTTAGAAAGAATGTGGGAGCACCCACATCATAACGTAGATAAAGGAGGTCACCTGATAGGTACACTGGATACATGGATCTTATGAGTGGATGTGTTGTGACAAAGCCATCTTCCTTTGAGGAAGAAGTGCAATAACCGATTTAGGTTGATGCTATGGTGGAGGATTATGATTCCATAATTTGTAACAATGTTTGGCATGTGGTCTCGAGTCCAAAGGATAAGTCTGTGGTCAACTGTCATTGGCTTTACAAGGTAAATCATGCTACAGATGGTAGTGTGGAGAAGCATAAGGCTATATTTGTGGCCTGTGGATTTTCATAGGTAGAGGGGATTGACTATGATGAGACCTTTTCTCCTATTGCAAGGTACTTTGATAGAGGGAATTACTCCCCTATGGCTTTTTGGGTTGAAACCCTAGCAGACTGAAAGTTATCTATTCAAAGAAACATGCATTCATACAGCCATTATGCTATTATAAGCAAATTCTATGATAAGGGTACGTACCTTTGGTCCTATGTTTGAGAAGGCCTTTAGGGTCCAAACCCTTCTTGGAGTTCCCTTCTTCTCTTTTGCCCTGCAAAATGACCAATTCAAAGAACACAACAGTACATGGAAAAAAACTTATAACGAAACCATCTTCATGTTATAAGGAAAGGTAGTTAGTTATGAAATCCAAACAACCTTTTATATATGAATTCTAAACATGAATATCATTAACATAAACAAGATTCATTTCGGGAACCAAGACATGTGTTTCTTTTATTATAGACAAATAAAGTACATAAAAAGGAATATTTTCACCTGAGTCACCTTCGGCAGGCTCCAAGAAAAGCTTCCTTCCGGATCCATTCCAGCCTCAAGCCTCTAACAAACTCCTTCCATGACTCTCTCCATGATGTCATAAATGGTGGATGAACATCAACACACAAGGAAACAAAGGTTTCCTGTACAAAATGGGGGAAGTGCAAAAAGGCACAAGGGACTTCAGACTTGGTCAAGGGAAAAATCTCAGCATAATAACCTTTCTCTCTCTTCTCTCCCCCCTTAGGCCTTCCCTTTGAGGTCTTTTTATACCATCTCCAAAGTAGTTTTTTAGTTAGGAGTTGGTTGGGAACAGTTGGGCCACGGGCACTAACAGGTGATCAGCAGGTAAAACCCGCGATCTCCGCCCGAAAATAAGGAGCGTTATATTTTTTTAAGTGTTTTAATACATACACGTAGGTTGGCTATACACATACCCGTGTATACATGCGTTTAAATCAGGGCAATGTCGCGTATAAGGGATAAAACACTGTTTTTTAAATTTTAGGACCAGGTCTGGAAGGAGGGGTTGCCCTAGGCCATGAGTACAGCATCACAAACCATAAGAGTGAGATTTGGAGCTATAACAGATGCCCCCTAATATATGAGGTCAGAAGGGGTACATGATGGCCGAAATATATTATGCGAGTACATGGAAAGGAAGTCTGTCAAAAACCGAGGAGAACTTCACCAGAATTCAGCCTGCCAAGCGACCAAAGGAGATAAAAAAGAAACATTGTCTGAGGCGGGCATACCCATGCTTAGAAAAAGTAAACCATGTCCGCATATCAAGTACAAGCGGATCCACTAAGTATACAAGTATAAATGACTGAAAGATACATAATGGATCATCTGATCATAATGAACAAGTACATGTCTGAATATCACATATACGACTGTCAATGATGGTGAAAGATGCAACGGATCACTGATATCAAAGACTGATCCCCAAAAGGTACCAACTGAACATGATGGAATAGGATGGTACTACACTGCAAAATCAGGTGCCAGCATATAGAATGTCGCCATGACTAACTGCAACATATAAAGTGGAGTGGTATCAACTAGCAGCAACAGGAGAAACTGTCAAGTAAACCAATGAATGCTGATACAACCTGAGGTCTTCACCGACCGTCGTGGTACATTTCTACACCATGGGAATAAATGATCTAAATTCGACCATGTGAGAAATCGTTTGATTACCGGTCATTGATGTATACCGCTAACAAATGCGAGACTACTCACCGATAATGATAATGAGCGTCAAGGTACCCAGTACAATCTAACAAGTGTGAATAGATGAGCTGGAGTCGAACACCTGTAAGAATCTATCGATCAGGAGACAATGATGGTTTCCAAATGTTGATAGTGAAGGATCTGCCACTAATGACTACAAACCCCAAGGTACTGCCAAATGGACTCTAGATCTTTGCCCCAGAGCAATGAGTTGGAGTCGATAGGGAAAGATCCGCTAGAAGGAAGGCATTAAGGCATCCTTCATCAATCTAGCGCGAGTGTAACCCGTAGGCCAATAATGTGGAAAGAATCGGACGAAAAAGATGTAGTAACCCAACCGAAGTACGTTTCTGGCGTACACAAGATGTGGCTAGCGCACGACATAAACCCTCTGAACCAACCAATAATGAAAGCTGACACAGAGGCGAGGTATCCACTAATAGGGTCAAATGGAAACCAAGGTACTGCATGAATCCCAATGTGTGATAATGTAAGCTGATGTCGAACACAAGGGAAACCACTCAGTCAAAGACCCATGATACTGATCGATGCTGAGCACAAGGTAACCTATCAATAATGAAAATAGGGCCAGGGTGCAGCTCTAGGCCTGTCCTCAGAGCAAGATGTCGTCGTCGATAAGGACAAGACCCACCAGCAAGAAGTCAATGGGGACCTTCTCAAACCGGCACGAGTAAAGGACCAATATAACTGATGTGATGATAGACATGACACTGACAACCAGGGATGGCCGACTGAAAAATGAGTCAAGAGACACCGCAGAGAGGCTGACTCAGGCTAACTTCCCTTGAACAAAAGCATGACTCAATGTGATTATGTGGCAGCATATGATGACTCTGTATAAGTTCGCCATGCAGGAGGCATGAACGAACCCTCCATATGATTGGAAGAGATAAACAATCGGTGGAGAACGGACTCAATAACAAGGTTATGGCGTACCTAAGTCAAACTAAATCCTACCCATACGAAGGAGACTTTGTTTTGAGTGCTTTGTTCAAGGGCGACATGACTGACTCTAGCTGCCAACAATAAATGGAAATAATGTCTCGTTCCCGCTCTTTTTGGAATATTTAATTTTCTTGTCTTTTTTTGTTAAGCAGGAAAAAGAATAAAAGAATGCTATGGTACAGTGGAAAGAATGAGTGTCGGTGAAACAGATGATCTAGTTCCTGGGAAAGGAACGTTCTTATGCTCAATGTAGGGAGGTGAAAACTGGTCAGTGACACTCAAAGGTATGTTCCTTCCACGGGTCAAGGTGTGTCAAGCTGCAGAAGACAAGGGTATGCAAGGTTGATTTTGCAGATGTCATGGTCAAAACTTGGCTTAAACACGAGTCCAAGTGAAGCCAGCTCTAGGCCAAAAGGTGCAAGTGGTCAACATGCAATGCAGTAGTAAAACTCAACACAAAGGAGCCTCTAAGGTATATGGCCAGAACAAAGTGAAGAAGCTAAGAGGAATGAGTCTTCAACGCATAAGTCATGGCGGGACTACAGAGGACTCCCGAGCCTACTTAAAACGGAGCAGCATGGGCAACAAATGTCAGTGAGGTGCTAACTAGGATGCCCATGTAAAGGATGGCTCTACCATCGTGTCATGATTTAAAGAATCAGCGAGTGAAGATGGCTTACGAACCATAACACGATGGGGTCGACCCTATGGCAGATGTATCGGTCAAATGGAGGCTAGTATGCATAATGCAACGGAAAAAATGGTGTCCCTAACCTATATGCCAGTAAGAACACAATACCTGCCATGATGGGTCAACAGTCATGGAACCGTCTCGAAACTGAAAATCGTCCAAAATGTCCTGAAAAACAGACCAATCTCGACATTCCAAGCTCCCAAGTTAAAAGTCACATGAGGCCAAACAAAATAAAATTTTGAAAAAATATTGCATTTTCAAAACTTATAAAAAGCATTTTGGACTCACCATTTTTGCCATTTGAGTTTGAGAGCAAAGGATTTGGAGTAAAAGGAGCAAACTTCCCACAGCCAGATTCAACCGTTCAAATTCGTCGAAAACCTCCAGGTAACTCTTATACTTAGCTTGCAATTGATTGTGACAGGTTTTAGGATTTTTGGTTGACGTTTTACCGTTGAACTTTTGTCCAAAATTTCCTTGCGGCGTATACGCGGGTTGGTAATATCGAACCCGCGTACACGCGGGCCCTATACGCAACTGTGTGCACAGGAACCCGCGTATACGCCGCGAACCATTTTTAAACAAAAACTAACGGTTATGAATCAATGTTTTCCCAGGATGCCTGTCACGTGGCGTGAAAGAGAGCACGCAGCGGTAGACAATGAAGTTATGAACAGTCCAGAAGCATTAGATGCCCTACGGGGATGCGGTCTGCTTAAATTTTTCAAATTGCCAAATATGAAAGCGAACACGCGTCTGCTTGAGATGCTCATTGATTATTGGGATGTCGATGAGGAAGATTTTATGATCGATCAGATGTCGCTCAGGGTAGAAGTGGAGGATATCTATTTTATCACGGGCCTTTCCTAAAGGGGAGAGGTAGTACAGTCCCGGGGCAGGACATGAAGTGCCCTTTCGATAGAGGACTATGTACAGATATACTGCCCGAGACATCCCAAGAAGGTTAGGAGCCAGATTTCCATCATACATGTGGCGCATTTATCACTTAGGATAATCCTGTTTACCATGGCTCAGGTGAACGGATCATCCTCTCTGCATCAGGCGTCACGGTAAAACATGAGCATGGCAGTTGACTGTCTCACTACTGTGTTCGACTGGTGTACTCCTCTTTTGGCCAACATGAAGAGCCAGCTCACTTCTATCAAGAGGGGTCAGACTAAAAACTTTGGATATGGGAGCATCTTGTGTACTTTCTTTTTCGAGAAGGTTCTCGCACTCCACCCCAGAGTAGCAGTTTCCATCAGCACCCCACGTGATCCACGCATGGGCTGGTGGGCTGATCTGATGAAACGTCTGGGGGGTGGGGAGGTCCCAAGGACTGCCTTCGACAATGACTTCTTCACCTGGTGGGATCATCAAATCATCGTCGTGGATGACTACCCCTATGCTGGGCCGGATTTCTAAGGAGATCCTGATCTAGTGTTACCACCGAATGCAACATGGGGCGATATTGGTAAGATTTTTTGATTTTTTGATTTTTTTAGATTTTTCAAATATAATGATGAATTTTGAAAAATATTTTTGATGAGATTCAAATGACTGATATGATGATCATGTTCCAGACATCGGGCCGGTACGACCAGATGGATTCCCGCGGCATGGACGGCGCGGCCGAGGAGCCGAAGAGGTGGCTGCTGATACAGAACGGACTCTGAACAACGTCCAGCGACACTTGGCGAGATTGAGCTGCCGAGTACCGATGGCCGTCATAGAGGACCTTCCTGAGGATATGCAGCGTCATGTGGTTGGCATGCCACGTGACTGGGTTCGCATTTTTCGGCGTGTGGCCAATGCTATAGTGACATACTTAGACGCTCATCCTGAGCCGAGGCATTAGATATGTCGGACATGATTATGGGCATTTGAGTCCCAATTTTGTATATTTTTTGGACACACATATGTACACTCGAGACGTTTTACGATATATATATATATATATATATATATATATATATATATATATATATATATATATATATATATATATATATATATATATATATATATCTATATATATATATATATATATATATATATATATATATATCTATATATATATATATATATATATAGATATGTATATATACAGTTTGACTTTTTGATACTTGATTTTATTGTGATGAATGTTTGATATGCCAGTCTAGTGCTTGATTAGCGATAGAATCAGCTAACCAATTATGAAATCTTGGAATATGCAAATAATTAATATAAGTAAATGATCTTTGCAACAACCTCACCCTTAAATACTGGCGATATAAAGATGGACCCGTACCCGATAAATGTTATTTAATTGAGACACTATCAATTGAGAATCAAGATATACTACCAACGAGTCGATCCCATGAGAGATTGCCTCGGATAATAAATTAATAACAGCAGTATACTAGGCCATATTGTTTGAAGCAGGATCGATGGACACGCCTCTTGATTCCATCAATTGACTAGTTGGATAATAGAGTACCCAAGCTACAGAAGCAAGATTCCGAGTGTGCCGACTAGCACCATCGGCGAACCCAAAATAGACCAAATCATCCATCAACACCTGCCACAGTAGACCAAAAAGTGCTGATATCAGAAAACTCTCGATGATATATGTACAAATATACATAAAATACAAAGAAGCCATTACCTAGCCAAAGCTAAGCAAAGCACTTCCTTAGGTAGAGCCCGTCAAGGGGCTCTGCCAACTTACTCCTAGGGATGTTTATAGGTACGACGATCGAACCAATCAATATACTCTCTTCGACAAAAGAATGTGTTGGAGCCAAAGGGACCGTACAAACATCACTAGTCGAACTAGAGGACCGAGATTCGACTTCATGCACAAGGGAACGAAAGTGTAACCGACGATGTAAATCTTCCAACGGTCGATCTACAGCCGTCATTGCTTCGAATATTGCTTCGTTCGATGGAAAAACAATATCCGATCAATCCGATGTAGAGGTGGAATCAAGGGTCCGAAAATGAGCCACATCACCATCTATTTCCTTCCCAGAGGAAGGAGTAGAATGGTTATCTACAGAGTTATCGATAGATTCACATCTAGGTTCTACTGTAGATATAAGAGATTCTATTCCACCCACCTTGTCGTCACCTGATGTGGTCACAGATGAAGCTAAGGTTCCAGGATTCGAAGAATAAGGAGTTTGGACAAAATATCTCCGTAAAGGATCCCTAGAGGATGAAATTGTATCTATACCAGCTATAGGAGGGGGAAGATTAAACGTACCCATCAATGAAGAGTACATCCCGACTCCTAGACTCTCAGTAGGCGGACGGGGGTTACCCACTAAAGGAATAGTAGAGTCAGAGTTTGCTTGAGGATCAACTGGGCAATAGTCCAACTGATCAACCTTAACGATTTTCCCCTCATGAGGAAAGCAAGTGACACGAAACAAAGTCGAAACAACGGCATCCATCTCGTATACCCAGTTCCTTCCTAAGAGGAGATTATAGTCTAGGTTAGCATCTATGACCTCTACTTCAATATTAACGACCTTCCCTCCAACACATACAGGAAAGGCCGGGATAGTCCCGTATGGCCTATGAGAATGACCATCAAATGTTGTCAATAGGGTGGGTGAAGGAACAACCGACGGTGATCCAATGGCCTTCCAGCATGACATAGACATGACACACATGGAAGCTCCCTCATCTACAACCGTCTGAAAAATATTCGTTTTCTGGTAGGTAGACTTTATTTGGAAAGCCATGTGATGAGGAAGTCTCTTTTTGACATTACTCATATCAAAAGTGAGAGCTAAGGAATTACTTGGATCTACTGCCCCCATTGCCGATAGCAAGGCACTTCGTTGAGCAGGACACGACTGGAGAACCTCTAAAGTGGAAATAGCACATGGACTCTGGGCCAGATCCTCAACAATGGAGTAATTCTGGGCTGCCCTAATATTAGGGTTGATAGTCGCACGTTTAGCGGAACCTTTCGGCACCCGAGGTATAGTCTCAACAGAAGGTTGCTCAATATGAAGTGGGTTGTTAGTTTCGGGAACTGATTTACCCTTGGAAGTTTCACCTTCACCATAATCGCGTGACCGTGTGGTCACATTAGCGTGAGCACCCATCATGAAAACATTTGATGACTTGTCCCCTTCCTGGTTGCCCCCAGCGGAAGTTCCAGGGTTTGAGCTCACGCCAGCAAGAAGTTGTTGCCCTTGGGGAAAAGGGTTGGTTAACACAGCCTGAGAACTAGAAGTTCCTTGTTGCCCTAACAAGCGCTGAGTGCCTTGAATCTTGGGGCAGAGATGAGTTAGATGGTCTCCATTGCACAACTTGCATTGAAACTTGACTTTCTTTCTCGACCCATTTCCACCACCACCAGCATTGTTGCTGGATTTATTTGCATCAGGCTTCCCAGCCTGGTTCTTTTTCCTACCTCGTCCTTTCTTTTTCCCATTGGAATTTTGATTTCCTTTGGGGTTATCAGATTGGACGGCATTAATTCAAGAAGTTTGGGAAGCGGGGGGATTAGACGATGTGACTTGGTTGTTAGAAGCACTTTGCAAGGACAACTGCTGCAATTGATTCAACAAGTTCACGGTAGTTGTGTCTACTGACCCGACGATACCATCCGCGTGTGGACCTGGCTTCGACTTAGCTACATCAACCTTAGATCCAGGAGCATCTGGCAAGTACTTTTGTAGGATCCCAGACCGAGAGTAGATCAATTCTAACTGCTGGGCCCTAAAAATGGCTTGCTCCTCAGAATAGACTCCAGACATGGAGACATCCTTGGAGATCTCGGGTTGTAAAGACTTCAAAAACCACTCGAGACGGTACTCTGGAGGGATTTCGGCTTTAATGAGCCTCTTTCTCCGTCTCCATTCCTGAATATGGTCAAAAATGTGGGTTGCCTTATCCTGACGAAAGGTGGCTAGAAGTTCAGTTCTGGCATCATAGCGGACAGGCAACTAAAAATGATTTAAGAAAATATTGGCTAAGTTAGCGAACGATGTAAAGTTGCCAAACGATTTAAGAAAATATTGGCTAAGTCAACGAACGATGTAAAGCTGCCCCCTGGCAACTCTATATACCATTTGGCCGCATTACCAGTCAAGGTGCGCTGAAAGAGTCTCAACCTAATCGAGTCATCGATAAGGGAGTTAGATGAGCACCACAAATGGAATGTGGTTACATGGTCGCTTGGGTCTTCACCACTCTTCCCTTCAAATTTTGGAATGTCCGAAGGGAGTTTGGTTGGGACCGGAGGCCAGTCCAGATTGTACTTGATTGGGTCATTTGTTAACTTAGTGAGATCTGGCAAGTTCAACGTTGCCAGAAACGGAAGCCTAGGAGGACCTTGGGGATTCCACCCAGACTGGGCAGAACTCCCAAAGCTCTGAAAAGATTGTCCTGGAATTTGGGAGGCACCAGGCTGCTCGAAGTAACCAGTAGAACCGGCTGAACCAAAAGGCAAGCCTTGTGGTCTAGCAAAATTCGGAGTTTGACCAACTTCGGCCGTATAACCTCCATAACCAGCAAAGTTTCCTCCTAAAGGATTGTAAGGAGTTGATAACCCCTGATACGGATTCCAAGCCGAAGCTAGAGGAGGAATAGTTTGAAACGAGCTAACTGTGGAGTACGGCCTATTCCCTTGTTGGCCGATAAACGGATTCCCAGTTCCTGCGCTACTAACCCCAGGGTTATTCCAACCTTGGAAAGGATTGCTGCTTTGTCCTATAGAAGAAAAAGGCATGGATCCTACCGTCGGGTTGGAATGTGGTATATGACCACTTCCAAAAGGAAAACCCTGGAATGAAGTCGATCCGCCCAACACGGACGTAGCGGTACTAAATGGAACCGATGGAATACCCTGTGAGTGGGTGCCAAATGGGAAGAATCCAGTACCAAAAGCATTGGTTTGGGCATTTCCACTTGTGGAAGGAATGGAGGTAGACCCAACTAAAGATGTGCTAGCAAAAGATCCAAACAAGGAAGCAGAGGAGATGGAAATGGTTCCTCCCCCTTGCACCGATGTTGGGGTTTGCATAGTCGTAGCACTTGTAGAAGCCATGCTTCCAGTAGTGGTCATCGATGGTAAGCGCGTAGCGTAACTTGGACTTGATGGTCTATGCGTCGGAGTCCCAACGTATTGCAGTACGTCTGGATGACTAGATGGTAGAGGAGAATTTGGAGCCGCTAACGACTTTGAAAGTTCTTCTACCTCTATGTTATTCTCCGCTTGAAAGAGAACTCGAGAAAGGACTGGAGTGTCCCTCTCTTGTTCAGAAGTGTCAGGCCTTGCTTGGCCGCTAATGCCCCTAAGAGGAGGATCAATCCCTGACGCGTCAACTGGCGTGGGACGGAAGCCACCGGTAGTATTGCCTCTGCACCTTCTAGGAGAAAGCTCTAAACTTGGTGGTGAAAGACCACGAAGTCTTCGAGACCGTCTTGGAGATCGGTCAGCCACTTTGAATTTTTTGTTATGATCTAACTAAAGACTCAAAAAATTGAAAGCTAGGCCAACTAGGAGCACAGAGAACACACTATAAAGTCCCTAAAGATACAGCCAGTCAAACAACTTCCAAGTATTTCCGCTCCGGGTGATTAAGACCGGACACCAAAATACGAGAAAGTGAAATAAGGGGCCTTCCGAAGATAGTCTGGGATGATGAGGGCCCAGTCCTATCAGCGAAGGTATCAGAGGAAGTTACGCTGACCTCCTAACAACAGCCTGCACCGGTGCAAGCCCCCAAGCTTCGCAAGGGTGCCCTCCAGTAGTACTGTCGAGAGTGATGCAACGTCAACCTCAGGTGCCATGGGATTCCCCTCCGCAACCACCTGTGTAGTTCCCTAGGAGTAGCAACTATGGATACCAACTCGTCGCAGAAGCCAGGCGGAACAGTCGTGAGGTAAGTTCGGACAAGTAGGAGAGGGGGTATCTCTCTTCCCTGTCTTCACAGACCCTCGTGCTTAACTCCCAGATCCGGAGCTTTCCTGGTCTTCCTAACGCTATTGGATTTTCTCTCGTTATTCAGACTCCTACGTTTGACGTTTATATGGCCTTGGAGAGTTAACTCTCCACTCGCCTAATCCAAGGCCCTAAAATCCTAATCTTGTTGGTGTAATTGACTAAAACAAAAAGTTCTAGTGAATTTTAGTTAGCGCTTGATTTTATTAGGTTTTTCTTTAAGTCACAAGGTAACGGAAGTGAAACTAGTGGTGTTTTTTTTTTTGACGCAAAAGAAATTAATAAAAACTTAACTACATGCACATGCACTTTTTCGTTTTTCGATGAAGAGCAATTTCTATAGGGTTCAGAGGTACTTCTAATAAAACAAATTTTTCTTTTCTTTTCGTTAATTCACACTTCACACTCACAAAAGCTAACAAAGCTATATATGCCTAAAAAGGGGATGCAAATCTATCCTAATGCAACAACTATATGTGGATGCAAGATTTAAAACTACTCTAAAAACAAAAATGAAAGTTGCTTGCTTATCAATCTTTATCTTGCCACTTACAATGTCTAGATGGAATATGAGATGCTACCATTCATTTCGTCTAAACACTAAAAACAAGTTCTAAGACAAACATAAAGCACTTTCACTTCACTAAAAGGAAACCAACTGAAAAGCAAGTTCAAGAAAGCAAAACTAGGATTTTCAAAAGATTTTCTTCAAAGCAACAAGCAAAAATGTCTTTTCAAAAATGCTCTCAACAACACTGAAACTTGTGGTTGAAGAATAGGCAATTAAACACTTTTGCGAATCAACACCACTCAATGGATGAAAACTCAACAAAAATAAATGTGCTTGAAATCGCTATTAACAATCAAAAGCAGCAATGAAAGCTTTGGCAATGAAAACCAAAAGATCAAAAAGACAAACTCCAAGAAAGTGTCAATCAACAACTTTCATGAAACAAAGAAGTGGATGGTCACAAAAAGCGGTTTTGTCAAGCAAACAAAAAGTCACCAAAAGCAAGATAAACACAAAGATTGAATTCAATCTTCCTACTCTGATGAAACAGAGTAGCCAAGATTCCTAGCAAGAAATCTTGCGTGCTTTAGCCAAAACGATGACGCTTGCAATCAACAAAAAACAAGACCAATACTCCTTATAATTAGAGAGAATTCAGAACGAGATGCTCGCTGTAAAACAAATAACTGATACTGGAAAATGACTGTTTCAAACTGACTCAAACCACCAGACAAACCTTCAGAGACTAAAAGATTTATAAATCTTGAAAATTGCAATGTATACGCGACTGTACTGAAGTACAGATTGCGTGTATACACGACTGTGTTTGAGGAAACCTACGTATACGTGGGTTTACTCAAAGAAACAAGCGTATATACGCCTCTGTATCTAAGAAAAACAGCGTATATGAAAAGCTTCAAGAAAAAAAAAAAAAAAAACAAACTGAAGAAACTGGCAAAGCTTAAAGTTCAAGAACAGACCAGACAGTAACAGCAAGCAGACAAGGCAGCTGAGCCCTGATTGGCTTGAAAAACACCCAAACTAGGAACAATAAGAGTGTTGACCCCAGCGGAGTCGCCAATTCTGATAGAGGGAATTACTCCCCTAGGGATTTTTGGGTTGAAACCCTAGCAGACTGAAAGTTATCTATTCAAAGAAACATGCATTCATACAACCATTATGCTATTATAAGCAAATTCTATGATAAGGGTACGTACCTTTGGTCCTACGTTTGAGAAGGCCTTTAGGGTCCAAACCCTTCTTGGAGTTCCCTTCTTCTCTTTTTCCCTGCAAAACAACCAATTCAAAGAACACAGCAGTACATGGACAAAAATTTATAACGAAACCATCTTCATGTTATAAGGAAAGGTAGTTAGTTATGAAATCCAAACAACCTTTTATATATGAATTCTAAACATGAATATCATTAACATAAAGAAGATTCATTTCGGGAACCAAGACATGTGTTTCTTTTATTATAGACAAATAAAGTACATAAAAAGGAATATTTTCACCTGAGTCACCTTCGGCAGGCTCCAAGCAAAGCTTCCTGCTGGATCCATTCCAGCCTCAAGCCTCTAACAAACTCCTTCCATGACTCTCTCCATGATGTCATAAATGGTGGATGAACATCAACACACAAGGAAACAAAGGTTTCCTGTACAAAATGGGGGAAGTGCAGAAGGCACAAGGGACTTCAGACCTGGTCAAGGGAAAAATCTCAGCATAATAACCCTTCTCTCTCTTCTCTCCCCCCTTAGGCCTTCCCTTTGAGGTCTTTTTATACCATCTCCAAAGTAGTTTTTTAGTTAGGAGTTGGTTGGGAACAGTTGGGCCACGGGCACTAACAGGTGATCAGCAGGTAAAACCCGCGATCTCCGCCCGAAAATAAGGAGTGTTATATTTTTTTAAGTGTTTTAATACATACACGCGGGTTGGCTATACACATACCCGCGTATACACGTGTTTAACTCAGGGCAATGTCGCGTATAAGGGATAAAACACTGTTTTTTAAATTTTAGGACCAGGTCTGGAAGGAGGGGTTGCCCTAGGCCATGAGTACAGCATCACAAACCATAAGAGTGAGATTTGGAGCTATAACATACTTGTCAATCAGATCTATATTAGCAGTATCAACACATATGGGTTGGAAGATACATCATATGGATGTGAAGACATCCTTCCTTAGTGGTATGATTAAGGAAGAGGTGTACATAGAGCAGCTTGAAGACTTTGAAACCTTCGACCACGAGTCGCATGTGTGCTGGCTCAATAGAGCATTGTGTGGGTTGAAGCAAGCACCTCATGCTTGGTACATGAGGATAGATAGATACTTCACTGGGTTGGGCTTCATGAAGAGTGAAGTAGATGAAAACCTATACCACATAGTGGTGGAAGGTAACCTATTGATCATTGTACTTTATGTTGATGTTTTCATACTGATAGGTCATGATCAGTTGATCAAATATTGCAAGGAGAACCTTTCAAGATAGTTTGAGATGAAAGACTTGGGGCTCATTCTTTATTTTCTGGGCATGGAAGTATGGAAAGGTGATGGGGAGTTGTTTGTGTCTCAAGGCAAGTATGCTAATGAGATACTCAGGAGGTTTCACATGGAGAGATGCAAGCCTATGGAGAATCCTCTAGTTGTTAACTGGAGGAAGGAGGATGCTACTCAGGAGAGGTAGTGGAAGCTACTATTTACAAAAAGCTTGTGGGTTCACTCATGTACTTGGTGAACAAAACAACATTTATGCTATGAAGTTAACCAACTGAGTCAAGCGATGGTTAGCCCTACCAAGCTGTATTGGAAGGAAAAAAAGAATGTTTTGAGATACCTTAGGGGCACTACTCAGTACAGATTATGGTATAGACAAACAGAGGGAGTGAAGCTTCAAGGCTTCATGGATGAAGATTGGGTGGGGAGTCCATCTGACCAAAAAAGCACATCAGGGGGGATTTTCAGTATTGGATCAGCGACAGTTTCTTGGCACAACAGGAAATAGAGATCAGTTGCACTCAGTTAGGTAGAGGCAGAGTACATGGCTGCAAGTCAGGTAGCATGTGAGGCCATCTAGATGAGGAAGATATTAGTTCATCTTTTGGGTCAGAAAATGGATTCGATAGTGATTTACTATGATAATTAGAGTTGTATCAAACTCTCTAAAAATCCAGTTTTTCATGATAGGTGCAAACACATTCATATCTGATATCATCATCTCAGAGATTGTGTATTGAGGCGGATCATGTTGTTAGAGTACATTCCATCAGAGGAGAAAGATGTTGGAATTTTGAAAAAGGCATTGTCAATATGTAAATTCATGTTTCTCATAGACAGGATCAGGGTCGTAGATAATCCCTTTCTTGTTTAGATGGAGTGTTGAGAAATGGAAAAAAGAAATTCTAGTTTAAATTTGTCCTTGAATTTAAACTGAGAGTTAAAATAGAATTGTATTCTCATAACAACTTGTAAATAGTTAATTAAGTTTGATTAACTTAATTAACTTACGAATTTCAAGTTGGAAGTCTTTTGGAAGTCATGTATATGTTCTCCCTAAATTTTAGGGGTCCACTATGAGTTTAGATTGAGTTGTAATTATATTAAATAAATTTACTGAGTTATGGTTAGTTAAATTAGTTCTAACTATTTGTGGAACTAATAGAGGATTAATAGTAAATTTTTGCACTGGTGTATCCACAAGTTTTACTCCAGTTAACTAAATATTCCCTCATGAGAAACAAATGCATTTCAGTTCAGAGAAAGACCCAGTTGAGACTAGAGTGCAAGGACTGTTATGCCCTTATACCAATAGGTGTCATATATCATGATTGACTTGATGAGCTATGTAATATGTTCATACCTTTACTTGTGGCAGAGGTTTTCCATATTTGTAAAAAATCAAAAAATTTAAAAAATGTAAAAAAGGTATACCCTAAAAGAAAAATCAAAGGGTAAAAGACTAAAAAGATGGTCAAAAAAGGAAAGAAAATGAACCCCAACAAAAGGAAAGACCAGGAAAGTGTGAAAGTATAAATGCCACTACTTTTTCACTTTTGTATAATAAAAAATTGTGTGCAGCTTGTCAACTTATGCCACAATTCATGAATAGTCAAAAAGTTAAAACTTGGCTAGTTCATATTTCAATTTCATGTTGTAGAAAAAGAGAATAAAGATCTGACCAAACAGTGTAATAAGTAGATAGGTAGAGTGAAAAAAGGAGCTCAACAGTTTAATCTGAGCCCTTAGATGTAATACATGTAGACTTAGATAGGCATTACCATGTAAAAGAAAAAAAAGTTTGATAAGGGTTTTCCAGTCTAAGTGCACCCTAATAAAGAAGTAAAAATGCTAGGTTAATTAGGTAGGGTAAGTAGATGATGGTTGTAGAATAATATGTGGTGAATGATAAGACTAAATGTGTAAATCTTTTACTTTCATCACAAGGCAAAGGCATATATCACATGGAAGGAACATCAAGCAAACAAAGTCAAAATAATTAACTCCCCTACTCATTTTCCCTAAGTGCCAAGGTATCTATCAAATTAGAGGGGCTCAGAGCATTTCTCTGACTTTGGAGGGATCAGACCCTCAGCCTAATAGTTTATAATGCCTAAGTACTTAAGCCCATTCATAAAAAACCATACCCCTTCATGAAACATTCCTTCCCTTGATAAAGTTTTTCCTAAGTAAAATCCTATTTCACTTAGAAAAATTACAACATTTTCCATAAAAACCCTCATTTTCACTTTAGCCTAAGTTTTAAATACACACATCAAAATGTTTTAGACTTAGTGCTTTTCATTTTGTTATGTCATATTAACTACTAACCTATATTATATAAATCCCCTATAAAAATCTACCCATTCCTGTATTACTTTAACTATGTAAAAACCCCGAAATCTTAATATCCAGCCCCTTTGGTTAAAATATAACCTTAATACATTAATAATGGGAACCAATTATTAAATCCATAACTAATTAACAACCCCGCCCCCCGCCATATTAACAAAGGATTAATTAACCCCCACGGTTAATTAACAACTTTCCCGACCAGTCCCATCACTCCCGATATGATTAGAAAACCCTTAATTATATCGGGCCCACCCTCATTAAGCTCGCGTCACCTCACATTCCTAAGAGCCATTTGATCAAGCCTCCCAGATCTGATGACTTTCATGCATATCACACGGCCCTTCGTGATTGAATGTTAGCGTGTGATCGTGGAGCGGTTTTGTGAACAGTGCCCTTGCCACGCATCATTCATCCTATGGTATCGCGCGGACAAGCCCAAATACCACCCCCCTCTATAAGCGGTGTGATAAAAACTGCTTACCATCTCCCACTAAATGACAAAAGATCACGTCATTTGCCCACTGATGCCACCCATTCAAATCCCGAAACCTGCCAAATTCTTGACTTCGTATAAAAAACAAAACAAATCATTTTGTCATTCTATTCTGCGAAACCTATACATCCATGCAAATATAACGACGAGGTCAACCAGCTCGTGCTCCCATCCACCAAGATTCTTGAAAAATTGCAATCAACACTGCTTAGAGTCCTCCATTCACACCCAGTGTACCTGCATACCATTGCCCGTCCCTAAAGCAGGTATTTACCAATTCCCATCAAGAAACCCTCTGAATACTTGCTTTCACTGCAAATTTAATTAAAAAGAATCCCAATTCACCATAATTCAGTTACCATACTTGAAATTCAAGTTCCCATACCTGCTATTTCATCATTTTCACTTAAAAACCATAGTTTCACTTCTGAATCTACAAGAACCAATATGGAAACTCTAGTAGCCCTAAATATTGCACCCATTAGCACCCCTCACCGTGATTTAGACTATCTGCCCCTGGCAGCTAAGGATTTTCAAATAAAGGACCTAATCACTGATAAAGACCATCTGAAAGTTTTTTGCCAATGCCGAGACAACCATTTGAATGGCTATGATGCCATAGGACTGTGGGAATCCAATATCCCGATATACTTTCTCCCCTCTGTGCATGTTTTCCTTGACATAATACATCAGTGCTATGCAAATTATGACCCCAACTGCAGAGCCATGATGTCTCCAAACCAAATAGTCCTCTTCATAATAACTGTTGATTCAATCAATGAGATGCTGCAATTTCATCCTAGTCAAGCCCTCACCCCAATTTCCCTTGGAAATTTTCTTAAGAACTCAACCAAATTATCCCAATTTGAGCTCAATTGCCTTTGTCAGACTTTCATATCAAAACAACATCAACCTAAATATCCCCCTCCTTATATGTCTGCTTTCTTCACAGATACAGGTAAAATCATAGTTGATATGATAGCTGCAGTCATGGGATTCAACACTAGTGATTTGTAGATGAATTGACCCTAGTATTGATGTCTATTTTTACCCCTGGTCAATGCCCTACTATCAAGTATGATTATGCTTCATTTATTGCTAAGAAAATCCATGACCAATTCATGAGACTGGAGAATGAAAAGGTTTCCAAGTATTCCACCTTCATATATCACCTCATCCTCTACTATCAGTCTGATAAGTTCCCATTTTCTGTCAAGAAACTTGATACAAAGGGTATGTTATATACCTAGATGGCTAGATGCACATGCATGGTACCAGTGGACTACTCTTTTGAGTAGATCTTATTATTTATGTTCTTCCCATGTTTCGGGGACGAAACATGCTTAGGGGGGTGGAATGTTATATACCTAGGGGGGATAATATGGGGTACCAATGGAGGTACCCAAGGTAATAATGTAATAATGGGATGGGCCATAGTAATAAATAAGGTGGTTAACCCACATCATGTAAGGGACCACAAGTAGTTAGTAATAATGTAATGGGCTCATGGTATTAGTTGATGGTATGAGGGAACCATGGTAATGACCCATGGTATTGTATGTATGAGGCCTATATAGAGGCTATAGACTCCACATGGAGATAGAGAAGGATTATTATATGAACAGGCATATGGCTTGTGGAGTGTTCTCCTTCCTTAAGGAGTGAATGTATGGCGTTGCCCTACCGTAAGGGTTTGAGATCAATAAAGAAGCATTTCTATCTATTTATATCATTTTATTATTGGGTTATTCTCTATTCTCATATATTTTTGGGTTAGATCTACAACAAGTGGTATCAGAGCACTTTCTTGGGCACAAAAGTGGAGAATTTTTTTTTTTTCATTTTTGCAAGGTTTTTGGGGCGGCAAGTTTGCAGATAATATCTGGACGTCCTAGCACAATATCTACAAAATCTAATTGTAGATCTGTATTCTTTGGGAAAAAATACCTGATTTCAAAAAAAAAATCGGTCGAATCGGAATCCGGATGAAGGAAATATCGTTGATTTAAAAATTAGTGGAGTTGTGGACCATTTTTCGGGGCTGCGAATTTGCGGCGTAGATCTAGACGTCTTGGCACAAGATCTACAAGATCTAATTGTAGATCTAGAATTTTTGTGAAAAAACACCTAATTTAAAAAAAAAATCAGTTGAATCGGAGTCTGGATGAGGGAGATATCGCTAATTTAAAATTAGCTCTTTTTTTAGAAATTCTGGGTGACGGCGGGAGAGTAGCAGCGCAGCTCTAGAATTCTAGTGCCTGGATCAGGATTTCTATCACATGGGCAGATGCAGAATGATTATTCCATTTCTAAAAACATATCATAATAGGGATTCTGAGCAATATTGACAAAATTGTGACAAATTCAAATTTTCAGCATTTTTTTTCAAAACCCTCTTCATGGCTTCTAGCAAGGCTCTATTATTTACAAGAAAAGATGATGGTCCTACTATTGAAGAATACATAAAACAACAGAAGTGGGTATGGAAAAACCATTGGAAATGGTGGGTAGTGGCGCAATTTGAAGATGAGGCAACCACATGGTGGGGATTACTTAACCAAACAAAGTGTTTGAACCTGCCCGATGAAGAATTTGAAAAATTACTTTTAGACAGATTGTCTCATGCTAGAAAACAAGATAAGGCGAAACATGTGGGTCTATTTCCTACTGGTATATCCTTATTACAGGTTCATGGATTGATTCAGAAGGAGAAAATCATTGTGTCTATAAATCCGAGTTGCAAGCAAAATCTCATAAATGTCAACTTGGCAAAAAAATTGCAAGTCCCAGCAAAACAAATTGAAAATACGCAGGTTGATGATAAGGATGTTCAAATTTATAAGGATTTGAAGCTTTCTATGGATAAATATGTGTTTCATGGTGATTTTTATGCTTCAAATATGGATAACATGGATGTTGTTTTGAGATACCCTTGGATGGAATTAGTGGGTACTATCAATATTAATGTGCAGAAGAAATTCCTGAAGCTATGGTATAAAAAGAAGAAAATTACATTACAGGATATTTCCATCCATAAACAGGTAGAGCACATGGAGGCTGAAGCAGAAGATGTTCCAGGGACTGACATATCAGATGATGAGCCTTTGATGATCAACAATCAAACACAAACAGAGGATGAAGAAGAAAAGGTTACAGGTGATGATACATCAGAGTAGGGCTCAGTGGTTGAAGTCATATTGAAAAAGAAGACACCACAACAGGCACCACAGCAGGGTGAAGTAAAGAAAAAGCCATCGTGGGTTAAAAATTCAACATATCATCACCCACATCACCCCGCAAGACAACCATCAAGATGGCAACCAATTATCCACATGGACAACAACCCCCGCACGACAGATCGAGAGGAGCGAAGATCCACCTACTACACATCCACACAGAAGAGCTACCACAGTCAACTTCCATCTCAAGCGAGTAACGCACCAGTGAGATCGAGGGTTCACCTTTCTCTTGGATGGCTAGATGCACGTGCATGGTACCAATGGACTACTCTTTTGAGTAGATATTATTATTTGTGTTCTTCCCATGTTTCGGGGACGAAACATGCTTAGGGGGGTGGAATGTTATATACCTAGGGGGGATAATATGGGGTACCAAGGGAGGAACCCAAGGTAATAATGTAATAATGGGATGGGCCATAGTAATAAATAAGGTGGTTAACCCACATCATGTAAGGGACCAAAAGTAGTTAGTAATAATGTAATGGGCCCATGGTATTAGTTGATGGTATGAGGGAACCATGGTAATGACCCATGGTATTGTATGTATGAGGCCTATATAGAGGCTAGAGACTCCACATGGAGATACTGAAGTATTATTGTATGAACAGGCATATGGCTTGTGGAGTGTTCTCCTTCCTTAAGGAGTGAATGTATGGTGTTGCCCTACCTTAAGGGTTTTGATAATAAAGAAGCATTTCTATCTATTTCTATCTTATTGTTTATGGGTTTGTTTGCATTATCTATAATATTCTTGGGTTAGATCTACAACAATTGGTATCAGAGCTACAACAAGTGGTATCAGAGCTACAACAGGGTAATCCAAGGTCTGTCATCTTTTGATCTTCTATCTTCCATGAATCTTTTGCTTGGCCTTATTCAAATAATGAGTTCATTGACCAGTTTGTCCACCCAGCAACTACCTTGCTGATAGGAAATCTTCCCCCAAGCATCAGTGATGAAATCAAAAGGATCCTTCAGCTATCCAAACAATACAGAGTAGGTGACTGGTACTTGTACCAGAATCACACAGAGATCAGGTTATATGGGTGTGAGCTTCCCCCATTCAAGCTACCTAAATATGTTCCAATGAGACTGGCACTGGAGTATTCTAGACAGATGATAAACTGAGATTTGATTCATTTTACTAAGGCCAAGAAGAAAGTACAACTTAGAATCAAAGATCATCTATGCCCATTTTTCTGCAACAATGAGGAAGCATGGAAAGTAGTAGAACAAATCCTAGAAGACCACATGAAATTAAACGAAAGTTTTAGTTGGACTCCATATGATCCCCACAGTTTCATTTGTGATAGGAGAATGAAAAATAGACTATCACCATATTTTCATCACAGAATTCTAGAGATTGGGCAGTATGCTAACATGGATGAATGGAGGGAAGGGACCCTTGTATAAATGGATAGTGATCAGGTCAATGTAGAGAATGTGATGAAAGATCTGGAAAAGGAACTTGACTTGGATTCTTTTGGACAAGTACAATTTGAGACTTCTCACAAGTCAACATCAGGGACTAGTGCCTCAATAGTTGATACCTCTCAAAGGCATTCGCAGGACACTAGTGTACCACTTACAGAGACAACACAGGGAAACGAAAAAGAGATCAACACTCCAGCAATAGAACAATCAACCATGTCAAAGCAGCCTCAAACCTCTTAGGGGCAGGCTCAAACATAGGCCCACCCAACTCAAGTCAACATGGGAGACCCCCAAATTTTGTAGAATCCTCTGAATGAGGAAAAGAGCTTAAAGAGAAATAGGGAAGTAGCTACCCTTGCCATTAGTCCATCAGATCAGCCTGGTTCTAAGAGGCATAGGCTAAATCTTCATTCAGAGGAGGAATTTTTTGAAGAAACAACAGAGAGTCAGAGAAAATAAGGTGCAAACAGTAAGCATACTTTCCTAGTAGGTGGGACACCTTCTAGCTCACAAAGACAAGAGATGGAAAGACAACAAAGTGCTGAAGTATCATCTTTCAGGCCTTCAGCTAACAAGTCCCTAGACATCAAAGAAAAATTTAAAGAGATAAAGGCTAGCAATGAACCATTAAGGGCCCAAGTCTACAATCAATACATGAAGATGGCTCCCACCAATCAGACTAGGTTGATTTCAGCCTATGACATCAAGGAAAGCAAAATGCAAATGAGTTTTTTCAAGCCCAAAGTATAACAGCCTCAATCAATTGCAGATTACCTCAAAACTTATTTTGAGGTCATGGCCAAAGACATTCACCCCCTAGATCAGTTAGAATTACATAAGCAAATAGGGGAGATGGTGTATTTGACATTAACAACTAAAGCTATGATGGCCCAAAGACTAGAAAATTCTTTGAATAATACCACTGCTCAACTACAGCTAGAAAGAGCCTCCTCGTAGGCTAAAGACAATAGAATCAAATCATTGGAGGAGATAATTATTGGATTGGGTCATAAACCAAAATATGTTAAAGCTGCAGAGGCCTTAATAAAGAAGAGAGATGAAGACATAGCAGCCTTAAGAAAGCAGTTAAAGTTGCCTCCATCAAGGCATCCACAAAGTACTGAAGTTATTCAAAAGAAATATGAAGAAGAGCTTATGGACTTGGTCCTCAAGCTTAATGAATACTTGAAGGAGACTAAGCAGGAATTACAAAAATCACTAAAGGGCAGGCAGAGTGAGTCGACCTCTCAACCTCTAAATGTGATACCAGTGGTCTCCACGGCAGTCCCCTCAACACTTGTAATAGCTTTGGCACCAAATGTCCCTTTGGTCATAGCAAAGACCATTACAGGTACAAGCACAGGTATAGTACAGACATAAGCTTCAGGTCAAAACACTGAACAGTTAATCAAATCAATGGAGGAAATGAAACTACAAATTTCTGAACTTTAGAAGGTAAAAGAGAAATTTTTCACCTTAGAGTAGAAATATGATGTTTCAAAGATTATTTTTGCTGAAGAAGAAGGAAGAACAAAGGCTTGGCTCAACAGGTGAAAACACTAGAGAAAGATCTTACCTTTGAAAAGCCTTTAATAGATATAAGAAAAATTATATGGACCAACATCACTCAGTCAATAAATGATGTTTGGTCATCTATACAGTTCATTTTTGAACAGATTGAATTGGTGAAAGTTACTCTTCAAGAGATTCAAAAGACTAAGGAAGAGCTAGGAGGGAAGCCTGAGGAAGCTATCAGGCTAATAAACTTTTTGAATAGTAGGATCAGGCACCAGATAGAAGAGCTGAGTATTGAGGATAGAACTGGAACTATCCTAGAAATTAAGAAGGTCTTAACTAAAAGAGCTTTAATGCAGAACCTAGAAAGAAAATGCCAAAACATGTAGGAGGACATAGATGAATTTATGGAGAAGTTTGGAATTTTACAGAGTAAAGGACTCCCCAGTCCTTTAGTTATTAATGGTAAAATGATTAGGCATCAAGACTATGTTGACAAATTGGATCAATATGGGAATAATCAAGCTAGTTCATCAGCTAGTGCATCTGCACCCAAGGCACTGCCTACAGGCAGAGTGTTCTATGATAGTCTAGAGAACCTTTTCTATGTTGAACATGAATTGAAACATTTGTTTCCAGTTCAGCCTAATTTTTTAAAATATACAGAGGCTGATGAAGTCTTCAGGAAGCTACAAAGGACTAGGATACCAAAGGATGATTGGTGGGTAGATCTGACAAAAATTTTGTGATTTACCTTGGTAAAATCAAGTATTTACTATGGTCAATTTTGATAAAAGAAGGTGAATAAGGATTAAATAGGTAAAGAGTATCAGAACAGGTCAAAGAGTATCATTAAGAAGATGAAAATCCAACAACCAGCACATAATTACAATAAAGACAACAAGAGGCTTAATCATAGGTCCTGCCTCTAGCTCATTCACAAAAACAGGGACAACAAGCCATCAGTTTACTTTTAGCTTCTATCTTCGAGACCATCTGTCTCTACTTTTATGTAACATATAGTTAGCTTTCCTAGATTATATCTCTCTTAGTTATGAGATATTTTATTGTAAATTTTTGTATAAATACTCCCTCATTCGGAGTACTTAGGGTGGATTCTTAGACATTTTTGTATAATTATTATTTTGGAAAAGAAGTGCTATTGGAACAACTCTTGTATGGCTAGCTGGAAGCATTGAATAAAGCAAAGGAATTTCACAGGATTCATGTGCAAAACATTGGTCAAATAAGTATTATGTATCTCTTGTTTATTATTGTTTTTACTCTGTTTATTAATAATCATATGTGTTTTCATGAAATCTAAATGATAAATGAAATAATGATATCTCAGAAAGTCCTTTATTGCAATCTGTTTTAAAAGGTTTATCTTTCTTAAATGTTTTCTTCAAAACTATTATAGACAAGGAATTCTTAGTTGCTCCTTGTTTCTTAGTTTTTCATTGTGGTCATTTAGTAAGAAATTCTTAACTGCTTTTTATTAGTGATCATCCACATTCCCTCCCCTCGAAATTTTTTGAAGGATTCTTAACTGCCCTTCCTCCCTTTTGAGACCATTTCACCCTTTCAAGTTACCATTTGTCTCTTGTTTTGCAATCTTGCCCTTTGAAGCCCTCCTTTGCTGAATCGACCTAATATAGTTAAGCCATCTTAAGTTGACTCCATAGCCCAATGGCCTGAAATACTCTGTTTTACCCATCTGCTTCTGAATTCCACCACCCAATCAAAATCAAAACCCTCAATCTTCCATAACTAGCCTAATACCTTAACAAACAAAGCTAAATCTTAAAGAGAGAGCCCTCTTTAAGTACAAATTGGCTAGATTCTGTACTTAAAAGTTGGTTTGTGGTTACCTTGGAACCCTTTCCTTCTTTTGACAACTTCAAGGAAAATCTGAGTGATAACATAGTGGCAACTCCACTGGGGAGACTAATTCCTCAGTCATAAAATCTTTAAGAAAGTTTAAAATCCCAAATCTAAAGCATCTTAAAGAAATCATAGAAGTTGTGTGTCTGATATTATTTAAGAAAAACAAAAAACTTAATCCTAAAAACTGGCTTCAGAAATGACTCTTTACACTAGAGCTAATCCTAATCCCAATCCACCATAAGTGTTTGAGAACCCCAATCTGATCCTCAAAATTCTCAGGGGACAAGAAAGTCAAGAAAGTTCTGCCAATTCTCGGCCCACCTTCAGATCAACATCCTATCCTGTTAGGTGGATTTATCATGAAGACCAACCCCTTGGAAAATACTTTGAGACCTCTTTATTTAGGACTTCATCCAATTCTAAATTAATTGACCTAGTCCTAGACCTAGTATTCATCGAAGAATTACAGCTTGAAGCTATCAATTTGTCAATTGATAGACATTTGCAGAACTCACTACAATATGATCTTACCACTGAAGGAACACCCAATCCCTCTGTAATCACTACTGCCTTTGCAAGCTCATCACCATTTCCTCATACATCTCAACCTCAAACCACTCCACATCAGACCACCCCTTTTACCCCTCCATCCACAACCCAAACATCCATTGTTATCCCAACCCCAGTTGTTGTTCCATCATTACCTACAACAATGAAAAATAGATATACCCCCCTGGTTCTACCAGCAAACTTACGTGCCATGCCCCAAGATTACCAAATTAAGATCACTCCATTTGATGGTATTGGTACTTATACAGTGTAGCAACACACCCAAAAGATCACTGATTATTTTGAAATTTAGGAAATATATGCTAATCATGTGCGAATGAGAATATTTTTTTAGAGTTTAACTGGGGAAGTCAGAACCTGGTTTAGAGATCTAGAAGCAAACAATATAGACAACCTAGAAACTCTCTATAGAAAATTCCTGAACCGATGGGAAAAGAAGAAAGATACCCTTCAGATTCTATCTGAGTATGAAAACCCAAAGAGAGGAACTCAAGAAACTATGTAGGATTACTGCACTAGATTCAATAGTTTCTATAATGCCATCCCTTAAAACCTTAGACCCCCACCTGATTTAGCCTTAATAAAATTCCCTGATGGATTTGATTCTGACATGGCCTTCTAGCTAAGAGAACAAGCTCCTCATACTTTGGAAGATATGCAAAGCATAGCTGTCAGTGTTGAAGCCAACCTGATGTCTAAAAGAGCCAAGGTTAGGAGTGAAAGGAGAATACCATTAAAGGAAGAATCCTCACCCTTTGAACAGAAACTAGATGCCATAATTAAAGGGATGGATAGACTAGGAGATAGAGTGGAAATAATTGAAAGGAAAGCTCCCTAGGATGGTTAGCCAACCAACACAGGGAGAAATCCTAATTTTAGAAAAAATCAAAACCAGAACACTAGGAAAACTGGTCTAGACCAAAACATTAGACCCCCTTTCCAGGAGAATTATGCAGAAGGTTCAAACTCTGAAGAACCTGAAGAGGACACTCAAATAAATCTAATGGGACTCAGTAATGAAAGAGAAGTTTTCTTGACACAAGAGGATCAAGAGGCCCACATTCTTAAACAATTTCAAACTCAGTCAGGTGAATCATTCGACTTTAGGGAAGGATATGACACAACCATCTATGAAGTGCATAAGCAATACAACCTAAGGAGTAGGAGAATTGATGTTCCTGAAGCAAACAAGAAAAAGGCTCTGAAACAACCTATAAAAGGTAAGGCAGCCACTACAATTGTACATATTCTTTCTAGATCAGACCCTAGTCCTTCTAACCCGATAATTGAAGATGTCTATGATAATCAACCAAACAATAAATAGCCCTCCACTTCTCTTCCTTCCAAGGGAAATGTGGAACAACCACCAGAAGTTGATTTAGGAGAAACTGCAAACCATAACCCCACTCCTGAAAAGGAGAAAAACACAGAAAACACAGAAAATAGAGAGAATACTACTGTTCAAAACCCAAAAGCCCAAACAGAAAAACCCTTTAATCTAGAAACTAAAGTAGGTAAGCTAAAAATTGTTGTTCCATTATCTGAATTAGCTAAACATGATGCCTACCGAAGTCAAATCAATAGATCACTCAAAATTACTGGAACTAAAGATTCAGTTAATGTTTTTGATGACCAGCCAAAATTAATATTTGGCCCAGAAGTGAATGGAAAACCATTAGAAGGAGGAATTCCTCCCTTATATGTGAATTTAAACATACATGATAAGGTTCTTCACAATGCCATGTTTGATTTTGGGGCATCTCATAACCTTATGCCCAAGTCTGTAATGGAAAAACTAGACCTAGACATCACTAGACCATACAAAGATCTCTTTTCTTTTGATTCTAGCTAGGTAAGATGTTTAGGATTGATAAAAGACTTATGTGTCTCATTGGTTCAATACCATGAAAAGACAATTTTAATGGATATAGTGGTAGCAGATATACCACCAAAATATGGTATGTTATTGTCTAGATCCTAGGGTGCTAAGCTTCAGGGATCTCTTCAATTGGACATGTCATATGCTACTATCTCGGTTTTCGGCCAACCAAAGAAGCTATACAAAGAAACATTGATGAAATATGTAGTAAGTAGTCAGGAAAAACCCAAAAATTTCCCCATCTACTCAGTACACTCTGATATGGACTCATTCATTCTTTATAATGCAGAAACCAATCCTTCCAATACCTTAGAAGTTTTAGTAGCAGAACCAAAAGAAATTAAAAAAGAAAAATCAAGTGTTTAGCTTCAGGAAATATCAGATACCAAAGAAAAAACAGATGAGAATGAAAAACCAGATCCCACTGTTAAACAAATTCCTATCACTCTTGACACCAATTATGAGCATGAGATTCATTGGCATTTACAATTTGATGGCTCAATCAATAAATTAGGGGCAAGAGCAGGAGTTTGGGTGTACAATTTAGAAAATGATCATGTTGAAGGCCATGCCTACAGATTAATTTTTAAGTGCACCAATAATATGGCAGAGTATGAGGCTCTCTTGCTGGGTCTCAAACTTGTTAAAAAATTAGGAGCAATTAGAGTATTTGTCATAGGAGATTTTGAATTAATCATTAAACAGATCAAAGGGAAATATTTAACTAGGGACCCTAGATTAGGATATTATAGAGGAATAGTTATAGAGATTCTTAATACTTTTCTGGAAACTCAGCTTGCCACAATCCCTAGAAAGCACAACTTGCAAGCCCACAACCTCGAAATGTTTGCTAGCACCTATAAATTACCTTTCGAACCTAATCATCAATTTACTAATGAAATTAGGCACAGACTATCCATCCCTGATAATCTGAAGAACTGGCAGGTTTTAGATAGTGATGAACAGATTAATAACTTTTTTAACTTTAGATCAAGAGTTTTCTAGTAGTTACATAGATGTTGATACAATTGTTAATTCAAATCAGATAGATGAGGTAGAAACAAACATTTTGGAAGAAAGTTCAGTAAATATGCTTCATCCCACAAAATTCACACAAAAAGAAGTTCAAGACCTTAAAAAAATGGACCTTGATGAGATAATTGAAGAAGAAACAGAGGTTATTAACTTAAAAGACAATCATCTGCCTAAAGGATTAACTCCTCTAGAAGATCTACTTGATTCCAATGACATTCCCAAGAAACCTAAAATGGAACCACTAAAAGCATATATTGAAGAATGCAATTTAGGAAGAGAGGACAATCCAAAGATGATAAAACTATCAAAGTCCTTACCTCCTGATCAGAAATTAAAATATGTTGAACTTATGAGAGAATTCCAGGATGTCTTTTCCTGGAGTTATGAGGATTTGAAGTCCTATGACACCTCCATTATTCAGCATACCATACCTCTGAAAGAAAATCAAAAGTTGTTTAAGCAAAACTCAGAAGAATCAACCGTGTACTATTACCACTGATTGAAAAAGAAATTAACGTATGTATGAAGCAGGGATTATTGCCCCTATCAGGTTTTCAGAGTGGGTATCTAACTTAGTACCTACTAGGAATAAAACTAGGGAAATAAGGTTGTGTGTTGATATGAGAAATGTGAATAAGGTTTCTCTTAAAGATAACTATCCTTTACCCAAGATGGATCATATTTTCCAAAGGGTAGTGGGTTCTTCTAGAATTTCACTTTTAGATGGGTTTTTAGGATATAACCAGATCTTGGTTCATCCTGATGACCAAGAGAAAATGGCTTTTACAACACCATGGGGCACTTTCATGTACATTAAGATGCCATTTGGACTAAAAAATGCAGGAGAAACTTTCCAAAGGGCAATGGACATTGCATTTGCGAAAGAAATTCATGATTTTCTTGTTATATATTTGGATGATCTAACTGTTTTTTATAAATCAGATCAACAACACTTGGACCATCTCAGACAAGTATTTCTAAAATGCAAAAAATATGGTATTTCTTTGACTCCAAAGAAGTCCTTGTTTGGCCTGGACGAAGGTAAAATTTCAGGTCACATCATTTCCAAGGATGGCATTCGAAATGACCCTTCTAGGATAGAAGCTATTCTACAAATACCTCATCCAAGAAG
This sequence comes from Pinus tabuliformis, assembly GCA_031772625.1. Lineage (NCBI taxonomy): Eukaryota > Viridiplantae > Streptophyta > Pinopsida > Pinales > Pinaceae > Pinus > Pinus tabuliformis. The sequence continues at coordinate 82,548,728 of CM062809.1, forward strand.
TATCAAAGAACTTCAAGCTTTCCTAGGGAAGATAATTTTTTTGAGAAGATTCATTTCTAACTTAGCAGGACTCATTAGATTATTAAATAACATGCTAAAAAAGGATTCAAGTATCAGATGGACAGTAGAAGCCAAGAAATCATTTGAGGAAATCAAAATGGCCTTAACCAGAACACCTATCCTTACCAGTCCACAATTTGATAGAGACTTCACCATTTTTTCTTTTGCATTAGAACACACCATAGCAGTTGTTTTATTACAAAAGGATGATCAGGGATGTGAAAAAACTATAGCCTTTTTTAGTAAAGCACTTAGAGATGCATCACTAAAATACAAAATAATGGAAAAACAAGCTTTTGCATTGGTAAAAGCCATTAAGGACTTCAGAGTCTACATATTATACTCTCATGTGATAGCCTATGTGCCTAATGCAGTTGTCAAAGACATCCTAACTCAGGATGGAATTGAGGGCAAACGATGTAAATGGGTTGCTACCATCTTAGAGTATGATATAGAGATAAAACCTACAAAGCTGATAAAAGGATAGGGATTGGCCAAACTCATGGCAAAAACTAATTGTCAAGCCCTGGACATAAATGAACTGGATAACGAACAGGAGATGGCGACTCCACAAATTAGCCAAGACTTTTTAGACTCACCTTGGTATGCTAATGTAATTTATGTTTTACAAAACTTGCAGGCTCCTTCAAGGTTATCCAGAACAAAGAAAAGGTTTTTAAAAATGAAAGCTTCAAAGTTTTGTATCTTAGATAATACTCTTTTTTGGAAAAATCATGAAGGAATTTTATTGAATTGTCTATTAAAAGATGAAGCTGACAAGGCTCTCCAAGAATTTCATGCAGGAGACTATGGTGGACACCTCTATTGGAAGTCAACTGCAACTAAGATCCTAAGGGCTGGATTCTATTGGCCAACCTTGTTTGCAGATGTGAAGAAATTTGTAACTTCTTGGCATAAATGTCAAATTTTTGAAGGCAAAAGAAAATTGTTACCTTTACCCCTGAAGCCCATTTCCACTGAGAAACCTTTTCAACAATGGGGTCTTGAATTCATTGGAGAAATCCATCCACCCTCTTCAGGCTAACACAAATGGATACTCACTACCATTGACTACTTTACCAAATGGATAGAGGCCATCCCCTTTAGACAGGCCAATGACACAGTGATCATAGGCTTCCTAGAGACCAATATATTGTCCAGGTTTGGTTGTCCCACTAAAATCATTACTGATAATGCTACAGCTTTCAAGTCAAAGAAAATGATCAGTTTTTGTAATAAGTATCATATTACATTGGGCCATTCCACAGCCTATTACCCTCAATGGAATGGACTGGCTGAATCTTCCAACAAGAGTCTCATTAATATCATCAAAAAACTGTTAGAAGAAAACAAGAAGACTTGAAACAAGAAACTGATAAATTCCTTGTGAGCAGACAGGCTTACAACCAAAAAATCCATTGGAACCAGTCCTTATGAGTTAGTATATGGCATGGAAGCTGTTTTTCCCTCATCACTAGGAGTTCCTATTATGAAAATACTCCAAGAAGCTCAAGTGGAACCTAATGATATTCAAATAAGGATAAACCAGACCATCAATCTACAACAGACCAGAGAGGAGGTGTACCAAAGATCCCAAGTGTTGCAGGAGAAGCTTAAGAAGATATTTGACAAAAGAACCAAGGCAGAAGATTTCTACCTTGGAGATAAAGTGTTAAGATGGGATTCTAGGAGAGAGGATAAGGGTAAGCATGGGAAGTTTGACTTCCTATGGAAAGGACCATACATCATCTATGCTTTCAAGGGAAACAATGCATATTTTCTCAAAAACTTAGATGGTACAGAAGTTGAAGAAGGACCAGTCAATGGTCAGATGTTAAAGCATTACTTTGATCCTACTTACTAATGCTATAATATTTTTAACATGTACATACTATATCCTTTGTACTGTCACAGTGTTGATTGGACAATAAGTTTTTGAAGTTGAAGCCCAAAGAGAAGGCCCTAAGCTTCAAAAGCTTCACTGTCATACATACAATAAAGCAGCAAGCAAAGAATATTGCAGAGCATAGTCATAGTCATTCAGAAGGCCTCTGATCTACTGTTCTTGACTTTCCACCAAGAAAAGCCATCCCCAAGTGGAGCCACTGTTATGCCCCTATACCAATAGGTGTCATATATCATGATTGACTTGATGAGCTATGTAATATGTTCATACCTTTACTTGTTGCAAAGGTTTTCCATATTTGTAAAAAATCAAAAATTTAAAAAATGTAAAGAGGGTATACCCTAAAAGAAAAATCAAAGGGTAAAAAGAATAAAAAGATGGTCAAAAAATGAAAGAAAATGAACCCCAACAAAAAGAAAGACCAAGAAAGTGTGCAAGTCTAAATGCCACTACTTTTTCACATTTGTATAATAAACAATTGTGTGCATCTTCTCAACTTATGCCACAATTCATGAATAGTCAAAAAGTTAAAACTTGGCTAGTTCATATTTCAATTTCATGTTGTAGAAAAAGAGAATAAAGATCTAACCAAACAGTGTAATAAGTAGATAGGTAAAGTGAAAAAAGGAGCTCAATAGTTTAATCTGAGCCCTTGGATGTAATAAGTGTAGACTTAGATAGGCATTACCATGTAAAAGAAAAGAAAGTTTGATAAGGGTTTTCCAGTCTAATTGCACCCTAATAAAGAAGTAAAAATTCTAGGTTAATTAGGTAGGGTAAGTAGATGATGGTTGCAGAATAATATGTGGTGAATGATAAGTCTAAATCTGTAAATATTTTACTTTCATCACAAGGCAAATGCATATATCACATGGAAGGCACATCAAGCAAACAAAGTCAAAATAATTAATTGCCCTACTCATTTCCCCTAAAAATTCACTAAGTTCCCCTAAGTGCTAAGGTATATATCGAATTAGAGGGGCTCAGAGCATTTCTATGACTTTTGGAGGGACCGAACCCTCAGCCCAATAGTTTATAATGCCTAAGTAGTTAAGCCCATTCATAAAAAACCACACCCCTTCATGAAACAAATTACAACATTTTCCATAAAAACCCTCATTTTCACTTTAGCCTAAGTTTTAAATACACACATCAAAATGTTTTAGACTTAGCACTTTTCATTTCATTATGTCATATTAACTACTAACCTATATTATATAAATCACCTATAAAAATCTACCCATTCCCGTATTACTTTAACTATGTAAAAACCCTAAAATCTTAATATCCTGTCGCTTTGGTTAAAATATAGCCATAATACATTAATAATGGGAACCAATTAGTTAATCTGTAACTAATTAACAACCCCACCCCCCGCCATATTTACAAAGGATTAATTAACCCCCATAGTTAATTAACAGCTTTCTCGACCAATCTTGTCGCTCTTGATATGATTAAAAAACCCTTAATTACATCGGGCCCACCCTCATTAAACTCTTGCCACCTCGCATCCCCGACAGTTGTTCGATCAAGCCTCCCAGATCCAATGACTGTCATGCATATCGCATGACCCTTCGTGACCAAACATTAGCGTGCAATCAGGGAGTGGTTTTGTGAAAAGTGCCCTTGCCACGCGTCATTCATCCTATGGTATTATGCGGACAAGCCCAAATACCACCCCCCCTCCATAAGCGGTGCGATAAAAACCACTTACCGCCTCCCACTAAATGACAAAACATCACGTCATTTACCCACTGACGCCACCCATCCAAATCCCAAACCCGCCAAATTCTTAACTTTGTATAGAAAACAAAACAAATCATTTCGTCGTTCTATTCTATGAAACTTGTACATCCACGAAAATATAATGATGAGGTTAACCAACTCATGCTCCCAGCCGCCAACCTGCTTCAAAATTTGCAGTTGACACTGCTCAGAGTCCTCCATTCACACCCAATGCACTTGCATATCATTTGCCCATCCCTAAAGCAGGTATTTACCAATTCCCATCAAGAAACCCTCTGAATACTTGCTTTCACTGCAAATTTAATTAAAAAGAATCCCAATTTACCATAATTTAGTTACCATACTGAAAATTCAAGTTCCATACCTACTATTTCATCATTTTCACTTAAAAAACTTAGTTTCACTTCTAAATCCATAAGAACTAGTATGGAAACTCTGGTAGCTCTAAATATTGCACCCATTACCACCCTTCATTGTGGTTTAAACAATCTACCCCTGGCAGATAAGGATTTTCAAATAAATTACCTAATCACTGATAAAGACCATCTAAAAGTTTTTTGCCAATGCCGAGATAACCACTTGAATGCTATGATGCCATAGGACTGTGGGAATCCAATCTCCCGATATACTTTCTCCCCTCTATGCATGTTTTCCTTGACATAATACATCAGTGCCATGCAAATTATGACCCCAACCGCAGAGCCGTGATTTCTCGCAACCAAACAGTCCTCTTCACAATAATTATTGATTCAATCAATGAGATGCTACAATTTCATCCTAGTCAAGCCCTCACCCCCATTTCTCTTGGAAATTTTCTTGAGAAATCAACCAAATTATCCCAATCTGAGCTCAATCGCCTCTGCCAGACTTTCATATAAAAACAACATCAACCTAAAGATCCCCCTCCTTATAAGTCAACTTTCTTCATAGATACAGGTAAAATCATAGTTGATATGATAGCTACAGTCATGGGATTCAACACTAGTGAGTTTGTAGATGAATTGACCCTAGTGTTGATGTCTATCTTTCTCCCTGGTCAGCCCCTTGCTGTCAAGTATGATTATGCTTCATTTATTGCTAAGAAAATCCATGACCAGTTCATGAGACTGGAGAATGAAAAGGTTTTCAAGTATTCCACCTTCATATTTCACCTCATCCTCTACTATCAGTCTAATAAGTTCCCATTTTCTGTCAAGAAACTTGATGCAAAGAGTAATCCAAGGTCTGTCATCTTTCGGTCTTCTATCTTCCATGAATCTTTTGCTTGTCCTTATTCATATAATGAGTTCATTGACCAGTTTGTCCACCCAGCAACTACATTGCTGACAGGAAATCCTCCCCCAAGGATCAGTGATGAAATCAAAAGGATCCTTCAGCTATCCAAACAGTAAAGAGTAGGTGACTGGTACTTGTACTAGAATCACACAAAGATCACGATATATGGGTGTGAACTTCCCCCATTCAAGCTACCTAAATATGTTCCAATGAGACTGTTTGCACTGGAGTATTATAGATAGATGATAAACTCAAATTTGATTCATTTTACTAAGGCCAAGAAAAAAGCACAACTCAAAATCAAAGATCATCTAGGCCCATTTGTCTACAACAATAGGGAAGCATGGAAAGCAGTAGAAAAAATCCTAGAAGACCACATGAAATTAAACAAAATTTTTAGTTGGACTCCATATGATCCTGACAGTTTCATCTGTGATAGGAGAATGAAAAATAGACTATCAGCGTATTTTCATCACAGAATTCTAGAGATTGAGCAATATGCTAACGTGGATGAATCGAGGGAAGGGACTCTTGTAGAAATGGATAGTGATCAGGTCTATGTAGAGAATGTAATAAAATATCTGGAAAAGACGCTTCACTTGGATTCTTTTGGACAGGTTCAACTTGAGACTTCTCACAAGTCAGCATCAGGGCCTAGTGCCTCAGCAACTGATACCTCTCAAAGGCATTTGCAGGAGACTAGTGTACCACTTATAGAGACATCACAGGGAAAAGAAAAAGAGATCAACACTCCAGCAACAAAACAATCAACCATGTGAAAGCAGCCTCAAACCTCTCAGGAGTAGGCTCAAACACAGGCCCACCCAACTCATGTCAACATGGGAGACCCCCAAATTTTGCAAACTTCTCTGAATGAGGAAATGAGCTTAAAGAGAAACAAGGAAGTAGCTACCCCTGCAATGGTCCATCAGATCAGCCTGGTGCTAAGAGGCACAGGCTAAATCCCCATTCAGAGGTAGAATTTTTTGAAGAAACAATAAAGAGTTAGAGAAAAGAAGGTGCAGAAAATTAGCATACTTTCCCGGTAGGTGGGACACCTTCTAGCTCACAAAGGCAGGAGCTAGAAAGACAACAAAGTGCTGAAGTATCATCTTTCAGGCCTTCAGCTAACAAGTCCCTGGACATCAAAGAAAAATTTAAAGAGATAAAGGCCAAAAATGAACCATTAAGGGCCCAAGTCTACAATCAATACATGAAGATGGCTCCCACCAATCAGACTAGATTGATGTTAGCCTATGACATCAAGGAAGGCAAAATGCAAATGAGTTTTTTCAAGCCCAAAGTATAGCACCCTCAATCAATTGTAGATTACCTCAAAATTGATTTTGAGGTCATGGCCAAAGACATTCACCCCCTAGATCAGATAGAATTACATAAGCAAATAGGGGAGACGGTGTATTCGACATTGACAACTAAAGCTATGATGGCCCAAAAACTGGAAAATTATTTGAACAATACTACTGCTCAACTACAGCTGGAAAGAGCCTCCTCGCAGGCTAATGAAAATAGAATCAAATCAGTGGAGGAGCTAACTATTGGATTGGGTCATAACCTGAAAGATGTCAAAGCTGCAGAGGCCTTAATAAAGAAGATGAAGACATAGCTACCTTAATAAAGCAGTTAATGTTGCCTCCATCAAGTCATCCACAAACTGCTGAAGTTATTCAAAGGAAATCTGAAGAAGAGCTTATGGACATGGTCCTTAAGCTTAATGAACAGTTGAAGGAGACTGAGCAGGAATTAGAAAAATCACTAAAGAGCAGGCAGATTGAGTCAACCTCTCAGCCTCTAAATGTGATACCAGTGGTCTCCACGGCAGTCCCCTCAACACTTCCAACAACTCTGGCACCAAATGTCCCTTTGGTCACAGCAAAGATCATTACAGGTACAAGCACAGGTACAGTACAGACAGAAGCTTCAGGTCAAAACACTGAATAGTTAATCAAATCAATGGAGGAAATGAAACTACAAGTTTCTGAACTCTAGAAGGTAAAAGAGAAATTTGTCACCTTAGAGCATAAATATGATGTTTTAAAGATTAATTTTGCTGAAGAAGTAAGGAAGAACAAAGGCTTGGCTCAACAGGTGAAAACACTAGAGAAATATCTCACCTTTGAAAAGCCTTTAACAGATATAAGAAAAATTCTATGGACCAACATCACTAAGTCAATAAATGTTGTTTGGTCATCCATACAGATCATTTTTGAACAGATTGAATTGGTGAAAGTTGCTCTTCAAGAGATTCAAAAGACCAAGGAAGAGCTAAGAGGGAAGCCTGAGGAAGCTATCAGGTTGATAAACATTTTGAACAGCAGGACTAGGCACCAACTAGAAGAGCTGAATATTGAGGATAGAACTGGAACTATCCTAGAAATTAAGGTGGTCTTAACTAAAAGAGCTTTAATTCAGAACCTAGAAAGAAAATGCCAAAACATGCAAGAGGACATATATGAATTTATGGAGAAGTTTGGCATTTTACAGAGTAAGGGACTCCCCAGTCCTTTAGTTATTAATGATAAATTGATGAGGTATGAATACTATGTTGACAAATTGGGTCAATATGTGAATAATCAAGCTAGTTCATCAGCTAGTGCATCTGCACCCAAGGCACTAGCTACAGGAAGAGTCCTCTATGACAATCTAGAGAATATTTTCTATGTTGAACATGAATTGAAACATTTGTTTCCAGTTCAGCCTAATTTTTTAAAATATACAGAGGCTGATGAAGTATTCAGGAAGCTACAAAGGACTAGGATACCAAAGGATGATTGGTGGGCAAATCTAACAGAAATTTTGTGATTTACCTTGGTAAAATCAAGTATTTACTATGGTCAGTTTTGATAAAAGAAGTTGAATAAGGATTAAATAGGTAAAGAGTATCAGAATAGGTCAAAGAGTATCAGTAAGAAGATGAAAAGCCAACAGCCAACACATAATTACGGTAAAGACAGCAAGAGGCTCAATCATAGGGCCTGCCTCTAGCTCATTCACGAAAATAGGGAAACAAGACATCAGTTTACTTTTAGCTTCTATCTTCGAGACCATCTGTCTCTACTTTTATGTAACATATAGTTAGCTTTCATAGATTATATCTCTCTCACTTACGAGATATTTTGTTGTAAATTTTTGTATAAATACTCCCTCATTCAGAGTACTTAGGGTGGATTCTTAGACATTTGTGTATACTTATTATTTTGGAAAAGTAGTGCTATTGGAACAACTCTTGTATGGCTAGCTGGTGTAGAGTTGCAACTAGGGTCTCTCACACCGCTAATTATTCCACATTAATAAGTCAATCCGGGAACGTTTTGTTATTGCAATAAGTAGCTCAATCCGAGGCTATTTGTCCGAGTAATGCTTAGTAGTACAGGGTTGAGAAGATCAAAGGAAAACAGATGCTAAGCTGTAACTAAACTAACCTAACAGATGGAATCACACAAAACAGTTGATCAGTCAAGGGTACGGAAACAATAACCCATCCCTCTAGAAACTGATTAAAGAAGGGAAATTAGAGCATGGACTTATAGGTCTGGGAGCTAAGAAGCGTCTTGCTGAGGCTCACTATAGCCTTAGGCCTTATCTCACACCAAAGCAACAAAGGCAGGTAAATAAATCAGTGGAAAGTAAAATGGAACAGCAGAATGGAAATGGGACAGCAATAAATGGAACAGCAGTAAAATGGAACAGCAATAATCAAATGGAACAACAACCCTTAATGATCTACGAAACAACAACCATCACCTGTATGTACATGTTCTACATTAATATAGCAATCTGAGAGTATTGAATGATACAACTATGTTTCTAAATAGAGTGACGCTACTCTCAAATCCCACGAATATTGTTTCACATAAATCCAATGACAGTAACATTCACACCAGTACTCTGTTACAGAAATGGCTGAATAAAGATACAATTCGACCCTGTGTAAATCCAATTATACAGTGCAGAGTATTTACATAGAGAAATCATTCATTCATTAAACATAACAGAGCATAGCGTATCATATAAAGAATTCATCAGACTGCTAAGTAATAAATATAAACAAACCGCACACAAATCACCGTATAATGATACAAAAGCAAGTGTCCTTCGGAGCCGAGCCCTTAACTGCCAATGGTACACTGCCTTAGATTACTCCAGACGCAGAGACGGAATAAACAACAAGTCTTTTATATTAATCGCATCCACAAAAGTATAACAAAATCAGGTCTCAGTGAGACTCAATGATTAAAGTTTGTTCTGGAATTGTAAAATTACAAAAACAATCGTCCTCTTGCTTAATGATGCTGTGCCATTATATAAAAGAAATGACGGAGATATCTAGATAATCAGAGATAAGTAAAGCAAATCGTTCAATATTTCTTGCGTTCGCCGAGCCGGTATCCCGCATTCTTTTCCTGGACTATTCAATTCCGATTTTGCTTGATCGTGTCCGCATCCGGTTCCCTACTGGAGGAACAACAGTTATTTTTCCTCTGCTTCTCGCTTTTGGGCGGGAACTCCTTGCTCGCATGTCTTCCTGCATAGAAAACGTCAATTATTAGCACTTGAGCTTCCTTTGTCTATTTTTGCACATTTTATCAAAATCCTTTATCTTCTTCGAATTCCTCATGCAGAAAAGGTTACAATTATTATTGAAAAACCACTAGATTGCTTGTCAAAAGCATACCTTCCAGGTGCTCCACACACCCCCCTGCTTACCCTGTTTCATGGCCTCATGAAAACATTGTAGTTGACATGCAAGGCGATGAGAGAATAGGCCGGAGAAGGGATCTCGTGAGGAGGCCGACAACCGTGATGAGCAACTAGATTATCAAAGAACTGATCTATTTGATCTGCAGGCATCTCATACAAGGCCTGATACCCGGGTGCAGGGTGCCAAATAATTGGACTGCGAAATCGATACCCCAACCAGGATGGCCCTGCTTGCAGAATCCGTTCCCCATAAAGGTTCAACCGGCTTGCAGCCAGCTCAAAATTCTCATATTTGAATGGTTCCCTGAGCTGGATGCTTGGACTAGAGGTCCGGTATCGAAATTTTGCAGCATCGAGGGCAAGATCTTTAATAGTCAGGAAATATTCCAGACCATTTCGGATCAAGTCTTCGTGCATGGGTCCTATTATCTCAATGACACCTGGGATCCTCATAAGACTCCTATGCTCTCTCCATAGCGTCACTGGGTCTCTAGGTTCAGCTCGTATCCACAAGTCTAGGCTATTTTCTTGTCTCTGAAAGGTGTTATAAGCTCTGAGCCATTTCATTTGATTAACCCCAAATGAGATGAAGGCTTGGAATTGTATATCGCCAACAAAAGGGCCAGGATTTAAATCAGTTTCCTGGTATAGCACAAGGTTGTGCAAGTAAAACTCGCACAATAACCTTTGAACCTTAACCCCATAATGCTTGCAACAGTCTATAAAATCATTAACAGTGTTGATGTGGATAGGTGCTCCTGCCCTAATGGCTTTTATTTTCAATCTCAAATATCTTTCAAGCAAAAATAAAGCATAATTTTTAGCAGGGGCCCTACAAGTCAAAACGTCATTATATAAGGAACACACAGTGTCCATCTGCTTAACAACACTATCTAATCGACGAGTTACCTTAGCAACCTTTTCTTGTTCCTTCTGCCACCCCTCAAAGGCTTGGCTTTCAGATTGACTAATACTCCGAAGTTGCTGTTGTAATTCTTCATATTTCTCCCGGGGGATTGCTTGCTCTCTTAGTTGTTCAGCTTCTTGTTGGGCTTGCTTCATCATCCTGTGCAAGTTTCTTGTTTTTGGATCCTTGTTCCATTGAGCCGTAGAGGCCGGGAATTTTGCCTGCAACTTTTTATTGCGCTGTTTAGAGTTCAGAACCCGAATAACCCCTGAGGGTGGTGCCTCTGTTTGGGTCTCCTTATTCTCTTTCTCCTTCTTGACACGAATGAAAGGCTGCTGAGGTCCCCCTGCCATTGGAACATCTTGCTGCTCTTCTCCCTTAATTGGAATGTCAGCTTGTTCTCCAGGGTCAGATGGAACAACAGTCTGTTCCTCTATGTTATTTGGAACAGCACCCTGTTCCTCATTAATATTTGGAACAGCAGACTGTTCCTCGGCAGTAGGTCTCCTGATGGGGTTTCGACCAACAAAACGGGTTCTTGTCCTTGGGGTTTTTGTTGTAGTGGCCCTCCTCCTTTTCCTTGAGGTCCTTTGTATTCTCAAATCGGCTTTCAAAATTCGAATTTGCTGCCGGAGCCTGGCTATAGTGCCCAACAACCTCTGTTGTTTCTTTCTTAATTTCTTAATCTCCTTTGCCTCGGCAGAGGGTTTGACCCTTAAGCCCGCTCCTTCTTCATCTTGGATATCTTCCGGCGTCCTGGGGACAGACTGTCCCTGATTGTTGTCTTCAATTTCATTATCATAACCAGGCGGGTTTTCTTCTCCTGCCTTTTCTGCATGTGCTTCCTCGGGTAGTTCTTCCTCTGCGGGACTTTCAGGGACGCCTGCTGTGCTGGAGGGCTGGCCATATTCCCCCATATTGGCCAGAACTGCTGCCAATTCTCCTACAGGGTCCTGCAACGGGCTACCTCCTGGCTGTGCTATTTCTTCTTCTTGATTGCCCTGTTCGGTAACCCTTTCTTCCTCAGAGTGCTCATTTTCTTGATTGTTCTGTCCGATGGCCCTTTCTTCCTCAGAGTGCTCATCTTCTTGGTTGCTCTGTTCGATAACCATTTCTTCCCCTTCCGGCTGGCCAGTCCCGGGCCCTGATTGCTCCATATTTCCTTCGGAAGGTCCTCCTTCTGGTTCTAGAGGTTCGTCCGCAATTTCAATTGGCTGGGCCGTTGTTTCCTGAATTCTTTCCAACCTTCCTCGTATCCGGGCCAGCCGAGCTGACTTCCTTGGTCTCTCAGGTAGGTCAGGTGTGCCAGCAGGTTCTCTGGGTTCCTCTGGTCGTTCTGGCGTATCGGAAGGTTGTTTCCTTTTTGAAGCGGCATGTCTTTCTGCTGCTGACTTCTTGCGTTTCTCTAATCGTTCCGGCGTACTAGAGGACTGTTCAGGTTTTGGGGGTGGTGCAGCCGATCCTCCTTCGACTATTGCGACCAGTTCCTCCCAAGTGCTTTGATGTTGAGTGAGACTGTGGCTCATTATCAACCGAATCAGCCCATGGTGGCTAACGACTGCATCTATGTGCTGGGCCTTTTTCAGGCTTTGGGCCGCGTCATGTAGTAGCGAATTTAAAAGTGCAGGGAGATTTACAGAACATTTTCCTTTTAAAACAGCTAAAAGTTTCAGGTGACGAGGTCTTACCACGTCTTTTCTCCCTTCGCAGGTGATATAACTTTGTACTGTCTTCGCTAGCTCGGTCCAGGGTTCCCCTAATGTCGCCGACAGAACTCCTTTCCCTTTGACTGTCAAGCTTTGGCCTTCGTCCTGGAAAATTTCCATAGCTTTTTGTAATTTTTCCTTCTTCGGCGTCCATATGGGTCCAGCAGCTGGTAATCCTGAAACTTCTGCGATGATATCCTCTGTAACTGCTATCCGCTTTCCTCCTATTATGGAGTAATTTTCCTGCAAATTCTGCAGGAATTCCAACGCCGCGGCTTCATTTGATTCTTGCAGGCGGCTGAAGTAATTCAACCATCCTACGTTTTCCAGGATTTTGCGAGCAGCAGCGGAAACTGTCAGCTTGTGAGGTTCGCTTCGGACCGTCTTTCCGCCCATGATTCTTCTCAGAAATGGAACAGCAACTGCTTGCGGTGTTTGCGACGCAGAGAGGATGATCACCGAGCATGCAACTAAATAAAAAAGAGATCGTGGATGGCAATTTCCGTAGAATGGAAGCATCATACCGTTAAACCATGTCATTCCTTCGTACATTGTCTCGCCCGAATGGTGTGCAGCCACGTAATCATGGAGTAATGAGATTACCTTCCCCCCCGTGATCTGATAGGCTGTCCCCAGCCGTCAAAGAGAGGAGCAGCAGCCAGTAAGAGGTCCAATCATAAAGTACAGCATATGAAATTATGCCATGTTTTAGAAAAACAACGAAATGCCGAAACCGAGGCAAAAAGGTAGATCGCGTTTTATATAAGAGCCTGCGTGATATAATGAGGAGCTAGGGGATGGGACGTCTGTCAAGCGTACGAAGTCTTCAGTGGTCACCGTTAGTTCTGTTGCCATGATTGGTGGTAATAAATATTCATGCGATATATACATTGGGTGTGACATATGATCTTTGCAAAGGATAAGAGACAGAAAAATTTAATATCATACCTGTTGGTGTAATTATTACGACTTCTATGCCATTAACAGAGCTCTGCTGCCAACAGGTGTTCATAACCTTGGCAGAGTTATTTATTTCACCCTCCGGAACCATGATCCTTTGTGTATATTCTAAAGAGTGCTTTGTCAAAATGCAGGCCATTATGCTGGCTTGGTGACCAGATGGCCATAATGCCATTCACAAGGTAGGCGCGAAACGTGGTCAGGCCGGCTCGCGATGAGACCCCCTGTTCCAAGGTTTACTTGTTAATTTACCTTCGGACCATATCCCTGGTGTGGTGGCCGTTATGGGAATGCCACTTCGCTTCCATCCTTATGATCATGGTAGGCCGACTCTTAATGAGACCCCCTATCCTGCATTTGACAATTTTCATATTTTGTTTTTGTTTTCTTTTGCAGAGCATCTTCTCTTATTTATTTTCACATAAGGGTGGTTGCGCACTCCTTAAGAGCGAGGAATGGAGGAAGAAGTCTTACGATCCCAACAGATAGATATAAATCGTTCGTTCTTAATCCTAAGTAATGATCAAGAAAGATTTTTAGGGGAATCGTCATGATAAAGATCACCAACCAGGGTACCGGTAAATTACAATGACAACGAAGATAAAAAGTTCATGTCCCTCCTCTTGTCCTCTTATACATACTGGCTTCATAATGATAGCGATTTATGATGTGCTGATTTCGGTATATCATGGTTTATGTTCACCACATAAGTTCATTGCTGTATCTACAAGATTGAGGAGAACATGGGGGCAGAGCATCCTCCATAAGGGCAAAAACATGTCGATGGCATTCCTGAGAGAAGAATTCATTCGTAGGATACCATTTCTTTGAGAGGAACAACGGAAAATCGCAAATGTTGTTCCTTTTGAGAAAGGAACAGCAAAGACACTCAAATGTTGTTTCTTTTGAAAAGGAACAGCAGACACACTCAAGTGCTGTTCCTTTTCGCAAAGGAACAGCAAAAACACACAAGTGCTGTTCCTTTTCGCAAAGGAACAGCAGAAACACACAAGTGCTGTTCCTTTTCGGAAAGGAACAGCAGGAACACATAAGTGCTGTTCCTTTTCAAAAGGAACAGCAGAAATCACACAAGTGTTGTTCCTTTTCGCAAAGGAACAGCAAAAAGCACAGGTGTTGTTCCTTTTCGCAAATAAACAGCAAAAAGCACAGGTGCTGTTCCTTTTCGCAAAGGAACAGCAAAAAGCACAAGTGTTGTTCCTTTTCGCAAAGGAACAGCAGAAACTCGCAAAGGCTGTTCCTTTTGAAAAGGAACAGAAAAAACACACAAGTGCTGTTCCTTTTCGCAAAGGAATAGCAGAAACACACAAGTGCTGTTCCTTTTCGCAAAGGAACAACAAAAAGCACAAGTGCTGTTCCTTTTCACAAAGGAACAACAAAAAGCACAAGTGTTGTTCCTTTTCACAAAGGAACAGCAAAAGCACAAGTGCTGTTCCTTTTCACAAAGGAACAACAAAAACACACAAGTGTTGTTCCTTTTCGCAAAGGAACAGCAGAAACACACAAGTGCTGTTCCTTTTCGCAAAGGAACAACAAAATCTCACAAGTGCTGTTCCTTTTCGCAAAGGAACAGCAAAAACACACAAGTGCTGCTCCTTTTGCAGAGGAACAGCAAAAACACTTGGAATACAAAAAAATCAAGGAAACATATATACAAGATGTTATGTACAAATTATAAAAATGAATTTCTTAAATTATAGGTGAGGAAGATTTCGCTTCCTCTCCTAAGATTTCCATATCAGTATCTTGTCGCAGCTGCTGACAGAAGGATTCCCGAGTGAGTGGCTTTCGATAAAGGCGAACTCGGTGGCCATTTACTTTGAATGCATATCCAGAACCGTCAATTGTGATCAGGGTAAGGGTCCCATTGTCATGTACCTTCTGGATTTCGTATGGTCCTAACCATCGAGTCTGGAGTTTCCCCGGGAAGTCCTGAAACCGAGAGTCGTATAACAGAGCCCAGTCTCCTTCATGAAAGACTTTATTCTTGATCAGCGCGTCATGCCATTTAGCTCGCTGTTGTTGAATTAATGCTGTATTTTGTAATGCAGAGAGCCTGATTTCGTCCAATTCATTAATCTGCTGTAATCGATTGATTTGTGCCTCACTCAGATCTAGGTCGACTTCCTGTGTCGTTCGTAGCATTCGGATTTCGAATTCGATGGGGAAAATTGGCTGCTTTCCAAACACTAATTGATAAGGTGAATAGCCTGTAGTACTTCTCCATGTCGTTCTGTAGGCCCACAGTGCCTCAGGTAGTCGAGTGGCCCAATCTCGCCTATGCGATGCAATGGTCTTTGTTAAAATTGATTCTATTACCTTATTACTACTTTCTACTTGCCCATTTGCCTGCGGATGGTATGGGGTAGTGATCTTATGTTGGACATGATAATTGTTAAGTGTTGCAGCTAATTTATTTCCAACAAATTGTGGTCCACCGTCGGTGATTAGTTCTCTCGGAAGTCCATAACGTACAAACAAATGGAACAAGAATTGTATCACAGAGTCTTCTGTAGCCTTAGGTAATGATTCGGCCTCGACCCATTTAGTAACATAGTCTGTCGCCACCAGAATGTATGTCCTCTGATTTGATGATGGATTAATGGGCCCAACGAAGTCCAGAGCCCATCGTTCAAATGGCTCAATGACCAATTGTGGTCTCAGAGGCATTTCATCGGCTTGGCCAGGTTTTCCTGCTCGCTGGCAGCTATCACAGGCTTGTGCAAATTTTTTCGCATCCTTGAAAATTGTAGGCCAATAGTATCCCATCTGCAATACTTTATGTGCTGTTCTTTTTTCAGCGAAATGTCCCCCGCATGGCCCGTCATGGCAAGCTTTTAGAATGTCGAAGATTTCGTCTTCTCGAATACACCTTCTGATTTGCATGTCTGCCCCTGTATGGAACAAATGGCCTCCAATCCACGAAAACCGAGTGCTCTTCTGAACAATCTGCTTGCGTTCCTGAGGGGTTAAGTGTTTTGGTAGCCTACCGACTGCAAAGTAATTGGCGACATCAGCATACCAGGGTGTTCGAACAACAACAACAAACAGGTGCTCGTCAGGAAATTGATCTTCCACTGTTGCTATTTCAATTGCTTTCGGTATTCGTGAGAGGAAATCAGCTACAGGGTTCTCCTTGCCAGGTCGATCCTTGATTGTGATGTCGAACTCCTGCAATAAGATCAACCATCTCGTTATTCTAGCTTTCGTAACAGGTTTATTTGCCAAATATTTGATAGCAGAATGATCTGTACATAACACAACGGGATAGCCTGTGATATAATGTCTAAATTTGTTAACAGCATGTATTACAGCCAGGAATTCCTTTTCAGTAACAGTATAATTGAGTTCGGCAGAGGATAAATTTTTGCTGATATAGTAGATAGCGTATGGTCTCTTATCCTCTTCTTGCCCTAGGACTGCACCAATTGCTGTGTCCGAGGCATCAGATGAGATTTGAAATGGCAAATTCCAGTTGGGTCCTCGAAGGACTGGGGCTATTGATAGAAGCTTCTTCAATTCCTTAAAAGCCTGGTCGCATTTTTCTGTCCACAAGAAATCAACATTGCCAGTTAAAGCATATAGAGGTGCAGCAATACGTGAGTAATGTTCTATAAATCGTCTGTAATACCCAGAAAAGCCAAGAAAACTGCGTACCTCCGTTTGAGTAGTGGGGGTAGGAATAAGCAAAAGAATCTGGATTTTAGCCGGGTCTACCTGGATGCCAGCTGCTGAGATATAGTGCCCTAGAATGAGCCCTTCTGTCATCATCATGTAACACTTTTCGTGACTCAGACAAAGTCTGGTAGCGATACAACGTTGTAGGACTTTTTCCAGGGTATCTAGAGCTGGGTCAAAATCATCTCCATATGGTGTAAAGTCATCCATATACACTTCAAGTCTGTCATTTATCAGATCTGCGAAAATACTAAGGACAGCCCTTTGGAATGTAGCAGGGGCATTACATAGGCCGAAGGGCAAGACTCGATAGGCAAACGTTCACCAAGGGCAAGTAAAGGTAGTTTTATCCTGGTCTTCAGGGGCGATTTGGATTTGATTATATCCGCTGAAGCCATCCAGGAAAGAAAAGAATTTCTTTCCTGCCAAAGTGTCCAATACTTGATCTATAAATGGGAGAGGGAAGTGATCCTTCTACGTGGCCTTATTTAACTCCCTGTAATCTACGAAAATCCTCCATTTTCCATTTTTCTTGGGTACCACCACCAGGGGAGAGACCCACTTACTGTCGGAGATGGGATAAATAAAATTAACATCTAGAAGTTTCTGAAGTTCGGCTTTTACTACCTCTTTTAGATGGGGGTTAAGTCTTCTTTGCGGCTGACGAACAAGTTTTGCATCTTTTTCTATGTAGATGTGGTGGGTGCATAATTGGGGATCGATCCCTTTCATGTCAGGGTAATCCCACGCAAATGCTCCTTGATATTTTCGTAACAGATTTACAAGCTTTGTTTCTTGGTCTGGTGTAAGGTTGGCGTTGATATTTAGGGCCTTACCAGGTTCAATTTCCACTACTTTACTATTGGCAACAACAGTCACTAGTATTGTTTGGTCATGTGCGTCTTTCAAAGGGTCTTCCTCTAGCTCACTATGAAATGCTGCCTCTATCATAAAACACTGTGTGTGAGATCTAGATTCAGTTTGACTAATGAAGTTATTGATGGCATCATCTTCTATTTGATCTTTAAAATCTAATGCCTTCTGTACAGTCAATGGGGATCTGATATTGTTAGTAAGGTATGACACAGGATACTAATTGGTTTTGATCATTGGCAGGCTTGGCTGTGCTGGAGGATATAGAACTAGATTTTTAACATCTGGTCCTTTAGTTATAGTCATGTTTCCCTGCCGGCAACCAATGTAGGCATCGGCAGTAGCAAGCCAAGGTCTTCCTAATATTAGCGGATGTCCATCCAGTTGGGTTTTTGGATTAATTATCAGGAAATCAGTTGGATATTCCCAGGAGTCTACAGAAACCATGACATCGTATAAAGTGCCTTCTGGTCGAACTACAGATCGATCTGCCAATTCTAGCAAAGTAGAAGTAGGTTCTACTGATGTGATGCCAAGTTTTTGGCAGGTAGAGGTTGTCAAAATATTGATTGCAGCTCCTAGATCAACTAAAGCGTTAGTCAGGGTTTGGCCATAGATTTGGACAGTCACAATTGGATTTCCAGGATCTTCGTATTTGATAGGTGTCTCTTTTCCCGATAATAAGTCAGATAAGGTGCCGACTACTTGGACTCTTGGGTTAGTGGTTGTATTCCTCCTTGATTTTTTTATGCACAGTTCTTTTATAGTTTTTGCGTATATGGGAATATCTTGAATGGCTTGGAGGAATGGAATTTTTATGTACAGGTTTTGTAACTCTCCCAGAATGTCAAAGTCTGGATGTTGTGCTGGTCGTGGTATGACTAATCGTTCCGGGAAAGGAGGAGAGGATGTATTTGTTTGTTGATGGGTCTGTTCCTTATTTACACCCTCTTGTTGTGGTGGTTGTTCTATTGGTAACTGATCTTCAATGTGAACTGTTTTGTCTCCCTCTGTTTCTATGATACGTCCAGATCGTAACTGAAGGTCATTGCACTCCCTTAGGTCAAGTCCAGTTTCTGATGTTTCTATAATTTGGAGGGATTGGACTGGTCTATTATTAGGATTGGGATTGGGTTGGGCTGGGAGTTGCGGCCTTAGATTAGACTGGGGGTTTTGTTGTAAGGCTGGTAGAGTCGGTTGAGGGAGTGGAATAGTTCCTGTTGACTGATATGTCGATCTTGGCCAATTCGTCTGCCAGGGTGAACCTTGTGAAGTAGGGGGAATCCATTGTGGAGGGTATGAGTTATTCTGCCAATATGGTGGGGTGTAAGGAAAATTTGGCCAGCCGAATTGGCTTGTCTGATTCATCCATGGATTCGGAGAAGGAAACGGCTGTGATGACCAATTCGGGACTGGGGGTGTAGATTGGTTTTGCCACATACCATATTGCTGAGCATTATACTGCAGAGGCTGGAAAGAAGAAGTTGGGTCCGAAAACATACCAGATTGCCTAGGTTGCCATTGGCAACGTCGGTTAACAAAGTATGCTGGTTCTGATTCTTCTTCTGCTTCCTTGTATACAGCCTTCAGTCCAGGAAGTGAGAGGCAGCTCTCAGTAAGGTGGTCTTTCGTACAGATAGCACATGTTTGAACTGTATCTAGCGGACATTCCTTGTGGCTGTGTTTTCTTCTGCATCGGGGGCAGAAAATTGCCAGATTTTGTTCCGCCTCCATTTGCTTTTGTTTAGCCTGCACAATATCAAGCTGAGTAGTTAATGTCCCCAGAATATCAGTTTTAAAATTTTCTAATAAATTCCCTAGTTCTACACGTGTTACCCCTTCTGTTGATATTTTGTTGTCTTTAACAAACCTATCATATTCTGTTGATTTTATCCTTGTGCTGCCTCTTGAACTCCTGATGCATAAATTAATGATATCAGCAAAATTCTCTTGGTAAATATCCCCTTTTCCCATGATATTCAATGTTTCAATCCACTACTCTTTCATTCCTCTAATCAATGTAGTTTTCAACACATTATCGGGCAAGGTAGTGATGCATAGGGGGATCTCTGTAAATTATACTGGAAACATTCTACGTATTCTTCCAAAGTTTCATTTGGTCTGGCCGTCATTTGGAAAATTTCATCTTTTAGCTCTCTCGACCTACAATAATCCTGATATTTTTTAAGAAAGGATTCTTTCATTTGCTCCCAGTTGTTTATGACTCCACCACCTAAACCCATGAACCATCTCAGAGCTGCTCCTTTTAAAGTGGAGGGGAACAACTTTAATTTCTGGGGGTCAGTGGTGTAATCGTACCCTCTACATAGCACATCGAATTCAAATAAAAATGCATCGGGGTCTTCTGATGTAAGCCCATGAAACGTCGGGATGTGTTGAAGAGGTATTTCTTTCATGGGTACATTTGCAGCAGAATCTACTATAGGATATTGCAATGTAGAAGTTTGAGTATTTGGCTGATTCTGCGCCATTGGATCAAAGATGTGCCAATATCCTTCCAGAATTTCTAGGAGGGTGTTCCTAGGTTGAGAAGGGACGGCCTTGGCAGGAACTGTTTTAATGACACTTCCCTTATCTGGGATTTCTGTCTGAGGGAATGGGGTGCCTTCAAGGTTAACTTTGGTCGCGCTCCCCCTGTCTGGGCTGTTTAACAATTGGATTATCCTAGAAGGAGACCTTGGTTCCTCTATTTCCCCTGTTTCCCCTTCTCCTTCACAAAGATTACTTAAATTCCCTTCTTGCAGCCGTTCTGACACAGAATTTTCAATTTCTTGGAAGTCCTGTTCATCAGTCCGACTATGCACCTCAGCGTAGGCTCCAGATGGTGATGATGTAGCCTGAAGGGAACTAGTAGGCTACTTAGAATGAGTCTTTCTGGGGCCTACTGACGGCTGAGATTCGGTTTTCTTATAGATTTTGTCTATGAAGGTTGTTCGGCCAAGGGTCACCGGTCCTTTGGATTTTTCAGGTTTGACTGGAGGTTTGATATTCTTTTCTAGCTTTTTCTGCTTAGTCATGCACTCTAAAAACTACTAAATCCTATTCAACCAGCAATTCTGCTAAGAGAGCGGACGGTGGAGCAGGGCTTTTACATGCTCCGTACGCAGGTTCTTACCTTCCGTTTTTAAAATCCAACTCCCCCCTAGCAGCTTTGCGCACTACTCTGTAAAGGGCAAATGGCTATACTCCTTCCCTGGCAACAGCGCCAAAATGTAGAGCTGTAACTAGGGTCTCTCACACCGCTAATTATTCCACATTAATAAGTCAATCCGGGAACGTTTTGTTATTGCAAGAAGTAGCTCAATCCGAGGCTATTTGTCCGAGTAATGCTTAGTAGTACAGGGTTGAGAAGATCAAAGGAAAACAGATGCTAAGCTGTAACTAAACTAACCTAAAAGATGGAATCACACAAAACAGTTGATCAGTCAAGGGTACGGAAACAATAACCCATCCCTCTAGAAACTGATTAAAGAAGGGAAATTAGAGCATGGACTTATAGGTCTGGGAGCTAAGCAGTGTCTTGCTGAGGCTCACTACAGCCTTAGGCCTTCTCTCACACCAAAGCAACAAAGGCAGGTAAATAAATCAGCGGAAAGTAAAATGGAACAGCAGAATGGAAATGGGACAGCAATAAATGGAACAGCAGTAAAATGGAACAACAATAATCAAATGGAACAGCAATAATCAAATGGAACAGCAACCCTTAATGATTTACGAAACAACAACCATCACCTGTATGTACATGTTCTACATTAATATAGCAATCTGAGAGTATTGAATGATACAACTACATTTCTAAACAGAGTGACGCTACTCTCAAATCCCACGAATATTATTTCACATAAATCCAATGACCATAACATTCACACCAGTACTCTGTTACAGAAATGTCTGAATAAAGATACAATTTGACCCTGTGTAAATCCAATTATATAGTGCAGAGTCTTTACATAGAGAAATCATTCATTCATTAAACATAACAAAGCATAGCGTATCATATAAAGAATTCATCAGACTGCTAAGTAATAAAGATAAACAAACCACACACAAATCACCGTATAATGATACAAAAGCAAGTGTCCTTCGGAGCCGGGCCCTTAGCTGCCAATGGTACACTGCCTTAGATTACTCCAGACGCAGAGACGGAATAAACACCAAGTCTTTTATATTAATCGCATCCACAAAAGTATAACAAAATCAGGTCTCAGTGAGACTCAATGATTAAAGTTTGTTCTGGAATTGTAAAATTACAAAAACAATCGTCCTCTTGCTTAATGATGCTGTGCCATTATATAAAAGAAATGACGGAGATATCTAGATAATCAGAGATAAGTAAAGCAGCGATCCCTCAGGATCTTCGATCCTGAGGGATTCGCTAATCGTTCAATCTTTCTTGCGTTCGCCGAGCCGGTATCCCGCATTCTTTTCCTGGACTATTCAATTCCGATTTTGCTTGATCGTGTCCGCATCCGGTTCCCTATTGGAGGAACAACAGTTATTTTTCGTCTGCTTCTCGCTTTTGGGCGGGAACTCCTTGCTCGCATGTCTTCTTGCATAGAAAACGTCAATTATTAGCACTTGAGCTTCCTTTGTCTATTTTTGCACATTTTATCAAAATCCTTTATCTTCTTCGAATTCCTCATGCAGAAAAGGTTACAATTATTATTGAAAAACCACTAGATTGCTTGTCAAAAGCATACCTTCCAGGTGCTCCACAGCTGGAAGCATTGAATAAAGCAAAGGACTTTCATAGGATTCATGTGCAAAACATTGGTCAAATAAGTATTTTGTATCACTTGTTTATTATTGTTTTTACTCTGTTTATTAATTTTCATATGTGCTTTCATGAAATCTAAATGATAAACGAATTAATGATATCTCAGAAAGTACTTTATTGCAATCTGTTTTAAAAGGTTTATCTTTCTTAAATGTTTTCTTCAAAACTGTTATAGACAAGGAATTCTTAGTTGCTCCTTGTTTCTTAGTTTTTGATTGTGGTCATTTAGTAAGAAATTCTTAACTGCTTTTTATTAGTGATCACCCACTTTCCCTCCCCTTGAAATTTGTTGAAGGATTCTTAACTGCCCTTCCTCGTTTTTGAGACCATTTCACCCTTTCAAGTTACCATTTGTCTCTTGTTTTGCTATATTTCCCTTTGAAGCCCTCCTTTGCTGAATGAACCCAATCTAGTTAATCCATCTTAAGTTGACTCCATAGCCCAATGGCCTAAAATAGTTTGTTTTACCCATCTGCTTTTGAATTCCACCACCCAATCAAATCAAAACCCTCAAGCTTTCATAAATAGCCTAATACCTTAGCAAACAAAGCTAAATCTTAAAGAGAGAGCCCTCTCTGAGTATAAATTGACTAGATTCTATACTTAAAGTTTGGTTTGTGGCTACCTCGGACCCATTTCCTTATTTTGACAACTTCAAGGAAAATCTAAGTGATAACAGGGACAACGTACTATCAGTTGTGTGATTTACTGAGCTGTAAATATCATGCATGCAATTAGAGAAGGACCTAGTTTGGGTTGAGTAGTTTTAGACGCACTGGATTCCCATTAATATGGGCTATTCAGCCATAGGAACTGCACAAGGAAATAGGGGTTGGTAGGGAGTGTAAATTGGCTAAGTGTTGGCTAAAAGCGGGCTTGTGAGAAGTAGAGTTGAGCATACTTTTGCAGAATTGTTCTAGTGAGAACAAGCTTTGTATATTCATTCATATTTCTGATTAATGCAATACAAATAGGTAGGGTTTTGAGCAATGGATTTCCCCAGATAAATTTATTGTGTTATGTGCCATTGATTTATCTTCTTCCTGTTCACATTGTTTTCATCGATCTATTGGCATCCACTAATTGAAAGTAGAAGTAGATTATTTTCTTGTGCTTTAGTACATTGCATGAGCTTGTGAATCTACGAGATTTTCTACATATTAATCAAAGTATACATTTTTCCTAAATAATCCACATGTTACGTAAAAGGGGTAAACTTATATCAAGTAGAATTTTTTCATTTTATTTAACAAGTTTGAAGAAAACAAGCATGCTCAGCAGTAGTTTCATGTTTCGAGAGTCAGAAAAGAGCTTAAAGGTAACTCCAATATTTCACTTTTTCATAATTTTTAAGAGCCCAAAAAAGTGTTAAAATTCTACTCATCGCCAAAATGATATATTTTCATAATTAAACCTGTGAATTGTCCATTCAAACTCAAAAAACATCATAACTACTTCAAAAATTTTCAAAACATTAAAAATTTGAATTTCTAGAAGCTAAAGGCAAAAAATACTATTTTAATAGGCATAATTTGCTTATAAAATTTCAAAAAGTAAAAATTTCTTTTATAATGTGTGGTTTTACCATTGGGAGATTTTAGGAATGCATTTTCACCTGCAACTTCCGAAGAGGATTGTGATAAAACTAGTGAGCCATTTTACAAACCATTTTCTAGGTAAGAGATCATTCTTTTTCCTTCATTTTGATAGCTTTGATTTTTCATTTCAATGGAAATTTAGTGTTTTTTAGGGGTCTTTTGCAATTAAAATATCTCCCTTGATGTGCACAATTCCTCCTCATCGAGACTACATAACCCAACTCTTTTTGCATTGCTGGAAAATGTGATTTGCATGGTTTTCTTGAAGGGAACCGTGGAAATCCACTCTATCCCTAACAGGGGGCCATGTAAGGCACTGATGGTTTTGAAAAAATAATAACAATGCTTGATTTTTTTTGCAAAACATTTCACATTCTCTTATAATGAACCTGTGTTGTTTTTTTAAGGCTTTTGAAGTGAAAAAATGGAATGGCAAGAGAGAGAACATGAGGCTCAGGCTATAGAGACTTTGAATGACCCAACAACATTACAATCTTTGAGAACTTGTTGTTTGTCCAAATATTTTATGATTCAAGGCATGAAATCTCAAGTGGATTTATTGACATGGTTAGTGAGAGCTTGGAATGTCCAAGAATAATGTTTCCTGATTTGAGATTAGAGGCTCACCATAGATGTCGATGATATTTATTTTATGACTAGGATTTCAAATTGTGGGATCAATATTTCATTGTTTGGGAGTAGACCAGGTGGTGGAACAATAAATTCTTATCTAGCCTAGAATTTTTTTCCTAGGTGCTATTATCACCCTGTTGGATACCTATAGTAATAGGTTTCATATTTCATGATTAGCAAGAGAAAAGCCAAATATGCTATGCTTTGGTATCCCAAAGATCCCATATTTCCTAGAAAGCAAGAGCTGGGTAAAGTGTTTCAAGTATTGAGGACCTTATTTCAAATTTTGTGGATGATTCAACAGTTTAATCTGGATCATGCCATGTTTCAATTTTGTGTTGTAGAATAGAGAAAGAGGTCTGTCCAAACAGCTTAATCTTGGCAGACAAGTAGTTCAGGTAGAGAAGCAAAGGTTCCCAAAAGTTTAATCTGGGACCTTGGAAGACATAAGGGTAGAAGTAGATAGAGAGAAAAGGAAAAAGCCAAAGAAAAGAAAAGGCAATTGAGGGTTGCAAGTCCAAGTGCCCCTCCAAGAAGAAACAAAAAATGCTAGGCAAATAGTTGGGTAGGCAGTTGTGGTTGCAGAAAGAATATGATCACCATTACACAGGCATCAATAGGTCTCTTGCCAAGGCAATAAAGCTATCAGCAAACAAAGCGGTGAATTCCATGAAATTACAGCAAAGAGGATCACTAACTTCTTTTCTTTTCCCTCTCTAGTCCATCACTAACACCCCCTTTCTAATTCCCCTCCTTCATTCATATTAACTCCTAATTCTACTATATAACCTCCCTTATCTTACCCCACCCCTAATAGTATTAACACTAAGGTGTATAAAACCCCAAATCTTATATATATTCCCTCCCCTAGGCATAATAGCCGTGTATTTCTCAAAAGGGACCAAATGGCATCTCGCCACTTTGGTGAACCTATTCCACCCTTTTTCCCCTTTGCTGCAAGTTAATTTGCCATCAAATCACCTCTGCATTGCTAAAACCCCCTTTCCAAACCTATTTTGCCCATAAAACCTTTGCAAAGGTTAATGCCCGCCTCTGGCACGTTTCCCAATCCTACCGCATTGTGGTTGAGCCAAAACATTTGAAAAAACCCACATAAAACCCATAAAGTTTGATTTTTCCGCCCGCAGTATTAAAGGCGCATGTTTCCCCTCCGCCAGCCGTCGGATCAAGCCCATCAGATCCGACGGCCCACAGCAATATCGGAGCGCTTCCCGTGGCTGCACGTTAACTTCCGGGAAAGTGACGTTGCGCCTTGTCACCCCTCCTCCACGCGTCGAGCAATGAACCATCTCGGAGCCCGCTCTGACAGCCCCTGCGCCGTACCTAAACCGCCCCGAGAAACCGCGGCGGTTAAGGCTTTAACCGTGACCGCTGCACTTTAACCGCCACCTACCCGCCGCTGACTCGCCGCCACGTCCTTGCCTGCTCGTACCTGCCTCTCCTATTGGCCCACCTCACTGCTGACTGGGCTGCCACCTCGCCGCCCCCTTGACCAATCACCCACTGCCACGTCGCCCGATGACGTCAGCTGACGTCACCTCACCATGACCCACCAATGACGTCATGCTGACGTCAGCAGGAAAAAGCGCCAAATTGGTAAAATAACCCATATTTACCAATTTTACCCGTGTTTTTACCATTTTACTGTGATTTCTGCTGAACGCTCTGCATGACCGTTTGAACTCAAATTTTCGCCAACCAGTCGATTAGCCCGGGCGACCTCCTCAAAAAGCAACTGTGCACCTGTGTTTCAACCTCTGCTCGTCGAATTACAAGTATTTAGACCATTTCGCCCTCCATACGACCTTCATTAAGCTCAGATTTGCTCAGAGGGATAATAGAACCATAAAAACGATATTTACACCGTTCATTTCCCTCCATTCATCCACCATTGTCATTGTGAGGGCCAAGAAACACCGGCAGAGCTTTAGAAACCTGCAATTCGCATATAACCTCTGTAATTCTGCGTTTTCCCAGCAGAATTCCTAATAGACATAATTCACCCAGTTGGAGAGTTCAGTTAGACCACAGAGAGGTTCTGTCACTAGACTCCAGTAGTATTTCAATTGCTATTGAGAGAATTCCCCTTGAATACTCAAAACCTCAACTGTTTCCACAGAAAACTGCCTCCAGACTGTGTTTTACTATTCCACCTGTCTACCTACAATTATTGCAACTTGAAGAGCTATGGAGACCCCCATTGCACTGAATATTAAGCCTATCAATGCCCCTCACCAGGAATTAGCATGGAAAGCCCTGGGGGACATGGACTACCAAATGCTGGATTGGTTCCCCATGGGAACCAAGTACAATGTGCTAATGTTGAATGAATTAAGAGCCCAGCACCTCAGTGGGGCAGATATCTTGGGGATTTGGGAGTAAAATTTGCCCATATACAACCTTCCCCAAGTCAATCCAATGCCAGAGCTTATTTATAGCTGCCAGGAATGCTATGACCCCAGCCAAAGAGCAGTCAGAAGCCCCACAGGCCTAGTCCTGTTCCAGATCACCCCAGAGAGCATAAACCAGATGCTGTGCTTCAATACAGCCAAGAAATTGACCCCTCTGTCCATGCAGAATCTGATTAACACAGGGATCAAGCTGTCCAGTGACCAGATTGTCAAAATCAACCAACTGTTTGTCACACCAGGCTCTGAAACAGTCAGAACCCCTCCTATTGGGTACCATTGTCTGAATGAGTTGGGCAGAATGTTGGTGGATCTAATTGGCTATGTCCTAGGATTCAGGGGGCTGGAAGATGTAGATGAAAGCATAATGGCAATGCTGTCCATATTTGCCCCTGGTAAGCCTCCAGCTGTGCAGTATGATTATGCAACTTACATAGCAGAGAAAATCCATGATCAGTTCATGAATTTGAAAAGGGAGAGACTGTTCAGGTACTCCTCCTATATATATCATTTATTCCTTTTCTATCAGCCAGCTACCTTCTCTGTTCCTTTGAGGCCACTCAATGCCCAAGGAAGCCCAAGATCAGTTGTTTTCTGGACCTCTGTTTTTCATTTTACCTCAGTATCACCCTATACATACTGTGAGTTTATTGATTTATTTGTTCATCCAGCCCTAACAGCGCTGCAAGGTACTCCTCCTCCTAGATTAACCGATGAAATGAAGAGGATTCTACATTTGAACAAATCTTACAATATTGGCAACTGGTACTTCTACCAGAACCACACAGTCATTAGGATATATGGCTGTGAATTGAACCCATTTAGATTGCCAAGGTATGTCCCCATGAGGCTTTTTGCCTTAGAGTATTTCAGGCAGTTTGGGAACTCAGATTACCTTCACTTTCAGAGTAGAAACAAGAAGTCACAATTGAAGGTAAGAAGTCAGCTAGGTTCCTTCCTGTATAACAAGAAAGAGGAAGGGTGGAAAGAGGCACACAGCATCCTGGAAGGCCTCAGATTGCAGACCAGTTTTGAGTGGATTCCTTATGACCCCAATCATTCTATCTCCCTCAGGAGAATTAGATACAAATTGGGCAACTATGCACATAAAAGACAACCTGAAATTGAACAGTATGCCAATGCACTAGATTGAGAAGAGGGTACACTAGTAGAACAACTCACTGAGGTAGAACTACTTGAGAAAGAAGCTAGGAATGTGCAAAAAGAAACTGACTTGGAAACTTGTGGACAGGTGCCCCTCTCCTACAGAAAGCAAATTGGAACAGCTGCTAGATCTTCAGCAGCACAGCAGCAAACCACTGAGAAGACATCCCAGGCAGCAAGCAAAGACAAAGGTAAACAGGTGGAACAGCCACCTGTATTGACAGAGGAACAAGTTGACACCTTGCTACAGCAGCAAGAAGAAATGGAACAACAAGAACTGGGGCAGCAACAAGAAAAAGCACAGTCCAGTGAACAGCCATTGCAGCAGGAAAAGGGGACAGATCAACCTGGTAACACTGAGCAGCAGCCTCAAACAAAGGTGCCTCCCAGGACAGACACCAATATAGACACATCAGTCCTCCAAACACCACAGAAGGAGGATGTGACAAGGAAAAGGGAAAGAGAGACCCCCCACACCTCATCCTTCATCAGAGGAGAGAAGAGACAAAGACTGAATGACTCCCAAGAGGAGGACATAGCAGTAAGGCAAGCCATGGGCATGGGCCCGCCCAGTGGAGAACTTTCGGCCAGCTCATCTCAGCGAGGACATGACATGACTATGGGAGGAGAGGTCAGCTCCTCCGGTCAAACTAGAAAAGGGCAGTCAAGTATAAAACAGCAATTCATTGACATCAAGAGGAGGAGTGATCCAATAAAAGTGCAGCTGTACGATCACTTGTTGAACCTAGCTCCTAGCAACCAGCAGAGACTCATGTCTGCTTTCGATGTGAGTGAAGGCAAAATGATAATGAGCCACTTCATGCCTACAACTTTGCAGCCTCAGTCCACCTCAGACTATCTAAGAACCAACATGGAGGTTCTTGCCAAAGACATACACCCCATGGACAAGATTGAACTACATAAGCAGACTGGTGAAATGGTGTATGCCTCCCTGGCAGATGAGACATTGGAAAACTATAAACTAAAGAGCAGCCTGGATAACACAGCTTCTCAGCTGGAGTTAGAAAGAGCATCATCACAAGCCAAGGACAATAGGATCAAGTCCTTGGAAGAGGTAATTATAGAGATAGGGCATGATCCTAAAGATGTCAAAGGCATCCAAGAGCTCCTGAAGATAAGGGATGCAGACATGGCAGCCCTAAGAAAGAAAATCAAACTCCCGGCCACCATCCATCCACAAACAGATGAAGTTGCCCAGCAAAGGCAAGAGAAGGATGCTACAGATCTGCTAGTATCCCTATACAAAGAGCTGGTTAGGACTCAGGACCAGCTAGGACAAACTGAAGCTGCAAAGGCAGCACTGCAAGAAACCCTGAAGCAAAGAGAAGAGGGCCAACCCTCCCAGCCTCCTCCTGTCATAATAAATCTTGAGGAAACCCCTCCAAAGATTACTCCTCCTCCTCAGCAAACAGAAGCTACAGCACCATCCACAGCAGCAACAACTACAACATCAGAACAGGCTGCTAGTTTAGACATGCAAAAGCTGCAAGCTGAGATCCAAGCCATGGAATCTCAAATGAAAGAGCTGGATGAGCTTAAGAAAACCTTGACTAAGGTAAATGAAAGGTTTGACAAGAGCAAACAGAATGAGGCAGCCAAGGACAGAGAGGTAAAAGCTCTTAAGAGGAGAATTGCTGAACTAGAGAAAGAGCTTGCACTAGAAAAAGTGACAGCTGAAATGAAAGCAGTGCTATGGAGCAACATTGGGCGGTCCATCGCCAACCAGTGGCAATATATTGAAACCATGGATGAGCAAATGGTGCTCATCACTAAAGCAAACAGAGAAATACAGAGAGCCAGGGAAAGCCTTGGACACATGCCAGAAGCTGCTACTAGGATAATCAATACTCTGAACTATAAGACTAGCTCTCAATTAGCTGTCATGGGAATCACCAACAGGACAGAAACAATTGCTGTAGCCAAGAGAGTCATAACATTGAGGAACCTGGTTGGAACACTGGAGAGGAGGACACAGGATATGCAAACTGAAATCAACAGATTCCTGGAAAAGTTCGTGGCACTAAAAAACAGAGGCCTCCCCAGCATTTTAAGCAGTGTAGGAAGACTGCTCACCCTGGACAATTACAATAAGAGAATTGATGCCCAGGCAGTAGCAGAGATTGCACAACCGCCCAGCACTTCAGCAGAACCAGGGCCAGCCACCGGGCAGAGTATGTATGACAGGGTGGAGAACCTGTTTTTCCTCATGAATGAAGTTGACCATCTGTTTGATACACCACCTAACTTTTTCAAATTCACAGAAGCAGATGAAACTCTGGGGGCAATCCTAGCACACCAGCTGCCCACACAGGATGCCTGGAGAAATTTAACACAGACAGTTTTGTCAGGCCAGAATCAGTAGCACCATTTCTACAGGCAAATAAGCAGACATACGCAGGCACAGTTTTGAAAAGGATATCTACAGGGAAGAGACAGAGGCTGAGCCAACTCAGCAGGACCATTGACTCACCACAAGCAACAGTCACAATCACAGGTGACAAGTCCAGGATACAGCGTACAAAGCCTTAAAGACAGATCTTCCAGCATTTATTCAGAATATCTCGACCGACTTAGCTGTCTCCAAAGGCTAAAATATCTTCTGACAGAGCATTAAAATGCCTGTACTCTGTAATCAATGCTGCATTAAATTTTGATCATAATATCTTAAGTAGTTGGTAAGAATGTAAAATCTGAGATAACTCAGAACTCAGATATTTTGTAAATCACCGGAAGTATATATTGACCCTTCACAGCAGTTGAACGGGGTTGTTGCAATTTTCTTTTGAAGAGCTCTTGCTCGTTGTAATATTTTCAGAGAAGTAATACAAAGGAAGAATGGAATTTCCAAGGCTTGGTGTTCTTTGATGTATTGTGGTGAAAGATGAATGTTACAGGATTCCAGGGTGTTGCATAAAACAGCAAGTATTCTCACATCTCTTTGTTATATGTTTTCGAGTCTTTTGTTCTCTTTTGTTGTT
The DNA here is from genome assembly GCA_031772625.1 of Pinus tabuliformis. Taxonomy (NCBI): domain Eukaryota; kingdom Viridiplantae; phylum Streptophyta; class Pinopsida; order Pinales; family Pinaceae; genus Pinus; species Pinus tabuliformis. The sequence goes on from CM062809.1 coordinate 82,580,197, forward strand.
CAAATGCATTACACTTGATAGCAAGGTGAAAGGATAGTCCCAGGATTTAACCATGTTTACCCTGGACTCAAACTGAGCTGTTATACATGTTTTCCTCAGATACAGTGACAGAATTGTAATTCTTAATTGCTGCATTTCAAAACTGTGTCTTTTACTGTGACAGGCATTCTCAGGGATTCAATTTTTGCCCCTGAGACCTCCGTCTTTCTCCTCTTAAAGTTGTCTGTTGGAAATATATAGACAATAAGTGAAAATTCTTAAATGCTTTCACTGTTTGTATTACCTGTTTCCAGTCTTTTAATCAAGAAATCTGTTCTATTAAGCACTCAAATGGCCCTGTAAGTTCCATCTCTCATCTCAAAGTTTCAAACACATATAGCCACAGACTCCATTGCCCAATGGTACTCAACCTCTCTGAAAACTACTTCACTAGAATCTAAAAGGAGTTTCCTCAACCAAAACATAAACAAAAACCAGTGCATAATAGCTAGCCTAAAACCCTATCATAAACAGTTACAAATCATAAAGAGAGAGCCCTCTCTGATCACAGTTTGGCTAGAAACAGTGATCAAAAGATTGGTTAGTGGTTACCCCGGCCGTATTCCCTTGGGAGTCATAGGGAACAACCTGGGTGTTAACACACCCCAAGAAACTTTCCTAGGTTGTATCTCAGAGATGCTCGGGAACATTACAAACTCAACAAAAAAGTTGGGAATAAGTGGATGAGTGGAAGGAATGATGCATATTCAAGCCAGATAACCACTTCTACTATGCTTAACCCCAGACATGGGTGAACACCCCCAGACTACAAGGCTTTAGACCACCAATTACTCACATTTTAAGGAATAGGTGAAGATGGAGAATACTGACCACACCAGCAGATGCACAGGACCCTGTGATGGCCGGCTACAACCAGTTAAAAGGTCTGTAAATATATTTCCTAATGCACAGATAGGATGACAGCTCTATAGCATTAAAATAACATAAACTTGGATACATATTCAACGATACGTACTAGATTCTAACACAGAGGTGGGATGACATCCCCTCTAATGCTAAACATCAAGAGAACATGAACAAATGCATAACAGGCACATCCTGGAACAGAATAGAAGTGGAAAGTGAGCAATTAATAGCAAAAGAAGCTTGTATTAGCTGAAAGTGAAGACCAAACACTGCAGGTATCACAGTAGTTACAATCTCCAGAAGTTGAATCTTACATCAAAACAACAACCATCAACCTCCATTAAATCTTATTTCTGGGTATATATAGAAGTTGATTACAAAAATATCTGCTATCCTATGCGTGGAGGGGTCATAATGGATCACCAACCACCTTAACTCTTCTTATATGAGTCTCTGATACAATTTGCTGGCTTTAATGGACAAATCTGATCTTTTCTGATACTTTGTTGTCCTTCCTGAGTAGGTGGACTGTTGTATAGAAGAGACTCCATGACTAATAAATGCTTTAATTGCTCGAGGCTGTCCTTTTCTTCTCTTGGGTACGCAATGTGTTGAATGCAGTAGTTGAAGCTTAACTGTGCAGAGCTGGTAGATGATCGCCTTCAGCCTTCGAGTGTATAGAATGACTATGGACGTGAAGATTGCATGGCGGGAGGAGAATAAACATTAGTCGTTAGATCAAACAAACGAATGGTGGAGATCTATTTTGTAAGAGGAATCGGGAGATGTGGGATCGGAATAAACGAGGGCCGTCGGATCACAGTCAGGTAGATCCGATGGCAATCGAGGGTGGAAGCTGCGCGAAAGATAGTGCATGGGGAACATACAAGTAGGTGGTAAGCGGTATTCCCCACAATGCTATCAGGGAATGGTGGTATTCATACAGAGGGGTCGTGATCATGTTAAATGCATGACACGTGGTGGATGTGACTGAGGAGAAACCACTTTCCCTACTAGCTAACGAGCATGCATGTCTCGGCGGCGGAAGGTGTGAACAACGTTGGATCTTGTGGGAGGTATGATCAGACAGTGGAAAGAGATAAAGGGTTAATGGGACTGATGTGACAGGGAAAGATATGGGTTATTTGACTTTGTAAAAGTACACTGTTACGTGAATATAGTCGTATGGGCTTTGAAACTTGACACTGAAGGGCTTGACCAAAAAGGGCCTTACATGGGGTTTTGGGATAAAAATAGAGATGAAGGGGTTTAAAGGAGAATAAGGAGAATGAAGGGGAAGATGAAACCAACTGCTGCGAACCTCTTGAAAGCACAACCGACACTGCCAAACCTGTTTTTTACCCATCAAAATCTTAGTATTATAGCAAGGCTAACACTGGCTCCTTCTGGGGATGAGATCCTCCCTGTGAGGTCTCAAGAACCTGCAGATCAATGCCTTCCTGATGAAAACAAATTAGCAAAATTCCTAGTGTTCCATTGGGCATGGAGTCTGACTGAACCTACACTAAGACTGATAAAATAAAGTCTTTACAACTTTAAGGCCACAGGACCCTAAATCACATAAATTTGTATAAAACGCCCATTAACTAGGCCCTCAAAAACTGCTTCTCCCCCCATAATTTTCAGTATGAAGGTGTTGTTCCCTTGAATCTGAGAAATGATGAAAGGTCCTATCCAGAAAGCATCAAACTTCCCGTGATTGCCTTTCTTTTCCTTTAGTGCATCCCACTTCAAAACCAAATCTCCAACCTGAAAATTATCTGACTTTGTCCTTTTGTCAAAAGCCTGCTTGATCTTTTTCTGATGTGTTGCATTGTTTTCAACCAGTTGTTCCCTAATCTAATGTACCTCTACCAAAACAGTGATCCTCTTTGCCATGTCTTCTTGCTCATTCTATTTTGCTTAAAGGAATTTTTCCACAGGGAGAGTTAACTGAATTGGGAATATAGCTTCAGTACCATACACTAGCTTGAATGGAGAATTCCCTGTGGATTTCTTAATGGTCACTCTGTCTGCCCACAGTGCATATTTGAGTTTGGAATCCCAATTCTTTTTATTGTCTTCTAACAACTTCTTAATTATCCTTATCAGGCTTTTATTTGAAGATTCTGCTAGACCATTTCCTTGAGGATAATATGAGGTGGAATGAATCAGTTTAATACCCATTGAATTGCACATATCCACCAATTCTTTTGCTCTAAAGGCTGTTGCATTGTCTGTGACTAATTTATGTGGACAACCAAATCTCGTAAAGATATTCTCTGTTAAAAACTTCATGACCACATTATGATCAACCTTCCTGGTTGGGATTGCTTCAATCCACTTAGTGAAATAATCAGTGGCTACTAATATCCACCTGTGCTGGCCACTAGAATGTGGATTGATTTCTCCAATGAAATCCAAGCCCCACTGCTGAAAAGGTCCTTTTGCATGTATTGGTTTTAAGGGCAGGGACTTTAGCTACTGCTTTCCTTCAAATCTTTGGCACCTATCACAAGATTTAACAAATGAAAATACATCAAAAAATAAGGAGGGCCAGTAATATCTAGCTCTGAGGATTTTATGGGCTGTAGTCTTCCAATAATGGTGCCCTCCACACATGCTGGAATGAAACTGCTGCATGACCTCTATTGACTGTTCTTTGTCCAGACACCTCAAAATCACTCCAGAAGGATCCTTCCAATAGAGCATATTTTCACTAATGCAATATTTAGTTGCTCTAAGCTTGATAGTTCTGGCTTGACTTGTGCTTGAACCTGGAGGAATTTCTAGCTTCAGCAAGAGTTTAACTATTACAGAATACCAATCACAAAAAGCTAGATTTTCGGCTAGTGTCTAATTTTTTTCTGGTTCAACTGCTTCCTCTTCTTCTGTTTGACCATTTTCTGCAATTGTGCACAGGAAATCAATATCCAATGTTTTGCAATTTTCTTCAGCTAACAACCTCGCAAGACCCTGACCTCTAACAAGTTTGGTGGGCTTCAGTTCTATATTAAATTCAATCAACTTTGCAATCCATTTAGCCCTTCTTCCATCAGCATCAGATTGTGTTAATACATCCTTTATTACAGTAGAGGGCACATATGCAATTATCTTGGAATGCAGAATGTAAACTCTGAAAGCTTTCAAGGATTTGATAGGAGCATATGCCTGTTTTTCAATAATGTCATACCTCAGTTCAGCATCCCTTAATTTTTTGCTGAAAAATGGCACTAGATGCTCTGAACCTTCTTCATCTGCTTGCAATAAAACTGCTGCAATGGTGTCTTAAGAGGAAAATGAGAATACATGGAACTCCTTGCTGTAATATGGACATATTAAAGTGGGAGCCTCCATAATAGCCTTCTTAATGGACTCAAAATATCTTCTTGCTATCTCAGTCCATTTGATCTCTGACCCCTTCTTCAACATGGAGGTAACATGCTTTACTAGTTCTACAAAATTTGGTATAAACCTCCTTACAAAATTAATCTTGCCCAGAAAGGACTGAATATCTTTCTTCAATCTCGGGACAAACAAAGTCTGTATTTCTTTACTCTTTCTAGGTGAATTCAGACACCTGCAACAGAAACAACACGTCCTAACAGCTTTCCTTCTTCCAAAGCAAATTGTGATTTTTTAGGATTGACTGAAATCCCAAACCTTCTGCACTTCAGGAACACTTTTTTCAGATGTTGCAGATGATCTTGATGGCTGCTGGAGTAAACTGTTATGTCATCAAGGTAGATAAGGACAAACTTATCCTTCTCTCCCACAAATGCTATATCCATAGCTCTCTGAAAGGTAGCTCCAACATTCATCAACCTAAAAGACATCTTGGCATACATAAAAGTGCCCCAAGGAGTGGTGAATGCAATCTTCCCTTGGTCATCTAGATGCATGGCAATCTGATTAAACCCTGAAAATCCATCTAAGAAAGACATTACTTTGGCACCTGAGACCTTTTGTAGAAAATGCTCCATCTTGGGTAGAGGATAGTTGTATTTCTTAGAGCATTTGTTTAAGTTTCTGAAATCAACACACAGTCTGATTTCTCCACCTTTCTTCCTCACTACCTCCAAATTGGCTACCCATTTTGAATATCTGAGAGGAACTATGATCTTGGAAGCCAACAACTTTTTAATTTCTTTTTCAATCAAAGGAAGAAGCATAGGATTTATTGGTCTCATCTTCTACTTGCAATGTATGGTGTCTTTCTCCAGAGGGATTTTATGCTGAATAATCTTTTTATCATAGGTTTTTAGGTCACTATACTCCCAAGCAAAGACATTAGCACATTTCTTCATTAAATTGCAATATTCAGAACATCGGTCAACAGACAGATGGGAAGACAGATTTATGTATCTAGGCTGACCTGGACTCGCTATGTCATGCTTACAGACTGCATATTGATCTTCTTTTTGGGCAGCCTTGTAAGGCACATCATTCTGGTCAAACAGTCTTTCTAAAGGAATTAAACCCTTAGGAATATGATTGTTGGGAAGCTGGACGATGCTCTCTTTACCAATTTTGTTTCTAAGTTGGGGTTGGGGGCTTTCTTGCATGGCTTCATTTTCTTGGTCAATTTTCATTTTAGAGAATTCATCAATGACTTGCAGAAACCTATTTATCTCATCATCATCATCAAAAACTTTCCAATGGTGGACATTATCAGGCATGGATGGCCTATATTTCATTTGAACTTCATACACTAGTTTGGGAGGCATGGGAGGGATAAACAGACTAGCAGACACAGCAAGGGAATTAGCAAGCTGATTTTTGGCTCTAGGGATATATGAAATACAGAAATTATCAAAGGAATCTTTGAGTCTCCATACCTCATCTCTGTATGCTTTGAGCCTTAGGTGCTTTGCTTGAAATGTTTTATTCACTTGCTGAATGATCAAATCAGCATCTCCAAATACCTTTATGTTCCTGATTCCTCTATTTTTTGCTGCATTAAGGTCCAATAGCAGAGCCTCATATTCTCCTATATTGTTTGTGACTTGAAAAGCTAGCTTGAAAGATATCTGAATGCTTTCTTGCTCTGGAGATATCAGCACCACCCCTGCTCCTGCAATCTCCCTCGAACATGATCCGTCAAAGAACATCTCCCAAACCTGACTTCCTTGCTCTTTCTCAGCCTGATTCACTAGTTTCCTGATCTGCATTAAGGCCTTTTGAGATTCTTCTATTTGGAGAATACATGCTCCAAAATCAGTGTCCACAGCATAAACAGGGTGATTAGTAGGATTCTTCTCATCACTAATTATGTATGCCAGTTGTGCTTCTCTATACAATCTCCTGCTTTCTCCTCCAAAAACTAGGATAGTGGCATAAGATAGATCATTCTGTAACGTCCCACCTAGTCTTTTAATCCATCCTTTGGACAACAGCATGCCAAACTTAGGAGGGACATCTGCCACCACTATATCCATCATCATACTCTTCATGGGTAGCTGAGTTAATGTAATGGCTAGGTCTTTAATTAATCCTAGGCATTTCACCTTCCTTGAATCAAAAGAGAATAAATCATGATATGGTCTAGTGATATCAAGACCTAACTCTTCCATGACAGCCTTAGGCATCAAATTGTGGCTGGCCCCTGTGTCTAGCAGGCAATTGTGGAGGATTTTGTCATGAATGGTCAAGGAGACATAAAAAGAAGGATAATTATTATCAACAGTTTCAACCATAGGGCTAAGCACAATAGCAAGCTTGTCATCTTGCAAATTGACAGAGTCAGTGGAGGTTTGTGTGGTTTCCAGCTCAAGAGCTTCAAGGATAGGATTTCTAAATGCTCCACTCTTTACCATCTCTACCACAGGCACAAATATTTTCAATTCCTGAACTTCTGACTCTAAGCTGAAAGAAGAAGGTAACTTATCAGAACCTCTCACCTCTTGAACTGGAGCTTTAAGGATGACTGGGTCAGCTGCTGGTCTTCTCTGCTTGATATTTTGTGACTCTGTTTGGACAGTAGCTCTTTGGGCAGTATTCTCCTTGACATTTTTTTCATTTGACCTCAGATTGTATCTTTGCTGTTCACCAGTTTGCAGAACTGCCTCTCTGTCCCATTCTTCACTTATTTGGTCCTGCAACAGTGATTCTTCATATGTGGCCAATGTCAAAAAGGCAGCACTACCTTTATCTTCCATGCAATGAATTTCATCCTCAACTTCAAACTCTTCCTCCTCCATGACTACATTTTGGATGGGAGCTTTAACCTTTTGTTCTTCATTTGTTTCTTTACCCCTCTGAATTATTTGTAACTGTTCATTTTCTCTTCTGAATGGATTTGGATTTCTTGGAGCAAATGTGTTCTACTGCGTTTTCTTTCCTGAATTCTGCTCAACCTTCAGCTTAGATATTTCAGCAGCCAATCACTCTATCATCTTAGTCATTTTATCTAATTTAGGCTCTGAATATGAAGCAGAGGAAGAAGAAACCTCACCTCTCTGCCTCCTTCTATCAGCATGACTCTTGAGCTTTTCTACAACCATAATATTGGATTCCACCTCTAGTGCTGCATCCTGCATATCACCTAGAGTGGCACATCTCCTTTCTCTCAACAATAGGCAGAAATCAGAGCCAAAAGCATTGTCATAAGTGAGTTTGGCAGAGGTGGGGGTAGGCTTTACCTCACCTAGTATCTTACTATACATATGATTGAATCTTTTATTAAAATCAGGCAATGACTCCCCATTTTCCCTCTTCAAGTTATCAAACTCAGTATGGTAATATAGAAAGTCCTTTTTATCTCTCGAGTGCTTCAAAAATGCTTCATCTAAAGCTTCAATGTTAGCAATAGATCTAAGGGGAAATTCTCTGAACCACTTTTTGGCCTCTCCGTCAAGGCTCTGGACAAAAACTCTCATCCATACATCATTTTCACTTATATCTAAGTTATCAACATAACTATAGAAAGCCTCAAGGTGTTCTTCTACTGTTACTCACTATGTGCTAGTGAACTTGGACATATACTTCTGATATTCTCCCACAGGCATGGGATTCAAAGGAACATGCAAGACCAGAGGTCCATACCTCGCAACTACGATTCTTTCTATCTTCGTAGGTACTTGCTGACCTGCCATAACTGGGGTATGTGGAAGGACACTGGCAGATTGAGTAGTATGAAACAATGAAATGGATGACAGAGACAAAGGGATGTTATGGACTATATGGGAAGTTCTCTTTGGACTGAGATTCAAAGGGGAACTAACTGAACAAGGGGTTGTAATAATCTCTGAAGAAAATTCCTTACTAACAGTGTTGGGCTCTAAATATTCAAACTATATATCTTCAGCAATAACCTTATCTTTCAGAGATGCATAAGCTTTCTTCAGCTTACCTGATCATGATGTCCCTTTCTGTGATATTTTCTTTGGCTTAACGATCTTCTCAAGGTCAGACACTGGTTCAGCTGGTGACTTCTGGGGATTTCTTCGAGTATGCCTCACAAACTGAGCTAGAACTTCAACGTGGAATCGCCAAAAGTTGGTCTTCCTCCAATGGAGTCACCAGATAGATGATTACAACCAGAATATGTGTCCAAACCTTGTCTATTATCAAAGCTTGGAACTGTGTCGTTCTCCCAGGGAAGCTGAACTTCAGTCTCCTCTCCCCGGAAATGACGCCAATTAATGTTATCACCCCAAGAAACTCTCCTAGGTTGTATCTCAGAGATGCTCAGGAACATTAAAAACTCAACAAAAATGTTGGAAATAAATGGATGAGTGGAAGGAATGTTGCATATCTAAGGGAGATAACCACTTCTACTATGCTTAACCCCAAACATGGGTGAACACCACCAGACAACAAGGCTTTAGACCACCAATCACTCACAGTTTAAGGAATAGGTGAAGACAGAGATTACTGACCACACCAGAAGATGCACAGGACCCTGCGATGGCCGGTTGCAACTAGTTAAAAGGTCTGTAAATCTATTTCCTAATTCACAGACAGGATGACAGCTCTGGCATTAAAATAACAGAAACCTGCATACATATTCAACGATACATACTAGATTCTAACACAGAGGTGAGATGATAGCCCCTCTAATGCTAAACATCAAGAGCACATGAACAAATGCATAATAGGCACAGCCTGGAACATAATAGAAGTGGAAAGTGAGAAATTAACAACAAAAGAAGCTTGTATTAGCTAAAAATGAAGACCAGACACTGCAGGTATCACAGTAGTTACAATCTCCAGAAGTTGAATCTTACATCAAAACAACAGCCATCAACCTCCATTACATCTTATTTCTGGGTATATATAGAGGTTGATTACAAAAATATCTGCTATCCTATGCGTGGAGGGGTCATAATGGACCATCAAACACCTTAACTCTTCTGATATGAGTCTCTGATACAATCTGCTGGCTTTAATGGACAAATCTGATCTTTTCTGATACTTTGTTGTCCTTCCTGAGCAGGTGGACTATTGTACAAAAGAGACTCCATGACTGGTAAATGCTTTAACTACTCGAGGCTATCATTTTCTTCTCTTGGGTACACAATGTGTTGAATGCAATAGTTGAAGCTTAACTACGTGGAGCTGGTAGATGATCGCCTTCATCCTTTGAGTGTATAGAATGACTATGGACATGAAGATTGCATGGCAGGAGGAGAATAAACATTAGCCAGTAGATCAAACAAATGAATGACAAAGATCTATTTTGTAAGAGGAATCAGGAGATGTGGGATCAGAATAAACGAGGGCCGTCAGATCGTGGTCAGGCAGATCCGACAGTGATTGGGGGCAGAAGCTGTGTGGGAGATAACGTGCGGGGAACGTACGAGTAGGCGGTAAGCGGTATTCCCCGCACTGTTATCGGGGAACAATGGTATTCGTATAGAGGGGTCGTGATCATGTTAAACACACGACACGTGGTGGATGTGACTAGGGAGAAACCACTTTCCCCGCTGGCTAACGAGCATGCATGTCTTGGCGGCGGAAGGTGCGAACAACGTTGGATCGTGCGAGAGGTACGATCGGACAGTGGAAAGAGATAAAGGGTTAATGGGACTGATGTGACAGGGAAAGCCACGGGTTATTTGACTTTGTAAAAGTGCACGGTTACATGAATATAGTCGTATGGGCTTTGAAACTTAACGCTGAAGGGCTTGACCAAAAAGGGACTTACGCGGGGTTTTGGGAGAAAAACAGAGATGAAGGGGTTTAAAGGAGAATAAGGAGAATGAAGGGGAAGATGAAACCAACTGCTGTGAACCTCTTGAAAGCACAACCGACACTGCCAAACCTATTTTTTACCCATCAAAATCTTAGTCTTATAGTAGAGCTAACAGCTCCAAACTCAGTAATGGAAGAATTAATATTAAAACCATTGAGAGACTTCCATTGAGGACCATCGCATTTTCTATTGCCGAGATATGTGGAGGTACTACAATTCGCATAGTAAATAAATCCCAAATGAAAATTTCACTAGAGTGCATGCAACCTACAATTTTCAATTGGTTTGAAGGAGTTGTCAACATCAAAGGGAAACTCACTAGAGGAAAAGGTGGCAAGCTGAAAAACTTTGGATATGATGCCCTAATTGTTTCATTTTCTCTAGAGGGGATTCCTCTTCTATATCCACAGGTATCCATGGATATGGGAGGACCACGATATCCTCGCATGTTACAGTGGGTTACATTGACGGATTTTCATGGAGGTGGTGATGGTCCAATTGTTAGATATACCCGTGCATTTTTCAGATGACTGGATTGCCATATTTTTATGATTCAGGATTACCCATATGCGAATATGGACTACATCGAAGATCCATATATTTCACTCCCTGTAGGAATGAAATGGGGTGAAATAGGTAAGAAATTCTCATTTTGGTTTTTTGCTTATTTTTTATTTTATTTTTTACATCCAAAACTGATTATCTAAAATAATCATGCATATGTGGTCCCAGTCAGACTGGTAGTGATGCGTTGATTTGACAGACGTGGTGAACAACCAAAAAATCTCATGGCACAAAACTCTGAAGCTTTATCTAAGTTAGATCATAACCTTAAGAGGTTGACTCTAGACATTCCAGACATCGAGATTGATGATTTTCCTTTCCGCTACTAGAGGCATACAGTGGGAGTACCTAGGCCGATTAGTCATCTATTATGAGGAGTGGCTCATGTTATAACTTGCTAGCATGATCATCATGCTTAGTTCCTAGTCATAGGGATAGATTTTTTTCTTCTAATCTATTGGCATGTTCGGATAATAAAGGCCATGGGGCCTCATATGTTTTGGATGCAATTTTTGTAAACTCAAACTTTTTATAGACATTATGATTAATGGAGGTTACTTCTATTTTCTCAGCTTATTTTGTACAATTTATGAATGATTACTATTTTATTTTTACAAATGTTACAAATGTTGATTTAATACATAATTTTCCAATGCTTCTGTTAATGCATTTAAATGTTGTGGAAGATGTCGATATTCAATGTACTCAAATTCTCTTTCCAAAAGACAGACGTGAAAAACATCCTTAACATTGTAGAAATTCTTACTGAATAAAAATTATTTAAATGTAATACTATGAGTTGATAATCCATTCTAACAATTAAACAACTAAATCCATTTATTTTTCGACCTAGGAATATTCCATGCATGCTTACTAACTCATTAGTAGGTGAATAAATAGCCTATGCTATAGAAGACAAATTATGAGTACTACAACTAGCGCCATTAGTGTAGCAAATGTAAGTTTGAGAGAGCGTCGACAACTGCAAACCAAGTGTAACACAAGATAAGAAAAAGAAGTAGAAAGGAGTTTACAAAAATAAGTAAAATTTCCACACATGTAAAATATCAATTTACAATGTACCCATGCATAGGTACATGCCCCCCGAGCTTTGTTTGATCTACCTAAGTAGACTACTCGTTACTAATAGGCAAATTAAATGAAGGTTTATTTATGAGATCAGATGAAAAACTCGACTTAATTAGAGGGGAATTTTTTTCATATTATGTGAGCTTGAAATGAAAATAACCATGCTCGAAGTTTGTTTCATTTTTTAGCGAGGTTTCCATAATAAGGAACCATTGTCAAGGATCTGTTTCATATATATAGATATAGATATTTAATGAGGTTGACACAAAAAAAGAACTATCCTCACAATAATCTTAATCATGGCTTCCAACTGAAAGAAACACGTGTTAAGGGATACACCTCGATCATGGCTTCCAAGAGTTGTTCCTTAGATGGAAGAGTAGTTCTCTAGAAAGAACACATGTGAAGGGAATCAATAGGGGCAAAGAAATCAAGTTCAAATTCCCCCCTAGGATTTACCATGTTAATTACCAGACATGATTCAAAAGAGGTCAAGCAAGCAGTGAGAGGATCACCTACATCGGTAACTAAATGCATGGGACAAGATTCCACATAATTAACCCGTGGTGGGGCAAATGCCACTTGTATATAAGGAACATTTAGGGGTGTCAGATAGCTGGTAGTCGAATTAGGACCAACAAAGGAAATCTGATCAATAGTCACAATGTTTCCATTGTGAGGGAAAGACATCATTCGAAAGAGTGTGGACATGACAAATTTCATGGCATAGACATAGTCTCTCACAAGGAGTAAGTTAAAATCCAAGGAACCTTAGACTACCATAAGATCAATAAAGACAATTTTACCTTCCAAGGTAATAGGTAACTTAGGAAGGATCCCTAAAGGTTTGTTGATGGTTCTGTTAAAATCCAAAAGGTTTTGTGTAACAGACACAAGATGAGGGGAACCAAAATCTTACCAAGCAGTTGAGGATAAAATACTAACATAAGTACCTTCATCTACATTTGTGTGACACACATTCTTACCATGAGCCTTCACAATGATTTGGAATGGAGTATAAAAAGGAAGACAAGGTTCTGTTAGTCTACTCCAATCAAAGGAAATAACCTCAGTACTTAGAGGGGGTTCAATAGAAATAGGTAAAATTCCCCCTTGTGTAAGAGAATCTGAAGTAACAAGAAGAAATTGAGCGGTATAAATGTCACTCTCTAGAAAGAGAGTGGGATCGACTAGATGTGAAATTGATTCAACCACTCGATCAACTAATAGTTCATCAACCTTAGTGATATGTGTTTCAATCTCTAATGGAAGAGTGGGATTGACTATTCTTGGAATTAGATCAATCACCCCATCAACTGATGGTAGGTTGGGAGAAATCATATAGTAACTAGTTGTAAGTAGCTATTGAGAAACAATAAGGTTTTCCAATAAGTTTGAGGCTTCATCCATGTGAGGGAAAAAATAAGTTTAATGACTCCCTTCGCACAACCTACAAGAATACCTAACTTTACCCTTTTTCCATGGAATTGGACAATCACTAGTCGATGGATCAAAAATGATTTGATGAGAATTTTTAGACAACACCTCAAATACCTTTGGAATACCAAAAAGATCAATAAAAAGGTGGTCATCCTTACAAATATTGCAAGGGAATTTGGGCTTGTGACATCTTTTGGATGATTCCTCAACATTTTTTATACTCAAAGGAATAATTGGTTGGTTGAATTCTTTCTTACCTTGCTTTCTCTTCTTCTTATTCCCTTTATTCTTCTTCTTAGTCACTTGGTTACTAGCATCAAGGCTTTTACCAATCAAAGAAGAAGAAACGGAAGGAGATATTCTGGGTGAAGAAGGTAAAGGGTCAACAAATGGTTGGTGATGTTGAAATGAAGAGCTTGGTTGAGGTGAAGAACTTGGTTGAGGTGGAACAATATGGGTATTTAGGACTAAAGAAGTTGAAAAAAACCACACCGATAAACCTATAGTGAATCCAGGAAGTGACAACATCACCATATAAGGAGGACCAACATTTCCAAGGACAAGGAAAGGACTAGGATTCCCATTGAAATGGATTCCTTAATCGGTAAATTCCAGAATTGTTTCCATTTGATTCAACTTAAAAATTTATTAAGAATTTAAATAGTATTAACATTTCAAATTCACAATCCACACCTAAATTATGCAAAAAGTAAAAATAAGAAAATAACATGCACTAATAAATCTAAGGAATCATATCACACAAACAACCTTTTCACAACAAAATCACTAGTTGGTGATGAAACCCAATGTCTTAGAGATCAACGTGAAAAAGTGAATAGAGATAGAGTAGGTGGAGTCAGTTACACTAAAAACCTATTTAATGGCCACGATATGGTGCAAGTAACTTCACTTATGCCATCTCAAGTGAAGAATACCCTCCAAAAAGGTCCAAGTGAGTCTAGTCAACGTCTGCTCTAGGTACAATAGGGACTCTCCCCCCATCGTCACCTTGGGTAAAATACCTAAGATAATCGTCTCTAAGATTACCACATACAACAATTTCACTTGGGGGCGAAGTCGCAGATTGGATGTACACGCAAGGGCAAAGTGACAAAGATCAATCCCCTTGAAGGTTCATCAACATGGTCAATTTGAGGTTTATCCTTCAAGTGACTCCAAAGCACCTTTCGACACCATTTGTAATGCGTGAAAATCATTCTACCATAACCAATGAAGTGGGGTCGATCACTTCACTAGGTCTGATATGATCTCATGCTTAACTCTCTTGTAAGAGGAGCTTCCTAGAGTCAAACTATAATAAATGGATTTACTCCCTATCACAAGATTCTATTGTTTGTTTTAAGCTTTGGAATGTCAACTCACTTCCCTATTCCAAAGCTTTACTATCTAATCTAATGTAGGTGTCATGAACCCTAGAAATACAGAAATTCTAATTTATTTTATTAGCATTATTTTTAAGTTGTTGTTTACTCAATAGGTTGATGGATGTGAAACCAATGGTGTTATAACCTAACTCAAAGTTAAATGCAATCGAGCATGATAATGTAATATTTTCACTTCAATGAATTGTAACTAAAGTAAGGAAAGAAGTTTCATTTACTTTTCAACAATGCAAGAATCAATGAATCATTTTCAAAATGTTAAAAAAAGAAAATTCAAAATAAATCATTCCTGCGTGCCCCCCCCCCCCCCCCACCTCCCACCATGAGGGGGATTTTTTTTTTGAAAAATGCAACCTAATTTCCTTAAAATCAAGCTAGAAAATTTTAATCTCAAAAACTTCTCGTATACCCAAACTCAAACAATTAATTCCTCCTTTAAGATACACAAGCCATATTTTCAACTTGATGTAATTAATTAAAAATCACTGTAAGTAGAATATTGTGTTGTTCTATAGAAAAAAATAACCACTATTCACTTTGACAAAATCACCAAGCTCCAACTCACAAGTGCTTACCTTGAAAAACCCTAACTTTTTACTAATACTAGTGATCCTTTTAAATCACGAAAACAAAGTACCTAATTTGGTATTTTGACAGAATAAGGATAGATTCAAGCCATGACAGCAACGACCAATCTTTCTTTTGATTAATCAACAATTCACTAGATCAAACCTTGAAACCAAGTTTGCAAAGATACATAATTTCTCAAGAAATCAACTCAAAACATCAAATCAAAATAGAAAAGAATTTTCTACAATGTAAACAAATCCAAGAAAGTACAACAATCAAAACATTCTAGACCCAACAAATGAAAACCATAATTTTTTAAAAATTTATGAAACTTGCGGAGGTAACTAGATCAGGTCAATGCACAATCACACTATTGATAAAGTAAAAGTGCGCAAATATGTTCTCTATTGTTAAATAAAAAGTGTGCAAGCTGAGGAAAATTAAGAAAAATACAAATAAAAGTAAAAAAAGTATAACTTTAAGCTTTCAGTGGCCAAAATACAGTCAGATCAGGTTACAAAAAGAAATCAATGGTCACAGGAGAAAATAATGAAGAAAATATCGTTCCTCAGTATGGTCACCAATTTGTTATGGCAGAAAAATCGCTCTTGCAGACAATATTGATCTACCTAGATTCAATGGTTGAATATAGTAACAAATAAACAAACTAGTAAATCTTTCCCTAAGTTCATTCCTATTGAATCATAAGCAAAAATGTTGGAGTATGAAATCCATACCTTTTAAATGAAATGCCTAATGAATATCCTTGTTATGGTTTGATGAAGCTCCTCAATACTCATAATCCACACCTACAAGCAGGGTAACAGAAAAGGATCAAAGGCATATGATAGATAAATGATTCAATAAACCCCATACTAGTGATCAAAGAAACTAGTACCAAATATCATTACCAATGGAGAAATGGAAATAAATCCATAATATATCAACTCCATTTAACAATAAAATGGAAAAGAAACACTCTTCTATATTAATCTTGAGTAAGAAGAAACAATACAACCGTTTCCTTGATGATAATAAGCCTCCTCTTAAAAGTCTCCAATCCTCCCCTTAGGTGACAAGCTTTCCAAACATATTCCAACAACATAAGTTTAAATTCAGAAGTCCTACTTAGCCCTCTGGTATATGTTGAATTTATAAGCCAAGAGGAGGAGGTTTGAGATCCTCTTCTAAAGGGATGAGATCCTCAAAAGGAGCGATTAGGGTTCCACAAAGAGAGGGAGTTTGTGCCATGAACAAAGGGATGAGGCCCAAGAATGTATAAGCTTGAAGCTTTCAGTTGGGAAATATTCCTCCCATAAAGATTCTAGAAATAGATTTTTATTTTTACTTACGTTAAGTGATTTACAGACTTCATAGTGGAAGATAGAGTGCAAATTTGCGTTGCCCATAATGGTGAGATCCGTGTTTGTGCAGAATCTAGCTAGGGAACCATGCAAGTGATAAAAAGTGGGTTTTTGGACCATGTAATTCATAATTCTCGTTGTCTTTGGGATCCATCTTTACAATCATGAACATTTAAAACTCCACGCACCATGGATGGATGAAACTAGATCCAAGGTCTTGGTCTTCATATCTATCGATCCATAGTATGAATATAACCATGCAAATGAATGTTTCAAAGTCAAACATGGTATAAACTGCCTGATTATGGGTCAATGATGTGAATCATTAATAGGTGCAAGAGAAACCACCAACAATGAAAATGGTTCTCAAGGTACCCCTGTACAATTCATGAAGTGTTACTAAATGTCTTGAAGTCGAACACTCATAAAATCATTCGATCAAAGGTTAATGATGATAATTTTTCATCGAAAGTGAGAAACTTTCCATTACGGAATGTAGGCTCCAAGGTACTAAAGAAGCTTTCTAGATCAACTTCCTAGATAATGAGCTAAAGTCAATAGGAAGTGATCCGTCGCAGGAGGGCCTACAACACAAAACTCATGTCAATCTTTAAAGAACAAAATTGAAGTGATTTAGGACTGAATCAGGGGTGGCCAATGTGATTGAATACTATTAATTACAAGGTAGTTTTAACTGAGGTTGAACTTCTCTTGAACATATCGGTGACACAATTGTTTTTTACTTGGAAGGATTTGACTCAAAAAATAATACCCAAAACCAAACTAAAGACTTTCAATGACGTATGATTAGTTGTGAGAAAAACATAATTACAAATCCAAACACAAAGGTGATGAAGTTTCATGTCCAAGAGTGACATACTACCTTTTGTAATACAAAAAACAAATGTTTCTTTCGAATTCACCTCCACCATTACTAGAAATTACCTTTTTATTTTTGAGCGATATTGAGGAGGATAAAATATGCTTGTCCTATAATATCATCCTTTGAATGAGTCCTTTAGAGTATTTTTAACAAACCCTAGGAAGGATTGGTTCGGGCTCATCATGATTGACGAGTCCTACACTATTTATGTTTAATGAGTCAAGTGAAAGGAATAATAGCAGAATAAAAATGCTCATATATGGAGGAAGACAAATAAGAGATGCACATTTTCCATAAAATATGAAAGTAAGAAGAATGTGTGGTATGTTGATAGTGCCTACTCAATGCATATGACCATAGACAGGAATAAATTCATACCTCCAAAAGAAGGAAAGGATGGAACAATATATTTCGGAAATGATGGATCTAGAAATGTTATAGGAATAGGCACAATCAAGATTGGAGGTAAGGATGATACAACAAAGGATGTGCTTCTCATTGAAAATATGAATCATAGTTTGTTCAAAGTAATTCAAATGTGTGATCAAGGACACAAACTACTCTTTGACTCAAAGAAATGTGAAATGAGAGAGAAATGTGAAAGTTAGTGGCAACTACAACTAGGACGCTGAATGACATATACACTTTTGATGAGACTATTAACAAAGGTTGCTTCTTGGAAAAATAAGATGAAATTTGGATCTGGAACATACAAATGGGAGATATAAATTTTGAAAAAACCTACCAGAATCAATAAAAAGGAGCTTGTGAGGGAAATGTCACAGATCTTGAAACCAACTAGCACTACATGTAAACATTGCAGGCAGAAAAACAAACAAGAGTTGAATTCAAGACCAAGGAACATTCCATGTCAAAGCCATTGGAATTGGTGAACACTAATCTATCTAGACTGATGAACACTAAAGGAATAAATGGTGAATATTAATTCATGCTAATGATTGAAAATTATACCAGATTGAAAATAGTGAGATTTTTGAAGAAAAATTATGAAGTGTTTGAATGTTTCAGAATCTACAAGGAAATGGTTGAAAATGAAATTGATTTGAAGATCAAATGTTTGAGATCGGATAATGGTGGAGAATTCACATCTAAATCATTAAAATACTTCTATGAGGAACATGGAATAAAAATACAATTCTCAGCAACTATGGTTCCACAACAAAATGGAGTTGTTGAAAGGAACAATAGAATAGTAAAAGAAATGGCCAAAATAATGTTAAATGATTCAAAATTAGACAACAAAATTTTGGGTTCAGGAAGTTTATACAATAGTATACAATTTAAAGACAAGTTTTCTTAGAATAAATTGTGATAAGACTTTGTATGAACTATGGAAGGTAATACCAAATAATGTCAAACATTTTCGAGTCTTTGGAAGTAAATGCTACATTAAAAGGGAAGAACAAAATGTAGGAAAATTTGACTCTTGGGTAGATGAAGGCATCTTTATTGGATACTAACACAAAAGTAAAGCATATAGATGTTATAATAAAAGACTCAATCTGATAATTGAAAGCATCCATGTAACAATTGATGAAGCTCATGGACCAAAGATTGAACACAGAATCTCATATTCAGGTGGATCAGAGACATGGGAGAAAGAACTAGAAAAATTCAAAGAGGAAGCTTTGGAGCAAGTGAAATCAAATGAGGAAACAACTACCAACCAGGAAGAGATGAGAAATGAATACAATTCATCTTCTAAGACTCCCAAGAAATTTTATCAAAAGAATAATTTTTCAGAACAGTTCATTGGGGACATCAAGGAAGGCATCATGTACCAAGAGAAATTGATAGCTACGCATGTGAAAACAAACCCATCTTGCACTCTTAGCCACATATGAGCCTAGAAAATTTGAAGAGGCTAGCCACGATGAACATTGGGTAGTAGCTATGAATGAAAAATTGGATTATATTGAAAAAATGATACTTGGGAATTGGTTCCATGACCAAAGGATAAAAACCTTATTGGCACAAAATGGGTTTTCAAGAACAAGCTAAACGAGGATGGACATGTTACCAGGAACAAGACAAGATTGATATGTAAACTTTATGCATAGGTTGAGGGAATACACTTCAAAGAGACATTTTCACCCATCACTAGAATTGAAGCCATGAGGATGTTCTTGGCCCATGCCTATTCGAGGAAGATCAAGGTGTATTAGATGGATGTAAAATCAACCTTTATGAATGGATAATTGAAAGAATAACGCTATATAGAACAACTTGATAGATTTTTTATCACAGACATGAAGGATTGTGTTTGTAGGTTGAAGAAAACATTATATGGTCTCAAACAAGCTCCTAGAACTTGGTATGGCCATCTTGACAGGTACTTGCATAAAAAAGTGTCTAAAAGAGGAAATGTTGATATAAACCTTTATCTAAAGGTTGAACATGACAATTTGACCATCATTGAAGTATATGTGGATGACATTATTTTTGGTAGTGATGATGACAGGTTAAGCATAAAGTTTTCTTCAGATATGTAGAGTGAGTTTGAGATGTCATTTCTTAGTGAATTGGCTTTCTTCTTGGGACATAAAATATCTTAGGAAGACAAGGGAATATTCATCTATGAAAAAAAGTATATCAAAGAAATGTTTAAGATATTTTAGATGGAGGATTGCAAACTGGTCAACACCCCAATGGTGATTGGTTGCAAGTTGAGCACAAATGATATATCGAAAGATGTAGACCAAAGGATATATAGATCTATGATTGGTAGTTTATTGTGTGTGACAATATTCAATATGTGATGAATGTAGTTGCACATGTAGCATGTTTCCAAGAAGCGCCAAAATAATCCCATGTTGTTGTATTGAATAGAATCTTTAGATATCTCAAGGGAACAACATATTTTTGCCTATGGTATCCAAAAGAGAATTAATTAACTATGATGTCTTATACATATCCATATTGGGCAGACAACATTAATGATCGTAAAAGCACTGGTGGAGTAGCTTTCTACCTAGGTGCTTGTCTTGTATCATGGTTGAGCAAAAAGTAGTCTTCAGTCTCTTTATCCACAATAGAAGCATAATACATAATAGTAGTAGCTTGTCATACACAAGTCCTCTAGATGAAACAAACATTGTAGGATATTCATGTGAAGTTTGATGATCCCATTCTAATGTTCTATGATAAAACCAATGCTATTAACATCTCCAAGAATCTCGTTATGCATTCAAAAATGAAACACATTCCTATAAAATATCATTTTATTCATGAGGAGGTTGCAGAGAAAAACATAAAGGTGGAATATATTGGGACAAAGGATCAAATAACTAACATATTCACCAAACCTATACCACATGAGACATTTAAGTATCTTCGACAAAAACTTGAGATTCTCTCAAGTTTACATTGAAATGATTTTTATCCATTCAAGCAGACAAGGGGAACATAGGCAGGTTATAGGTAGACAAAAATAGGTAGAGTGTCAGGGGGAGTCACCCTTTGCCATTGATGTTAAAGGGGGAGAGTAGACAAGAAAGGAAGATTAGAGGCATGGAGTCAGGGGGAGTAGTGATTTCGGCGAGATTACGGGTGTTACCATCAATGCCAAAGGGCGAGGTTGTTGATATGTGGTTGTCATTGATGTCAACCCAAGCAACACCAAAATATGCCTCACCTTTTATCGATCAATATTACATGGTAAATAATTATTTTTTGTGTCTAAATCATGTCTGATGGATTCTCCTCATCGATTTTATTTCGTTGGTATGTGGCACACCCTGAGATCCCCCACGGTTTGAGTGTTATTCTTGTTTGAAGAAGAAGGACCCAATTTGTGGGAAAAAACCCCAAAGGGTGTTGAGGTGGCAACATCTCTTTGGTCAAGACACATGCACATGCATCAAGGATATTCTCCAAATATTAAAATAATATTATCTATGGAAAAAATATTGTTTTGAAGGGTTTTAAAATATAAAAAAGAAAAAGAAAAGCATGGTCTTAAAGGAATATAAATTTCAAAATTCAAAAACCCCAAAGGAGTTTTTCTTCTACAATTTAATTTAAAATTCAAAATTATCCCTCCAAAACGGATTCCGTTTCCTTCTTACAATCCCTCCAAAAACTATAAAAAGGCTCTAAGATCTCCCTTCTAAGGCAAGCACTCAATGATGATCTTTTGACTAATCTATCCCTAAAATATCTTCAACGTTGTGGTGACATGTAAGATCATATGAGAGGTAGAGGATTGGTGAAAGATTTGTGTTTTCTTTTGGCTTACATTTGGCACTTGGATGTTTGATGAAGTCTTGTAGGTTTCAGATCCCACTGAGACATCAAATATGAATAAAGGGTTATCGATATGACTATTTGGTGGAGGTATTTCTTGATACACTACATGATTTCCATATTTTGAAAAGAACCCAGATTTTACACAAGACCATTCAACCTGCCTTTTGAAGAATACCAACAACTATATGATCAATTTTTTTTTTTGAAGGACATGTTTGGATTGTAGCTCAATTTCCTGAAGTTACATATGAGGCCTAATATGTTTGGTCTTCCATTCTAAGTAGATTTTAAAGGTGTTAATCTCCTTAAAGATATGCAGTTATGAAAATTATGCCTTAACCTTCCTAGAATCTCAAATTATTTTCATGAAATTTTGTCTAAGGAAGAAATTGTAGGTGTCTATTCTCAACTATCTCTAGGGCCTCATCCCATACACATAAAATTAAAGATTTTGGTTAAGAGGCTCCCTGAACCAACAAGAAGAAGCATTAATGTGTTAGGTTTAATTTGAAGTAATATGAAATTGCATCTCTTATTAAGTCTGAAAGTGAAGTTGATTAGATTTTTCAGCGAAGAAGTATTAGTAGTGTAATCAAGTTCGATCTTTGTGAATGTGGGATTGAATATTTCGACCTATATAAATAGTATCTTGTTTTGAAAGCCTTGTTGTTCATGAGCCTACCAAAAGGAGGACAAGTTGAATTGTGCAAGTATTAGAGACTAAATTCTATTGAAGTAGCTACAATGGATCTTGGAATCAACTCATGATGGTAATTTATGGAGGTATGTAAAAGCAACTAATCAATAAGCTAGAGTTTATGTTAAGAATGATTTGTTGTGAAGTGTTTACTCTTCTAGACAAATTAAGTTGTGATCTTGAGCAAGGCTTTCCTCATTTGCAAAAGGAGGTTCTAATAATAAATTATATAATAGCAACAATTACATCAAGGTTTGAAAATGATGTGAAGTTTAGATGGTAGTAAGAGTATTTAATTTGCAAAAATTTGAATCTGTATCTGTCTCATTGGCACTTGCTTTATAATAATTACCTGCAAGATAAAAGTATAGAGACACTCCTTTTAGCAAGGAAGAAGACTGCAACTACTGTATTGAATGACATAAAAGGTATTGGTTCAAAATTCTCTCCAACATTCCATTATCATTATTCTGGTAGACTATAGTAGGAATCTATGCAACAATTGTTAGTAAGGGTGGTTTTACAGTTTAACCTTCATAATTATTGATAAAGACTTGTTGTCTCATCACCTCTTTGCAAAAGTAAGGGTTAAAGCATAAGTATCTTTGGTGAGCATTTAATTTAGCATTTTTGTTATATTGTAGAAGGGTTTCTAGAGTAAAGGGTTTCGTAAGGGTTTCCAACATTGAAGTTTTATTGTCATATTAGCATTCACTGTATGTGGGCCTTTGTCCCTGGCATGGGAGCCCATAATAATTTGCAGTAGCATATTCATTGTAAGTGGGTCATTTTTCCTAGTATGGGAGCCCACAGTAATTGTGAAATTCTTTTTCATTTTTAGGGTTGTTGGGTGGTGCTAGGCAGGTGATTGAAGTCACCTTTAGGTTGGAGCCTGAAAAACACTTTAGGGTGGTAGGGTGGTTCTAGGGAAAGATTGAGCTTGTAAAGGTGCTGGAGCATCCTTTTAACTGCTACTGATAAAACTAAGGCATTGCAATGTCCTTCTAGTTAGATATGGAGAATTGAATGATTTTCTAGAGTAGTAGGGAGTTGGGGCATCCCTTTTTTAGTTGGAGATGAATCATTTGATGTACTCACAAAAATATTAGAAAAGCGATCAATGGTTTTTGTCCCTGAGGGGTTTCCACCTAAAAATTTTGGTGTCTACTATCTATTACTTATTTATGCTTTGAATTAATGCTAAAGATTAACTAATGTTGTGAAAATATTAATAAGTTACTAATTGCTAAGAAATATTGATTCACTCCCTTGACATTATTTCCGACGAATGGTGCTAGCCCAATTGAGCATCATGACATCTTGAAAGGATGGAATGTGGACATTAGCTTGAGTGGAACAAGGATGGAAATTTGGCCTAATCGAGTCTCATGAAGATGGAATGATGGTGGGTCTGAGTGGCATGAATGGGGTGTTGGCCTAAACTAGGTAACACTATGCGATAACAAAATGAGATGACTTACAAAGTGATGGTGAAACCATAAAGTGATCTAACTCACAAAATGAAACAAGCTTTTGTATGAGGGCATGGAAGGGAACTAATATGATGGTTCACCTACCCCTATCACAAGATATATATGAAAGAGATTGTGAAATGATTGAGAGAAAGAGGCAATATGCAAATTGTAAGACGAGAAACAGGAACAAAGAGTTGTGAAGAGATGAATATTTAGGTTTGTCTACAATAGGGTAGACCATTGAATGAGCCAAGCGAATTTTTCATGAGTTGGTAAACTGAGACAAGGTTAGAACAAGAACTAGCGTAGGTGAGCTAAAATTTGGTGACAGGACTTGGTAATGTAAATTTGGTGATTTTGCATGGTTTAAAGGAAGGAACCAAACTGGTGGGATGAGACTGCATATCTTATGTAAATTTCTCTCCTATAATAAGATTTAAGGTCTATTATCACCTATCATACCATCTTATATTTGTGTCAAATGGTCCTACTTTTCATCCCTAGTGCAGAGAAGGATAGGTGCATTCTTGGTTGATCTAAAGGGAGAGTTGGAAATCAAGAGCAAAAATTCAAAAGGGACAAGTGAAATCCCAAAGCCAAAATTTGGAGGTCGAAAGCCAAGAGGGAGTGCCAAAATTTGGAGACCAAAATGAGAAAGGAATGCCAAAAATTGGGACTCGATATTGAAACATCGGAGTAGAGGACACATAAGAACCCAAATCTCAGAGGGTTGATAATTTCAGAGATTTGGGCATGTAACCTCATAACTCTTTAAAAATTGGAATTATGTTATAAGTGTCGAAGTACAAGGAGACATAAATACAAAGGAAATCATTGAAAACTGAAGGATTGAAGGGACCCTTTCTCTCTCCTCTTTCGAAAAAGCATGGAAACTGGTGATTTTCCCTGAGAAGAAGAAATGGATGATGATGTCAGTATGACATGGCCATACAATGTACATGTGGCAATCAGTTTCGATATTTTCATTGGCCTAATGGGGAAAATCTGGGGGACTTGTGTCACCACTCAAGAGGTGCCACATGGAGATGATGACCTCAACATGGCATCATCTCGGAGGTCGAAATTTCAAATGAAAAATATTTGATAAGCCCCATTTAAATTGTTTTATAAAAGCTTCTGATTCTATGGAGGGGCTCTGATGTTAAGTGGAATTTGGTCATGATGTCTTAGAGGTCCAAGTACATAGAGAGGGTAGAGCACCTAGGTGCTATGGAGAATATCGAAGGTTAGAGTTTACGTAACCATTTTGAAATTTCATTTTAGAAAAGATTTTGAAGAGGATGGATTCTGATGCAAAATGACACATGGTCATGAGAGATCCAAAGAACCTAGAGTGGAGAGAAGATTTAACACCTAAGTGATATGAACCATATCAGGATGTAAATATCGTAACTCTTATGTAATTTATCTTTGAAAAATTTCTGATGAGAGGGGATTTCGATGTGTTGTTAGCATTTTGTTACGAGGACTCAGAGAACAAAGGGTGTAGAGTGGGATGAGTACCTAGGTGCTATACATAATATCGAAGGAAAGAGGTATTTGAACTATGGTTTTAATTCCAAATTAAATAACTTCTACTGATAGGAGCTCCAACAGGGACAGGTACTTGGTCATAAGCATTCAAAAGAATGAAGGGAGAGCACGATTAAAAATGGAAATAGGCCCTCGATAGAATCCCAAAGGTTTTAGGATCCAAGTGCCAAGTCGTTGGTCACGACACCCCATTCTGTAGCGGAATTGCGATAAGAGGGCTAAGAGAAAAGGGGCTAAGAGCATCGGAAGGTTACAATTTTGTAATGCTATTTTAAATTTATTTACAATCGATGAAGGCTCTGATACTGCAGTGCCTAAGAATTAAACTAGTGGTCTAGGCAGTGGTCCTATGGTCGATAAATGATAAAGGGGCTAAGAGAAAAGGGGATGAAGGCATCAAAATGTTGTGATTTCGTAACATTCTTTTAATAAGAGTTATGATACATTAATGACCGATACTACAACAAAGAGATAATAAAGAAAGAATGGGTGGGAAGATATCAATTTATTTCAATCACCGGTTAGTATAGAGCATTCCCAATGCCACCTCACAAAATCACCCAATGCCAAAAGAGAATAATCCAAGCGATTAGAGGAAGAAAGTGATAGGAGAAGTGGAAGGAAATTGTGGGAGGAATAACACAATAGAGGCATGTCCATATCATCATACCACCACTAATCCATACTAGAGCATGAGTCCACCTAACGAAATCAGAGGAATCGGTGTGGAGATATTTTTCTATGTCAATCATGACACCTCGTGTTTCTCAAATTTTGTTAATTTTTTCATTTTTAAGAAAACAATTGGATCTATTATGTAATCATTAGGATAGCTATAACATTTGCATGCTTAGACAGTTGATATTTCAAACAACTGTAGCACTTCAAATATGTTTTGTAACTATTGGTTGAAATCTCTCTCTATAAAGAGGGAGGAAAAACTCATTATAAGGGTTCCCGATTTTTCGATTCCGAGGGTTATATCTTCCTATCCCTATGGTTGTCACTGCTTTTCATATTTCGCAACTTTGGGCCATGTGACATGCATTTCATTCTCAAATATCAATGAAGAAGTTTTGGTGATTCCAATATTTTGGGATATGCATTATGTGTTATTCCTTTTCATTTCACTTCCTGTGTGTTTTTCTTCTTTAGAAATTATGTAATTGTAGCTGCCAAATTCACTCTTAAATCCCAGATTTACTTATGTTATGTTGTAGCAGATGGTACCTATGAAATTTCATAATTACCTATGTTATGTGATGGTGAACAATACCTGTGAAATCACATATTTATTAATGTTATGTGATAGCTGATGGTACCTGTGAGATTGGAAATTTACCTATGTTGTGTGATAGTAGATAGTACCTATGAGACTGTTATGAAACCAGCTCAAGAAAAGATAGAAAAGAAAGATCAACGCCTTAGAATTCAACCTCTTCGAGGGGGCAACCTCCTTTACATTACATAAATGAACAATTCTTGGATGATACAAATGACAAAACCTCCTTTCTATATATAGGAGTCTAAGGAGTCACAATATAATCCATCCGACCTAACAATAATAATATAAAGCCACAAAAATAACAATAGAGGGATTCTATGGGGCACAGAAATTACAATATGGGGGTAATAGGGGCACAACAATATAAATAAGGGGTATAACTACAATAGTAATGGGGTAATCACTAGTATTATAGGGACCCAACATGTCCCTCTCCTTCAAAAAAGTGTTGTCCTCAACGCTTGAGCAGTTCTGGATACTTCTGCATAAAATTCTCATCCTCCCATGTGGAATCTTCAGCGGATAAGTTCTTCCACTTGATAAGATACTCTGAAATTGATCGATTTCGTAATTGTCGAGTTCTTGTTTCTGTGACTGCTTCCGGTTCCAATATAATTTTTCCTTCCTCGTCAAGTTCTGGCAATATTGTTTGAACTGGGAGCTTGTCGCCTATAACCTTCTTTAAACATGAAACATGAAAAACTGGGTGCAATCGAGAAGCTGCAGGAAGCTCCAATTTGTATGCCATAGTACCAATCTTTTCCAACACCTTGTATGGACCATAATACTTTGGTGATAATTTATTATCCTTCTTAGCTTGCTTTAGGGACATTTTCTTATATGGTTGTAACCGTAGGAATACCAAATCACCTACATCAAAACTTCTTTCACTGCGATGTTGATCTGCCTGTTGTTTCATTCTATTTTGTGCCAACACGAGGTTATCTTTTAAGAGTTGGAGGACTTGTTGTTGATGTTTGATGTGATGTTCCACTGCCTGAACC